>OY796896.1:16050216-16732216 GCA_963680785.1 Diplosoma virens
TTCGCCTATAGAGAAACAATACTTTTATTCTTAATTATTGCTGCGGCGGGACTGCAATAAAAAATTTGAATTGAAGTTTATTTCTCGTGCGTTGAAATAAAAAATTTAAACTGAGATCCGCAAAGAGTGATGGTAGTTAAATTACCATCTAACAGCGCTATCACCTACCCACTATCAACGGTGCACAACCGGCAACTGTGCGACTGCATGCGGCCTTGTATAGTAAAATGGCCATCCACATATAGGCCTACGTCACGCACATGACTCATTATCAATTTCTCCGCAATTATAGCCATGCTGCTTTGGCTCACCTTTAAAACATATTTTTAATGCACCTCCAAAAATTTTCAGCAGCCTCAGTGCGAGAAAAGCAGCCTAGTTTGATTGATTTTGCAAGTTTATCTGCAAGCATGCAAATCAAAGAAATCATTAATATACGAATTGTGCTTGAATCAATTCGATAGCTAAAAAAATTGTGACATTTTGTTCCAAAAATTATGACATTTGTTTGTTTATCATTGGAACGTCTCTGTTTTTAAAAATCTTTTTCTTTACGGCTTTTTTATACTATCTACTTGAAATTGCCTTTTCTTTATTTGCCCCTCACGGTGTTGTTTTTACTACAACTTGTTTCCTGTAAAGTTGCTTATAATGTTTCTGTTTTCCACAGAATAAGTAACTGACCAAACAAATTGCGACAACTTCAAACACAAGGTTGGGATTCATTTTTGATAAATCAAAAACTAAAATCAGTGCGTCTAACCAAAGTCATTTAAAATAATGTTCCGGTTCAGGTTTAGGTTCAGCAAACTTTATTTCTACCAGTTAGTTTCGGTTCAGGTTTAAAAAATAATAACGATTAATACGGGTTTTCGGTTCCAATTCAGAATCGGCTTGACACCTTGGTAATAAGCTTTTTTCCAGTCACCTAGCGGAGCTGCTATGTAAAATAAGCTTTTCTATTGTTAAGTTGATTTTATAGCCAGTTAAAATCCGGATGGTTTGCTTGGGTGATTTAAGCTTAATGTACGGTTATAAAGTTGTTTAAAATTTAGATCTGTTAGTTAAATAGTAAAATCGAATTAATCGCAACATGACTTACTAGAAAAATACGGCCGAATCAGTCACATTTTAACAGCAATTTCTAACCGGCCATTAGAATCGGTGAGAAAAGAAACTTGTTGTTTATGTGTGTGCGTCGTAAATCAAAAGTCTTCGGCACACTCACTTTTTTTAAATAATACAGATGCGTGTGAGTCAAGCACTTTTGATCTTACTGCAGGATATAAATCGCAGTAAACAAATTCAATAAACAAAATTCAAAAAAACATAAACTACAAATAATTTAATACCAAAAATTGAACATTTAAAGAATATTTAAAATAAAAACCACAACAACACAACAACAGGGTAAAATACGAAAATAAGTGTTGAATTTCTTACATAGCGCTTACCAATTGGTCAAAAGATTTTTGAAATAATTGTGAAAATGAAACTTAACTGGCTATATAGTTCGATATCTTTTTTTAATTTTGCCAAGCGATATGACAGCCTCACACAAAATTTATTTTTCTTGCTGTTATGACAAATATCAATTAAAAGCTTAATTGCCAAAATTTTGGCTACTTTCACTATGAAAATTGCTGTAATAAATGTTACAATCATCTGACAATTTATTGGAAACTTGTTCAGCACTGTCTCTGGTTACAATGCCAAGGAGCAACTGAATTCTAGAATCGGTCAATTTCAACACTCTAAAACTAGTGCAAAAAAAAATCATCCAAAGTGGATGAAAGTATCGTTAATCTCCGACCTAAACAAATACTATATCTTAATAAGTCATATGGCATCAACTTATTTCATTTTTTGGCTGCATAACCAAAGATTGCGTGAGCAGCATACGAGTATGTCATCCAGTATGGCAGACGATAATTCATTGTTTTGCTTAGCGATTCGTAAATTAAATTCCATAAAGAAGGATTTTCATTAAAATGCTTTTTTCGAAAAGTTTATTTTATTTTTAATAAGCGCGCAAATGAACAAGATATTCTCTGTAGCTTACACTTTCCGCAAGCTAATAAGAAACTTCCTACCGTTTAACTACAGATGTAAATAAAATCTACAGATCTAAGTAAAATCAACGCCACCTACCAACTCTTTTTAAAGCTAGCGACTTAATGTTTGTTCTAACCATGGCCTACAAGAAAAATACAGAGGAATCAGTCACATTTTAGCAGCGATTTCTTACCAACCATTAAAATGGCCAAGAGAAAAAGCTGGTTACACTGTGAGTCCACATCATAAACACAAAGCAAACGTCTTCGGCACACTCACTTTTTCTAACCAATTTACATGTGTGCAAAGTGTAAACAGCTGCGATGCAATGCAGTTTAGTTCATAAACTCATTGCTACAAAGTATGTTAACTTGTTAGTGACAAGTTTTTAGATTTAAAGTTAAGACAATTTTAAACATGGTATCATAATTGTAACGTATATGATAAACATAGAATAGGTTTATAGATATGTTAAAACATATATCAGGTAACTAGCTTTAAAAAAAGAGGTTTCAGATAGCTTCATTATCCGAACTGTTGATGCGATTGTATTGAGACTTAGGTTGCATGATCAATTGCTACCGTTTAAAAATATTCTTCAGTGTTGAAATAAATTGATGCGCAATTGAATTTTGTGTAGTACGTTTTGCAAACAATTTTGCTTAAACTTATAAACAAATTTTTTATCCACTCTAATAAACAGAATGATTTTTTGAAGGATCTTTTTCTGAACAAGTCATACAGTTGCTGAATTTTTAGCGAGCAAAACAAAGTGTAGCTTTCAAGTTTCGAGCTAAAAGTTATTTATAGCTAATAGAGATTACCAGATCATGATCCCAAGATAAAAATTTTGGGATCATAACCTTGTAGTATTTCACGGAGTTGTCCAAATGTCACAGAGGTTTGACCTGAAGACCTTTTTTGTGGTCTTCACTCGATTTGGTAGTCGAAAAGAAAGCAAAAACGATTGGTTTCCTCTTCTGCGGACAAAAAAAGTCTTCACATTAAATCTGAGTGACAATTGGGTGTAATTTGAAAACCGAAGCCAGATTGATAAACGAAACAGATGCACGATTGCTTCGTTTTTATTTATTGAAATGTTACGGCTAATAGATTCCAAGAACAAAAACTTTCATTACCGAAACACTTAAAATCAAATTGTCCTCCTGTAGGGCGTACGCATCACGTAAGAAACTGGTGGTGTAAGTTGATTTCTCAGCCGCAAAACATAGATTTTTTAACGGCTAGAGCTTTTTCTTTAATTCACCAAAATCAATTGTCTGAACAACCTTTATACGAAAGTTCGTATAAAAAAATCTGTAATATACGTATTTTTGCTATAAGGAAATTGATTAATTTTGATAAATAAGTATGTGGTATTTGATTCTAAATCAAGATACTTTTTGTGTAAGGGTACTGAAAAAATCTGTCCATTTTCAGTTTACCTTTGGGAACAAACAAATTTACTTGAAATTAAATTAAGCTTGAACACGGATTTTCTTACTTTTCGTAGTAGACTATCACAAATGAATGTCAAGAAATCGATTTTCTAACAATCCTTTTGGAATCGCTTGAGTGAAAAACTTTTTTATGTTTCTTTGTTAATTAAGTTAATTAGTCAAAATGTATGTCGTTCTTCAAAAAATTAAAACTGCTCGTGCTTTGATTCATACCTCAGATCTTAATCTAACATTGTACGCAATCCAAGGGATTTAACTACATCGTTCCAAGACGGTTTCAAAGTGAACATCTTGTAAGAAGATTTACTTAGCATCCGTAGATGAGCGGTAGGAGAGTCTTGCTAGTTTATAAAAAGTGTAAGCTACAGAGAATATCTTGTTCATTTGCGCGCTTATTAAAAATAAAATAAACTTTTCGAAAAAAGCATTTTAATGAAAATCCTTCTTTATGGAATTTAATTTACGAATCGCTAAGCAAAACAATGAATTATCGTCTGCCATACTGGATGACATACTCGTATGCTGCTCACGCAATCTTTGGTTATGCAGCCAAAAAATGAAATAAGTTGATGCCATATGACTTATTAAGATATAGTATTCTTATTTCTTATTTCTGTCCACATTTCCTGGTTGATTTTTTTGCTATTTACTAATTTTTTTTTGGTGCCTAAAATAAGCAAGAAAAAGTCTCTAAGCGAGGTTCAGAGGGCTCAGATAGTTGCCTTACATGGCCAAAATCTATCTGAAAGGCAAATATCTGCTCAAATGGGGTGCAGCAAGACAGCAGTGCATCAAGCGATTGCGAAGTATCAACAGGATGGCTCCTATACCGATAAGAAAAGGACTGGAAGACCGCGTGTCACCACTGCACGAGAAGGCAACGTGATGAGGAGGATAGTTGTGAGGTCACCCACGAGTTCAATGAAGAAATTAGGGCCGAATTGTTGCGCTGAGGTCGTCGAATTAGTTATATGACCGTTTCCAAGCGTTTATCCAAAGAATTTAATCTGAAGTCATACAAACCGGCCAAAAAACCAAGGCTTACTGCGGCTATGAAAGCCAAGCGTCTACAGTTTGCTAATAATCATCAACATTGGACCGCCGAGCAATGGGGAAAAGTGCTTTTTTCCGACGAATTAACCTTCCAACAGTTTGTGGTTCGAAAGAGGCACCTCCGTAGACCAACTGGAAAACGTTTTGATGAGAGATACACCATACCAACAGTGAAACATTTTCCTAGTCAGATGGTTTGTGGGGCTATGTCCAGAAATGGTGTCGCCGCTCTCAGTTTCCTGCCTCTAGGAACCACTATGAATGGGCCAAAATACGTGCAAATGCTCTCAGAGAAGCTAAAACTTCACCTGCAAGTTCACAATTGTCAAATATTTATGCAGGATGGCGCCCCTTGCCACCGTTCCAAAGTTGCAAAAAATTTTCTGGATAGCAACAACATCGACCTTCTCGAGTGGCCAGGAAACAGTCCGGATTTAAATCCCATCGAGAATTTGTGGACCAACATGAAAAATAAAGTGTCGGAAAAGCAACCATTATGTGGCGCAGAGTTGGTAAAAGCGATAAAGGAAGTCTGGGTAAAAGAAATATCCAAGGAGTACTGCTAAAGTTTGATCGAAAGTATGCCAAGAAGAATCAAAGCTGTGATCAAAAACAGAGAAGGCCACACAAAATATTGAGAATCGGAACATTTTTTTGTATACGATTGTTTAGAATGTATCGTACTGTCTTCCATGTGTTTATGATTGATTAGGTGCGAAATAAAACAATTTGCCAAATGTAAATAAAGTGCTATACTACCTTGTGCTTAGAAGCTCGTAATAATTTCAAATGGTCTTAAACTTTTGTTCATGACTGTAAAAGCGGAAAACGTAGAAAAACGGCTAAAGCGCAAAACTTTTAGCGCTTTTTTTAAAGGAATGCTTCGCTTTCAAAAATTTTGCTTTCCGCTTGCTTTTTCTCCGATCACTTTCAATTTGAACAAGCGATTTTCAAACTTTTTAGCATGTCAATCTCAAATTAAGCAAATTTTTTTTATCGTCCCCTAACCAGTACACGCTTTTAACTAAGTGATGTGAACTGAAGAATTACAAGTGAATATTTTTTGGTCTTCAATTCCATGCAATTATGATTTTTTAGGTGTAAAGAAAAACAAATAAAGACAAAAAATACTTTGACTTCAATAACCACACATTTCAATAACCACACATTTTTTAGAACCTTTGCGAAAAAGGTACGATTGCTTTATCCTCTTCATTTATTTATCGATTTTTTTGGATGTTTCAATGGACCACTTTGAGAACCACTGGTCTGAACCAACCTTTTGGGTTACACAACTACACGTCTCTGTTCTTTTTGGTTGATGGCAGTTCAAAATCATAATCACATCACGTTATAAACATCTGAAAAGCCGACTAAAAGAAATTTACTCGTGATCAAATATCTCGACATTTCCAAATGTAGGTCAAAGTAATCGCTTGACGGTTGCTTTAAAACATTTCCTGAAAGTCAAAAAAATTAACATCTGATATGATTAATGTGATGGTAATCGAGCTTTTTTATTTCAATTAGAACAAAATTCACCAGTACTTTTGTTTTTTTTGTATCTTCAGTAAACTTGTGTAAAGGTTCGTTTTCTTCAGGAACGCTGAATGAAGTATCTTTATTTGTTTTGGTTGATTTTTTACCTTTTTCCTCTAAGCGAAGCAAAAAAATCAATAAAAGAAACAAAGAATACTCCATTCCACGCTTGCAGTAGAAATGAGCTTTTACATTTTATAAACCTTAAATTAAAATAAAAAATAAAGATCGTTCTCAAGTGCGGTCGAATTAAAACGAATTGCAAGTGCGGTCGAATTAAAACGAATTGCAAGCAACCCGAAACAAAGCGAACATTCATTGTATTCACCATAATCAAATAGAATGCCAAAAAAGTAGGCCATCTACACAACCTGCATAATAACTACAACATTGCACTTATGCAACATAGCAACCTATGTAACATAGCACTGTCAATGACTTGAAACTGACGCAACGGTGACAAGCCGCGCAACACTCTGTCAAATATAGCCACCCGGAAATCGCATGTTAAAATCAGGAATAATTCCTACCAGCCCTGGTACTTGGAATTCCAGGGCCAAATTTCGTCAGTGAGGTCCCAACGGCACAAAAGAATTGAATAACTCGTCTGCAATATTGAACTGATTTTCTATGCAAATTGCTCTTTCGGCGTGGTTCCTTATTTGATAAAAGCTGCGGAGCTGTTGCTATAAAATTCTTAATTCTCTCCAAACAACCATAATTTATTTTAAACCATATTTTAGATTCTAAAAAATCATTTTTACGGCTTTTTTTGAATTTTTTTCGGAAAAGATTAATACAGAAAATGAATCTGTAGTTATTCTAGCAATATATTATTACGCATAGGTCTAATTATAAACACATGATAGCTAAATTGCATCAGCACTTAGACCTTTGCCTTTCTCGTGAAATTCACCTGCTATTTGTTATGATGTAATCATATAATCATAACTAAGCAGTTGTAACATTCTTGAAATACTTAGATTTTCTTCTATGACGCCTTTTGCCATCTTTGTTGGGCAACTATAGTTGACTTTGCAAAAATCCAACAGAAACTTAGCAAAGAAAATCCATAATTATAAACAGATAAAAGATTAGAATCAGTTCGGTTTTCTGAAAAACAAGTTGCATAAAGTGCAGTTGAAACTTTTTTAGAAAGCGTAAAAACAATAATCAAGGTCATTTGTGTTGTTGTAAAGGAACTGCAAACCAGACAAACAAGGTAAAGTCTTAAAAAAACTGTGGTGTAAGCATTATTGTACATTGTATAGTAGGGTGTAGTGTAGGACTATTGTAGGGTGTAGAATGTAGTCTTAAAAAACTGAAGGTAGGATTACGTAAAACAATAACAATCAACAAACCGACGTACTCGTAGACCATCATAAAGCATTAGTTAGTTTTTAATTAGATTTTTCAAATACTTTGGACTCGAAAGATTATGTAATCTACCTAATAATGATTAGGTTTTACTTCTCGTTTAATAATGTTCATTACGGGTAGCCCGTTGTAATGATTTTCGTTAGATAATACAATTACGGAATAAAAATATTATTTTATGCAACGTCATTTTTATCACGTCACGTTTGTCGATTTTTTTGAACTTTTTAATTTCTATTGGAAAAAATACTTTGCATTGTAGGCTAAAAAAATATTTTGCAGTGTTGTACAATTTTTTTGAATTGGAAAATTAGCAATGTCTGAAATGAATACTCATCAGAAAAGATATACCACAGTAGATCTTGTTTGGACTTGTCTGGTTTTCTGAGGTTTTAATTGAATTATTTTACCAATTACTGTAATTCTTTGTTGAAAATTATAAATTAATCAAATAATTGATCGATTGTTTTCACACTGAATTAACAATTTAATTTCTAAGCGTTAACAAACAAAAACGGAATTCCTAGCAGCGTTTTAACTTTTCAAAAGTGCTATGTCCATTATGCGCTGAGCTTAATAGCTTGAGAAAAAAGGATTTGTATCACGATTTCAACACGCTTTAAAAACGAGCACATTAGCCACAACATCAGTTCCTACTAAATTCGTTCATTAGTGGAAGGAGTGGTAATACTTTCATTTTTCTGTTGCCGAAAGCTATACCAACTTTTACCAAAAATGAAAGTTATATGCGCCGGAGCTCCGAAAACGGGTACAAAATCTTTAGCAAAAGCACTTCGTATACTTGGATACAATGCAGGTAGGAATTGTTGCTACTTGGTTATATTTTGTTCGAATAAACATGTTGAGATTAGTCGCTGATGGAATAAAGTAATTTTTACGTTTACTACTTGTTAATAAAGTTTTTAAAGGTTGAGGTTTTTTTGTTAATTATAGATATTTCAAATACATAAAATTATCATTATGATAATATTAGAAGTGTTAGGTCAAATGCTGAAAGGTCAAAACTAAAGACTCTATTTTACTTTTGTACATTGTTAGTGAAAATAACTATAAAATCAATGTTCAAAAAAATTGTTTAGGTAATTTTATAAGCAAATTACAAACGAGTTTATATAATAGAATATTGTGATTCTTTTTCTTAACTTTATGTACATCGTGCACATCGGTTTATTAAGATTTTTTTTCAATATTGTGATACGAGTTTTGGCTGACCTCGAAAGCCGACGCTTACTTTAGTGCGTCAGGCAATTGATTGTTATTATGACAAGTGTGACAAGATGCTGATATTGATACACTGACACAATGCGTGCGAATCTTTCAGAAGACCTCTACTTGAAAAACTAGTTGCTTGATTCGAAAACCTTAAGTACGGTGAAATGCATTCATAAAAAAATTGATGAAATCTGTCCGTTGGTAAACAAACAATTTTCAAAAAAACATGCCTTGAAAATTCAAGCCAGCAACAAAATGATTTGCGATATGAATGATTTAATACTGTAGATTGAATAGCAGATTAACTAACTTATCGGTATACATTAAGCGTTTTTAAATAAACATTACCTTTGCTGTACTCATTGAACAATTCTCAACATTTAAATCGGCAAGGAAAACACATAACGTAGTTACAACAGGTCATTTCTAATTTGGTAAAAGCAACATTTTTTGAAAATTAGGAAATAAAATTACTAAAGCTTTCATATGGGCTTCACTGTAAAAACTTCCTAATTTTTCTAGATGAAATAAAGTTGCAATGATTATAAAAACAATTTGCTTTTTAAACGACCTGATTGTTTTCAAAAGTTTTTAATTTTTTTATATGAAAAGATATCGGAAAAATTATAAGTATTTGTTATGCGTCAACGGATTGTTGATTGCAATCTAAATATGGCTTGATTCAATAAAGGAAAATTGATTAACATAGGGAATAGGTTTTTGCGTTTTTTTAAATTTATTTTTCCCTCACTATTTTAGATCTCATTTAGCCTGATGAAATAGGCTCAATTGGAGTGTTAATGCAGTGCTTCCCAACCTTTTTTGTGGCGACCCAGATAAGCATAAATAGAGAACAAAATTTTGGCGATCCAATCTTTTTTCCAGACTTTATTGCAAGCGTAAAAAAGAACACAGGACAATTTAACATAAGCCTAACTACACTGTTCCACAAGAATCCACGGCACTATGACGCAATAAACAAATCAGTCAAACCATTGTCGCATCACGACAAAAACGATTTAAATTTTACACAGCTACAAGTACAGTTAACTACAGGTACAACTACAGTTGTTGGCGACCCAATAAAATTAAACGGTGAACCATTTTGGGTCGTAACCCAGGGGTTGAGAAGCACTGGAGTCTTTTTGAAGCCCCTAATGTTAAAGTTTAACGTTAGAGACTTTACAGAGTCGTGAGCATATTGCTTTTAAGCCTACCTTTAATTGTTCGTGGGCCCGCTTAAAAAGTAAAGTCAAATAGTGGTCAAAGACTAATTATAAATCGGTTGAAAGTTCATCAGATATAAACAATCGGATTACCGAGAAAACAAGAAACCATTATTGGAAAAAGGTTTATGACGCAAGATTGAAAACGTGTTGAATTTTAGAGGTTGTGAGAAAAGAATTAATATTACCATATGAGCAAAACCCTTTATTGGATGTTTTCTTTGTACAAATCGGGTAGAATGGTTATGTAAAAACATACAAAATTGCAAATAAGCCGAATTAAAAAAAATTATCTTTGTTATTACTTATATTTTAACTAGTTTTTAAATTTTTTTAGCTGGGGGCCATCATTTTCGTAAATGAAAAATTTCTGGTTTCGATAAAAGCTTACGAAAGTGACTAGTTTTCAAAACACTTCGTTTCTTTACCAACGAAAAGCCTTATAAAGAATATATTAAAGATTTAATGATAGCAATAAATCAATTCGTTTTCGATATCACGTAAATATTTGGCGAAGCAAAATTTTTAATTCAGTCATTGTTCAATTACAGCTTAACTCAAGTCTAATGTGCTTTGTTTAAAATTTCAATTGAACAAGAGAACTTAGATTCTGCCTAAATTTTGAATTTAATTAGTTGCACTATTGACACGCCAGCTTACTGCTCATTGCTTTAATTTTTTATTTCGGTCACTTTCTTTAAAATGTTCAGAACTTTCGGAATGTTTTTTTTAAGCTACTAATAGAAATAATAAAGGAAAAAATAGCTGCGGCTCAAGGGCAACTCCACACATTTTTCAGCTTTTAAAAAAAATTCACTGCCACTTCAGCCTCCCATACAATGTCCTTTAAAACTTATAGCCTCAGAATTAAAATAAATACCTTTATTGTGTTTACTTGACTTTAAAAGACTTTTGCTAGCACCTTTCTTCTCAGTCTTCTGAGATTTTTAAGCGGGTTTGAGGGTTCAAAACGGTCTTTCAAATTTCTATAAAAACTTTTCAATTAAATTTCTTGGAATTGCAGTTATTTTTATATATTTTATAATTTGAAAGTCAAAATAGTTTTGGACTAAGAAAATTTTATGGAATTTCTATAAAGTTGAAGCTTATCCTGTACAAGAATCATGGTCGCGCCTATAACAAAGATTGCAATAATTTTTAATAATATTAAATGGCGATCAAAAGATTGAATGATAGGAAATTTTCATCTTAGAGTTTGTGATTTTTTTTAATACAATGAAGAGAATCTAGATTTTTTCTAACAGCATCAAAACGGTGCATTAAATGTTGAACAAGCATAAAGACTATTTTGACTATTTGAACAAGCATAAAGAGTTTCCAATAAAAATTTGCTTTTTTTAAGCAAGAAAATGGTAGCAACTGATAATCATGCATTTAGTTAATCTTATATAAAAATTAGCATTAGTTCCAAGAAATCCCGGTTGTTCGATTTAGTGTTAAGCCTGATTGTTCCAGCTAGAATGTCTTAAAATTGCGGTAAGCCTATTTTAATGTTTAAAACAATGTTTCTCAAAGTAACTCACTTGGTTCCCCATGGAAGAATCCAAAAATTTTAGGAAGGAGAAATTGCTGAGGGAGAAATTTGAGAATCTGAGTACAATATAAGTTGGACGCAATTGAATCAAGACAGCTGATAAAAGTTGTTCTGCAAAGTGAAGATCTTTTTTTCAACTTCACTTTAACTCATGATTAAATTTTATTGATGAGCTTCCTGGATAACCGGTATTTTGAATTACAGTTTTGGTTGCAGACGAAAAAAAGGTCTTCACTTTATTTTGGGAGAATGACGCTACCTTATTACTAAAAAGAAAAAATACACCAAAAAATTCAGAGAATCACTGATTTAAAAGACGTTAGAGTTGATCGTTTTAGATTGCACTTTGAGATGAGTTCCATATTTTTTTTTTTTACTAACTTAAACAACTGTTGCTTGTTATAGAGGTGACACAAAATATTCGGTTCGGAGCAACGCGTCTTCATTTATTCGCTAAACAACAAGCACGAAAAAGAGAGTGAGACAGAGAGAGAGAGAGAGAGACAATTTATTTTTTACCTTGCACACATTTGAAAAACAATTTTGGACAAATACAGAAAATAACAAACTATTCACCGTACAAAGGTCAGGAAGCATCGAAGAACCTTTAAGATAGGAGTATCTAACCCGCGGGCCTCGAGCCTTTTGGTGCGGCCCGCGAAAGAATTTTTAATCAGATGCTCGATCAACTGGAATTATTGGAGTGCCTTTAGACCTCCTCAATCTGTGTTGCGCGAGAGATGCCGAAGTGCGCCGCAAAATCTTTTGAAAAGCACAAATTCAGCGACAAAATAAAGGCCACAAGCAGAGTGAAGACTTTTTTTTTTGTTTAGAGAACACAATGTTTTATGAGACAAAAATTGTAAATCAGACCTTGATTTTGAGTGAAGACCTTTTTTTTCTTTTTTGTTTTTGTTTTTTTATGAGACGAAAATTATAAATCAGACTCTGATTTTGAGAGAAAACCTTTTTTTTAAAGAACATCTGTTTTGGAGATGAAAATTTTCGAACTAACTTGCATGACAACATCACTTTGATTACTGCAGCGATTGCGGCCTGTGATAAACTTATAGACGAAAATTTGGCCCGCGATGAGTAAAAGGTTGGACAACCCTGGTTTAAGGTTATTAAATCAAGATGCTTCCTGATAAAAGTAACAGTCAAATTAGTTAATGTAGACTTTTTACTTATTTACTATTGAGGGATTGAAGATTAAGTGAAGAGTTATGCACAGATTTGTATGTCTTTAATATATGTTTGTACAAAATTATGTCAATTCTTGAAACAGACTTTCTCTCGTTTAAAGAAATCAAAAAAATATGACATACGTGTGAGGTTGTGAAGTATGAAGACTCCGATTTCCGATTCCGATTCCGATTCCGATTCCGACTCCACCTATTAAAAGTTTTTTCAACTCCAATTTCCACTCCAACTTCAGCTGCATAAAATTTATGACTCCGACTTCATGCATTATTTTGCAGCAGTTTCGCCGATGATCACTCAAGAAAAATACAGCCGGTCACCTAGATTCGCATTAAGGGTGTGATCCGAGTTCACACGCCAAATGAGTTCCTTTTGTGGCACGCCCACACGCGTTTAGGCTATATGATGATGACGTCGCGACAAAAATCGGACCAAAGCAACGTGTCGTTATAAAGGAGGGTTTACAGTTCATTTTAATTCCAACAAGGTTGTATGCGGTCTTCGTTGTTTTGTTTTTCTTCTTTACTATCTTCACTAGGTTATCCTTAAAAAACTAAAGATAAATAAAATAAAAAAATTTGAAATACCCCTTAAGTGAGCGATACCAAAAACCAAGGCCGACCATTCAAGGGGAGGGTTGCGAACTTCAAACACGACGTTTTCTCTTTTCTACGCGCTTCACTTACGAAAAATTTTTTTATTTTCCATATTTGGCCTGGTCTCACTCAATTTGTCTAAGGATTTAAGCGATCATTATTTGTGGCATATAACTTTTCTAAAAGTAGATCGAAACGCTCTTTGCATGAAGCGAAAATAGGTTTCGGTTATTTTCGTTCGTGCAAAAAGTCACCCGAAATGAACCCGCTTCAACTTTTCCGGTTGGACACCAATGTCTCTTTATCGTGACGTAACTATTTGCAGTTAACTAGAAGACAAGCTGATTTTGATAACAGGAAATATCCTATTGTCAGCTGATTTTTTATTGTTTTTATTCAGCGAATTTTGACTAGTCAACGAAGGCATATGAATGATAAATCGTTTTTTTCTTGCTCAGAAAGTGTCAATGTGAGAAATAGTTCTCTAATTATAAAAAAAGTGTCCGCATATGTAGTTCAACACGTGTTCAGTGCTTTTCTCAATAAATTACTTTATTTGCATGTTATATCTTTGCATAAAAGCATCTTAAAATTACATTCACACACGTACTTTAGCCATACATTTAAAGTGTTTTTGACGTCAAAAAAACAAATATTTCAATTGAATTAATTCAAAGATATTAAATATTAAAAGCGACGAACGTTTTTTATTGCCTAACAAGCTTTGCAAAATTCACGTCTTTTGGTGAAATTAGCATCACTGAAAAATTCCTACCGAAAAATTGTTTATTTTGATGACAATTCTACATATTAATGGTCTTCAAATATCTATGTTTCATCTAAGTTTCTTAACTAATTTTTTGAAGCCGACTGCTTATGGTTCGGTGTAGTTAAAGAAATAAAACAGACTTAATCCATTGAGAAATGATTTTTGCGGTTGCTTTATCTATTTCATTAGTATTAACTTTGCTGACAAGTTTTGATAATTATTTTTTGGAGAATTTTACTATGAGCTTTCCGCTTTGTTTTCCGTATAGTCTACTTCTTCATTTGGGGAAGATGGACAGGAACTGGATGGTCCAATAAATGGCCGGACATGTTTCCTTCAGCCAGGTCACCTACGTAGGGCCTACTGAAATTAAACAATAAACTTGTATTCATCTGCCACACACAATAATTTTTATTAATACATTTACAATGGGTATCTCAAAAAGTTATAAATAGAACAGCAACCAAAACAATCGAAATCGAAATAATTAAAAGTTTTAAAGTGGATGACGGCTTTGACGTAATTAATACATATGATGTTATAATCGAACGTCTTAAATTACTCGAAACCTTGTCAGTTTGTCTCGTTATTAAAAGAACTCCGAGTCAGTTTTCTTATGTCGAACACAAGCAACATTGTCCAGTTAATAAGAAAGGCTATGAAAAAATGCTTGAAATTTCGAAACTTCAGCGTTACATGTAAAGAACGCTATCTTCGGTTTGTGCAATAAAGTTCTATGATTTCTTCGTTGTTTTGTAAGTAATAAGTTGGAACGGGTTTGGTTCATTTTATCGTTTGCAGTAGTTTCTCGTAATCATCGCAAGAATAGATTGCTGCACGTAGCCTAAAAGAATTTTATTTCCTTTGTTGCTTTTTTATCAGTATCTCTATTTTTTTCGTTGCCACTTCCGTCGGCGGTCTAAATGGCAGTGTAATCTTATGAGTTTAGGGTTGCCATTGGTTATCCGATTCATTTGCGAAACCAGGAATTATTTTTTGGGAAGGTTGTGGCAAGTAAAGACCTTTTTTGGTGTTCATCCATATAAGCCTAATTTTTTCGTTTCGAAGTCACGTGAAAACCAAAAAAACCTGCTCAAGATAGAAAAACAACATTGGTTTTTGTTTTTACTTGAATTTTATAGTTTCACTGCGACCCAATAAATGTAGCAGTTCAGCAGGACTTCACCCTCCTTTAGAAATCCCTAAACCAGTCTATTAAACTCTAATCTTTTTTAAATATTCCAGCCTGTAGAAATAACCCAGAAGTGACTGACCTCGGCCCTAACATTAATTGAATTAAGAAACCACTTTACTAATACAGATAGTGCAATCTCACAATGGTGTTTGGTGATGATGAATCTTGCAAATCAGATTGTTTGCTAAACGCACTTTACCAAGCTCGGATTGCACACTCAAGTAACACGATTTTTAAGCACTTGAAATTAAAACTGAATTAATGGTTTATTAAGTTTGAAATATCAAAAATATACACTCCAAAATAATATAAAAAAACTGATTTAGTACTTTCGCGTATGTGTAAAAAACAGAGAAACTTTTTGTCGAAGTTGCATAACTTTTTTATAACTAGATAGATCACAAGGTCACGTGCTTTCTTGTCTGATAAAAAAAGGTCCGCTTTAACCTTGCCTTCTCTGTTATGAGAAAAGGTCGCCGCCAATTTAATTGAGTCGCATGGTTTTTGCTGCTTTTTTTCGATTAAAACAACATCGGTTCGAACAGGAAGCACCTCGTTTTGAAAAAAATGTATGACCAAGTTGGTTATGACTGAATTAGTGAAACTGATGTTTATTCGAATGTCAAAGAAATCAGTTGCTATTATTTTCCTTATTATTATTACTCTGTGTCTTGTCCGCGTTTTCCTTCAATATAAGATCATTTAAAAGGGTACTTTCACTATTCCTAAAGTATATAATTCCTATATCTTTTCTTTCACACATCATCATTAAAAAGGACGAAAATGCATGAGCTTGACTAAATATTTTTAGCTTTTTAGATGAAGACATTTTTTAAGCTTTGAAAGGCTTTATTGGTGCTTACATTGATTGCCTTAAAAGAAAAATTATTTGTGGTATTTAGAATTATTTTGCACACACTCGCACAAAAATTTCACAGATCTTCGGTATTTAAATTTCACTTCATCAGCGATTTAAAAATTAAAAATTTTCTTTTCAAAAGAAAAATTTATATATACCTTGCCGCGCCCAACCAAGAAGAATTGCAGTCAGGTTGTCACTCTAGGCCCCACAAGTATACAGTATACGATATATAATCCGTCAAAAAAATACTTTTTTGCATTGGAATCGAAATGAAAACTTTATTTTTAGTCACCAATTGTATACTTTGCTACATAGGGACTGTCTTGCCGTCTTTCGTGCGCCCTCAGAAAAAGCTCGTTATGTGCAATACCATATGATTGCTGATTATGTCTTTCGTAAAAAGAAAATTCCTTAATTGTGAGGTATCATAATATATAAAAAACAAATAATAATTGATGTCTTTACGTGTGTATCCTCCCTTTTCAGCGTACATTTGTTATGAATGAATGTTAACCAAAAGCGGCTCACAAAATAAATTAACGTAGGTCTTTTCAGCCATGCGAGTTTGTTATTTAAATACACTTCCGGCTGTAAACTTGATTGAATCAATCGACAAGGTCAAAAAAGAAAACTATTTTTAAACTGCTAAAAAGCACATTTTGTTTGTTCTTGGCAAAGACAGAAAGACACCTTGTCGAACCTAACATCACGATCTTAACCATGGCTAACCCTTTCAACCTTTTCAAATATGAATGTACGACAATCGACAGGCCCGAGCAGTTTTCCCTGTTAATTAATTAATTAAACGGTTGCAGAACTTGATAGTGAAAATTTCCCGTTTTTACTACTTCTTAAACAGGAAAATTGTCTTTATTAATGACATAGTAATTTGTTTCATTTTTTTTCTAAAAAAATTGAGTGATAAGTCTTTTAATTGACTTAGTCTTTTAAAAAGATTATTGCTCAACTGCAATTTAGCGACAAGATGATACAGTATTTTGGTCTTCACAGACAAAAAAAGTAGGCTACAGCTGGCAATGCTTTAGAAGAAATGATCAAAAAAGTCACCAATTGCTTAACTTTTAAATTAAAATATTTAACGTACATCATAAGAATTTCCAACCCTTTTGTTATGTGAAAGTAAAGCAACATTTTTTTCTATTCTGCTTTTCTGCTCAGTTCAGTCGCTTTCAGCCAAAGATTTTTACCGCTTTGTCTTAGAAAATCAAGTAAACTTTAAAACAGTTTTAATTCGAAAGCTGTTTTGCTTTAAAAGTTGCCGATCCCTTTTACTTTTAGTCCTTTGCAAGGAAACCTTTTCTAATTCTTATGAGCGTGCTAGCCTATTCGTAGGGCCAAATTGACGAGTCCGAATCCGCATTCCTGGTTCAAATCTCCCTTTCAACTACTTTAAAGCCGACAAAGCTATTTACTTCTTTAAGCATTTTCGTAAACTACCGCATGTTAACAGCAACAATTCCAGTCAATTTATTTTAACGGCTGACCACAAAGTACAAGAAGCAGTGAGGAATGCAGAAATTTGTCATGCGAGAGTTTTGCTGGCTGAAAATTCAATTAGGTTACCATTCATTAAAATAAAAAGAAAACCTTTTTTGTTTTCACTTTTTTTCGTGTTCTAATTTTCTTTTAAATGGTCTGCATACAGAGCTGTACATTCTTCTTGGCGGATTTAACCCCTAACCTCCTATCCATACGTCTATGGCAAGAACTAAAGAAAAAATTTTGGTTCTCGCTCACTATTCGCTGAGTTTAATATAATACCTTTTAAATTTTGTGGAATTCCCAAAGTCTGCGAGGTCGGTAACGGCACAGCGAATGAGATCCACAATTTTTTGTACTCATTCCAATAAATCAGTGTTTCTCAACCTGTGTGCCGCGAAACTTTTTAAAAAGCATCAGTCAATTGTTTCACAACCTTTTTCAGAGAACATTACTTCTTAGAACAGTGGTTTTCAACCTTTTTCATACCGTGGCCCACTTTTCAACCCATGGTAATTTAACGACCCACTTCGGTCAACAAAATTTAATTCCCGTTGCAAAAATCTGGTCATCTCTAAAAAAAGTCTTCAGTTTGAATTTGTCTACGATTTCTCAATTTTCGTCCCAAAATCATAAAAAAAAGTCCTCGCTTGGAATTTGTTTCCAATTTTTCAATCATAATGACTTCATTATACGCATAGGCGTACGCAAGGAGGGGGTTTCAGGGGTCAAAACTCCTCCTTGAAGATTGGTGTTCGGCCGTATATAGCCTATATGGTAATAAGTAGGCTTCAATAATATGATTTTACTTTCTTGTTTACCGCGCTTTTTAAACTTAATTACTGCTTGCGCATCAATTTTTGCCATCGCCTAAATTACGTCAAAGTTAGCTCATGTACAGCTGCCTCTGCAAAGAAAACTTTCAAACTTGTAAAATATTGAAAGTTAAGCATGGGAATGGAAATAAACTACATGGGAACAATAGCTTCAGTTCACATTTTTTTAATGCTTCAAAACATCAAAACATTTTACGCAAGTCCATCAACACGATTTCGTCAAGAGCAAAAGCTCAAAAACTTGTTCAAATTTGTGCCACCAGATGGGTCGATCGACACTAGAGTGTTAGTACTTTTTCAAATTTACAATTTACCGTTGTAAAAATTTTGGCAGAAATTTTAGCATGGCCAGGCAGAGGAACTTCATCACGAGCTCTGCAGTTGCTATCGACAATTAGGCAAAGTGAATTTTGCATTGCTCTCTTAGTTTTAAAAACGTGTTTAGATACAGTGTTGTTTTGCGCAAAGTTATGCAAAAAAAGTCGATAAACCTTCTTGAGGCCCTCAACATTGCACATGATATTGCAAATGAATTGAAGTGTCTTAGAGAAAAAGCCGAATATGAATTTCACCAGCTCTATATTTTTGCGCAAGAAACGGCCAAAATCGAAGATTTTATTTTGAAAACACGACGCCTTACTTCAAGACAGACCAATCGATGCAACATCGCTGCTGCAACAGATGAAGAATATTTTAGAGTAGGGATTTTTATTCCCTTTCTTGATAATTTTATTGTCATTCTCAAAGCAAGATTTACAGCCCACAAATCGATTATTGGTGAATTTCAGTGTTTAATTTCAGCTGATCCAACTAGTGGACCAACTCCTCAACAAATTAAAAGTATTCATGTTTTGGGAAAATTTTACAAAAATGATTTAACGAAATCCTCGGGAGAACTAGTCCCTGAACTGATATTATGGTGCAGGAAACTTTTTCGGTTGAACGCAGAAAGACCAACTGATGCGTTGAGCAGCATCAAGGAATGCAGTTCCGATGCTTTTTCGAACATATTTACATTGATGACCATTTTGTTAACTCTTCCAATGACGACATGCACTAGTGAACAATCGTTTTCCACATTACGCAGACTAAAAACGTGCTTACGAAACACAATTGGTACCACCCGAATGAATGGACTTGCATTACTAAACATTTATAGGAGCCACACACACATTGCCCTGATGACGTAATTAACAGATTAAGTGAAAAAACAGGCGTTTGAATATAACCTGTAAAAGAACTTTAATGTTTGTTTAGTAAGGTTATTTTTTTGTTCGTTTGATTTTTGACCTATTGTTCTCATCATTTACACGAGTTGCTTTTAATTTGGAAAGTTTCTTGTCATGATTGAATTACACGCACATGCCTTTTCAATAGTTAGTTTTACGGTTTGGTAAAAAGAAATTCATGCTACTGCAAGATGTTCTTGAAACCAAACACTTTATTTTATAATGTAGGCCTAATTTTGGAAGTTTTTGCCCATTACCAGGACCAGGGGCGCCTGAGTTTTTTTTCAGGGGGGGAAAATTTCAAAAAAAGAGCACTTTTTGTTAAAAAGGCACTCCAACAAAAGTCGATTATAGCAACCATGTCGCAATCAAATTAGCGTATTCTCTAAAAAAAAAGATCTTCACTTGTAGTCGATCTCCAATTTTTCTGTTTTCGCCCCAAAATCATAGTGTTTTCTAAAAAAAAAAAAAAGGTCTTCACTTGTAATCGATCTATTATTTTCCTATTTTCGCCCCAAAATCATAGTATTCTCTAAAAAAAAAAAAGGTCTTCACTTGTAATCGATCTTTGATTTTCCTATTTTCGCCCCAAAATCATAGTGTTCTTTAAAAAAAAAAGGTCTTCACTTGTAATCGATCTCTGATTTTCCTATTTTCCTCCCAAAATCAAAGGTCTTCACTCAAAATCGTTCTTTCACTCTAAACAAACATCTGCCTCATTCGCCTCACCCAAAATCCATCACTATCTAAAACTTACGATTTTCGCGACTTCCATTACTGTACCATGATTTACGGATGTCTTTAATTTCAGAAACATCGTTGCATTTCTGTAAAACAAATTTCAAAAGGCACAATCTGCCCCCTGTGCCCCCGTGTTTTCAGAATATTAAAAGGCACGGGGGCAATTTCCCCCCTGCCCCCCGCTTCCGGCGCTCCTGACCAGGACCACTTAGAGCATCATGTTTTCAACTTCAAAACCCCCCTCCCCGCTTCACAAATTTCTGCGTACGCCACTGATTATACATATTGCTTTCATTTTGATTTATACTCTGTGGCCCACTGAAAACACCATTGTGGCCCAGTTAAAAACTTCTGTCTTAGGATTTAACAAGTCCTTTGGCTTTTTTTTAATGAACACTACTTTTTGTGGCAGTGCTCATACTCGCCTTACTGAAAATCCCATTAACAATGCTTTGCGCATAGTGACCGTAGCCTTGCGTCCCACACCAACGGACAATCTTTTTATCTTAGCAGGCATCCAACCAACTGAGCTTCGCCGCCAAAAGCCGTAGGCTAATGTTTTAAGTTCGCCACGCGCGTGGAGCCAGAACACCTCTACATAAAAGGCTCCTGTCTCCACTTAGTGGACAGCTGCGTCAACTTAAATCAAGACATCCATTTTTCCATGCTGTTCTGGAACTACAAAACTACCCCGCCCCGTCAGGTATTAGCATGCACGATGGGCGAAATATAAATGGAGCATAAAGTGGCTTGAGAACACCTCTCGACTCCACACATTTATTACAAATGTTAGCCCAACACCACCAGGAATTAGTTTTTCACATGGGTCAAGCTTAACCACTTCCGAACCAGCATTGGTCTATTCCGTTCAGAAACACACAAATGGGGTATAGCTTTTACGGTGGCCTGTGAGTGTGGTGCAAAGGAGCAGACAGCTGAGCACATAGTAACATCTTGCCCATTTATCACCGTCCCAATGAACCCCGTGGTTTCTCAGATGTCGATAAGAGTCTGGCAATCTGATTGAAGGAAGCAGGTCCGCCCATTTAGTGGACCATCTAGCTCCCTTCTGTCTTCCCGAAACGAAGGAGAAGAAATGAAAAATTTAGAGATAAAAATTAATAAATTTGAAAAAGATTCAAAGTGAAGACTTATTTTTGTAGGAAACACTACTTTTTAGAGACGAAAATCAAGAAATCTGGTCCATGTGTGCCGTGAATTTCGAAAAAGTCTCAAAATGTGCCGCAGGCTGAAAAAGGTTGAAAACAACTGCAATAAATCCATTAACGTAGCCTATAGTCAAGTCAAAAAATCGGAAAAGTTTTCCAAGAATTTAAACATAAGAATGCCATTGATTAGAAGGGAACATTTTTTGTTTGTAGATATAAAGTTTATTAAAAATTAGTTTATGCAAGAAGAAAAAGGCACCACCGGGGTTCGAACCCGGGATCTCCTGTTTACTAGACAGGCGCTTTGCCGCTAAGCCATGGCGCCGACAACCGACGCTTTAATTTTTTTAATATATAAACTTGTACATAGTCCAAAAAGACTAAATATTATTATCAAGACAGAATAATAGTAGTAGTAGTAGTTTGTTTTTATTTGCACCCAAAAGAAACAATTGATAATAATTGAAGACAAAATAGAGCAAAGGTTGCAAATAAGGAAACGGCAACTAAACGATATACGTTATAACATGCACAAAAAATTGTGCATGGTCACCGTACCTGCATAAAAAAACAAATTGGTTGTCAATTTAATACCCAAGAACCATATAGCCAATAAACAGCAATAACTATATTCGTACCATGAATCGGAAAAATATGAAAATAAATCAATCAATTAAATTATTTTTTTCCATGTAATTTATTCCACCTAATTCGATAAAGTTTAAAATTCAATTTTTTTCAACTCTTTTCTAATTGGTTTTTTTTCAATGTTCACTCTTCTTTTTTAACTTTGGAATAGTAGATTTTTGGTTAGAATTCCAAATTTCCAAAAAAGTTACTTCATGGAATTCTTGCCTTTTCCTGCTTGGCCTTTTCTAATGATTGTCTTAATATAGGCCTAGTCAAAGGATAGTCTGAAGTCTGGCACCATTCCTCTAATTAATTAGCGGCTGATTTCTTAACTTTAGCGGATTATTTTAAAAATTGGTGCTGGTAGAATACTGAATAGCCTACATAAATATAAAAATCGTTATTTTTAAATTAAATCATTCCATTACAATAATTCGAATTTAGTGCTTTGTCTTACACCTTTATCAGTGGCGTAAGGAAAAAGTTTTAGATTAAGTAATCTTCTTGCAGCCGTATTTTATTCGCACTCTCTCGAATTTCGTAAAAAAGATGTTGACAAGAAGATAATAAATAGTCGTGCCTATCGGGGGGGATCTTTCGTAGAAAGCTTTCGCCAAAAAAACACCCCCGCCATCATGTAGTAGGGTGGTAAGGGTGTTTTTCTCAAACCTCACATTTTTGCATTAGTGGCGGAGGCTTTCTACAAATGATCCAAGTGGGGGCAGGTGAAGCAGTTGTACTAGAAAATCATGAGTCGGGCAAACATCTTAAAAATTCGGCAAAACTGTATTGCTCCCCGAAATTTTTTGGCTTGTACGCTTCTGAGATAATATGATCCAAAGTTTTTACATAGAGTCCGCAAACAATTTTCAGTAAAATAATTCATCTTTTCATTTTTTTCCATTTTATTTCTATTTATTCTTCTGACTCGCAGGAAAGAGACGGAGGCGCTAATACATAGGATAAGCAATCACCCCACCGGAGATGCCAAAATATTACTGTCCGGTTGGAATTTTTTGTTTTGTTTTTTGGTTTTATAGAGATATGACTAAATTTAGAACTGCTTGCCAAGACCGCCAAGCAGGAGAAAGTGTCGTTAAGTGTTTTTCCCAAAGACACAAGAGAATGGCACGAGTAGATTTTGAACCAAGACCATATCAATCACTATCACGGTGCTTTAACTACTCGACCACGCTGCCGACTTTATCTACAAAAAGTTTAATTTTTTTCAATTTTCTTAACCCACCGTAATCAATACGATACGTGTGTGGGGAGGCTATTTTTGTGCTTTCAGTTTACCTAACAATAGGAAAGTCATTTAATTAATCGAATAATGGCTTATTTAACATTTGATTAATCGAATAATAGCCTATTCCTACTGGTCAAGAACAGAAAAGTTTTTTTCAGCATACCCTACTTTAAAATCTGTAGACCACTGGTTTCCAACCTTTTTTATATGGCGACACACTATTCAGCTATTTAAATTTTCGCGGCATACCCGTTATATTGGTTAATGATAAAAAGGTCTTCAATGAAAATTTGTCAATAATTTCTCAATTTTTGTCCCAAAATTATAGTGATCTCCAAAAAAAAAAGGTCTTCACTTAGATTCAGCTAGAAAATTTCTCATTTCATACCCAAAATCATGGTGATCTCTAAAAAAAAAAGGTCTGCGCCTGAACTCACGCTCTTTCTTTCCCTCCGAAGCTCATGTACAAGAACCGCAAAATTCGACGTCCTTAAATAATTTTTTTCAAAAATCTTTCGCGACACACCGGTTGGAAAACATTGCTGTAGACCTATGCTCCGCAACCTGTGTAAACTTGTGACGAAGATTGGTGTGCCGCAAAAAAACGTCAATCAATGCATGCTCTTTGAAATAGTTAAAATGAGGAATGTTTCTTTGAAGTAGCGACCAAAAGGTTTAAAGTTGCGAACGCTTTTCGTTGCGTTAACATTCATTTAGCTGAAAAAAAATCCAAAAATATCAATCTAACCCACAACAAATAAACTGAAGACATTTTTTGTCCCCAATTGGTTCACAGGTTCGTTTTGTGTGTCATATGCGGAATTTGCTAAATTCAAATGTAAACAAACCGTTCAAAATTTAGTAAAGGCTTAAAAAATCTTTAAAATTTTTCTAGTCTTTTTTGGTCCGCAAAATAAAGCTTTAAGAAAAAAAAAGAGTTTGTGATTAAGTAAAAATGCAAGAAAAAAAAAGAGTCTTTATTCTGGTTCAGGTATGCCGCAGGCGCAAAAAGGTTGCGGAGCACTGGTATACCCTCCAAAGACCTAGACGGCACACTACTGTGCCGTGAGAGATTTCTAAGCGTGCCGCAAAACTTTTTTAAAAGCATTGATCCTTGCTCCATAACGGCAATGTAAACATACATTATAACAGAGTAAAAGTATGTTTTTATGGGAAGCGATTAAAAAGCTCAAAAATTTCAAATGTAATTCCGTGGCGTAAAATTTTGGTGTCAGTTGTCTTCTTGGTTTGTTTCGTATACCAAGAAATGTCGAACTCGCGGCCCGCAAAGTCTTTCGAAAAATTTTTTAATCAGATGCTCAAAACCAAATTAATTTAATGATAAATTCAGAACTAAATTTAAATAATTAAAACGACAAGGTTTATTAGCAAGAGCTGGGTTTTCTAGCCGAATTCAACCAACCAACCAACCAATTCAGTGAAGACCTTTTTTGGTCTTCACCTTGATTTCAACTTAATATTTAAAAGAATAACCGGGATCAGCCAAACAATTCAAGTAAAGACTATGTTTTATTGTCCTTTACTTTTTTTTGCAACCGGATTGCGGTCCGCGGCAAATTTTCAGGCTAAAATTTCACCGATACGGCCCACATATGCACGCAAGTTTGACATGCCTGTCGTACACGTTATGCGGAACATAAATGTTTTATATAAAGCAAACCGTTCGAAATCTAGTGAAGAATAATAAAAAAAGTTTTCACTTTATTTATAGAAAGTTACATAAAAATTCGACCTTTTTATGTAATACGTTATAATGCCTCAGGTAAAAGAAAATGTTGAAAACGTAGTGAAGACAAAAAAAGATCTGCACTCTGGTCCAAATGTGCCGCAAAATTTGGAAAGGTAACAAAGTGTCATGCGAGCGCGAAAAGTTTAATAACCACTGAGTTAAGAGCACTGTAATTGTGATCGACATAGTCTTGGTTCAAAAATCGCATCATTCTGTTGTGTCCTAGACAAAAACACTTTACGGCACTATCCCTGCTCGGTGATCTTGGCAAGTTGTTCTAAATTTTAGTCATATCTTTATTAAACCAAAAAATTAAATAAAAAATTCCAACCGAACAGATATAAAATAAAAAAAATATTTTGGCAAATAAAAAAAATATTTTGGCATCTCCGGAAGCAGGTCGAGGTAATCGCTTGTTCTATGTATTAGCGCCTCCGTCTCTTTCTTACGAGTCAGGAGAATAAATATAAAGATAAAATAAAAAAAATAAATAAATAAACTTTTTCAAATTTTTGTCTTTGTTTTACATCCTAAACGCATTTTTGGGAAGATGCAGTACAGTATAAATCCTTTTTTTTTGCAGTATTTGATATAGAAGAAGCAATGGAATACGCTTTTGATCAATGGATGAATTTATATAAAGGACAAACGAAAGATTTGAAAGAATTGATTAAAACTGTTTATTCAAATGGTGTTGAAGCAGTAGTAGATATGCCACATTCTAATTTCTTTGATTTGTTTTTAGAAGAATGGCCAAATGCAAAGGTAAGATCTTTATAACAAAATAGAAATCAAATCTTTTATTATACTCGTGTTTTTACGCCGAAGCGTGTCGCCAGTTCGCGTTGCCTACCTCTGCAAGTTTGCACCTGGCAACATTTTACACAACCACTTCTGTTTAACTGCAGCAGCGGTCGCGAGCTCTTGGCAACACCGTGTCAGGTTTGGCAAGCATGGGAATCAAACTCAAACTTCGGATGAAGGCAAAGGCACCGACCATTACACTATATAGATTCAAGCTAGCGCACAGTAATATACTTAGAAAATTGTCACATAAAATTTATTTTGGAGCAAAATTCACAGTAAATTTACAAGATTAATTCCTGTTTTAAAGATGCCAAATGAAAAACTGTATTCAAAGCACAATTTTTTTTCAAATGTCAGATTCGTCTTTTTTCTAATTATATTGCACTGACATTTTAGGCTCAATTTTTTCTATTGGTCTACAAATCTCATTTTAACTATGGTAGATTGTGCCCATGAGTCCATACGATATAAAAAATTAAAATTTTTCTTTTTTATTGAAAACTACTATAAGTTATCATTCAAAGTATTAGTTAGTTTTTTTTCTATATTTATAACTATCTCTTAAGAACTAGAAGTATTTTTCGTAGAAAATTTATTGAAATACTTGCAATTTTTTAAGTCAATGAAAAGCTTTTTACTATTTTTTAAAATTTTAATTATGTATTAACCTTCAAAATTTGGAAAAATTTTTTAAGATTTAAAAGTTTAAGTTAAGCAAAAACAAAAATTGTTTTGATTTCTTTTTTGTTTTTTTTGCAGTTCGTACTGCGAATATCTCTAAGTGCAACTTTATTTGGAGGTGCTGTTTTCGATGAAGTCAGCAATTTGAAATAATGTTCAAAAGGCCTGTTTTAATTCTTTTCACAGCTTGTAGCAACCTTTCATTGATTTAATGCTTTTGTTATGCGATTAAAAAGATACGTAGGTCTTCTGAGAAATAATGATCTTAATAAACACGTTAATAAAAAGACCATTACGCAGATATCTTTTTAAAAATTTTTTGCTCCTGTAGAATTTGAGCTTTGTTAGATAAATATAATTACTATAAGCAGGGTTACCATTT
Source organism: Diplosoma virens (assembly GCA_963680785.1). Taxonomy (NCBI): domain Eukaryota; kingdom Metazoa; phylum Chordata; class Ascidiacea; order Aplousobranchia; family Didemnidae; genus Diplosoma; species Diplosoma virens. The sequence continues at coordinate 16,077,314 of OY796896.1, forward strand.
CGTGCCTATTTCTAAGATTGCTCTTTTTTTAAGAACATTGTTTTAGAAATTTTTAATGTGCTTATTTCTAAGAAACGTGCTTATTTTGGAGTCAAGTGCTTAATTTTTATTGATATTGTTTTAGATTTCATTAACATTTCCAGAAAACGTTTTTGTTACAAGGTCTTCACTTTATGTCCAAAAAAAGATTGTTTTTTCTAATAAACATCAAGTGAAGAGTTTTGGTTTTCACTAATCAAGATAGTTCGCAAAAAATTTTGAAACTGTTTTTACTCTGGGTAATTAGCCGTGCTTATTTTTTGGTCAGTTCGAATGGTAACCCTGACTATAAGCAATAAACATGTTTGGAAAAATTTGGAAAATTTTTAAGTTGATTGTTTAAAAATATGTTTGTTTAAAGTACCTTTATGAATCTATTTTAAAGGAAAACAACAGCCGTTTGTATTGGCGCTTGGTTATAAATCCTCTTACCAATAGTTATGTTTTAAAAAACTTGTTTTAATTCAACTTCTTTGCACTGTAACTCCTAAAAAGTAAACAGTAATAAACAATCTTATCTTAATAAATATTTTCGCGCCAAGTTAAATCATTTTTCAGAAATACCAAAAACATTGGCTTCGTTTAGTTAACTAAGTAACTATGTGCTGCGTAAACCGATTATAAATTTCGTCTTAGACGAGAGCTTTTCTGGGTTTGCAGCAATATATTGAGCATATATTGTAAAGTGCAACCGTAAGTGTAGAAGTGGAAAATTTCCAGCCCCAGCAAAACTTTTAAAAAATTTATTTCCCTACAAAACAATCTAAAATTAAGCAGTGATCTTCCAATTGAAGTGAAAACTATTTTATCTTCACTTGACTTTCAAAATTTCAAAGGGTTGGGTCTCCCCTGCTCAGTCCTCCCCTTAAACAAAACAAAGGATTACTTAACAGATAGTAACCTTTCTGTAATAACAAAACTTTCACTTCTTTCTTTTAACCGCAATAAATTTTCAGAAACACAATTAAAATATAAAAAATAAAACCAAAAGCCATTGTTCAAATCTCTTCCAAGAAATCTTCATCATTATGTCACAGAAAGCTGATGATTGTGATAGCCACCTTTTAAATTATAATCTATCCCTCTGCAAATTCTGACCGGTGTTAGTGACGAAAGCAATTGGTTGCTGGTAAAACTAATTATTGGACTAGAATAGAAAAACCGTCTTGAATAACTTTTTCTTAGTAACAGGCATTCGCTTAATGACAATCTATATCAACATTTAAAAGCTGAAGATTAACTCCAAAAGAATTTTTGGCTATATTTGTAAGCCAGCGGCACCTGGACGAAATATGAGTGTAAAAACTTTCTCAACCTTGTAATTTAACCTAGTTTGTCGACTTGTTGTTTTCATTAAATTCATATTATTTTTTAAAAATGACACCCGATTGATAAAAATAATAATAATAGTAAATTTTAGAAAAACATGTAAATGGCAAAACAGATGAATAAATACGATTGAATATGATATGTTTTGTTTTTTTCAAACAAAACTTTTTTTTCAATCCAGAAGAATCTTTGGCAACGTCGTCGAGTGGTTAAAAGCACCGTGATTGATGGCGAACTTGATCGACACGGTGGTGGTTTAAAACCTACTCGAGCAATTGTGTTATGTCTTGGGAAAAACACTTTACAGCACTTTCCCCTGCTTGGCGGTCTTAGTAAGCAGCTCTAAATTTCAATCATATTTTTGTAAAATTAAAAAACTAAAATAAAAATTTCAACCGGACTGCAATGTCTTGGCATTTCCGGGAGCAGGTCGGGGTAATTGTTTGACGATTTCCCTATGTATAGCGCCTCCACCGCTTTTCTAAGAATCAGGAGAATAGATATAGAAACAAAAATAAATAATAAAATCTTTTTTACAAATCTTTGCTAGTTTTTACAAGTATCTAATTCTACTTTTTCTATTGGAATACAGTGAGCTACTCCATCTCACCCGAAATTGGAATTGGCATTAAGATCAAAATTAAAAAGCAGGAAAATTATTTTTGTCATTTCTGGTTTAAGAATTTGTTATTCTTGTTTGTTTTTTTAATGAATCCGAAAACTAAATTTTGACAAACGCTTTGACAAATTCATTTGGCAAATAAGTAAACAATAAAAGACTATAGCCTACCCATAAATAAGGTAGCCTAACGCTGTTTCTTATTTTTTTGATAATTTTTGAAATGATTATGGCTGTAGCTGATGTTTTACAAACTTTTTAGTTCGCTTTCGGAAAAACCAGCTGCTTTACTGTTTTTCAAATTTCACTCAAATTGATTAAATTAATGTATGATAAAAAGTTTTTTTGTAGGTTTTTATAAGTTATTCCAGTGCTCTTCAACTTTTTATGGTCTACAATTAAACTTCAGGACCGAATACTAGCTGCCAGGAAAGTTCACCATATAAAATTATTGAATTCAAGTAAAAACCAAATAAAGGTCAACACTTCAATCCAAAAGCGTTTAATCATGGCCTGGGGCAAGATCTAGAGTTCCCCGAAAGAAAAAGTTTCTTAAATAAAATTAATGGGTCTAGGACAACAGGCCGCAACCCAACTAGCGGCAGTCGAATGACCATTGAGGCCATGACTCTTTAAGCATTATTATTATTTCATTAATTCAACTTTTTAATAAAATTTACCATTTATGTACTGTATTTTTCTTTAATTCCAGAAAACCTTTTTGCCAACTTTTTATGACTAAAAGTTGGGCTGCGGCTAGTTGGGTTGCGGCCAGTCAGCTTCGACCAGTTGTCCCATTCCCAAGATTATTGACTTTTTTAGATTCCTACGTCATAATATTGGCCAGCGAATATTTTTGTTAAGCTAAAATGGCCCTTGCTTGAAAAAGGTTGGACCTGCTGTACATACTTCGCGCTGGTTCAAATTATTTCATATTAAGCAACAACTTTTGCTGCAAACGATAGATGGATCGATTCCGGCTTTTTTGTTTTTTTCTGTGTAAAAATAGTCAAAACAGTGCAAAATTTTGCATAGTGATTATTAAGGTGTATTAAATGCATTTTGAGTAAATTTGATTATTTTTTTATTTTATCTCTATACAGTATTTATTCTCTTAAATCGCAGGAAAGCGACGGAGGCGCTAATATATAAGAAAAGCAATTACCCCGACCTGCTTCCGAAGATGTCAAGATATTGCTGTCCGGATGAAATTTAATAGAGATATGACTAAAATCTACAACTGCTTACCAAGACCAGGGGAAAGTGCCGCAAAGTGTCTTTTCCAAGGGACAACAGAATGCCTCGAGTAGGTTTTGAACCAGGACCATGTCAATCACAATCACGGCGCTCTAACCACTCGACGATGCTGCCGACAAAGAAATTAAATTAAAATTTTGTAAAATTTTTTTTAGAATTATTATCGCTTCATGTAATTTAAATGATTAATTATTAGCGTTAATGATCTCAATCAGTGCACTTTTCATTTTGCTAGGTCATTCTCACTGTTCGTGACGTCGAAAGTTGGTATGAAAGTTACAAAGCCATGGTTGAAAACGCCATGAGTAAATATGGAGCTTTAAAAATTCTGTATTACCTTTCACCTTCTACCAAAAAACTTCTCGATTGGTGCTGGGGGATGTCCCTAATTACCATAGTGAGTCATAGCTAAAGAACGGTTTTTTCTTCAGATTTAATTGGATTTATAAAAGAAGAAATTTCAGGGAAAAGCGACTTTTTTGGAAAAAATTATTTTTTTTCTTGCATGAATAATCATTCACAGCCTTTTAACAATGAAATGTATTTTTACGCTGAAAAACTTTTACCTAATTAGTTTTTTTACGATAGCAAATATCTAAAAAAAATCGTATTTCTTTTATAGCTTTGTGATGTTTAAGCAGCTAAATAATATGTAGGAGGTTTTATGTAGGAGGTTGTACACCTGGCACACACGCTCGGCGTACGATTGTTTGTTTGTTGATTTTATTTCGTCGAGCGTACACGCTGAGCAAAGGAATTCGAATAAAACGTTGCCGAGCGCATTCACCGGACTTAAGCAGACATAGACTAACCTTTATTTGTTACCAGCGATGGCTTAAGCACAAAGCAAACGGAACGGCCGCACCGGGATTTCACTAAAAAAGTCAAAAAGCACCGACCTAAGCGAAATATTGCTCAAATTCTTCACAAAACACATTGGCGGTGGCTTCCTGCCCTAACTATAGTACGAAAGTAGCGAACATGTATGACCTTTTTTTTAGAGATCACTACTTTTTCCGGACGAAAATAAAGATTTTGGACCCTAAATATAAGTGATGATTTTTTTTAGAGATCACTTTATTTTGGAACAAAAACAATCTGGTACACTAAAAATCGGTCCCCTATTTTTCTTGCACCGAGCCCACCTTTTGAAAGCCTATCACTGTTCGTTACATCTCAATAAAATGGTTCTTAAACTACGTTAGATTAAGAGATTTTTTCATGGTTAAATCGACTTAAACAGAATAAAGTTCATAAACGCTTGATGCATCGCACATTTTTTACATGGCCCATCTTCGATCTATGCTCTCAAAAAAACTCCTTGATGCAGCCGAAAAACAAAAACAAATATAGTAACAGCAATTCATTACATCCGAAGATTATCAACAAACAGTTGCTATCTTTAAAATAGCTCGGCCCTTTGCTCGGACAGTGACCTTACTTTAAACTCGCTTGCTTTGTTTGCTTTTGATCACAATCTTTTCATGCTCAATAAAGGTAGCAAACAATTCGCGATAAACTTTTATTTTTCTTCAGGGAACGGTCGAACCGCGAGAAGTTTTGTGGAAAACCTGGTATAAAAGACACAATTCCTTTGTTCATAACACCGTTCCGTCTTCGCAACTATTGGTTTTTGACGTCAAAGAGGTAAATCCAAATCCAATTTAAACTAAATCCTTTGTTTTCATGGATTTATATTCTTTGTTGGTATACTTTAAGCTGGCACTTCTTGCCAGCAAGCTTGGTTGCGTTTCATTTTCAATCAATGTTTAAAATATCGCAAAAGATTTCTGTCTGCAATGTTTGAATTAAGTAGCCTACAACATGAACACTGTTTTTTTGAGTCACCAACTTTAAGAAGTAATGGGCAAATAGCAAAAGCATTATCCTGCCATGTTATTTCATCAAAGATGTTTGGCTCTGAACTTACTCTAACCTTGTCATGGTTATATCTCTTATTCTGCTAATATAAATTGTGACCTTACCAATAATGTCAGATTAATTGAAATTCTTACGAATAAAATCCGCAATTTAAAATCGGTTTTTGCTCATGAATGTCAAAGAGAAAATGACAATTTCTAAATAATTCTTTTTGATTATGGTAACAACGATTAATGATATAATTTAATCTCCTTCACTGAACAAAACTACTAACTATAGATTGAGTAAATAAATTGACAGTTTTCATGCGAGATTTTTTTCCGTCGTATATTAATATTTTGTAATAGAATTTGGTTCAATGCTTTGTTTAAAATTTTTATATGAAGACATAAAAGGAACATCTAGGTTTAGGCATGCATGTTGATGTTTGTGTAAAGTGTTTTACGAAATGGGGAACCAAAATAACTAATTTTATTAAAAAAGTTATTGAAAATTTAACGCTTCGGTCAATTTTTTAAATTCCAATCATAAAAACGTTAAACGCTTTTGGCAGAAACTAAAAAAATTACCATATATTAATCAGCTCTTACTAAAAATAAAACTGCCAGCAAACCTTCATACTGGAAAACATTGTCAGCCAATATACAAAGAAATTTAAAATTAGTATTTTGTTTTTTTACCCTTTTTAATCCTGTCCATGCTTTGATTAATCTTGATAAATTTAGCCATCCATAATTTAAAATTGATCAAAGCTATCTTTTTAGGATTTTTTGACTTTGCCAAAGTTTATTAGTCCAAAACCTGGAAAAAAAATTTTTTTTTAAATAGTAGACAGTTTTTTGTAATTTCGTTACATCTCAGATATTAATTTTCAATACAAAAAAAATATCCTGTCGAGGTTCAAATGCAATTTGATTACGATTCGAGGGAACAGCAAAAAATTGTTTGCTTGATACAAGTAATTTACTTGACCAACTTTCAGATATGTTAAAATTTTGCTGTCCGATTGAAAGATTTTATTTGGATTTCAGTTTTTGTAAAATGATACGAACTTAATTAACAGTAGAACTGCTTGTCAAGAACACCTAGCCGATGCAATTGACATAAAATGTCTTTCTTAGCAGCGTGACCCGTGTAGAAGTTGAACTGAGACAAAGTCAATCGCGGTTGTTGTCTATAAACCACTCGATGTCGCTGCCGAGTATCAAAACATCTAACGATGCAATTCTAAATACAGTATGTTTACAGAATTTTTCGTGAGCTCATTTAAAAGCTTGTTTTGATCACACAATTATATTTATTTTGACTGGATTCACGCTTAATTATTTCTGCGGAATTGAAATCAACCTTGCTTGTCGCTTCGCAATCCAAAAATTCAAGTTTTTCAGCAAATATTTGACACTTACAAATCTGACCCGTGCAGAAAACGTATTTATGTATTTATATATTTGACTCTGGTTTTGCAACTTTGCAACAAAAAATTAAAAGAATGAGAAATAAGATCTAAAAAAACTCAAATCATAACACGCCCGAGGTAGAATTTGGTAAGATTTTATAACTGGCGACTAAATAGCAATAGATGAATATTGAATATAATCAACAATCATTTTTCATGGAAGCACAAGAACAATTCAGTTTGAAATAAAACGCAAACCAAGACAGAGCGAAATCAAAAGCGCTACTTCATGTAAAGGTTCAATTGAGGGTTAGCCTGCCGCTAGTGACGCAATGACGGCGCCATCTAAGTGCAATTTTAATCGTTTTTCGAACTCCTGTGACCGTTCTTCGTGTGAACCCGGGCTATGTTGTGATCGTCACGTGACAAAATTTTCGCCTTTGAATTTTGTTTACACTGCAAAATTGTTTACAACTGTTCAGAAAACATCATTTTTGAAAATATCAGTCGCGTTTTAATAATTGCAGTCATTGAGCTGATCGTAATGCCAATTTCATAGATTTTGAAAAATATTTAGGCGCTTTTGAGTAGAAAGAGAGTAATTTTGCAAAAAGAGCTTAGTGTAATGTAAATACTTAACTAATTATCAAATTGGCGCAATTTTATTTTTAACTATTTTTTACAATAAAGATTTTGAAGTTGTTTCAAAATATTTGAAACAGTATAACAATAATTTATTGAAAATGTCAAATTATAAAAACTACAATTAAAAGAAGTGTATTTACTTGTTATGATAGTACAGTATGAGTTTTCTTCTTGAATAGGCATTGACCCTACATCGTAAAGTCGCTCAGATAACGACCATAATGTCGCGATAAAACTTTTTAATCAGTTGTATTTTTAAAGTCTAGAGTTTGATTTAATCTAAAGCTTCGTATAATCAAGGATCTCTATCGGATCACTAATTAAACGGATCAATCCTACTGACACAAAATATTTTGACTTCATAGGAATGATAAAAGCTTTGATTTAAGTTGAACATGATATTTTTTTTTGTATGTAAAAGTTAAAACTTATAGTGATTGATTAAAATTTTGTCGAGGTTATACATCCGATTTTATTCAGAAATTAGAAGCCCGAATTCTCTGTTAGTAGATTCGAAACAATTTTTCGCGCGTTTCATTACTACTTATCGGTAAATAAACAACTATATAAAATTAAAATAAAATAGATGCTTTTTCATTTTTGAAACGACGATTTAGGCCTAATTTAGTAAGTTGCTACGCAGAACAAGTGACAATACCACTGATAGCGCTTTGCTGAGGATTCTTTACTCATTTAAGATTTAACGATAAATTGCTTTGTCAACTGTCTTTTCAAGTTTCCTCCGACCTTATCAGTGTTTCCAACACCTGTTTTGTCATTTAAAGTATTTCTTGCACGTAACAATTATTTTATAACTAAAATCCAGATGAAGTGTTATGGGCGGCCCTTCTATTTGACATCTTTTTATCATTTAAATAAATAATTGATTATGCAGTTTTTGGGTTCATAAAAAAGCTTATACTGTGCTCGCTATTTTCTTAGCTACGATAATTGAAGGCCCTTTTACAGTTTTAAAAAATATAATAAGATTTGTTTGACCTTTAATTTTTGAAACCCTTCATCAAAACCAAGTAAAAAAAAGGCAAACATTTAAAAAGAGCAGATAAATCTTACATTACTAAATTGGCAAAGTAATCCGCCAAATTTTGCAAACAACGAGAAAATTTTCTGCTTTTATCGCAAAAATAAAGCTTTTGCTTGATTTTTTGCGATAAGAACTTGAGCGTAACGTGTAACGCAATTAAATTTTTTAATCTTTATTTGCGATCGATTTTATGGAATATAAAAATAACTTTAAGCCAGCATGTGAAAAGAACTTTTTGAAAAAAAGGACAAAACTTTATATTTTAGGTAGGCAAAGAAAAAAGTCCAAACTTTAATCAATCATCTCTAAAACACATAAACGGGTATTTCCAGCGACGCGCAAAGTCCATTTGGTCTCAGAAGGCTAAATTTAAGAAATGTTATGGTCATACAGTATTTGAAGAGTATTGTTAGAGATAGCAGGATTTTTTAAAAGCTGTTTTGGGGTTCCAAAACGATCCCTCGAATTTCTCAAAATATATTTTTTTGGACATTTTACATATTTAGAGAAAACAATATTTGGACTATTAAAATTTTTTCGCAGTTTCCTAAACAAGATGACAGGCTTTTTCGCAAAGGGGCAGGAAACAGCTAACACAAGGAACTAAAGACTAGATTTTGTGACTGAATGGCTACACTATATTAAACAAGTCAACTGAAGTTTGGTGATTCCCCGTTTCTATCGCTCAATTTTAATTAATTGCGGCAAAGTTAGCCAGGCGGGACAAATTAAACTCACGGACCATATTTTGGCGAACACTGCCATTAAGTAAAAACTTAAAAAAACTCACGTCGATATTTTGTGCGCAATGGCGACCAATAAGCGATTCGTCTATTTAGCAGCATTTTGATGCAACTTTGTTAAAGAAGTCTTCGAGTTTCGAAAAGAAATACGTAATAACAGTTCACAAGAAGCCATGTTGTTTTATTCTTTCTGTTTATTTATTTATGTTTAACAAAAGAATCGAGTATTTTAGATTTTCGTCATCTGTCACTAGGTTGAATTTAAATAAGAACCAGTAAAATGACTAAGCTTAAACAAGCAAGCAGAAAAGTAATTAAGTATTATAAAATGTGGCAGTAAATATGACAAATTGACAAATGTAATCATTCGTAGAAATTAATTTAAGCGAAATGAAGAACTACTACAAAATAACTGTTTATTTCAGTGAATGTCAAAATCCGATATTGAATAAACAGTTATTTTGTAGCCGTGTTTGTTTTGTTTTTGTTTTTTACAAATATCTTGACAGAAAAGAAATTGATTCAAAAGTCATATTTTTATTTGTCATAATTACTGACATATATTGTCAAATCAAATCTATACGATTTTCCGCTTGCTTATTCGAGCGCAATCCTTCTGCTGATTCTTATTTAAATTTGATCTGATGATAAAAAATGAATAGTGGAAACGTTCTTTTATTACTTGTAAATAAATAAATAAATAAAATAAAATCAACAGAACTTGTTTTTCAAAAGAAACTTTTTTCTTTTCAAAATTTAGCACTTAAAATGAATGCCATATTTGAACTGCTTGTGGCGTGGCCTACCATGACGTCAATACATCTCTATCATCACTTGTACTATCAATTGTACTCGGTATATTGTACAGTTTATTTGATTTCTTATGTTTTATTCACTTATTGAAAGCCAGTAGTTTAACTCGGTAAGTTCAGCGACTGGCTTGTTGTCAAAAGAGCAAGAGGTCACAAACAGTTTGAGAGTATGATAATGTGCCTTTGGGTTTCAATATGAGGTCACGTTATTTAATTTATGGACGTATATAATGGTTACTTTATTTGAAATAAAAAATATCATTATGGCAAAAAAACGGTTCGTAAAATCTGCCTTCTAAAACTGACCTCATGACAAAAACTATTAGTTTGGAAACTCCCGATGGTGAAACTGAATGCAAAGCGTAACTACAGTTCGCTTGTACGCTATTCGTGCATGTTCGGGTTCGTCGTTTAATCATTATTTGTCGTTTTCAAAAAGCATTTTAATACAAAAAACTTTAGCACAATTTTAAACTGGGCAATGTATTAGTTCTACCACGAATATGTAAAAACTTTTCTTTTGAATAATGCATACTAATAATAAAATAACACAACGTTTATCGATTTTTAGTAACTTTTACAGCTGGCCTTTGCCAATTATGATTTATTTATTTTTGTTATAAAAACTTTAATTTCAAATGCTTTTACTCAAAATAGGATCTTAAATAATTTATCTCTTATATTCTCAAAAAGAATAAAATAAAAAGTTCTTTGACAGTTATTTATTTTACCATCGAATTCTAACGCTACAAACTTTTATTGCAATGAACAAATTTTTACTCAGGACTGAATGACACATTAAACCAGGGACGTGTAACCTGTAGATTTCAGACGCTTTTTGTTTATCCCTTTCTTTTTCCAGTTATTTTTTTACAATTAAAATTATGTGAAATTTGAGTCTTTATTTGACCCTTAAAGACAAAATAATTCTGTGAAGAACCTCAACAGGATACTGATTTTTAGAAACTAGTGTCTTCGTCTGTAGACCTTATTGCATTTACCTTATTGATTTTTGTCTTAAAAGGTTGCTCACTTTTTGGATAGACTAAACGTTAGGTTTCGTCACTCATTAACATTTCCCTGGACTGATATGAATTTCAAAAATATGAGTGGTTCAAATAATTATTTACGCACAAATTGCGAAAAACTTATTATATTTTAATTTATGTCCATTTTCTGAATTTAATCGTACATTTTAATTTTAAAAGTGAATTTGAGACATATATTTTTTTATTTAAACCTATAATAAGTTCTTAAATATTTGGGCAACGATTGCCACACTTTAAATCTTTAAAATTTTTTATAGACTTAAATTAGCCAACGACTAATACAGTTTTTTTTCTTACAGGGATGGGGTCCGCTGTGTAAGTTTTTGGAAAAAGATATTCCATCAATTCCGTTTCCGTTTGAAAACCAAGCCAACTGTCCGCACAACATCACAGATAAAATGCTGCAAGATACCTGGATAGCCAAAAAAATGAGCCGAGAAATTCATGTGATATGTTGTCTTTGTTTGGGTTTAAGTCTTTTGGCTATACTTGCTATTGCTTTATATTTTTTGGTGTAAAAGTATGACCAGTCAATGTACTGATTACCTTAAATATTCCAGAATCGTTTAAGTGGAAGTGCTTCATTGTAAGAGAGCAAACATTGAACAATTAATGCATAAAGCTGCAACAAAAAAATTTACTGATATTCCAAAGACAATTATGCTTTAATTGTTTGTCAAAGGAAAAAAACAAACTTTAAATTATTGTACAGTAAATGTAAAAGTTTATCAAAGTCAATTGCTGATTTAAAATTTTGAATGAAATCTTTTAAACCTTATTTATTTAGTTTTAAAAATTTCACTGAAATTTAGGTTTGCAATGCTTATACCTACTGAAATAAATGTAGGTAGAAAGCTTGCCAGTGTTAAACTTGTACTTAATCAATTTGTACGTTGTCAATCTCTACTCAAACTGACAATTTTTATCCCGTTGCAATAATAGCAAAAACTTAACATATTTCGCTTTGTTATAGAACAGCTTGCTGCATTCAGGAAAAATTGTTCTTTAGCTGAATAGAGTTTTTTTTTGTATTATTAAAAGTTTTGTAGAAGTTCTCCTGTCAAATGTGCGATGACGTTTTTCCACGGTCGGGTGCTGTTGTGTTATTATGATGTTGTAATTATTACGACGTTGTATCAATTTATTCAGCCTTCTTGCCGAATTTCAAATTTCATTTGTGTATTTTACTTTGTTTAAGTTTTTGTGGTTTTGCGCTTTTATGTGACTTAAAACTGAAGAAATTATAAACAGATTGCTTTTTATTGGATTGAAAAATTGTTGTTGCTATTTTTACATACCGTATTTCTTTTTTATTATTGTTTTTCTATTTCGTGTAAATCAGTTTCCCGTGATCTATTTTCAATTTATCGTATTTTTTAACGTTAAATCAAGTTTACTAATTCATACTTTTTGCTTATAAATTTGAAAGTAATAGGAGTAAACTTCAAATTTAATTATTTGGCGTCAACTTTGAGTATGAATCACAAGTATTAAGGACAAAAAATATTGTTTTACGCTTTTTTATTCAATTTTGCTTTAATAAAGCCTTTCTCTTTTTTGTCTTGAAGCGTTACTTTATAAAACTCTCTCTAATAGTTCTAGAAGCGACTGTAATAGAATCAACGCTATTTTTCCAGCAACTTTTTGTATAGGAACATTTCTATTCATGTTAATTTGCTTTAGACAGGAAGGTTGAGTTACGGTTGGTCGACACAAAATGATTCAAAATTGGCATTTTTTAATCCAAGTATGGCTTTAATTTTTTGTCACTTCAATGATACACTTTTTGTTTTAAAAGTAATGGACGCCTTGTTTATTTACATACGTCATATTTGGTCTGCAGCTGACATTTAGGAGTTCAAAGTGGTTAGAAGACATTTTTCAGTTTCCAATTTTAAATGAACAATTTTTTTGCTTTAGTTGACTTTCATGGCTACTTGTGTTGTCCTTCTTCTTGTAATTAAAAATGATCAGACTAAAGCAAGAGTATGCCAAAAAATATTCTTACCGTTATATGTCACTAGTAACGACCGAAAAAATATTTCATTAAATCAGTAGTTATCAACCTTTTTTTATAACGTCTCTTAAAATATACATAGTTAAAAATATAATAAAAAATTTTCAGGGGATTGAAATATTAATTTCAAACATTTACTTATTGTAAAATTCCTTAATTCCATCCCTGTTGCATTTTTACTCCCATAAGTTTTACTCGTAAAATTTCGTAATTCTTTTTAAAATCATAAAATTTCTCCTTCGGTCTTGGTTGAAAAATAGGCAGGCAGCGTAGCCAAATAACTAGGATCGCAAACGCTATCGACACGGTTTCGGTTTAAAACCTACACTCGTCAATAGGTTAAACTATGGAAAAGGACACTTTGTGGCACTTTCTACAGCTTGGCGGTCTGAGCAAGCGCAGCTCTAAATTTCAGTCATATTTTTAAATATGAAAGTGAAAAACCAAAACAAGAACTTCTAACTGGAGAGCAATATTTTAGCATTTTTAAATGCAGGTCTGGGTAATCGCTACGTTTTTTTGCGAGTCTGGGGAGTAGATAAAGAATAATAGTAAAGATTCAGAAATAATAAATGGCTTTTTACAGCACTTTCTCCTGCTTGGTGGCGTTGGCAAGCGGTTCTAAATCTCTAAAAAACTAAAAAACAAATAAAAAAGCTTCAATTGGACGGTTATATGTTGGCATCTCCGAAGCAGGTCGGGGTAATTGGTTTCCCTGTGTATAGCGCCTCCGTCGCTTCCCTGCGAGTTGTAAGGATTAATAAAGAGATGAATGAATGAATGATAATATATAATTTTTGGTGGTCATTATTAGAGTCGCTAAAGTCAATAAAGTCAAATTTTTTAGGGCTTTGTTACTTAATGAAACTTACAGGACGTTAATTTTGGTTGCTCAGGAGTCTTTTGACTAAGTTTTATAGGTTAAAATACACTTAAAATTTGTCAAAATTTTACCTTGTCAAATTTTACTTACAAAAATGCATTTCTTGCTTATTTTTGAAATTTTTCGAGCAGCAATAAATATTTTTTTTCACTTTATATCAAACATATTTTAAAAATTCAAGGATGTAAATTTTAGCGTCAATCTTAAAACTTTTTGCCCTCTTTCTCTTTATGAGTTTTAAATTAGCAATATAAGTTTTACTAAGTTTTACATGTTTTACAATATTTCACCAGCAATTGAGTCGTTCTTGGAGACCTTTAACGCCCTCCAAGGCAAACCAGATAGCGCAATTTTCAGTTTAAAAACTCTTCATTTTTTTTTGCTAAAATCTTTACCAATTTAAAACTCGGTAAAAAGAAAGTTTTATCCTGATTTAAGTGAAAAGAAAATGTGCCTCTAAATGCGAATTCGTTCTAAAAAGTCAGCCGTGTGGCCAAGTGGTTAAGAGCGCCGTGATTGATGGCTATTTATTCTCTGTGATAACCCCTCTGTGGATACACCTATGATTGCTTGCGTGAAATTATTTTTCTGAATAAATATTGAAGTTTTTATAACAATTATTGTTTCGCAGAAAAACCAATTTTAGTAATTTTTTTATCGTGGATTACTAATTTATTCGATAAACTGAAATTTTTTTTTCTTTTACTGTCAAAGAAATACAATTATTCCTTTCATAACTGATGCAAATTAGCGTTTTTGCAACTATTTAACAAAAATTTCACCACAAAAACTTCTATAACAGACCAAAATTGTTAAGGTTAGGTTTAGGCCAAAATAAAATCAAAATTTAAGAAAAATAAAGTCAAAAAAATTGCTTTAGGTAAAAGAAATGGCCCTAGTCATTATCATTCTCTTATCAAAGCCGGGGTTTACACCTGGCGTGCTTTTTGTGACATAGAGTTTATTCACTATAATTCAAAGCAGCTTTTTGAGACCATCAAGCAAAGGAAAATGTCATTTTAAAATGTCTTTCTCGAGAACCTAACACATGTCGAGGGCGATAACAGTCGCCATCAAAATGGTGTAGTGCTATGATACTTAACACAAAACTAACAATCGGCAAACTCCCGAGAAAATAAAATTAAAATTACACAAAATGGAACAAAACTTTCATCAGTGTTAAATTCTTAAGATTGTTGCTTTTAAAATAAGATTTACTGTATCAGGATTTTACGCTATTCTAATCAAACAATCGGAGTTTGTGATAAAATCATCAAAAACATGGGCGTCAGAAATTATCATCAACACCGTCTAACGGCTGTCGTGGTAAGGTACGAGTATGTTTTCCGTACGCGTTTTTTGTTTTATCCAGGCTTTTCGCATGCTGGAGAATTTTGAAAACAGCGTGATCGTCACATGTTTTGACGTAGAGTAAAAACGGAAAAAATTTAAACCAGCTATGGGATAGTGATTGCGTTATTCTGAGGAATGCTTATTGTGGCTAGAAGCAGCCATAGGCGAATCAGACCAAAAAATTTTGGGGCAAAACAATCAGTTTGGTAGCCAGGGTAGTGGACTATTAACTTAAAAATTAGAACTTTGAACCAAGTTGCTACAGTGTATACTAAAAAATTATGGGTTAATTTGTTAAACTGTTTCACTTTGCCCCACTTTACCCTAATGAGAGAGAAAAAAAGAAGATATTTTGACCAAGATTAATAACCATAGATGTGAGAACATAGAGAATAATAAACATAACTCGATTTCAAAAAAAGAAATGTATACGCCATCAATACGAAATGCAAAATTTTGCGTACAAAAGTGCGTACAAATGGGGTAACTGTTTATCTAGTCCTTTTTCTGTATCAAATGGTGTTAGACAGGGTGGTGTGCTTAGTCCATACCTGTTTGCTTTATATATTGATGACTTATCAGTTAAATTAAATTGTGTAAAAGCTGTTTGCTTTCTTGGCAACTCGCGACTTAATCATATTATTTATGCTGATGATTTATGTTGCTTTTCTCCTAGTTTAGATGGTCTACAAGATTTACTTAATGTGTGTAGTAACTACGCCGTTGAACATGATATTACATTTAATTGTAGTAAATCAGTTAATGTATTTTTCTTGCCTAAATATCTTTCGATTTCAAATGTTCCAAAAGTCTTTCTTTGCAACAATGTAGTAAAATTTTAAAATAACGTAAAATATCTGGGTGTTTTTCTTAATAATAATCTTAAAGATGATGATGATATTTGTCGGCAAGTTCGTTATTTATATGGAAAAGCATATCAACTAAAAGCAACTTTTTTAAAATGTTCCCGTACTATAAAAAACATACTATTTAATTATCACTGTACTTCGTTTTATGCTAGTCATTTATGGTTTAAATATCTATGCTCTTCATTAAATCACTTACGAGTTGCATACAATGATTCCTTTCGGTTAATTCATGGGCTCAAGCGTAATGTTAGTGCAAGAGAGCTACAAGTAAAAGCAAATATTCCCACTTTCGATGCACTACAGAGAAAACTTATTTATCGATTTATAGAACGGTGCTGCCATTCTAGTAATGTGTATGTTAACTATACAGTGTATAGCAATTTCTTCTACGAGAGTGACTATTATAAACATTGTCTTCAATTGTTGATGTAATTTAAATGTTCTATCTTTCTTTCCGGCTTGTTTTCTTTTTTTGTTGTTGTTGTTGTGAGTGTTTTTTTTCTCTTTTCTATGGACATCGTGTCTGACTCAAATAAATAAATAAATAAATAAATAAATAAAAGTAGTGTGTACATGCTTGTGAAGGTGCAGATTTCGGTTTAAAGACCAACAAACGAGAGTTGTTTAATAGTTTCTAAAACAAATTTTTTCCACAGGTATTTGGATTATAATATTGAATCATTGCTTCACAAAATAAAATCAAAATCACCAGTAATAATTATTTTGGATTTCACCTCAAGTTCATTAATAAAACAAAGAAATCTTTTTGTTCAATTGTTTTTAGTTTATTTTTCAAAAAGGTAAATATATATATTAATCACAGCTATTTTTATATTGAAAGTGATATAAAAAGATTTGGTATGCGGTTTGTAACAAAATCTCTTTTTGAAAGAGAAAATTTGTGTCACTGAACAAAAAAAACTAATTTATAGCAACTGCATTGTAACTACAGTATAGCAAAGAACAGAGTTTGATAAAGTAACGTTTGGGAAAAATAGGTGCTAATTACTTGATTTTTTAACTATGTAGATTTCTTGTAAACAATGTCATATTTCTCGTAAACAAATGACCTGTTGACGAGTGCCTCAAATTGTAAAGCAAGATAATGAAAACGTTCATCTTGCTTGCAGTAAGGCCTTTGATGCTCAGTTGGAAAATAGTGGGCCTTTGGAACATGTTGGCAATGTGCCCTTAAAAGGACAGTTTTTTCCAGTCATTGCCCCATCCTGAAAAGAACGTTTGCCAATTAGCAGACCCTCGCTTAACATCGGGATAGGCAGCTACCCTTCTGTTTTGTCAGTTTTGGTTCAGTTTGTTATGTTTAGTAACAAGAGCAGACGTACTTACGACCAAGGTTGCGAGAAAGCAACTGCCATCTGCCTTGTTTCTCAAGAAGTGTCTGACCTTTGGAGGACCATAATACCATACCCAAGTGAATATCTCTGAGACTTTCTCACAAAAAGAATTAACTGTTGCCCTTCAACACAGCCGGCAGCGTGGTCAAGTGGTTAAAGCACGGGACTGATGATCAGCATGGTCTCGGTTCAAAACCCACTTGCACCATTCTGTTCTGTCCTTGGGAAAGACACTTTACGACACTTTCCTCTGCTTGGTGGTCTTGACAAGCGGTTCTAAATTGCAGTCATATCTCTACTAAATTACTAGCGGACAGCAGTATCTTGGCATCTCCGGAAGCAGGTCGGGGTAATTGCTTACCCTATGTATAGCGCCTCCGTCGCTTTCCTGCGAGTCAGGAAGATAAATAAAGAGATAAAAATATAATAAAAAAAAACAACTTAAAACCAGGTAAAGCTCCGGGCCCTGATTCCACCTGCCCAGAGTTTATAATTCATATTGGAGCAGCTTTGAAGTCCTGGTTACGTGACTTTTTTTTCCTGCTTACGCCACTCAAAATTTCTAAGATCTGGAGAAGACGGTTTATAGTCGCGACCCCAAAGCCGATGAAGCCTGTGGGTGACCCAAAAAGTTATCTACTGAAATCTTCGCTCTGTGTCCCTTTTAAGATTCTCGGAAGGCTTATCTACGCCCTTGTCGAGTCAATTATTGATATAATGCTCTTTAAAAAGTAGGTTGGGTTTCGACACAGAAAGTCAATCGTGGATCAAGTCGTTCTGTTAACACAGAACATCGAGGATTTTTTTGAGGCTAAGAAGGCCGGTACCATATTTGTGAATCTGACAGCGGCATACATTACTGTCTGGCATCGTGACTTTACCTGCTAGCTGCTGAGGCTTCTGCCGGATAAGCACATGGTCAGAGTCGTCGTCGTCGTTGTCGTCGTTTGAAGAGGTATCCACTCCAGGTCAGACACAAACAGGACTGCGGGCCGAGGGCTTATCCTTTTACTACCCCAGACTGTTGCACTGCCTGGATCAGATGCTGGCAGTGATGTCATTAAGCCAGCATCGAGTTTCGTCATCCAAAACCGTCAGACCTCGTGCTCCATGTGGTGCCCGATGTATAGGGCACGCTGTTAGTACATGGTCTGCGGTTTGCTCAGAGGCGCTACACTCGCAATTCGGTGAAGGAGCAAGACCTCATTTGTGCATGGACGAATGGAATCGCCCAACACCAGTCCGCAGGCGGTTGAGCTTAACCCAAGCTGCTCGGGGTAAGTCCATCCCAGCAGGCCTGGCACCGGTCCGGGGCACAAAAGCACGGAGCCTGGAAGCATTTTCACAGTACTCCGTTTTCCATTTGTGATTTGTCCATTCAGAGGCGCGGATGCCAAGTCTGGCAAGGTTGTCCAAGAGATTCCGCGCAGCTGGCACAAACGGGCGTCTAGATCTTAGTCTCACTTGGCCAGTATCTGAGGACCCACTTAAAAAACCATGCAAAATATAATCGGGGTCCAGAGATCCACGGTTTGCCAAGGAGAGTGTCGCTCCCATTCGGCGAAGCTCAGCTGGCTGGATGCCTGAGAGTACAGGTAGGTGGTCCGTTGGAGTGGGACGCAGGCATCCAGTAACTATGCGCAAGGCGTCATTCAAGACACTGTCAATGAGGCGAGTGTGAGCACTGCGACACCAGACTGGCGCACAGTACTCAGCTGTTGAGTAGACTGGAGACAAGGTGGCTATGCGTAGTGTTTTAGCACCAGCACCCCATCCCGAGCCCACGAGTCGCCTCAGCAGTGTGACGCGCGAGGATAGTTTTTTGCGCAATGCCACTAAATGGTGACGAAACGTGAGCGATCTGTCCAGTTTTACCCCAAGGTAAGTAGGGCTGGACAGAACGGTAAAATTCCACCGTTGTTGTAGACCTTTAGCTCACGTTTGGCCTCTCGGTTATTTAAATGAAAGGCTGCCGTCACCGTCTTAGTGTGACTGAGCTTCAACCTCCAAGTCTGGAGATACGCTGAAAGTGTGAACATGTCTTGGCTTAAGGTCCCCTTTAAGTCCTTCCAGTTTCCAGAAGAATGCAACAATGCTAAATCATCAGCATAAGCAAACTTTCTGGAAATCATGGAAGGAAGATCGTACGTATAGATGTTAAATAGGAGGGGAGCCAAGACCGATCCCTGAGGAACGCCGTTTTTAAGACGGCGTAGCCTGCTTTGCTTGCTGTCACCGGTGGTAAGGGTGAAACTTCGATTTCGGACAAGCTCCATGATCATTTTGACCATGTGCTTATCCGGAAGTAGTCTCAGCAGCTTGCAGGTAATGCCACGGTGCCAGACAGTGTCATAAACAGCTGTCAGATTGATAAATACGGCACCGGCCTTCTTTTTAGCCTCGAAAGAATCCTCAATGTTCTGGGTTAGCACAACAACTTGATCTACGGTTGACTTCCCGCGTCGGAACCCAGCCTGCTCTTTAGGAAGCAGTGGATCGATTAATGGTTCAACACGGGCGTAGATAAGCCTCTCGAGGATCTTGTAGGGGACACAGAGCAGAGATATCGGTCGATAACTCTTTGGGTCCCCCACGGGCTTTCCGGGTTTTGGGATCGCGACCACAAGCGCTCTTCTCCAGATCTTGGGAATTTTGAGTCGGCGCAAACAGGAAGAAATGAAGTCACGTAATCAGGACTTCAAAGCAGCTCCAGCATGGAGTATAAGCTCTGGGCAGATGGAATCAGGTCCCGGAGCTTTACCTGGTTTTAAGTGTTGAAGGGCAGCAGCAAATTCTCTCTGTGAGAAATTGTCAGAGATATTTACTGCGTCTGGTGTTGTGGCCCTCCAAAGGTCAGAAACTTCTTGAAAGACAAGTCGAGATGACTTGCGATCAACAGCCTCGTATTTCCCATTTCTAACCAGCTGAGATGCAATAGCATCGGATGAAACGGGACAGTGACGAGGAGAGTGTCGTCACCTACCAGTAAGGTTGTTCAAAATACTCCACGCTTTACGACTAGAGTGTGAGAAGTCAATGCTCCGAACTGCTTCGGACCATCGATCCCTCCGCTTTCTGTCAAGCTTGGAAAGCAGAGCTGTAGCAGCCAAGCTTAAGTCGTCTCCCTGAGGAGACTGCAGAAAGGTTTTATAGAGGGATTCACATTCTGCATACCAACACGGAATGTAGGTATTTCGATACCCGAGTGGGATAGTCTTTTTGGCTGCTTTCTTAATGGTGTTACAGAAGTCCTAGTCCTGGTAAAGGCGGCAATAAAGTCTTTGCGAATTTATTCGTCAAAGCAATGTAGTGACTCCATTTGGCCTTGCGGAAGTTCCATTCCTTAACAGGCATGCTTGGCACTGCCATAGCAAACCTTCCCTGCATAGCGAGGTGATGAAGAACGTTCATCTTGCTTGCAGTGAGGCCTTCGATGTTCAGCTGAAAAATAGCGGGTCTTCGGAACTTGTTGGCAATGTGCCCTGCAAAAGGGCAGTTTTACCTGTCATTGCCCCGTCCTGAAAAGGACGTTTGCCGATTAGCAGACCCACACTGAACATCGGAATGGGTGGATACCCTTCCGTTTTGGTAGGTTCGGTTTCGGTCTGTCATTTTAAAATCAATGAACAGACTTACTCACGGCCCAGGCTGCGTGAAAGCACCTACCATCTTAAACGACATTATGACTCAAAACATACTGACGGTGTTTATGGAAAGCTAAAAGGACGTGACAGAGAGCTGAAAGTTAAAAAGTTTTAATATTTTGATCTTGATATAATTTTGAAAGCAGTATCCAATTCTCCGAAGGGATTTAAAAACTTGCATGATGAGTGATATCACCTTTTCTCACCTTTTCTCCTACAACTTTTAAATTAAAATACGCTACAATTACGGTAAGCTTAATAAACTATATAACTTTAGATATTCCATTAAACAATAAGAGCTAGTTTTAGAAGGAAAATAGTCATGCAGTTGAAAAGAAACTAAGTTTTTTTTCGAACATTTTGATAAATTAAAAGAAACTAAAAAATTTTGCCCCGGGCGAGTACAGTTAGCGTGGCATATATTTCGTTTTTATCTGTTATTGCAACTAATTTTGTTTCTTTTTTACTCTCACTCAAATCAGTTTTTTTTTTCGAATAGACTGGACTCAATTTTATGGCTAAAATAGTTGCGCTCTGACTTTTCTAGAAAATTTTCGCGCCTTGCCCAGCAAGTGCACATTTCTGCTCACTAGAAAGATTTTTTTGCAGCAATTAAAAAAAACTTCTTTGAAATTCTTTCCACCCGAATGGTAACCCGGTTTTTGGCTGGATCCAAATAATCCCAACTGGCATTTGTTAGATAAAATCGAGTCGGGGCTATGGAATCTGACAGTACAAACCAGAGATGAGCAAAATTCGAAGTCGGAGTCGGACTGGAGTCGGATTACGACTTTTTTGATCGGAGTCGGAGTCGGTTTTGTTGATTTGTGTTGAAGTCGGAGTCAATTTTTAAATCAATTAATTTCAATGAGTAGAAAAAAAAGTTTTGAAGTAAAAATGCTATTTTTTTGCTCAAATTACTATATTTCTTAAGTTTTCAGTTCGAGTTCATTGGGGCCTTGTTCACTGTTTGCCCGTACTAACCTTGCAGGCTTTGGGGGTTCTCCAAGATTTAAAAGCTTATTAAGTCGGCTCGGCAAATAATGAACTCCGCAAAATTGCTGTTGTTGTTTTAAGAGCATAGATATCTTAAGTTGCATTGAAACATTCTCCACTGGCGGGGCTAGGTTAAGCAGAAAAATTGTTTGGAGGTAGATTTGTGACTAGCTTTAAGCGTTTTCTATGATACTTTAAATGCAAAAAGCAATCCCGATGATCCTTTGTTAAATGACTTGAAGACTTGACAATTTTAAGTTCTTCAAGTAGAATAAAAAAAAATGTCAAAATTGACTTTGTTTTACTTTTGCATGGTCTATATTTATACTTTTAGATATATAACTGAATAAAATCAAAAAAATTATCTGCTAGTAGAAAGGTAAAATTGAAATTAAACGTTATGAAATAAAACTGAGTTTAAATAGGTTTAACAGATTTAAAGTTAAAGCACATCTGGAAAGGTCACATTTGCTGCAAGGTTTGTTGGTTTTTGGTACATATGGTTTTAAGTTTGAGTTTACCTTTAATTGCATATTCACTTCATGAACCTGCAACCAAACCAAGTTGTTATGGTTTTCATATTTAACATTTTGATAGTATCTGCTTAATAAACAGTTTCATTCCACCTGATCTCATCAAGCAGCGTGATAGTGATGTGAGAACCAAAAACTGTAATTTTTAAATTTTGTTATGTATTTATTCTTTTATGATCTTTGTTTTAATTCTAGTTAAAATGTAACAAAAGATAATTTTTGATATATAATAAAACAAAAAAAAACTATGATATGCAGATAATATGTGTAGAATTAAAAACCACTACTACAAACCATACAACAACTTGTTTGGTCTCAGCTTGTCAGATGATAAATTAATAAAAAAGAATATGATCAAGCATCATGCTTGTGATTGAAAACTTACTTGAACCATTCTGTTGTATCTAGTGATGTACCAATACTTGAGTATCGGTATCGGTGGTATCGGCCTATTTTTGTGGTATTGGCTAGTAGTATCAGTATCGGTAAATACAGCCAATACCTGCCGATACTTTTTAAGCACAATATAAATATAAAAAATTTTCGTTCCCCCCTGGAACTGGATTGGATTTGTAACATAATTAATGATTTCTTTTAGAGATTTGTAATAATATTGTAAGGAGTAACACAGGTCAACAAAATTTGATGGAGTATCAGAAACAAGAATCAAAACTACAAAATCTTTATATAGTTCACTCTTCTCATTTGAAGATATAGATTCACTTTCACTGAGCTAAAAACCATAGAATGTTGATATAGAAAGTTTAACACTATGAGGAACTGGTTAAATTGCTGATGGCAAACTGAAATATTCTACAGAAGACCTTGTTTTAGATGTTAAACCAGTAGTTTTGACAGCACAAAAGTAACAGTCACTAAGATGATTCTGTGGCTCTTACCATACCATTGGAACTCCAAATGAGAAATGTTTTTTTCCTTTCATCTACAAGCTGAATGTCGACATACAGGTTATACTGTACATACTTTATGTGGGGCCCAGGACTTGTCTTGGTCTACCAGTTTCACACCAAAGTAAGCATAGTAAGCATTCTTTATGAATTGAATGATATTTTGCTGTCTTTCTTTCTCGTGAACCGACTCAGATGTAACAGAAACTGTCAGAATCATTTACTCACCCTCTGCATTGTAATGTTGACATGTTTAATTACTCAAGTACTAGAATAAAGTTTTTTTAATAAATTTCTACAAAAAAAATTTATGGTATTAAATTCTGAAGTTCAGCAAGACTTTCTAACTAACTAACAAAACACTATCTCTAGATTCTAAGTTTATAAATGCCCTAAAAAAACATGAAACTCGTCACCTTGTGAGTTTCAAATAAATGCTTTGTGTTATCTGCACTAACACTTCCAATAGCAATAAAACTCATCAAGTTATGCTACCATCTCAGCTTCTATTGAACCAATGCAAACCAAGAAATTTCAAAAAGGATCTCCTTATCACAGCTGCAAGTCTATAGAAGGGAGAATATTTGTAGCAAAACAATGTACTATTCAGTTGGGAAAGAGTGATAAAAGCAACAAGAGAAAGGAAAAAATACAGTACAAGTACAGTACAATACAGTACAAGAGAAAGGAAAAAATAAGGTGAAAAGTGTCACATCATGGAAATGCCAAACAGAGTGAAAATGGATGATGCAGCACATAGGTAGGTAAAATCTTGCAACTTATCAGCCAACAGATTTGTGCATGCAGCTTTTAAAAACTGCAAAGAGTTGGTGTATGCTAACAGCATTTTAAAGCTCTTTGGGGAAAAGTTAGTGTAAGATTACTGAAAAATTAAGGCTGATACAAAAAACAAACATCAGATTTGAAATCAGCGCCCCAAAATTAGCCAAGGGCACCTGTTGCCTACTTTGTTTTCAAAATTGTGTAGACTAGTGTAATGATAGATAAATACCTAGAAAAAATTCAAAATGCAATAACAAGCTAGATTTAGTAAATACATTCTTTGGTGTTACTTACAAAAGCTTTTACTGGTGGTGCTCGATAGATAAAAAAGTATCAGTGGTATCAGCACTATCAGTATCGGTATTGGCTCTAAATGCTGGTATCGGTAGTAGTATCGGTATCGGCTTAAAATATGGTATCGGTACATCCCTAGTTGTATCCTTAAGAAAGACACTATATGGCACTTTACCCTGCATTGGCATCTTGGCAAGTAGTTTTAAATTTTAGTCTTATCTCTAAAACTAAAAAAGCAAATAAAAAATTTTAATTGGACAGCAGCATTTTCGCATCTTTGGAAGTTTTGAGTAATTGCTTGCTTATTTATAGCACTTGAAATGGTTTTAGAAGAGCAATTTAGGAAGTTGCATTTTAATGTTCATTTTACTATTTTATCAGCTGAAAAGCTAAACAGGCTGATGTGGTTATTGATTTTATTGATGTTTCAAAATTTAATTACATTGATATAAGTAGTTATTGTGCACCATTGTTGGTTTTTAATTTTGATCTGTAACTTGTATGATAGTGGTATATAGTACATCATCTTGCTATGCTAATAAAGTGATTAATAACTTAATTAAAGCAAATAATATTTTTTTGGTGTATGCTTACTGCCACAAAGCCTTAAATTAGGAGTTTTTAAACTGGGGTGCAATGATGTGTGAATACTGAATCATTAGGGTTGGTAAATGTCATAGAATTGTTCAAAATTTTGTTTTTTTGTAAAGTATTTCTGTTGACTAGTGTGCTTGTGTAGTTAACTATTTGTTATTGTTTTCATGGCATTTCAAAATTAATAACTGCTGGTACAGACAAACTTTGTTTATTATTATAAGGGGTGCAAGCATAGCCATCTGTACCAGGGGAAGCAATGATAATGGGTCTCTTCAAAAAGAGACTGTAAATGTTGTTTGTAGTTGAAACAAACCTGGAATCCCCCCTACACCACTAGGAGGCAATAAAAAAAATCAAGAGAAAAAGAATCTCTTAAGAAGCAATAGTAACACAAGAGGATTCCAGGTTAATTTCATTAACAAAAATTGCTCATGGTCACTTATTCAAGAGAACAAAAAACTTGGGCAAAATCAAAAATTTTAAGGCAGCAACAATAATCAAATGCAAAAAATAGTTACCAAATTCGGGTGTAGACCTTTTTTTTTTTTTTGAGAACACCATGATCTTGGGGCGAAAATCTAGAAATCTGAGACTGATTCAAAATGAAGGCTTTTTTCGTGTGTTCATTTTAGAATCTCAGACAATTTTTTTTGTCCTTTCCATAAAGTACTAAAAAATCATGATTCAGGCAGATGTCACAAAATTCGGGCAAAACTTCATTGCCCCCCAAATTTTTTGGCTGGCATGCCTATAGGTGTGAGAACATAGCAAAAGTTTTAAAGTGTGCAGAGCATAAGAAAGATTAAGAACCACTGTTTTAAATGTTTTGAAATGTGGATACATTTTCTTTTTAGATCTTTTACATTCAAATATAAAAAAAGAAAGTGTATCACATTTCAAAACATTTAAAACAGTGGTTCTTAATCTTTCTTAGGCTCTGCACCCCTTTTGTTCTCACACCTATATAAAATAATGCAAGAAAACCATGATATGTAGATAATATGTGTAGAATTAAAAAGTAATACTAAAAACAATACCACAACAACTTGTTTGGTCTCAGCTTGTCAGATGATAAATTAATAACAAAAATATGGTCAAGTGGTTAAGAAAGCTATGATTGTGATCAACATGGTCTCATTGCAAAACCTGCTCATGTCATTCTGATGTGTCCTTGGGAAAGACACTTTATGGCATTTTCCTCTGCTTGGCATTCTTGGAAAGCAGTTTTAAATATCAGTCTAACCTCAATAAAACTAAAAAAGCAAATAAAAGATTTTTATTGGACAACAATATAGCATCTTTGGAAGCAGATCAAGGTAATTTCTTGCCTTATGTATAGCATTTTCATCGCTTTCCTGTGAGTCAAGAGGATAAATATAGAGATGAATGAATGAATAAATGATAATCATTTTCAATGGTCATTATTTGTTTTAAATGTGAATATTCATTTTTAATATGGATTACCTAAAAGACAAGCTTGTAAATACATTCTTACTTTAAATGACTTTTTGGTGTCCAATGTAACAAGCTAAAATTTCTATGTTATATTATTTGCAATATTTTAAAAAGTAACATGCAAAAATTGTCTTCTTGCAAAATATGCCAAGATACTTTGCAACCACTTGGTGAAAAGTGAAAAAGTAATAGGTGATTAAGAAAAGGATGTCCTTTTGAATACACAAAATATTGTAAGATTTTATTGCTTTTGCAATTTAATTTATTGCCACTTTTAGTATTTTTACACTTTTATATACTTATTCAAATAGATTATAAACGCACATACTTAACATTTACAATTTTTTTAAGGAAAGCCTAAATCCCTTATTCAAATAGAATGAAAATCAAATATTATATCACACATTTTATATATTAACTATTTTAGTTCACTTATTTATGTCTCTGTCAGGATGGCCAAAGAGAGTGAGCTTATATAAATAAATCCACAACAAGCTTGAGAACTAAAATGATTATTTAATTGATTAAGTTATCTACACGAGTTCAAATCTCAAATATGTAACACTCCTCCCTTTACAATTGAAACACAGGTGACAAAACAAACGCAATGACAAACATTATGATGCTTGATAAGTCTGGAGGTTTATGAACACGTAGTGGGTAACGTCTACAAGAAGGTAGTGATGAACTAGAAGTACTAGGTGGATCATTTAAAATTATCATTATTATGATTTGGTGAAGGAGCAGAATTTAAATCAGAGTGCGTGGAACATTGTCATTTAAAATTATGTCTTCAAATCTCGATTGCAGTTGGTTATGATGCTGCCTCCAAACCCACGTTCAGTTCAAATATTAAACATTACATTACCCAACTTTTTAATAACTCTGCCAGGCAACCACTTAGGTCCGGCTGCATAATTTCACGCATACACAAGTGACCCAACATCAAATTTTGATTTAAATTGCACTTTAGTGCTATTATTTTGAAATTTTGAACAACTCAATTATTTTTCATGCAACAAAAACAACAATAATAAGCATTTTGGTTGTTGACCGTGTAACAGTTCTGCAGGTGCGCGCCAGTTTAAACACGGACGAGGAGAAGTGAATTTGCGACCATACAAGTATTGTTTTTTAACTCCATAAATAATTGATAACACTTTGCGCTTGATTTGTAAATAATGTTGTTGTGTTGAAGATAGCGTTTTTGAGGCATGAGCAATTGGTCTTTTTTCATCATTTTGCTTTTGCATAAGTACAGCACCAATACCTCATTGTGACGCATCAGTTGCCAAAATTAAGGGTTTGGTCTCATGATAATGACTTAGTTTGGTTGCAGAAATCAAGTCGGTCTTCAACTTTTCAAACGTGACTTGACAGTCGTTAGTCCATTCAAACTTTGATGACTTTTTGAGCAAAGACTTCTAGAGGACTTGCTTTTTCAGATAAATTTTGAATAAACCGTCCATAGTAATTAATTTTTCCTAGAAAAGCTTGCACTTCTTGAACATTTTCAGGCTTTAACAATCTAATTGCTTCAATAGCTAAATTCGATGGATGTTTTCCCTTCTCATTAATTACATGACCAAGATATTCAACGCTTGTTTTGAAGAATTCACATTCGGATTCTTTAATGCTGAAGCCGTAATCACTCAACCTTTGAAGTAAGTTTTGCAGATTGAACCAGTGCTCTTCTTCAGATTTACCTGTCACAATTATATCATCAAGATATGCGACTTTTCCCAGTAAATCAATAATCATTCTATCCATGCACCTTTAAAACTGCACTGGACTTGATGCTATACCAAAACACATGCATTTGTATTGATAGAGTCCAAATGGCGTGTTTATGACACACAATTTTTTTGATTCATTGTCCAAGTCAATTTGTAGGTACGCATCTGCTAAATCTATTTTTGAATAGAATTTCTCACCTTGAAGTTTTTCAAGCAAAGAATCTAGCATCAGTATCGGATGTCGATCGACGTCAATATTTCAGTTAAGCCCTTTAAAATCACTGCAATACGTATAGATCCATTTGGCTTCTTTACCACAACAATCGGCGCAGCCCATGGTGAAAAATTTACTTGTTTCAAAACACCACATGTTTCAAGACTGTCCAACTCATCTTTCACTTTCTACTTTATTGCAAAAGGAAGTGGTCACGGTTTGTGAAAAACAGGCTTGGCTTCTGGTTTTAAATGCACATTTGCTTTTAATTGCTTGCATTTTCCGAGTTTGCCTGAAAAGACATCATTAAACTTTTCTTTTAGCTCAGAAAATTGTTTACAATTAAGCACATTAACTTTTTCTTGAAGTGAGTTTGAACTAGGAGTCGGATCAATGTCAACAGACTTCATGGCAGAGATACCTTCTTCTGTTAAACTGAAAGTGTCACTCCAATCTAACTCGAACTAATTTGATCCCAACTCATTCACAACAATCAGAGGCATGTTTTGGCACTGTTTATCACTCAGCTTGACATTAACTAAACATTTGCCTTTTACCTTCAATGGTCTCCATCCATAAGCCATCAAATCTTTTGTTAGTGGTTGACATGTTGGAGATCCCAGCATTTTGTACTCATTCAGATTGACCATATAACAAGTTGAGCCAGTGTGCTATTGACACGCAACCTGTTTGCCATTGATGCAAACTTTTAACCATATTTGCTTCCCAACTTGTTGGTACAAATTAGAACAAAAATCTTCATTTTTTGAGCTTGACTTGTTTGAACAAGAGAAAACAGTTTCAACTTGGTTGCTTGAGCTTGTATGGGAAAATGGTTACTTTAAATATTTTTCGATTTGCATACACTCTTGAGATGTCCCTTTTTCCCACATCTATGACAGATGCTTTCTTTCCGTGGACAACTGTTACGACTGTGTTCAACGTAACATTTTTGACATCTCTTCCACCTTTTATTGTTGTTTGACTCTACTGAAGCTGAGTGCTTTTCTTGTATTCTGAGGACATTTTGTTTACAGCTCCTGACCAGCTGTTTATTCCACTGGTTAACAGTCAATCAGTGTTTGATGTCCGTATATATAATTCACCTTTCCAAATAACCTCCTCTAAAGTTGTTTCGGGATCAATTAGACATTGCCATCTAACTTCAGCATGTAGCGTCTTTTGAATTAACAAGTCCCGTATTTGTTCATCAGTGTAGCTTGTGATTGCATGCTTTACTCTTGCAACTGAATTCACAGTTTTTTGCAATTTCACAAAGAGCGCAACCCATTCTGCATAGGACTGATTTGCTTCCATTTGACAATTGTAAAATAAACATTAACTTGCTTGCACATGAATCGCCTGCTTGAAATGGTTTGACAGTTTTTCCACCAAATCAGTGAAAGTTTGTTCTGATATATTTAACTCTTCAAACAGATTTTGAAGAAGTTTGTACATTTCCAGATCAAGACTAGAGAGTAGAAACACTCGTTTTTTGTCAAGGTCTGTGACATTGTGCAAAACAAAATTTTGATTGAGTCTCTCAATGTATTGAGCCCAATTCTCTTTTGATTTATCAAAAGTGTCGGATCTTGGCATTGATGACCTCACTGTAGATCTCATCTCTGGATTAAACAACGTTTTTAAAGTAGTCATGAAATGCTCTTGCTGTTGCTGCATGAAATGCTTTTGCTGTTGCTGCATTGCATCAATAACTGCTTGCATGTTTGGATCCATTTTGAGAAAAATTCCTTTCTGACACCACTTCTACACTTTTAAACACACATATTTAACAATTACAATTTATTTAATGAAAGCCTAAATCCCTTATTCAAATAGAATGAAAATCAAATATTATATCACACATTTTATATATTAACTATTTTAGTTCACTTATTCATGTCTCTGTCAGGATGACCAAAGAGAGTGAGCTTATATAAATAAATTGACAACAAGCTTGAGAATTAAATGAAAACGCACAACTAAAATGATTATTTAATTGATTAAGTTATCTACACGAGTTTGAATCTCGAATACGTAACAAGTATCAATTTCAAGCTCAGTTCAGTTCCATTTTTTTATTTTTGCTTTGCTTCATAGAATTATTAGTTCAAGCTATAGTTATGGTAGGTGATGAAGATCAGAAAAAGGTAGAAGCAACAAAACAAGTGTATGTTGTGCTTTGCAAGAATAATGATAAAATAGAAAATTTACGTATTTAAATCTTGTGCTGATTATGTGTTTTGATGTCTTCTCAAACATGCAATCATCTTCATTCAGTTTTATTGCACAATCAATTGAATTTTTTTCATACCAATGTTTAACTCCTGACAAGTGTTGGATGAGGCTTAGATAGTTTTTTGCTGCCTTTATGTAATGATTTATTGTTTAATCATTGAGCTTGATGATTTTGTAAAATTTAAAATATTAATTTCTTTTTAAGTTAAGTTTGAATTAATTGTATGCACATTTAACTTCTAGGTGTTAAATTTTTTTTCAAAATTATATATTCAACTTTCCTATAAGATTAATGTATTGCAATGGTGAAAGCCAGCAATGATGCAATTACAATTGAAAAATCAATTGGTCTAGTTGCTAAGCCAAATATGGACTCACATTCAAGTAAGTATTCTTAATATAATATTTTTTGTATAAATAACTTTGTACTTGTTGAATGTTTTTTCCAATTCAAACAAAGGTTTATGAGCCATTCCACATTAAATCATCCAAGAAAATTATTTAAGGTCATAAAATTTTCTGATAACTTCTGAAAAAGAGTAATTATTTTCTATATTAGCTGTGCCAAATAAAACAATTACCAATTGCAGCAATAACATAAATTTTTGGATTGATATTTTCTTTTTGTAATATTGACAATTGCAAACTGCTCATACAATCACAATTTAATTAGAACTTCGTTTATCTATGCTAAATGTCAAGTGGGTAGCAATTCAATTATTAACTGTGAACCAGGTTGTTCACTGTGGTTGGCAAAAAGAAGAGCTGATTGTAATGAGCAAAAGTTGTTTTCTGTGTTTTTGCTCTTTTCTGTTTTCTTCATGTTTTCAGTTTTTTTTGCAACTTGTCAAGCTTTTACAACTGATTGTCAGCCAGATGCAATAGCAATATCTAAAATACACCAAGTGCATTCATCAGTCAAAAATAGATTAACTCCCATAAAATAAAGCTAACCTACAGTATCGAAAGTGAAAACCATATATACAGGGTGAATCAGGGGTGCAACCAGCCTCAAAAAAAGGGAATGACAAAATTTTAACATCTTTTTAAATGTGGGGTGGCAAAGCTTTTCTCGTTTTTTCCTAACAACATTTCTTTCTATACCCCCTGCATTTTTTCCAACTGGCTAGTTTAGTAAACTTTGCAAGCAATGCTTTACACCATCATTGGGGGCTTTATCACGTCTTGAGGTTGCACGATGGCAGCATTTTTTCTGCAGATTTAAGGTCAATGTCTAAAAGCCAAGTAGTGCTACCAATCATTCTATAATAGTTTTGTTTTAAAAAGTAATTAAAACCTCAGTCTTGTTTTTTCATCAGCCTTATTTCTTATTTCATTTCACAGAATGAGTTCTGGTCAGAAACAACATTAAGAACTACAGGTTACTTAAAATCTTAAAGAAACGGAATTTCAAATTGCTCAAAATTTTGTTTGCATATATAAACAATAAATTTTGCACATATTTTTGGGATTTACTGGTTTTTATAATAACATTGAACTTAAAATCACAAAAACACCAGAATAATTTTTTCCTTTTTCTACCGTAATTGACCAAATCTTAAAATCTCAGTTTTATATGTACGACCATCAGAATTTGCCAGAATGTACTGGCCAAATGATTAAGTCATAGAAATCATTATATTTAGAAAAAAACTACGGTACTACAAGTTTCTAAGTTTACGACTACAAGACTATTTTAAGGGTGTAAGTTAAACTGTTACATCACAATTAATAATTTGCGGTGGTAAAATTCGACTTGTATAAGTGCTTTACTACTTTATCAAATAATGCATATAAGCTACATAAGCTAAGACAAAACTACAATATCCTGCATAGTCTTTTAAAAGTAAACTGTGTTGGAAAAGATGAGTGTGATGTCAATAAAAGCTGTGATAAACTAGATATTTTATAGATAAAAAATTTGGAATAAAATAATTGTTGCCGAGCTTAAACATTGGGTATCGGGTGTTACATACGGCGCGTAAACAGCAAATTTGACTAAAGATCCAAGGTTTCGAGTTTCTTTTTAAATGCGGTAAAATGAAAATAATGGATTTCGCAATTGTTTTGGCAATTACAACTCATCCGCCGTACAGGGGCGTCTGTCATAAAGTAAACGATGTTTAGTGTAAAGTAAAGCATCACGCAAAATTTTTGTTGAACGTAGTAGAATACTAAAAACGGCAAACGCAATTATAGATCAAACTTTTGTACAAATCATTTACATTTTTTTTTCAGACATCTTGCCAAAAAATGCTTAAAAATTTTCGGACATTTTGCTAAAAATTCGGACACTCTTTAAAAAAAAACACAAAAGGTACATAGCGAAAATGCGCTTGTTTCTACCCTTAAAAAAAGAAAAATAGAAACTAGTTATCATAGTTAAGTAGGCTCAAAACGTCACTTTACTTATCAGCGCGAAAGTTTTATCTTGTTGCGTAACAGCGCGCAAAGAGGATTGACTTCAGGTGAAAAGGAGGCTGACAAAAATGTTTAAAAGGGGGCGGACATTACCGCAAAATCCGCGGGCTGAATCAATAGTAATGCCCAGTTTTATTTAGCAGTTTATGAAGACCTTACTAATATATTAGAGTGTTATAAGATAATAAAAGTAATGAAAAAGACACTATAAACATTATCAAAACAGTTTATTTTAATTTTTGATTGAATTAACTATTTAAGTCTCTATTTAATGTTTATATGCAATTTTTATTAGTAGCAGATATTGGAAAACCTGACTTCTTTACAGTTGCTACTGATCTGCTTCTTTAAAATTTATCAATGATTATATATTTCTTCCCTGGGGTAGATTAATATAAAATTCCTTGGCCAAAAAGGTTGTTTTCATTGTTTGATTTCCATTGCATTTGTAGTAATACTTTACAGGTGGTATCATATTTACATGATTGAATGTAACTGTCACAAGTGAAGGCTTTTTTTTTGGTCTTCACCATGCTTTTTTAGTAAAAATATTTTAAAGCATTTTTTCAACTAAAAATACACCCTTTTTGCATTGCAATTAGGCTTATTTTATGTTGTGTTGATTTTTTATGACTGAACATCATTAGCACAAATTTAGCCAAATATCAAGAAAGAAAACATAAGTTTAAAACTGAAAACACAAGGCATGACACCATTGCCCTCCACTCATGAATTAGTCACATACTGCTTCTGTCCGCTGAGTGGGCACTGACTAGTAAAGGTGATTTCACACTGGTGCCTTACAGATATCACTAATTATACAGTATTTCTAATGATGGTTATATTTTATTGATAACATTAGGTTATGTAGGTTAATGTTTATATTACATTATTACAATAACCAAGAATATGTTGTGCTTTAGTCATATTAGATTTATGAAATTAGATAAAAAACCAAAAGTGCATTCATTTATCTCATTTGTTCTTGTAAAACCTGATCCTGATTGGCTAAAAATTAAGGTTAGTAGCAGTTATCATAATAATTAAAAGTATTTAATAAATAAAACCACGTTTCGTCAGCGTAAGAAATTTTTGGCAGAAAAAAAAAGGAGCAAAATTATGCAAGTTTTGTACTAAAATTTGGAAGTAAAAAGACAATTTTTTACAATTATACTAACAATTTGTGTTTGTAAACAAATTCTTTCTGTCTACACAAATTAGGTTTTCGAAGAGTGATGAAAATTGATTCCAAGACTGATAAATGGAAATCGGATCGTGCTTTAGAGAGAATAAAAAATTGATTGTCCTTATAGTGAGATGCACATTTCTGGTTATGTAACAGATGATTTCCAATCGCTGAATCACAGTGCGGTATTGAGTTCGCTAGTTTTCCTGGGCGTTCTGGTTGTTTACGTTCTTGACTGGTCCTGTTCCGAATAGACTTCGGCACATGCTGGCGGATTCTGTCCTGCAAACGTTGAGACGTTCGACCCACGTACCGACTATCGCAGTGGCCTGCACCAACGACAAGCCACCTCAACGTGGTGGTGCAGTCCCCTTCCCTGCACTGGGGAGGGTCGAAATGGCTTGTCAATTCCCCGAGGGTCTCATCCTCGGGCGATTCTCCCTTGGACAACTCTTCTCATTTTTTATCCCTGCTGTCCAATGCGCAGTCACATGTGGACAGCACTCTTAAACCCAATTGACCGCCCCCCTACCCCTTCTATTCTCTCTCGGACATCTCTTCCCCGTCCCTCCTTCCACCCCAAACCTCTTCATTACTCATCCCACTCACCGCTGATTCTTATCTCTATGCTTCTTCTTATCAGCGGTGACATTAACCCCAACCCTGGCCCTATAGATCCCTGCTCTGTCTGCTCCCGTAGAGTCACCTGGGGAAACAGATCAATACAATGTACCGGCTGTTCTCTCTGGGTACACCTCTCCTGCTCTGGTCTTTCTCCTGCTGACTTCCGCAAAATCTCCCCGGGACACTCTTGGACTTGCCCAATGTTTCCATCCTCTTCTCAACCCCCCCTCCCTCTCACACTCCAATCCCGTATCCTCATTCTTTTCTGCATCTCCATCCTCTCACACTCCAAATCCCCCACCTTCATTCACAATCAACCACAAAACCATATCTTCAAAAACTAAACCCTCACCCAAAACAACCTCAAATAATCCCACCTATCTTCCTAATCACCCCCAACTAATTTATACTTACCCTCCCTCAGCATTGACTACTCCTTCTCCTCAATCCCAACAAACCACCTCTCCTCTCACACAATCCTCATTTCATCCTTCCTCTCCCTCTCGAAACAACCTCTGAATCCTACAGTGGAATGCTAATGGGATTCGCCCGCGTCGTACTGAACTCCTACACTTTCTCTCTCATAATCAGTACGATCTCATCTTCATACAAGAATCACACCTCTCCTCAGACTCCACCTTCCGTATACCAGGCTACAAAACCCTCCAAAAGAACCGTTTTATGACGAGGAGAGGAACCACCAACTCTACGGGAAACCTAGGAGGAGGTGTTCTGATACTTGTCAAAAATGGTCTATCTTACACTTCACTCTCCACACAATCCCTCTCCTCCCTCGACCCCAGCTCCGATTATTTAGCTATTGCAGTTAAAATAAAAGGAGCCGCTCCCATCCATCTTTTCAACGTCTATGTCCCTCCTATCCGCTCCTCTTCCTCCGACTCCCGCCCAAAATCCTTCTCACCCTTTCTCCTACCATCATCTCCTACCACTTACATCTTTGGCGACTTTAACAGCCATCATTCATCCTGGGACTCCCACTCACCGGAAGACCATTCAGGCAAAGATCTGTTTGATTGGCTCCTCTCCTCTGATCTTTTACCTCTTAATAACCCCGAACACCACACCCTACTACACCGTGCCACTGGAAACCGCTCTTCCCCGGATCTTTCCCTAGTTCCTGCCCGATTAGCCTCTAAATGCACATGGCAGACCCTTCCGGACCTCGGCTCAGATCATCTTCCTATCTCCATCACTATTCCCACTTCCCCTATAATGAACTCTTTCCACCGCCCCCCCTCATTTAACTATAATAAAGCTCGCTGGGATGAATACCTTACTTATATTGATACCCACTGCCCTACTCCTTCTAACTTTACAACACTCTCTCTTTCTGAAGCCACCCACACCTTTACCAAACTCCTCAATGATGCTGCCACTTCTGCCATTCCTTTCGGCAGCATCAACCGTCCTGCTAAAGCCTGGTGGTCTCCTGAAGTCGCAGATGCCGTCGCAAAACGCCGAAAGGCATTTGCGAAGGCACACTGTTCCGAAGAAGACCGCCAGCACTATATCGCTACATCCAGATATACCTCCACTGTGATTAATAAGGCTAAAGCCAAGTCATGGCAGAATACTTGCTCTAGCCTTTCTCCTAAAACCCGTCCCAGCGAAGTCTTTTCTCTACTTCGCTCCATCTCTGGCTCCCCCTCCCCAACTACTTCTGACCTTCCCAATTTCTCAAATTGCCTTACCCCTGTAGATTGTGCCAACCATCTCTCCTCACATCTACAGTCTCATTTCTCTACCCAAACCCCAAAACCTTTTCGAAGCACCGAGAAAGCCCAAATGAAGCAAATCAGAACTGCACACTGCAACACCCTGCATTCCACTTTCTGTTCACCATTCTCCTCAATTGAACTCTCTACAGCTATCTCTCAACTCTCAACATCAACCTCCTCAGGCCCTGATCAAATTACCTACCCTCTTCTATCCCACCTACCACAATCTGCGTTAAATTTTCTTCTATACATCTTCAAC
Source organism: Diplosoma virens (assembly GCA_963680785.1). Taxonomy (NCBI): domain Eukaryota; kingdom Metazoa; phylum Chordata; class Ascidiacea; order Aplousobranchia; family Didemnidae; genus Diplosoma; species Diplosoma virens. The sequence goes on from OY796896.1 coordinate 16,114,233, forward strand.
CTTTCTTGGTCAACACACACCTTCCCATCTGCTTGGAAACAATCAACAATCATCCCCATTCTCAAACCCGGAAAACCCTCTGACTCACCTTCTTCATATAGACCCATTTCTCTCACTTCATGTACCTCCAAACTCTTCGAAAGAATGGTTTTAGGACGACTAACCTATTTTCTCGAACTACATGACATTCTCTCACCCGTGCAAGCTGGTTTTAGACCTGGTAGATCGACTGTAGACCAGGTTCTCCTTCTCTCACAGTCAATCGCAGATTCCTTCCACCAATCTAAGCCAGGCGCACGTACAGTCCTTGCCACTGTGGATTTTGCGAAAGCTTTTGACTCAGTTTGGCACTCTGCCCTACTCTCTAAACTCCTCTCATTAGATCTTCCTCTTTGCTTTGTCGAATGGATACGATCCTACCTCTCAGATCGCCGTTCGAAAGTCCGTATCTGTAATTCATACAGTCGTCCTTTCCGTCTCCAAAGAAGAGTTTCCCAAGGTTCGGTTCTAGGACCAGTTCTCTTCTCTTTATACATCAATGACCTTCCCACTTTCCTTCCTGCATCTGTTAAGACCTCTCTCTATGCAGATGACCTAGCCATCTGGGCCTCCTCCCCGAGAGTTGAGTGTGCAACCGCTGTAGTACAAGCTGCCCTCAACAGACTGGTGGAATGGTCCTCAAAATGGCGCCTTCCTCTCAACCCCCTCAAATGTGAAACATCCTTCTTCAGCTTAGACCCCTACCAATCACGTATACAACTCTCTCTGCACATTCTTAACACCCCTCTCAAATTCAACCCTCGTCCAACCTTTCTCGGTGTAACCTTCGACCGCACTCTCTCTTTCAAATATCACGTCTTATCCTTACGGAAAAAGTTTCACAACTGATTCTGTGCTTTTCGCTCCATTGCCTCTGCCTCCTGGGGTCCATCAAAAGAATCCTTATGTACCCTATACAAAGCCTTCATTCGCCCCATTCTCACCTATGCTTCCCCAGGCTGGTTTCCCTTCTCATCTCCTACTCACATCACCTCCGTGGAGAGGATGCATAGATCTTCCTGTCGAGTAATCACAGGTTGTCTATCGTCCACTCCCATTCCTCTACTTCATATAGAAGCACTTCTACCTCCACTACGAGTCACCCTCACTCACCAATCCCTTTCCTTCTTTGAACGAGCCCTCCGTCTACCTCCCACCTTTCCCATAGCCTCTCTTGCGACCTCTAACCCCCGTACACGTCTCAAAAAGAGCTCATGGAGATCCTTCTCCAGATCACATAACCTTACCCCTAACCTACATCTCACCCGTGAACCACTAATCCTCTGCCCTCCTAAACCCCCCTGGTCTGCCCCATCTAATTACACAATCTCACTCCACCTCTCATCCCCATGCTCTCGCAAAGATCCCCCCTCCCTTCGCAACACTGCAGCTACCTCCCATCTTTCCACTCTATCTCACAGCGATATCTCTGCCTGAACTGACGGTTCGGTACCTGGCGGGCTGGGACAGGGTGGTGCAGGGATACACATCAAGTGTACAAAGTGTGTCACTGCTACCTCGCTCTCCTTCTCGACTGGTCTCTGGGCTACCAGTTATAGTGCTGAAACCTTCGCTCTCCTACATGCTCTTGAGTGGTGTATCTCTCACTCCAAGACATGTAATTTCGACTCTATCACCTTCTTTTCCCGACTCTTTATCTGTCCTTTCAACTCTCTCTACCCCCCTACCATATTTAACCCCAAAATCCCTATCCAATACCCAATCTCTTCTTAACTCTCTATCTCAATCCAAGGTTGTCCATCTTCAATGGATACCTGGTCACTCTTCCCTCCCAGGTAACGACTTAGCTGACTCTCTAGCTAAAGCCGGTGCCTCTCTCGATCCCTCCAGTATATCAGTATCCCTCACACCCCTTATCTCCTCCCAACGGCTATCCCTCTACACCAGTTGGAGACGCAGTGTCCAATCTGGTTTCTTCCAACACCAAATCCCTACAGTATCTCCCGAGGAGCTTACTCTCCCTCGCTCCGCTCGCTGTGCTCTCTCCCGTTTACGCTGCAACGGGCACAGCACTCTCCTCAACTCTTATCTCCACAGGGTTGGTCGAGCCGAGACTCCTTCTTGCAGCAACTGTGGTTCTGAACCACAGGATCTCTCACATCTCGTGCTCGACTGCCCTGTACTAGACCCTCTGCGTCGGGCCATATTCGGCCACACCCCTTCTCTTCTGGACCTATGGTCCCGTCCGTGGGGAGTCGCCCGACTATTGGGATTCCGCGGAATTGATCCGCGCCCCCATCCCCAGGAATGGGTCGGGTAAACCCACCACCACCACCACCACTATCGCAGTGGCACACGTATTCATATACGACGTTACTTTGTTGAAAAGTGGGAAGAACGTCTTTATGTATAGCAGGTAAAATTCGTCTGGTGGAAAAGATCACTCGTGGTTGAACCGCTCCAAAACAATTATTAATAGATAATTTTATTTTTCTTTCAAATTTCAAGGAATTTTCGCTAATTCAAGGCAATTTTAAATAGACAGGGCATTTTTTTGGGCCTTCTTTAGTGCTTTGTTGGAAACGTAAAAGTTTTCTGGAAATTCTCGAATCAATAAGGAATTCTGGATAACCATTTTTTACAAGAATAGAGCGAATATTGTCTAGTTCATGTTTTAATGTAGATTTAGAGCAGATTTTTAAGGCTCGATGTGTTAAAGTATCAATGAGATTTGTTTTACGTTGTTTTGGTCCAAAGGAATTCCAATGAATATATTGACCTGTAAAAGTGGGCTTTCGATAGACTGAAGTGATGAATTTATTATCAGATTTGGTAACAAGTACATCCAAAAAAGGCAGAGAATTATTGGTTTCAATTTCATTGGTAAATTTTAAGGAGGGGCGAAGCGAGTTAAGACAATTTAAAAATTTTTGGAATTCAGTTTCTTTGTGAAAAAGGGAAAAGGTGTCATCAACGTAACGACAGTACACGGTAGGTTTTGAAATTTTATTAAAAAGCTTTGATTCATAATAGCCAACAAATATATTTGTCAGAGCGGGACCAAGGGGACTTCCCATAGCAACTCCATCAATTTGCCTGTACATAATGTTGTTAAAACTAAATTCAACTGAACTAGTTGCAGTTTTCATCAGTTCAATAAAAATATGTTTAGGAATAACTGGAGTAGGGAGGTGACCGTCGTAAAGTGTTTTAGTACAAATTTCAATGGTTTCCGCTAAAGGTACGTTAGTAAATAAGCTACAAATATCAAATGAACACAGAATTGAATCATTAGAATTTACTTTGAGTTGTTGTATCATTTCAGCGAAAGAAAAGGAATCATTGATGCAATTAGTTGAGTAGAGTTCTAGTACGGGTTGTAATAAGGCGGCGAGATGTGCCTTGCCGTCCTATTCTTTCGATGATTGGATCTGCCCAACATGAACTCGCTAAATTTCTCGCCGCCTTATTACAACAACCCGTATTAGAACTCTACTCAACTAATTGCATCAATGATTCCTTTTCTTTCGCTGAAATGATACAACAACTCAAAGTAAATTCTAATGATTCAATTCTGTGTTCATTTGATATTTGTAGCTTATTTACTAACGTACCTTTAGCGGAAACCATTGAAATTTGTACTAAAACACTTTACGACGGTCACCTCCCTACTCCAGTTATTCCTAAACATGTTTTTATTGAACTGATGAAAACTGCAACTAGTTCAGTTGAATTTAGTTTTAACAACATTATGTACAGGCAAATTGATGGAGTTGCTATGGGAAGTCCCCTTGGTCCCGCTCTGACAAATATATTTGTTGGCTATTATGAATCAAAGCTTTTTAATAAAATTTCAAAACCTACCGTATACTGTCGTTACGTTGATGACACCTTTTCCCTTTTTCACAAAGAAACTGAATTCCAAAAATTTTTAAATTGTCTTAACTCGCTTCAGCCCTCCTTAAAATTTACCAATGAAATTGAAACCAATAATTCTCTGCCTTTTTTGGATGTACTTGTTACCAAATCTGATAATAAATTCATCACTTCAGTCTATCAAAAGCCCACTTTTACAGGTCAATATATTCATTGGAATTCCTTTGGACCAAAACAACGTAAAACAAATCTCATTGATACTTTAACACAGTGTTTCTCAAGCCTTTTTTTCTGCGACCCAAAATCGCTAAAAATAACGATTTGCAAAGATGACTGCGACCCAAATAAATTTGACTGAGCGTAGTGAAAACGTAGTAATCTCTAAAAAAAAAAAAAAAAAAGTCTTCACCTTGAATCTGTTTCTGATTTCTTGATTGTCATCTCAAGAATCTAGTGTTCTCTAAAAAAAAAAAAAAAGTCTTCATCTTGAATCTGATTCCGATTTCTTCATTTTCCTCTTAAATTCGTAATGACATCTCAAGAAGGTTCTTCACTTCTCAAATCTTGTGCGCGCAGATCTTTTTCTTTTACGTGCGGTAATTTACAAGGCTTCGCGACCCATCCGCATAGCCTTGGCGACCCATGGTTTGAGAAACACTGCTTTAACACATCGAGCCTTAAAAATCTGCTCTAAATCTACATTAAAACATGAACTAGACAATATTCGCTCTATTTTTGTAAAAAATGGTTATCCAGAATTCCTTATTGATTCGAGAATTTCCAAAAAACTTTTACGTTTCCAACAAAGCACTAAAGAAGGCCCAAAAAAATGCCCTGTCTATTTAAAATTGCCTTGAATTAGCGAAAATTCCTTGAAATTTGAAAGAAAAATAAAATTATCTATTAATAATTGTTTTGGAGCGGTTCAACCACGAGTGATCTTTTCCACCAGACGAATTTTACCTGCTATACATAAAGACGTTCTTCCCACTTTTCAACAAAGTAACGTCGTATATGAATACGTGTGCCACTGCGATAGTCGGTACGTGGGTCGAACGTCTCAACGTTTGCAGGACAGAATCCGCCAGCATGTGCCGAAGTCTATTCGGAACAGGACCAGTCAATAACGTAAACAACCAGAACGCCCAGGAAAACTAGCGAACTCAATACCGCACTGTGATCCAGCGATTGGAAACCATCTGTTACATAACCAGAAATGTGCATCTCACTATAAGGACAATCAATTTTTTATTCTCTCTAAAATACGATCCGATTTCCATTTATCAGTCTTGGAATCAATTTTCATCACTCTTCGAAAACCTAATTTGTGTAGACAGAAAGAATTTGTTTACAAACGCAAATTGTTAGTATAATTGTAAAAAATTGTCTTTTTAGTTCCAAATTTTAGCACAAAACTTGCATAATTTTGTTCCTTTTTTTTTCTGCCAAAAATTTCTTACGCTGACGAAACGTGGTTTTATTTATTAAATACTTTTAATTATTATGATAATTGCTACTAACCTTAATTTTTAGCCAATCAGGATCAGTCTTAAAACTTTTGAAATACTACGTTCAGTTTTGCAATTCATTCTAGCGAAACCTCCTGAAGAGAGCTAGACAAAAACGTTCGAGTTTTCAAAACAGCCTTTTTTAAGGCTACTTATTTAACAAAAGAGCTTTAGATGAAGCATTTGCTGTTAAAAGCTATTTTAAAGTTTTGTACCAATAAAAAACTTTTTCATAGCATTTAAGAAAAAAATTTAATTTTTTTTCAACAGTAAAGATGAAGTATATTGCTCTTTTTTGTTTGGTCATTCAAAATGCAACATTAATTTTGATGATGCGTTACCTACGTACACGACCAGGAGATAAATTTTTCTCTTCAACTGCAGTTGTCATTGGTGAAATTGTGAAATTAACAACTTGTCTTGCTATAATTTTTTACCAATCCAAAGGTATCTAATTGAAATAAAGTCACTTTGGTAAATTAATAATTATTGTGTCTTTTTAAACATGAAATTTTTTAAATAGAATGAGATTTTTATGAATAATCCTATAGTTTTGCTATGCATATTTATTTCTAACAAGACCAGAAACGAAAAGCTTTGCTATTAATACACTGAATATTTATGCTTCTAATTTTTTTTTGTCGATTAAATTTTTTTCTTTGGATCACGTACTTTTATTAAAATCAGTAGTTTACAACAGGGGTGTGCAAACTGCGGCCTACGAACGTTTCACACGTTTTTTTGTGGTGCTTGATGAAATCAATGTCACAAATAAAGCGTTTGGGTTTGGATTAGAATAAATATCATAACTATTTTTATAAGTTAATGTTATAAATACAGCGCTCTTGATTTGATAATTCAATAAATTGAGTAATATTTAAAATATCTGTAAGTTATTGCAATGAATATAGCGCTTATAATTTGATGAGTAAGTTTTAAATCGATATATTTAATAAAAGTTAACCGCTTTGCAAGGATATATTTAATTGAATGCTGCTCGCTGCGCAGCAAAGATAATAAAAAAACAAGTTTTTTTAGCTAAATATTGTGCCCTTGTGACGTCATAGACAAATACTATGCGTGTATTTTTGCTAGAACGTTCCATGTATTGTAATTGGTTAATTTTGCTTTAATTTTGTTCTTCTCGCCTCTTGGGAAAAATTTCAGAATCTAGTGAGATTTGTAGAAATACGACCAAGAAATTATTAGTTAAGACCCGTTTCCACTACGAGCGTGGAAAAGAGCATTCTTTCTCTCTTTTATTGATCTTCGATTGAAGCGAGCGATTAAAATTGAAGCGAGCGCAAAAAAAAATCAATAAAACAAACAAAGAATGTTTTTTTCCACGCTCGTAGTGGAAACGGGCCTTTAATCGGAGAGATTCGTCCTTTTGACGATTTGCTAATCTTTAGTTTAGATTCATTCGGAGGAATTAGCACGCAGCTAATTTGTAGTTGATAGTTGTGCCATCAAACAGAATAAAGTGGTAGCTAATTTTTTAACTTCGTAAATTTTGGTTTCAGCATATCTGTTGATTTTGTCTAATTCTAATCAACCTATAATAATAACAATAATAACGATGCATTTATATACCGCTCTATACTTAAAATGGGTCATATAGTCTCAGAACGGTTGAAATCAATATATACAAATGAAATCAATACCTATATACAAGAGTTTAGAAAATTTAAACCTTGGTTTCAATTAATTCATCACTCCGCAATGGCAAGTTCCGCAAATTCGAAAGAGACAAGAAAGAGAAAAGTAGAGGAAGAGATGCGAAAATTTAATGAAAAATGGACTTCTGAATATTTTTTCATCGAAAATGCAGACAATAGATCTTTGTGTTTGATTTGCAATCAACATTAAACGACATCATGACTCAAAACATGTTGAGGGTGTTTATGGAAAGCTAAAAGGACGTGACAGAGAGCTGAAAGTTAAGCAATTGAAGGAACAATTGAAGAGCCAGCGTTTCATGTTTCGGAAAATGCATACTGATAATAAAAAAAACAGTTCGATGCAGTTTCTTAATTGCACAGAGAATACCTCAAACTATGAAGCCGTATTCGGAAGGTGATTTTGTGAAAAAGTGCCTTACTGATGTCGCAGACGAAAGGTGTCCTAAAACGGTACGGGAGTTCGAGAAAATAAGTTTATCGCGTTGGACGATAGCAAGGCGCATCGATGAACTTGCTGGTGATATTTGTGACGCTCTTTAAGACAAAGTGAAAAACTTTCGATGTGAAGGACGCGGCACAGTTGGCTATATTTATAAAAGGAGTGGACAAGGAGTTGAACAAAACCGAAAAACTTCTGTCACTACAGTGTATGAAGGATACTACTACTGGTGCTAATATCTTTTCTGAAGTTGTCAATGCTTTTGATAAGTTTGGTTTGGACCTATCCACTTTATGCGGAATCGCAACTGATGGTGCTCGAGCCATGTCGGGAACTGGCATTGGATTTGTAGGTCTCGTGAAATCTGCTTTGAAAGAGAAAAATATCAGTGATAACATAGCAATTTTTCACTGTATCATTCATCAACAAAATCTATGCGCAAAATCCTTGAAATTCAAACATGTCATGGGCCCGGTCATTAAGGCAGCAAATTTTATTCGCGCTCGAGGACTTAACCACCGGCAGTTCCAGAAGTTTCTGAATGATCTCGACACCGAACATCAAGATCTAGCTTACTTTTCCGAGGTGCGTTGGCTAAGCAAGGGTAGTATGTTGCGACGATTTTACGAACTGCGAAAAAAAGTCGCAGTGTTTTTGAAAAATAAAAAGCGACCAATGGCTGAAATGGAAGACGAAAGTTGGTTGTGTGATCTAGTTTTCTTGGTTGATATTACTACTCGCATGAATAAACTCAGTACAAGGCTGCAACGAAAAGCCCAGTATGCGAGTGAAATGTACGGGCACATAAAAGGCTTTATGAACAAGTTGAAACTTTGGCACACACGCATACAGAATGCAAATCTCTCGCACTTTCCAACTTTAAAAGAAATGGGAATGCGCCCAGAGAAGAAGACCGAATTTGCAGATCAACTTGAAAAATTGTTAAATGAATTTTCGGCACGCTTCAAAGATTTCAAATCCCATGAACATTTATTTGAAATATTTTCTTCACCATTTCACACAGACATTGACAAAACCCCCACTGATATCCAAATGGAACTGATTGATCTTCAGGAGAGCACTGATCGAAGGCCAGTATGTGAAAATGAATCGTGGTGATTTTTAGCGGAAATATCTTGACCAAGATAAATTCCCAAATTTAAGAAAGTTTATGACTTTTAAAATGGCACTTTTTGGCACAACTTATTTCTGTGAACAATTTTTTTCTAAAATAGGTTTCATAAAATCTCCTTATCGATCAGTAATGACAGACGAACACTTGGAAAATGAACTTAGAGTTGCCAGCATCTCAATTAAAGTAAATTTGAATAGAGTGGTTTAAAAAAAAGCCAGCGGCATATTTCTCACTGAATTGTTTCTACAAAGATTAAATCGTATTGCTATGCTCTGATTATACAGTTACGTCTTTTTGTTTTTAACTAAGCGATTTTTTTTTTTTTTTTTTCGAATAATACTGGTTTACTGTTTTCGATTTTTTTTTTTCGAATAATAATGGTATTACTGTTTACTGCAGTTTTATTTTTATCGCTGGCAATATCAATAGTCGGTAAAATATTATCTTATTTAAAGGTGCGCCCCGCAGAATATTGTGCTTATTGGTATTTGGCCCGCCATTAAAAAAGATTGCACACCCCCGGTTTACAATAATTTTGTTTTACTTCTGTTTTGGATGAATTTTTTTAATGATTTTGGTACTTATACTGACAAGTTAATTATTTTAGGCTGTATTAAACAATACACCAGCATAAATAAAGCTTCCGCTGCTTTTGCATTTTACAAAAACTCCTTTTCGTGCTGTCTGCACTTCAAGACTTGGTCATTTTTTTACTAAATACTGTTTTGAAATAATAATTTGAGAAGATTCTCTAACTATTCATAAAGTCAAGCATGCTATGACCAAACCGTACAATTGATAGGAAATTGCAAAGAATGGATAACCTTTCTTTGGAAAAGTATTGTTGTCGATTGGAAAGATACACTTAAAACAGCAGTTCCTGCTCTTGTTTACATGGTTCAAAATAATCTTCTCTATACAGCTTTATCGAACTTACCTGCAGCCACATTTCAAGTATGAAAAATAATTGTTTACAAAAATAAAGATTTTTGATTCATAGAAGTATATCTTTAAGAGTTATTTTTAAAAATCACATAACTATTATTAAAGTTTACCTTTTGACAGATTTCTATTGTACTAAACAAGTTGAGTTCTCGCAGTCGCATGTACACTTTTGTGTAAGAATTAATACTGGTTATCCACCAATAGTTATAAAACAAAGTAATCGTTTCTGTTCTATGTGATTTATTTGTTTTGTATCCGAAATTTTTATAGTTCTAGTTGTTCCAACGGATCATATTTATTAAATTGCGTTTTCTCTCATTCGTAAACAAAGTCGCGTGGTCAACAGCATGGTCAGTCGGCAGCGTGGTCAAGTGTTTAAAGCGCCGGGATCGTGATTGACACGGTCTCGGTTCAAAACCTAATCGCGCCATTCTGTTGTGTCCTTGGGAAAGACACTTTACGGCAATTTCTCCTGCTTGGTGGTCTTGGCAAGCAGTTCTAAATTAAAGTCATATCTCTATTATTGTAAAAATTTCAAGCGGACAGCAATATCTCCGCATCTCCGGAAGCAGGTCGGGGTAATTGCTTGCCCTATGTATAGCGCCTCTGTTATTTTCCTGCGTGTCAGGAGGATAAATATAGAGATAAAAATAAAAAAAATAAAATAAAAATAGCTTGCAATAATCTCGTTTTATATATTTTGTTTTAAATTGTGGTGTTTTAGACTTCTTTTTTTAAAGTAATTTTTTTGATATGAAAACTAGTTGTTAAAAATTAGTAATTTGTTCGGCCCTGTAATCATTCAGTTAAATTTCATCAAAGCTAAAGCATATTTTTATCGCATTTTCTCAATCTTAAAACTATCGTCTGATTTATTGTAGCATGTAAGCTTTTAGTGTAATAGAAATTTGTCGTAAACCTTTTCCGAAGTCAATATTAAAGCTACAGTATTTTAAAGTTTAATCAATCTTGCGCATCGGAACCGTTACTGAATTAAGCAAACCATGACGATATACACCTTACTGCATAGCTAGACAATTCTACAGTGTTCCGCTAACTTAGTTTTGTTGTCGATTTAATACTAAAAAAAAATTGTAAATCTAAACTTTGAGTTAAGCAGCGGCCACAATGACAAATTCTGGTGGTCTATTTATGCATCTGTATCACGCTACAGTCAGAATAGTATAATTGTTTTATTTGCAATAAGACGCATTGAAAAAATGTCTCGGAAATAAAATGGGAAAATGATTAATTTATTCAATTCTGAGAGATTGCTTTTAAAGTTTTATTTTGCTTTATTGCTTAAGGTGTCGTACCAATTAAAGATTTTAACAACTGCTATGTTTTCGGTGTTTATGTTGGGAAAATCGTTGACAAAATCGCAGTGGTTATCTATGTTCCTTTTGTTTAGTGGAGTTGCATTAGTTCAGGTAAAATACACAACGAATTTGTCGTAATGGAATGTTATATTTAAACCAAGGGTGTCTAAACTTTTTTAAAAATCCTAAATGATTAACTTGCTTTGCATGCCAAAATTTCCCGATATGTTGCCATATTTACGTTTTACGTTTAACTCCAAGTAAGTAGTGCACGCAGCATGGTCTTGAGATACAAAGCACTGCCTTTGCGATCGACGTGATCTCGGTTCAGCTGCTATTGTGTCACACTGTTGTAGCCTTAGAAAGGTACTGTCCGTTCCTTTCTTTAACGTTTCTTGAGAAGTAGCTTTAAATCGAAGTCAAGTGCAAAGAATTTAAAAAAAAAAAAAAGAAACAATAAAAAAAAACTTTCAGCTGAACAGCATCTCGCACTTTTGAAAATTTGGCATCTCCTTAAGCAGGTCGGAATAATCGCGAGATGGTTAAAGGATTATTCTTTGTTTATTTATTGATTTTTTACGCTTAAGCCGTGAGAAAAGTAAGACAATCAATAAACAAACAAAGAATAAACCCGCCAACGCTTGTCGTGGAAACTGGTCTCTACTCTGAGTTGAACGCCCCCCCCCCCCCGGTTCACTGATTTTCAAGTCAGGAGAAATAATCAATAGTGTTATTAATACTATAAATTTTGTGGACCATTCGAGAGAACTCGTTGGCTGCACGTGTAGAGTTTAGGTTGCACCCTTGATTTAACTGTTAACTGTGCTGCTTCATTTTGTTAAGCAACTGTGCTGAAAGACGAGTGCTGTCCGGCAACGTGATTTTTTTCCACCTGCTAACTATCAATATATAATATATTCGTAATATTTTTGATTCAAAAAATGATTACTTTATAAATATATTGAGGTTTCATTTTGTCGTGACACAATTAATTACGCATAGATTACATCAGAGTGGCTGCTATCTTTGTCTTAATAAAAATCACCGGTTTCACTTTTTTAAGATGAAAAATTGAAGCAAATTTAGATAACAAAAAAGCAGCTGTTCACTCAATTAATTCCAACTAATCATCGTTTCCAATGTACTGTAATATTGCTTTGACATTGCTTCCTGTGCATGCTGTCGTTCGTCGATGTCTTTATCTAACTCGATCTTTATTTGAAGTTGCAAGTGCAGTCAAGCAATAAAAAATCGACCGCTTCAGACAACACTGCGTTGGGTTTACTTGCTGTCATTTTGTCCTGTTTGTCGTCCGGTTTTGCTGGCGTCTATTTCGAAAAAATTCTCAAAGGGTCCCAGGCATCTTTGTGGCTTCGAAACATACAGTTGGGTCTATTCGGAGCATTGTCTGGTCTACTTGGAGTACTGATGAATGATGGTCCCCAAGTTGCTAAAAAAGGTTTTTTCTTCGGCTACTCTCCTCTGGTGTTTTTGTTGATTGCCAATCAAGCCTGCGGTGGACTTTTAGTTGCTGTTGTTATAAAATACGCCGATAACATCTTAAAGGGCTTTGCTACTTCAATTTCCATTATTTTGTCCACCATAGCTGCAGTTGTTTTTTTCGGATTTGAAGTGACATTTTTGTTTTTACTTGGTGCTGGACTTGTAATATTGGCGGTTTATATTTATAGCTTGCCAAAAAAAAACCCAACTCCGATATTACCAACGACTACGGAGAAACGACGATTAAACAGCGTCTAAACTATTCGACTGCTGTTTGATCAAAACAACTTCGTTTTTTTTAGCTTCAATTTAATCAGTTGCTGTAGAAAAATTTAATAACTTTTACCTGTAGTTTAAGTAGATTTTTTTTATTTTCGTATAAGCAGTATGCGTTTTTGCTTTTTTTTTGTTTAGTTTTTGCTCGTTGAATCTCTTCTTACTTTTATTATTGGAAAAAAATATAATTAGGCATTATTGTTACTTAGGCCGATCTTTGGAAAATTAATTGCGAGATTTGATGGGATATACAGTATATTAAACTTGTATACAAAATATTTATACTGTATAAGTATTTTGTAAAGTTTTTACACGTAAAAGTTATTATATCTCGTAAAAAAATTTTGATCTATGCATCAAAAATTTTGGCGTCTTTTTTTGGTGATTCAAGGTACGATGCGAGGAGTCTTTGTAAAATATATTTCATGACAGCAGTAAAAGAATTTTTTATACATAAATATTTATTTTGTAATATAGTGTAATAAATTGAAAAGTTGTAGAATTCTTGTGAATTGAAATTGCTATTTATAGAAACTTCTCAGTTTTCAGCTATAAAGTTCCTTTTAGGTGATATTATAGTGGCTTTTTTAATTATTTTGCTTAATTGTTATTATTATGTTTTAGCCAATAGTTTTATTTATGTAGAATGATTTTTTTTACGACTTTTTAGAATAATCTCCCGGCTCGATTTTCTTGCTTCTAATTATAGCACGCTTAATTTATTAGATATCGTAGTGTGTTTATTTAAACACGGTTTATGGGTTGTATCTCTGGCCTGCGTGCATAATTTTCAAAATGCAATTAAAAGAAAAAACCTACAACAAGTTACCAAATTGAAATGCATTTTGTTTTTCGTGCCAATGGTGAGCTGACCTGTCTAACAATTTCATTTTGAACTGATAATAAACTCATAAAGGCCCGTTTCCACTACGAGTGTGGAAAAAAGCATTCTTTGTTTGTTTTATTGCTTTTTTTTTGCGCTCGCTTCAATTTTAACCGCTCGCTTCAATCGAAGATCAATAAAAGAGACAAAGAATGCTCTTTTCCACGCTCGTAGTGAAAACGGGCCTTTACATGGTAAACACAAGCGTTTTTCGAAAAATCCAAACAAATTTCTAAGCTTCTTCAGTAACATTGTTCCAGCGTTAACCGTTTATCCGCAGCACTATTAGCTAGAAAATCACCTATTAAGGCCCGTTTCCACTACGAGCGTGAAAAAGAGCATTCTTTGTTTGTTCTATTGATTTTTTTTTCGCTCGCTTCAATTTTAACCGCTCGCTTCAATCGAAGATCAATAAAAGAAACAGAGAATGCTCTTTTCCACGCTCGTACTGAAAACGGGCTTTTAGCTGTAAAAGTTGCTCATCTCTTATGTTTTTTGTTTTCTTTGGATAGATAATACAATTGTTAAACTTTTTATATAAAGGTAAGCTCCACTTGATCTTAAATGCTATAGATTTGTCAAAGAAAACTTTTTAGCTAAAGAGCTTTTTTCCATTTTGATATAGCCATCTTGTTTTTGGTCTAAAAACATCCTTAGTTAGCACAGCAGGAATTGAATTCGCATCTGTGATCAAGATGATCCAGTTGACAAGTTTTCCGGTTCTACAAAGCAATGAAGCACCATATCGCATGTTTTTTTAAAAATAAACTTACTTTTAATTTCAAAATAGATGTGGAACTGCCCTGTGATAAGATGATTCAACGCATATGCGCGTAATCAGCTGTAGTGTGTATACAGATTTCGCGACGTGTAAATAACCAATCCGTGTTTATGTTCGCGGTGGTGTGCATGTGCGACTTAAGTGCAGTAGTTCTGTTTGCTTTTTGTTTAACATTATAACTCTTTATATAGACTTCTTCGTAAAGGAATCTCTGCTTTATTTAAAAATGTTAACCTTGAAAATAAATTGCTTTCCGTTTGACGTTGTCGATTGTTAAATGTTTTATGACAAGAGAATTTTGTTATAACTTTTAAACTGTGGTTTTACAGTTTTTTTTAAAGCACTACTTATAAAACCATCTTAACTTTAACAAAGGGTAAACGTCTCGATTATTTACCACATTGGTTTTTGTTCTTAGCCTGGAGGCCTGAGATAATAGGAAAATAGTCCTTAAGGCAGAGGTGGCCAACCTTTTTTCCTAAATCGCCAATTTTATTCAAGCCCAGTTCATATCCGCCACACAAACGAGAGACTTCAAAATTTCATAGCGAAACCAAGCTGTTCTCGAAAAAAAAGGTCGTCGCTGGAAAAAATTCTCTAAAGTTTTACTTTTTCTACTGAAACCAAGCTGTTCTCTAAAAAAAAAAAGGTTATCGCCGAATATCAGGGTGCAATCCGTCACAGGTTGTTCACCCCTGATATACCTGGATATAAGTTGTGGAACATTTTTCATATAAAATATTTTCCCCAACTGCAATGCGCCGCAGGTTGGCCACCCTCGCCTTAAGGTGTTGACGCTGAAATCCAGTCAGATTGCGCAAATCGTTGTTTGAACGCATCATCAAGACGAAAATGTGCGCTGTGAACATTAAGTTGGTGCGCAGTGGGCCTACTTTTCTGTTGAGCAGACCAAAGATAGTCTTGCAAAGAAAAATGTCAACGTCATACGATTGGCAAAAAGTTATTAATTTCAGTAATGAAAAAGGAACGGAGCCCGTAGTTGGAGAAACAAAAAGTAAAAAATTACATTCAGTCCCACTGTCGGCCACTACAAAAAAACGAAAGATTTCAATATCGCTGCATTAAAAGGCTTCGGGTCTAAGCTGAGCCTGAGATGTCCATTTTTCTTCATAACAATTATGAGATTTCTAACCCAGTCAGTAGTTTTATCGACACTTGCCATAATGCCGTTTGCCTTTGATCAAGATTTTATTTCAACATGGGTTAAATGGAGTATAGAATATTTCCGGGGAATTGAATAACGCTTGTTACATCAAAATTTAAAGCAATTTTATACTTTTTTGCGTAACAGCCAATACCAGTAAAAACATCAGCACATTTACGTTCTATCTCACAACGCGTTCTTTTGTTTCTTTTCCACCACATAGTAAAAGTACAACTATGATAATTATTTAAGACGTAAACGTAATTAAGGCTACGCATTAGAAAAAAATAAAAAGAGTGTACGTTGTAACTTGCATTGTAGCAAAGATAGTAATGAATTATTTATAGAAGTTGTATTACGAGAAGCAAGGTTGCTTTACCTCAGTATAGGTCATTCCATGTCAACTCACACCCCTTTTGGCATTTTTTTGCCGACCATCTCCGATTTTGCTGAAATTTGGCATGTTTGTAGGTTTGGATGAGAAAATGTCTCACACCAAATTTCAAGTTTCTAAATCAAATAGTTTTTGATATATGAAGGTTGAAAGTTAGACGCAAAATTGCCGCTTGAACGCCCCTGATCGAGCAAAAGTGGCCCTCCTGGCTTTATTTTTTGTTAGATTTCAAAGATATCAATGTCATTAAACAGCCCTTTCCAGCAGCTTTTCAATAATATTCATATGTCAAATGTAGTTAAATAAATAACAAAGTTATCTTTTGTCGTGACCTTGTGACCAATTGACCTCGCATGAACCCAGAAACCCCACTCTAGACAAAAAAATTATTTCAATTTTTTTGTTCCGCACATAAAGGACTATCAGCATGCCAAAAATCAAAGTAGGATCTTTATGGGTTGTCAGGATATTTTTTAATTAGTAAAAAATTAACAAAAAACTTGCGAAAATGATTTACATGTATTTAAAAAAATCGACGAAGTTGCGAAAATATCAACAAAATTGCATCATTAGGCACACCTGTTCAATAAAATGCAAATATCTTGAAAACCCATAGAGATCTCACTTTGATTTTTGGCATGCTGATAGTCCTCTATGTGAGGAACAAAAATATTGAAAAAAATTTTCAGTATAGAGTTGGGGTTTTGGGGTCATGCGAGGTCAATTGGTCACGACAAAAGATAACTTTGTTATTTATTTAGCTACATTTGACATATGAATATTAATGAAAAGCTGCTGAAAAGAGCTTTCCAATGACATTGACATCTTTGAAATCGAACAAAAAATAAAGCCAGGAGGGCCACTTTTGCTCGATCAGGGGCGTTCAAGCGGCGATTTTGCGTCTAACTTTCAACCTTCATATATCAAAAACTATTTGATTTAGAAACTTGAAATTTGGTGCTAGACATTTTCTCATTCAAACCTACAAACATGCCAAATTTCAGCAAAATCGGAGATGGTCGGCAAAAAAATGCCGAAAAGGGTGTGAGTTAACATGGGATGTCTCTATATACAAAAACGCGACGAATTGGCTTCATTTCAATACAATTGAATTCACCAAGAATCGGATTTTCGTACTCTTTTATAACATAAAGCAACAACTTAAATTCTTTTCCGTTTTGTATCGAACACCGGAGCAGTTTAACGAGTGAAATAATTTTATGTTGACCAAATGCTCTCAAAATAATTTGTGTTTTCTGGGAAACCTGGGCGCAAGTTTTTCTAATCAAAATTAGGTATTACATTAGCATCAGTGTCGTGTTTAAAACTAATTACGACTGCACAATTATTACATTGTTAATAACCTCTTGAAGTCTTCTTATATTTCTTAGATTGCACCCAGCTTTTAGTAACTTTTTTACAGTGGTGGGCACGGTACTTCTTAAAAGTACCGCGGTACCGGTACTCGGTGCTTTTGAATAATACAAATTAATGGTGATGACTAAAACTCTGTCATACATTGGATTTCATTTGACATTTAAAAATTGTATTTAACAAAACGAAAACAATATCGTACGTATCCAACTGTTCACTTTCAAAAATTGATTATGCTTTGGATATAAAAAACATGCAGTAAATATGTTTTATCTTGATTTTTCGGATAAATTATGCCTTGGATATATGAAAGGCCTAATAAATACGTTGTCTTCTGCTTTGCTTTTTATGTTGAAAAAAGTTTGTCAGGAATCGTATTAATTTTCATATAACCTATTACAGTGGTTTAGTCAGAATTATTTACAAAATTTTTGGGCCACGGACCTTTATTTAAAAATATTTTTAATCATCGATCCCAATCTTATGTTAAATCAATTTTCTGCCCAACCTACGGGAAAAGTTAAAACAAACCCAAAAATAAATAACACAAAATCCGTTAAAAAAATAAATGCTTATAGGGGAGACTGGGGCAAACCGGGACATGGGGTAAGTTGGTCCCACCTATGTACTGTTTGTACTATTGATTGAAATAATCTGTAGCGCCAACATTGGTTACATCTTGCATCAGCAACAATACTATATAGTTACGCAATACGGTCGTTACTTATTT
The DNA here is from genome assembly GCA_963680785.1 of Diplosoma virens. Classification (NCBI taxonomy): domain Eukaryota; kingdom Metazoa; phylum Chordata; class Ascidiacea; order Aplousobranchia; family Didemnidae; genus Diplosoma; species Diplosoma virens. The sequence goes on from OY796896.1 coordinate 16,132,243, forward strand.
AAGTTGATAAGAAAAAATTCAATTTTTTGCCAAAAAAGTTAATCTTAAAGAATCAGGTATATTGCTTACTATTTCTATATATATATGGTTTAATGCCTCAATGATTACAATGCTGATTGCGATAGAATAATGTGGTAATTTAAAATCTAGCTGGCCTAGATCTTGAAGTGAAGTAAAGATATAACACTTAGTTTCAAAATGGCGCCTTTAAGGTAAGTTGGGACATAGTCATGGGGCAAGTGGGACCACTGTCCCAACTTACCACATTACACTTATAACTTAACTTCCAAGTGGTAAGCATTTGTAATGTCGGCTGTGCAATAAAGAAAAATATTCAATAACCTTGAGCTATTTACATGTAAGTTTATGTAATAATATATAACCTTTCAATTTAGCCAATCAGAAAGTTCACGTGTTCAAATCTTAGAATTCAATCAAAAAAGTTCTTTGATTGAATTCGATACATTAATTTTACAATCTAAGAAGTGTAAGAAGGCTTCCGTAGGTTATCAACATTTTTAGGGCGACTTGAATCATTCATCCGAACCAAACCAGTGGTGATAATGTTTGCGCATTAATTAAGTCAATTTCTGTCCCAGAATATAACTCATATCAATTTCACATTCATTTTCCCACATGCAAGTTTGAGACTTTTTGTTGCAACATACCTTTGAGAAATGATTTATTTTTCTGCCCTTAATTGTGACACACTCAGTGCAGGAGTATTTGTTGTGTCATGATATTAACAGGGTCGTCCTGGAAGTTGTATTTCAGCGGTGTGAATCAGTTTGAGTTTTCAGCGGTGAGTAGATCAGTACCCCACCAGTCCAGAGTTCATGTGTTTAATTTGACCATCAGTTGCTTCAGCAGTTTTTCAAAAGAGTCAAAGTCTTTTTAACGTGAGGTCAGAATCTTTGAGGATAATCATTTTAACAGCATTATCATGTATATCAAACAAGGTTCGCAAATTAGTGTCACTTTGATCACCATAATCACAAAGCTTTAATGTTTTGCGCAAATCAGTTATTCACTGATAAAATGGTTCTACGCTTTGTTGCCAAAGTCTGTATCTCTGTAGTATTAGTTTTTAGGTTCACAATATTGTCAAAATTTTTTAAGCACATTTTCAGAATTGTTCGTTTTGTCCAGTGGTGGATATTCAAAGTTAGGGGTCCGAGGCAAGGATTCCAAAACTTGATGTTCTCTAAAAAAAATATGGCTTTGATGTCGTATTTCCCTTTTTTCTTCCAAAATCACGGCAATCTCTAAAAAAAAAGTCTTCACTTCGAATTGAACTCCTATTTCCAACTTTTCGTCCTAACTTCATAATGATCTCTAAAATAACATTTACAGCAAAATGAGCCTCTATGAGGTATTTTCGAGGGGGGCCCGAGGAAACTGCCTCATATTCTTCACCCAATATCCACCACTGTTTGCGTCATTTCCTGTATCAGTAAATGAAAACGAGTTGAAAATATTCTGGGCCTCAGTTCCTGCGCAATGTAACAAAATTGCAACCTGAGTTGTTCTCCTTTTTCCATTTATTCGGCTGTAGTATTTATTTTCATTTATTCATTTCATCTTTATATTTTACCTCGCAGGAATCTGTTTATAGAATGGAATCATAATATCTGCCTCGCAGGAAAGCGACAAAGGCGCTATACATAGCAATTACCCTGACCTGCTTCCGGAGATGCCAAATTATTGCTGTCCGATTGAAATTTTTCATTTGGTTTTTTAGTTTTATAAGAGATATGACAGAAATTTAAAACTACTTACTAAGACCGAAAACATAAGGGAAAGTGCCGTAAAGCATTTTTCCGAAGGATACAACCGAATCGCTTTGAACCGAGACCATTTCTATTACAATCACAGCGCTTTTAACCACTAGACCACGCTGTCGACAATAAGTATGATCAGTTCGAAAACTTGATAAAGTTCTTATGATAAGTTCGAAAAGATAAGATAGTATAATAATTTCAAAAACTTCACTCCCTCTTGTAGGCTATTAATCATCTGCCATATTGATTGCATTTCTCGTAAAACAAAAAGAAGGTAGCAGTCTTAAAATATCATCCATAATAATCTGCGACTTCTGACACCATGTTATGTTCTGCACTTCAAGTTTTCGGATTTATTAAGCTTAGACTATAAACTGGCTAACCAAGCAGAACAATTTATTAAGCCTTTTATTCAATATGCAGCATTCGAATAATTCGACAATAAATAGTTTGCATTAAGAATTTAGTTGCTTTTGTGACGTCACAAAAAGTCATAACAGAACGGCTCACCAAAAAAATGGCTAAAAATATTATTCTTTTGTTTTTTGACTTATGACTACCTTTTTTGGTTTTTCTTTGGATATTAACAGCAAAAAAGCGTTCGAAATCAAACAAAGACCAATACTGTGTTTTCCCGATAATAAGACCTAGCGTGACTTTTGATGATGATCTTAATACAAACCCTACCCTTAAAATAAGTCCTAGTTGACAGGTGACGACAAAACTTCCCTAATCTCAGTCAATCACATTCTTCCTCAATCTCAGTTAAGCGAAAACTCCGCTGGAATTTTGAAACCCGATGACTTGCAAGACATTTCAGAGAATAATGATGTGATTGTTTTTGAATAAATTGTTATTAACGAGTTTGTGAGTAAAAAACACGTTACTGATATCTAAATGTCGATAGTTTTTCGTAATTTCTGTTTATTTAGAAATCTCTTATTTTTACTTTGTAACTTTATTTTTTGACATATCAAAATAAGACATCTCCCGAAAATAAGCCCTAGTGTAAATTTTGGACTGAAAATTAATATAAGCCCTAGATAAAAAAGCAAAAAAATTAAAATTTCTTAACTTTTTTATTCGCATGTCAGTCAACATCCCTTTATTGTGTTTTACTGTTTTTGATTATACTATCGAACTTTCAACCAGTAGGTACTATCGGAAATGTTCGCCATCCCTGGCATTAAAAAAAAAGTAGGCTATGTTTATATTATCTATACGGTGATAATTTTGACCTGTTCTCTTATTTGCTATTTCCTGTAGTTTATTTTGTTCAAGTTCAGCCTCTCTGAGACTATACAAGTAGAGAGCGGGATACAAATACTTTGTTATTATTATTATTTGTTATTATTACCTTGATTCTGTGGGACTGGGACACTTACTAACGTCTTGCGGCACACCAGTCGCAAAGCACTGGTTTAGACTACAAAAACTCAATTTTCAACAAGATTTTATCCATTATTATACATCTTCTACACTAGTAGGTCTAATTAAAAGACTAGATTCAGCTTTACTTAGGGGAGATGTGGGACCTATTCAACATATTTTTTTTTGCTCCCTAAAATTTTATTTTGTAAGCTATTTTGATCGAACTCGCTACAAATGTAGACAAACATTAATATTTGCAAAGGATGAAAACGTTTAAAAAATTTAAAATACTTTAATATACTTAATCGTCATTTCCGTTTTTTTCTAAAACGTTAAATAGCTCCCACCCTGAAGGGACCAATTCAACACCAATCTAACTATAAATAAAGGTAAATTATTTTTTATTTATTTACATGTATTACGAAAATGAGAAAAGAAAATGATTTTTGTACAAATGTATATTCACAACACCAGGAACTGTTGATTAAAAGAAATAAGCGTTCGTTTTGGTGAATGTTTGAGCTGTTTATACCACATTGTTGATAGCTTCACACAAAAACTTAAAAATCCCTGACAATCTGGCTGTGTGGGCAACTCGTTTTAACATTGGCAACACGCAAACAATGTCACCATGCGAAATCGAGGCAAGTTCTTCCATTTTTCGGGGAAGATGAACCCATCTTTTACTTTCAATAACCTTTTCATAAATTTTACTTCATAGTCATTTTCTTCATCAGGGCCATCAACAATTTGGGCGATAAAATTTTTTAACTTTTGCGAAGTGCAATAAATTTCAGCCACAACAAATTTTCCTGTTGGCAATATTGCTGGAATGTTATTACTGCATTTCTCTTTCTTTCGTCCGTTAGCCGTTTTTCCTCTTCATCTGACAATACCGGTTTATCTGACTCCAAAATGATTTCTTCTTCTTCACGTTGAGATGAACTTTCTGCTAAAGGGGGTGTTCCGTTTTTAAAAATCGCCCCCATTATGTATACTTACAATCTCCTGAAAAATCTCTTTGAATTCACTTTGGTCCGGTTCAAATAGCCGAAGAAATAACGGTTTTATAAGCAATTTAAATATTTTACATTTATTTACTAGAAAATGGCAACACTGCTTAATTTCATGATGGTTAGAGAAAGATTCAGAACTATTCGCTTAACTGGTTCGCTATTGTGACACATGTGACCTAATAATAGTTATTGTGATTGGCTTGATTTGGATAACTTCAGAAGATTCCAGATACTTACGACCGAGTGATATAAATAAGGCTCGCTTGGAAGCATTATTATGATTCGTTGTGGTAACTTAGTATTGGAAATTTGTTAGCTGTGTGAATTCATAGTTTTTGAACGCAAGTCTCTGGTTGCCTACGTTATTGTGAAGAATTAAGCTACTGAATCTGTATTTGCTGTTGATTTATACTATTGTGGGCTCCTAAGTGGATTGGAGCATATTTTTTAATAAAGAAGTTATTGTGGTAGTCTGAGCTGTGGTTTAGCTAGACTATATTTTTGCTGTTACTGGTTCTTAGGGCAGGTCCAGTAAGAAAATTTAGGAATTTTGTCTTTTGGTAGGCGACCAAGTTTGCATTATCGGTGAGGCCTTTTTAACAGGCACCGAAAGGTTATAAGATTAAAAACGTACTGAGTTACTGAATTAAGTTCTACAAAAATTTAAAGAACTTTTCACCAGCGGAACATAAATTTCAAAAACTAATTCTGTGGAAGTAACATAAATTTCAAAAACTTTAACAAATTTTTACAAAATTTGCTACAGGGGGAAAGCGCTTTAATTTATTTGCAGTGTCTCTGAGAACGCTAGATTTTTGCTGCCGTGTTTTGCGTCGAACAGGCTTAGGGATTGCTTTTGGGTATGGAGCTATTGTAGTTAAGATGCATATATCTTGTAGGTCATCATCAGATGTTGAACTGGTTGGCTGTTTAGCCAGCATTAAAACGGCATTATTGTCTGTCACAGAAGCAGGCAAAAACATATCCTTTGTGAAAATATCTGGGTTTAATGGATAAACCTGGGAGTAAAGTTTTTGAAATTATTATACTGTCTTATCTTTTCGAATTTATCATAAGAAAAAGCTTTTCCAGTCAGTTCGGCAATATAATATATTGTCAATGGCTGACCGGGAAAGGATGTCATCCAAGCATCACAAGCTCTGTTGTAAAATTGCTTAAATGGCCCAGAGATGCCAACATCTAGGGGCTGCAGCCTATGGCTGCAGTGGGGCGGAAATATAAGAATGTGCAAAATCATTTTCTTCAGCAGGCTTAATGACTTTCAGAGACAAATGGCTGCAATCATTATCAAAAATTAGAAGGCCGGGGTTTGCGTTTGAAACATTCATAAAGCGAAGAAAGTGTTGTAAAACTTTTGGAAACATATGGCATTATTCATCCAACCCGATGGATTACTAAAACCTTGACTTCCAGCTGGAGCTTGACGCATCATACGTTTTTCATTGAACTTCACGCGAGGAAAAATAAATGCAGGTGGTAGTGCATTTTCGATTGCATTAATACATGCACACATGGTAACATTTTCACCTCTTTCGGCTGAGGTGATTCTTCCCACCTGTTTTGTTCCAGCTGCAGCAAATGTCTTGCTGGAATTTTGGACACTTGAAATGCCTGTTTCGTCAAAATTAAATATGTTATATGGGGGAATCTGTTGACCTCTTGTTAAAACATCTGTTATGTTGTTAGAGAAGGATTCCACATTATGCTTGTTGAAAACAGCTGCCCTAGCAAGGCTGGTGGCTTCAGGTTGTTGCAGACTAATGTCCTTGTTTCTGTTTCGAAATCCTTTAAGCCAGTCCTCACCAGCTTCCTCATTTTTCATCCAATTAGAAGGAAGGAACTTGCTTTTTTGTATGGCAAATTTGTATGCAAGTTGCCTAACTTGTAACTTGGTCAAGCCATAAAACATTTTAAATGACTTTATGAGATATTATTTTAACACCGCTTCCTCATCATTTGAAAATATCTGAAATGTGAATAAATATCATCAAGCTAGAAAGCTGTGGTTTACTCTCGCTTTAGATCCCATATGCACTATCATAACAAAAATGCCTGACTCATTAAATTAAAATTACGTTTTAGCACTATGTTATTTTAGTTAAGTAATTATGCCCGATTAGTTATCATGATTTTACAATCTTGAAACTATTAACAAAATATTTACCTGCCTTGTTACCATACTTATTTTGGTAACTCTTATATTTTTCTTGTTGTTTTGCTTTGCCCTAATGGCATAGCTCCGGATTGTTGTATGGTCCAAACCATAATGTCTTGCGACATCTCTTAAGCTTCTTTTCTTATTAAGGTAATCATTAACGGCATTGTTAATAATATCACTGGTAAACTTTCCTTTTAAATTCTAATATTTTTTAAACGTTGGCATATTTGTTTAATTTTCTGAAAAAATTCCAATTAGAAAATGGGACCTTTTCAACACTATGTTAACAGTTGAATTAGTCTCTGAGCTATTGGTCGTTACAAAAATAATGGCCGCTTGAATTACTGTCTTTTGCAAAACTATTTTGATATTGTATTTGTTGTATTATTTTAGGTCAATTTTGGTCTACATAATCATTGATTTGTACTCTTAAATATTTTTTAATTTATTTTCAGGCAAAAATATTTTAAAATAATATAAACTCTTAATGATGAATACAAAAAAACATGACCTTCGCTTACTTATGTTGCATGGGTTCAAACTCAGTCACAATTGTTGAGGAAAATCTTCGACAAAATGCTAAAGACCGTTTGTGACTGAGACTGAGACCCTTACTGTCAGCACTGCAACAGCTTCATTTACAGGATATTGGAAATGTGTCTCAAACATTTCTTTGGCACTTTGTTGTGAATTTCGCTCAAAAATTGCTTGCAATTGTTCATTGTCAAGACTGCATGCCCATCCTCTGCCTTTTTCATCTTCAAGGCTCTGCTCTACACTACGGAATTTCTGGAAGCACTTTCGTACTGTCCGATGACATGTATACCCATCTCCCCATGCTCTGTTGATATTGGCAACAGTTTAGAAGGTATTGTGACTGAGTTTGAACTCATGCAACATAAGCAAGCGAAGGTCATGTTTTTTTGTTTATAATTAAGGGCTTACATGCTTTAAAAATATTTTTGCCTGAAAATAAGTTAAAAAATATTTAAGAGTACACATCAATTATTATGTAAACCAAAATTGACCTAAAATAATCAACAAATACAATGTCAAAATAGTTTTACAAAACACAGTACTTCAAGCGGCCATTATTTTTGTAACGACCTAATAAGTGTTGAATTGGTCCCAGAGATGGCCATTTTCACTTTTTTGTTCAAAATTTTTTTGCTTGTAAAAGTCTCGAGTATAAAAATATATAATAGCATACATTAACTACCTGGTAACAATAATCAACAGCAAACTTTAATTAGTATGCCATACAAAATTATTTATTACACATTAACCGTTCACTCTGAAATTTACTTTTTAATCTCAATAACGAAAACTTGGCTTTTCTTTGCTAACATGTGCAACAGCTGGACAAAATCCCACAATGCACTGTTTTGGTAATTCTCGACTCCAAAACAAAGAAGTCAAAATTATTTAATATCAAGGGAGCCAGATATGGCAGTGTTGAAAAGGTCCCACATTTCCCCTAAGCATATTGTCGGTAGCGTGTTCGAGTGGTCAAGAGCGCCGTGATTGTGATCGACATGGTCTCGGTTGAAAACCTACTCGCGCCATTCTGTTGTGTCTTTGGGAAAGACACTTTACGGCACTTTCCCCTACTTTGTGGTCTTGGCAATCAGTTCTAAATTTTGGTTAGATCTCTATAAAACTAAAAAACAGAATAAAAAATTCCAATTGGATGGCAATAGGTCTCTCTTGATATTTTCGGAAGCAGCTGGTTGGGGTAATTGCTTGCTCTATGTATTAGCGCCTTTGTAGCTTTCCTGCGAGCCAGGAATTCAGTTCAGTTCAGTTCAGTTCAGTTCAGTTTCCTTTTATTTCTGCTCTGCCACATAATAAAAATGTAACTATAATTACTTAATAATAAACATAATTAAGACTACGGATTAGAAAAAGGGAGGCCCAGATGGTAGGTGCTTTCACGCAGCCTGGGCCGTGAGTAAGTCTGCTCATTGATCTTAAAATGACAGACCGAAACCGAACCTACCAAAACGGAAGGGTATTCACCCATTTCGATGTTCAGTGTGGGTCTGCTAATCGGCAAACGTCCAGGACGGGGCAATGCCAGGATAAAACTGCCCTTTTCAGGGCACATTGCCAACAAGTTCTGAAGACCCACTATTTTTCAGCTGAACATCGAAGGCCTCACTGCAAGCAAGATGAATGTTCTTCATCATCTCGCTATGCAGTCTGAGGCACTCGTCATCCTACTGCAGGAGACCCACTGCACTGATGCAGAGAAGTTGGTGCTACCAAACTACCCACTAACTAGGTCTTCTTTAAGCAGGAAGCATGGCCTTGCCACGTTTGTCCACGAGTGACTGAGATACACGCTTTTGGACCAATCTCCACCGACATCGGAGATCGAGTGGCTGTGTGCGGACGTTGATGGTTATAAAATAGTCAACGTCTACAAACCACCGCCAACGCGATTGCGAACCCTGGATCTCCCAGTGTTTCTTCACCCCTGTCTGTACGCTGGCGATTTTAACTGTCGTCATGCTGACTGGGGTTATGACGACAACAGTCCGGACGGTGAGTGCTTGGCTGGCTGGGCAAGTATTAATTGTCTTGCCCTGCTATATAATGCCAAGGACGCTGCCAGTTTTTATTCCGGCCGCTGGAACACTGGCACCAATCTAAACCTAGCTTTCGCCAGCGTATGTCCAAACAGTCGCTTACCGGATAGACGTGTCCTTGAAAAGTTCCCCAGGTCACAACATCGACCCTCGCTTATTACACCACCAAGGTTTGCTATGGCAGTGCCAAGCATGCCTGTTAAGCGATGGAACTTCCGCAAGGCCAATTGGAGTCACTACATTGCTTTGACGAATAAATTCGCAAAGACTTTGTTGCCGCCTGATACACTTGATGTGGATGCGGCTTATTAGGACTTCTGTAACACCATTAAGAAAGCAGCCAAAAAGACTATCCCACGCGGGTATCGAAATAACTATATTCCGTGTTGGGATGCAGAGTGTGAATCCCTCTGTAAAACCTTTCTGCAGTCTCCTCAGGGAGACGACTCAAGTTTGGCTGCTACAGCTCTGCTTTCCAAGCTTGACAGAAAGCGGAGGGATCGATGGTCCGAAGCAGTTCGGAGCATTGACTTCTCACACTCTAGTCGTAAAGCGTGGAGTATTTTGAACAACCTTACTGGTAGGTCACGACACTCTCCTCGTCACTGTCCCGTTTCATCCGATGCTATTGCATCTCAGTTGGTTAGAAATGGGAAATACGAGGCTGTTGATTGCAAGTCATCTCGACTTGTCTTTCAAGAAGTTTCTGACCTTTGGAGGGCCACAACATCAGATGCAGTAAATATCTCTGACAATTTTTCACAGAGAGAATTTGCTGCTGCCCTTCAACACTTAAAACCAGGTAAAGCTCCGGGACCTGATTCCATCTGCCCCGAGCTTATACTCCATGCTGGAGCTGCTTTGAAGTCCTGGTTACGTGACTTCATTTCTTCCTGTTTGCGCCGATTCAAAATTCCCAAGATCTGGAGAAGAGCGCTTGTGGTCGCGAATCCCAAAACCCGGAAAGCCCGTGGGGGATCCAAAGAGTTATCGACCGATATCTCTGCTCTGTGTCCCCTACAAGATCCTCGAGAGGCTTATCTACGCCCGCTTTGAACCATTAATCGATCCACTGCTTCCTAAAGAGCAGGCTGGGTTCCGACGCGGAAAGTCAACCGTAGATCAAGTTGTTCTGCTAACCCAGAATATTGAGGATTCTTTCGAGGCTAAAAAGAAGGCCGGTGCCGTATTTATCGATCTGACAGCTGCTTATGACACTGTCTGGCACTGTGGCCTTACCTGCAAGCTGCTGAGACTACTTCCGGATAAGCACATGGTCAAAATGATCATGGAGCTTGTCCGAAATCGAAGTTTCACCCTTACCACCGGTGACAGCAAGCAAAGCAGGCTATGCCGTCTTAAAAACGGCGTTCCTCAGGGATCGGTCTTGGCTCCCCTCCTATTTAACATCTATACATACGATCTTCCTTCCATGATTTCCAGAAAGTTTGCTTATGCTGATGATTTAGCATTGTTGCATTCTTCTGGAAACTGGCCGGGACAAGGCCTAAAAAACGAGACTGTCCCGGACGTATGGTAACCTCGTAAACATTTTTCATCTAGCCCAGTGCTTTTCAAACTTTTTTTACTACAGCACACTAATAAATTTTAAGTTTGCTTGCGGCACACTTACTTCATAAAGGCGAAAGCCTACTTAATACACTCTTTAGTTTACATTTAGTTTATAAAAAAAAGGTCTTCATTTCGTTTTGATCTCATATTTTTATATTTTTCTCCCAAAATTATAGTGATCTTTAAAAAAAAGGTCTTCACTTCGATTTGATCTCATATTTTGCAATTTTTCTCCCAAAATCATGGTGATCTCTAAAAAAAACATATACAGCAAAATAAAACTATATGCGGTATTTTCAAGGGGGGCCGAGGCAACTGCCTCATTCGCCTTACCCAATATCCACCACTGATTCTATGGCTTTCTATCAAAACACGAAAATTTCGCGGCACACTTTAATCCTTTTCACGGCACACAGTTTGGGAAACCCTGATTTAGCCAACGTTGGCAAAAGGCAGTTTTCCAGCAGCAGAAATGTTGGCAAGATGATGGCGTCCAATGTTGGCCCAGAGTCGAGTGATCACATTTTCCGCCTACACTGACAAACTGCGTTTTGCCAGCGTTTAGCCAACACTGAAATTTTAGACGCTGTAGAGAGTTGGCTAACTATGAATGACTAGCGCATGCTACTGCAGCTGCCCAACTACTTCAGCAATCTTACCAACGTTGACAAAACGCTAACTGCCAACTTAAAAAACATTGGCAAGATGTTAGTGCTAAACATTGGCCCAGAGTTCTGTGAGGTGGATTCTACTATTTTGTACAATTGTACCACCGTGGATCATTACCACTGTAGCGAACTTAAGTAACAAACCGTTGGAATGTTCCACTCAGCTTCGTGCTGTTCACGTGACGGTTCCTCGTTACGTTGCTTATAAACGATTAAATGCGTCCAGAAGTTGATTTTTTTTGTATAAAAATTTTAATAATAGTTATAAACACACACAAAAATCAAATTAAAAAGAACACACATTTTTAAGAATATGACAAGAATTTTTATGTACCATTGGTTATCGATTTGAGATTACGATGATTTTATAACGGAATGCGAATGTGAAGAAAAGAAAGAAAAACTAATTTAAAGTGATAGACTTAAATGTTGTATTTTGAGGAAGAGGAAACGAAAAATGAACAAAAGATTAACAAGAATAGTTTAGTCTGTGTTAACTGGGAAATGTTTTTTAAGAAATAACTTTTTTTTTGGAGTTAACCCTCGAATATTGTTAGTTGAGATTGTTATAAATTATGTAGACCGCACAAAAATCTTTTATTTGTGGTTTTATTAGCGATGTAGTTGCTATATTCGTCCTCGTTCTTCATGCTTTCGAGTGCGTTGATTGCGTGTTGATTGACGTTGTTTGAGCAACGATTGACGTTGGTGATGAAGCGAGCATACATGGGCGTCCCGTAACCAATTTCCAGGGGGGTAAAACTTCTGGGAGGGGCAGAATTTTGCGAAAATGCAGTTTATATAGTGAAATTAAAGTATTTCTTAATAAAAAGTCAATTTCCAGGGAGCATATGCCCGCTTTGCCCCCAGCGAACGCCCATGCCAGCATAAGTAATTAACTAAGAACTATTTTTAATTCAGCAAATAGAAACGCTTAAAAAACAAATTATTAATAACAATTTTAAGTATTTTAAATAAAATTATGCGCATATCAAATGGACATTGTGCAACACGCACCGGGCTCATGCCGCTCAAATAAAATTGATTCATATAGACTTGAACAAAAGAGAACAAAGTTACATTGGCATTTTGTTGGCAGAGCTGGCAAATAGTTGGCAGTTTTTCCGACTTTTTACTGTCATTCAAAAACTGTTCAAATTTTTTTTCAAGTAGCAGACCATAGAGACTAATATTTTTTTTATTCTTTTTAAACATTGAGGCGTAACAAAAACATATAGGCTATCCCTCATCAGAAAATGTTATATTACTTAACAATCAAAGCAATTGAAATTTCATTAAGCAAAGAACTGTAGCAGAATTGTCGCTGTTTTGTAAAAAGCTTGCATCAATATTTAACACGAACAACTGGTAATGTCTTTGAACAAAAAATTTTGGCCAACTTCTTACCAGCGGATCACCAACTTAGTCATAGGAGAGACAGCCAATGCTGCCTTCAACGTTGACCCAACACATTACCAGAAGCTGTGAACACGAATTTTACTAAGCAAAGAAATAGTGACAAAAAAGCTTTTTTGAGTGTAAATTTAATTTTTTTTTCACTTTAGTACTTAACGCAACAAATAGAACAAACCAGAACTTAAAAATAAATCATCGGCAGAAAGTTGGCATTGTTGTTTAATGTTGGGAATTTTGCCAACTTTCTCCCAACCCAGCCGCGCTAAAGCCAACGTTGGCCCGATGATGAATGTTTACTGGGAAGCCTATTCATATAGAGGAGAGTGGGGTGCAGTCGGACAAAATTTATAATTTTTGCTGTAGTGCTTTTTTTACAAGTTATATCTTGACCAAACCTTTTTTGTACAATTTATACAACTAAATCAATCATACGCAAGTGTATTTTCACAGATTTAAACTCACAAAAAAATTTACGAGCACATTTAAAAAAATGATTTTTCTGTCCAACTGTGCCCAGTGTATGGGGCACAATCGGATTAAGCGTAAGGCACTATCGGACAAGGAAAAATAATTAAAATAAGCAAAATAACAAAATATTATAGCGTGGTTTCTGCTTGCATTCTCCAAGCAATAAAAAAAAACAACCAAAAAGTTTACTGCAGCAGCAGATAACGAAAAAGTGCACCGAAAATAAAAATGCAAAAGCGTGTCTACGTATTAAAATAGATTAAGATTTCTTTGAAAATAATTTATACATTAGTAGCATACATTGAATAACAAGCATGAAAGGTGCTGAGCAGAAAACGTTGATTAATTATTAATGTACATGTACATTGAAGAAAAAAAAGTCATAATCGAATTTCAATGAAGATCTTTGACGACTAGTGAAGCCACATTCCTTGGGTGCAGGCAACACAGCCCTAATGTCTTTTTCCTTTACTGAAATCAAATCAGTGATCCCAGGAAAGAAAAACTCTGTAACATTGCGTTTCTTCCGCATGTAAGTAATTTCATAATCGCCTTCAAAACCCTTGTTTTTGGTGATCTGACCAACATAATATTTTCTGGGAAATGCTTTAAATTTAACTAGCACATAGTCACTTATTGCAGGTTCATTAGTGCAGTCTGGGACAAGGAGACTTTTTTCAACATCACAAGGTTCTGAAAAGTTGTCAGATAAATGATCTGTCAAAAAAATCTGTATCTCATCAATGTTTGAACTTTTGTTGCTATACAGACGTTTCCTAGTGTTTCTAGCTTTCCGTTTTGGTGCTTTCTAAACTTTTTTACAACTTTTTAAAAGCTCTTTTTGGGGAGATCATTAGGTTGATCAGTGACCAGACTGGGTAAAAAACGCATTCATCAAAAATGTGTTCATCTAAGGGCAATATGCCAGTCTTTTTAAACCCCGCTATGATATTGGTTGGAGTCATAGCTTTTTCTTTGGTAAACATACCAATACCAATGATAGACTTCCTTTGTCTATTTCTTACCATAATTTTTATAAATTATTATAAAATAATAAATATTATCAAAACTAAGAAAAAGTTTTTACAATTTAAAGATCATGTGTAACTTAAAAATTGTAGTTATAAACTTTAATAAAATTAGTTATAATGTTAAGCTTAATTACTAGTTGTCGAAAAATCAAACAAAATAGGCTATTTTGCAAAATAGATCTATATAATCATCAAAGGTCCCAGTCGGACAGTGTCTGGCTGTTCCCCCAAAAAAAATGTCCGATTGTGCCCCAACTAGAATTTTTTTTTATTTTTCAAGATGGTGGCAAAAAGTTAAAAGTTACTTCAAATTATTTTATGGTATAAGATAGCAAATAAACCAAGTTCTAAAATGTATCAACAGTGAGAAGGATTTAAATTAAAGCTAAGGTAAAAACAGGTTCAACTATACCCTTTCCAAAATTACTTACCTACCCTAAAAACCAAAATTCATCTACCACATTTATTTTACAATAATTAGTTTTTTTAAACTAACACGAGTTAATGCTCTGTGGTGAAATATATTTATGTCTGCAGTTTAAAGTTTCAGAGTTTCCAATTTTTTATCAAATTACAATGTCCAACTGTACCCAGTGTCCATCCGGGCCCCACTCTCCCCTACGTTGTATTACAAGAAGCAAGGTTGCTCCACCTCAATATAAATTTGTTTATAGAAAAAAAGAAAAAAAAGGAAAATAAAAATAAGAAGCACATTAAAAAATTAAGTTACATTGAGATGATTTGATAAAAACAAAACTCTGTCATGGGGCGGTGCATTGGTGGGACCATAGCAGAGTATGGCTCATAGAATATGATCAAGCCTCAATGGAGATCAAGGAGGATCAAAATAGAAAATTTTTTTTAATTAAAAAAAATATATACGTGGTGGAGCAGAAATAAAAGAACGCGCTGTGATGAAGAAGTAAATATGCTGATGTTTTTTACTGGTATTGGCTGTTACGAAAAAAAGTATGGAATAGCTTTAAATTTTGATCTAATAATCGCTATTCAAACCTCTCGAAAAATTTTGTATTCCATTTAACCCATGTTGAAATAACCTCTTGATAAGAGGCAAACGGCATTATGGCAAGTCTCAATAATTTTGATCCTATTTTGATCCATTATAGAGATATATTAGGTGTATAACTAAGCTTTTGTCCTCTGATGGTTTCAAATAATCTAAAAATTCACAAACTTATTTTTCTAACTGAATGAAGTTTTTAGTACCTTGCATAAGTGTTATTAAATTTTTTCATTTTTCAGATTAAAATTTATAAAAGAATCGACACTTCATGAACAGAGATAAATTTTTCTTTCGCAAATATAGTCTCAGAATAAAGTCGCCTTTCTTCATGATAATGCCCGGCCTCATGTGGCCAAAAATGTTAAAAATTTACTCAAAGAGTTTAAATGGGAGTTACTCACTCATGCTCCTTGCTCTCCAGATCTTGCTCCAAGTGATTATCATCTTTTTCGATCTTTATCTCATTCTCTAGATGGCAAAAAAATTAAATCGAAAGACCAGGTCAAAATTTTTTTGAAAAATTTCTTTGAGAAAAAAGAGAAAGAATTTTATAAAAGAGGAATTAAAAATTTGATTGAAAGATGGCAAAAAACAATAGATGCACAAGGAAACTACTTTGATTAAAAATCATTTTTTAATTTCATCTTTTTTTATCTGACATTTTTTATTTTTGATAGAGGGCAAAAACTTAGTTATACACCAAATAATTACTAATAAGAATCAAAATAAAGATAAAAATACATATTAAAAAAATATTTAAAATATATTTTTTAAGCTCCAATTCCAGCTTCAAACCGTAAAAGTTCCTTCCATGCCGCGAAATAGGCAGACGTGATAAATTTGTTATGCGGAGCAAAAGTACAAGAAAAATAAACTAAACTAGGTTTTTATCAGTGGCGTACCGTGACTTTTCAGGTCAGGCATGCAATAATGAAATGATCACGTCATCAGTCTCAAAATTTAGCTCAATTTTAATATTTGATAAAACAAGCAATTTTTAAAATTTTGCGATTTATAGTCCTAGTAAATACGCGAAGTTTTTTCATTAGTTAATGAAAGGTAAAAATAATAGTTTCTACTTTCTAGGGTTTCTCAATAATCACAAATATAAAATGTTTTTCCTGTATCGAAGTTGTCTATCGAAGTAGGCAAAAGTGCTGAGTAAGCTTGCTTTTTTCTATAATTTCTATAATTTGCATCTGAATGTGAGTACTGAGTAAACGTAAGCAGTTTGTAGCAAGCAATACTAGATCAGTTATTCAACAACGTCACGCTCTATAAACATGGGCGTGCATGCAATATCAAAACTGCATGCATAGATACGATATCAAACTGCTGAATAATCGGAGATTTAGATTTTAATTTAAGAAAAATTTCGCAAAAGAAAAGAAATATTCGGATAAAACAATTTCTGCAATGGAATATGCATCTATAATATTTCTTAGAACTACCGGTAGGTCTCGTAATTCCTTCTAGCAACAAAGTCAAAAAATGCAACTTAGATTTTGCATGCGCGTTTCCAATTTTATTTTGTATTTTAGTGATAAGCTCTAGTTCAGTGGTTCTCAATTGGGGGTGCTCGCACCCCCAGAGGGTGCGAGAAGGGACTTTTTGGGGTGCGAACTTTTCTGCTAAACTTCTCTTCTCTACAAACAACAATACATCAAATGGTGCAAAGGGTGCAAAAATGATTTTTCCTTCCGGACGGGGTGCGGGCTTCAAAATGAATTGAGAACCGCTGCTCTAGTTGAAGCTGTACTGAATGATCCGAGTTGCAATCGATAAAACGTATTTATGCTGTTATATCAAAAAAATAATCAACATAAAATCATCAAAATTTTTATACTTTGAGAATTTTTTTCAAGATTATTTTTTTATTTTTTTTATATAATTATTTTTTTATAAAATTTCTAGGCACTGCATGCCTAGAATTTCTAGATAAAAGTTCTAGGCATTGCATTGCATGCCAAAAAAATAATTGTCGAACGATTGTCGAAGGATGTCGAACCAAAGTCACTAAAATATATTTATCGATTATGGTCGAACCGTTTATTGACTACGAAATAACGTTCCGGTTTAGGTTCAAGTTGGCAAATTTAATTTTTGTGGTTCAGTTCCGGTTTAGGCAATCAGGTTCTAAGGTTAATCAAATTTTATTTCTAGTGATTCAGTTTCAGTTCAGGTTCGGCAAATTTTGTTTTTAAAGGTTTAGCTCCGGTTCAAGTTCGAAAAATAATAATGGTTAATACGGGTGTAGGAATCCGTTCGACGCCCTGTTCTGAGCCATCTCCGCCGGTTTATCAACACAATAAGCCCTCCAAAACAATATGTTGCACAATTTACTGCAACAAAACGCCGCAACTGTGACGTCTTAAAAAAGCAAAGAAAACCGATAACCGATTTCTAACGAAAGCGACCTCTAAAGTTTGATTTGTTACAATTTGGTACATACATACTTTGTGTGTTAAGTTTTTGTAAATATTTCTTTATCTAGGCTCATTGTTATTTCTGCAATAATTCGTCGTAATTTTGATTGATCGAAGTTGAGAAATCAAAAAAAAAGATTAATTAATATATGGAGATATAGCCTACTTTGAAACAGTGTTAAAATCAGTTTCTCCAAATGTGCTAGATGAAAATGTCAGAGCGAGATATCTTGAATTGAAAATATATAGTTTTAATAAAAACTTTAAAAATTATATTTACTGATGCCATGTCTTGCAGATTATACAAAGTTTAGCAGATAAAGTATACAAGCTAAACAATATTGATCAATCACTATTGAATAGAATTTTGTGAATTTCTGGTACTGAAAAATTCTTTTTTTTAGAGTTGTTCTTTAAATAATGTAAGTGTTGAATTTTGTTTTTTGAGTCTTTGTATTCAATTAAAAGTTTTGTCTGTTTTAAAGAGTTTTTATTTTTTGTCAAATTTGTTATGTAAGGCTATCATAATCATGAATTTATCATCTTCAATAAATGTTGAAACATCTTCTGATAAAGATAACTTGGACAAACCTACAACTTCTAATAAAATTTATTCCAAGCCTACCAGTATTGTTAGTAATCATTGGGGTAGTTCATTTTCTACCATTCCTTCAACACCATTTCAAGAAGTAATGAGTGAACAGTTGGCTGTACAATTGCAATTAAGTGATGAATTAGAGTTGAATAATCAATCATCTTTTCAAGAAAAAACAGGTATAACTGATGATTTTGTCAATTTTATTGCTTTTATGTATTTTCATTTATCTGGCATATTGAACAGATCCTTCACGTAACATTAAAAGAAGAATTTTACAAAAATAATATACTGTAATAAAGGTGACATCTTTGCTTTAATTTTTTGTAATTTTATTGTTTTGATATTTTTTTAATATACCTTCATAGTACCTCCTAATAGATGGCTTACAAAGTTGTTTTTAGTAAATTAAAAAACATTTTAAATTAGGTTACAGATGTTTTTGTTTTGTTGTTTTTGTTCATCTGTTTTATTGATATCTTGTGTCCCATTTTTTAAAAGCAAGATTTTTGCATTATATTTGATTTTGGTTATATGATATTCATAAGAACTATTGGAAAACGAACTGGAGTTTTATTTGATTTTTTTGTTTTAAATTGATTTTTGTAAAACATTTTCCATAAAATCTCAATTTTGCCACATAGAAATAAAAAGGGTCAAAAGTTGAACAAAGCTGGGTAACACTAATGTAAACCATCCTTTTATATTACACTGGAATATCAAGACACATCAATTAATGCAATTTTAAACTTTTTGCATCCACAACATTTAATTGTGGCATAAAATACCAGCAACATTTTATCACTTTTTCAAAAATAATGTAGTTTAACTAAACTATAAATTCTTAGTTTTTATTTTATAAGGAAGAAATTATTATTGTAACTATCTTGAAGAATAACTTTTATTAATTAATGCTGCATTACTTTACAGTAGAAAAACCAACTTTTTTAACAAAAAGGCAGTAGCTAGAAGTCTGGTACCAGACACCAAATTTTTTGAGATCTAAGTCCCATATTAACTTTTTATTATTTTTAGGTGATGTCATTGTTTTTAGTGTGGCACAACCAAAAAATCACCAGAAAATGCATCACTGTACCCAGGTGTGATTCCTGTTAAAAAAATCCTTTTCATAGGCTATTATATTATGAAATAACAAATTGTTTATAAATACAATAAATTTTTTTTTCAAGTGCAGATTACTAAAATTGAGGTAGAAAAAGCTGAATTAGGGTTAAATAAGCTTAATTTAGATTGATTTGAATTTAAATTATATTAAACTTGCATTAAAGTTTTTAATAAACTTTAACAAATTCATATAATTTACACTTTATCTTTTTCTATCTTTATTAATCCACCATGCACTTTTTCTTTTCTACATTTATTTCAGTCTGAACTAACCTTGAGCTTACCCAAATTAAGCTAATTAAATCTTAATCTAGCTTTAACTACATCTTATTTTCTAGTCATTACCTTAAATAGTAATGTTGCTGTAATTTTTAAAGAGGTCAACTGTATTTTTTTAAAATTACTATTTTGTTGTAACCTATAACTTGAGGAAAAAATGTTTCCCAGAAATCAAACCTAGTTGCAGCAATCTGTTTTCTGATGCTTTCTCTTGTTGTGGCACACTAAAGGCAACAACATCAAATAAAAATGACAATATATAAAAACCCATTACCAGACTTAGCAACCAAGCCACTTAAAATATGAGAAGTACCAAATTTAAGTTTCGCTCTTGTTAGAGCTCTTCAGTGATGCTTATCTCACTGCAAATCAAAACAATTACATATGGTCTTCCACACAGGGGACAATACTACTAAACCACACAAATGGCACAATACTATAAAATTACCATTTACCAGACCATAGATTTAAAAAAATTTCTAGTTTGGTACTTAACCTCTAGGCACTGCCTAATAAAAAATTCTCGGTTTTAGCTAAAACAGCAGTTTATTTTAAAAAATTATTTCATTTCTATATTTATCTTCCTGACTCACAAAAAATGTCAGGAGCATTATACTTAATAAAATTATCAAGCAATTTGACCTGCTTCCACAGAAGCCATAACATTGCTGTCCATTTGAATTTTTTTTCTATGTGTTTTTTTTGTACTTTTATTTACAGTTGTAACTGAAATTTAGAGCTGTTTGCTATGACCACCAAGCAGAGAAAATTGCCACAAAGTATTTATTTCAAGAATATAATAGAATAACATGAGTAGATTTTAACCCACAAATGTATTAATTAAATGCACCATCAAAACAGCACTCTTACCCACTCAACCATGCTGTTATCTAACTTCTTTAACAGATAAGTAGTTGCTAGGTTTGCAAGTTCTATTGAATTATTCTAGTTTTTATTCTTATTCTGGTTACAATTTGTTATCAAATTCTAGTTCAATTTTGAATTTTTCAAGTTGCCAATTTTGCAACCCTAAAACATTTTTTTTTGGTGAAAGATAGCACCGTTTTTTATCAAAAATGATATAAATTTGTTTGGTTTTAGATTTAAACAAAAAAAAAAACACAAAAGTTTGCCATAAAGTGTGATGCTGTAAGCTAACTATTTTATATTTCTAACTAAAAACTACAGTAAACCCTCGATTTAACGGCCCTCGATTTAACGGACATTGAATTGAGCTGCCAAATTTTTTAATTTTTTGTATTTTTTGAAATAAATAGCAAAATATTTGGTTTCAAAATACTTCTTACGTGCAAGCAAGCGTGCAATGCATATCATACAGCCTTGGACACTAACTTTCATTATTGCCCTATTATGCCATACTGTAATTGCAATTAATGTATAGAGCATTTTTTTAATTTCCGATGTATTGTTTCATAATGGGCTTTGTTTCAACAATGGTTAGGCAACAATAGTGTGAGTTTGTGGTTTGACTTTCTTTTACAGTTTAGCTTGCTACAGCCTTCATTCTATTTAGCCTTTGTACAAGATGAGCAGCAATATTAACAAATCTGTAAAGCGTAAGCGTGTAAATTTATCTGTGGTGAAAAAGTTAGAACTCATTAAAGACATCGAGAAAGGAGCGACAGTTAAAAGTGTTTGTGAGAAATACGGAGTAAAAAAGCAGACTGTCTCTGACATTAGGAAGAACAAGGAAAAGCTGGAAAAATTTGCAGCCTCATACTGTATTGATGCCGCGTCTTCTAAGAGTGGCAAAGTTGGGAACAGAAAGCATATGAAAACAGGGAAGGAGGAGTCTTTAGATGCGGCAGTTATGAAATGGTATGTGCAGGAACGCTCCAATGGCGTTAATGTGAGAGGAACCGAGATATTGGCAGCTGCAAGAAAGCTTGCTGCTCACCTTGACTTTAGCGATTTTAAGGGCAGTGAAGGGTGGCTCTGGCGATTCCGAAATCGTCACGGATTGTTTAACAAAGTTCTTCATGGGGAGGCTGGTGATGCAGATGAGAGCAGCGTGGCCCCCTTTCGTGAGAAGCTGAAAAAGCTTATTAGTGATGAAGGGCTTTCTCCTTCCCAAATTTATAACGCAGATGAAACAGGCATCTTTTGGCGCTCCATGCCTAAAAATACCCAGATACGCACATGTGAGGAAAATGCCACGGGAAAGAAATCAAGCAAGGAGAGACTCTCAATTCTTGTTGGGTCTAATGCTACAGGAGAACACCGATTAAAGCTTGCTGTGGTTGGTAAGTCAAAGAAACCACGAGCATTTGCAGGTCTAAACATTGAGCGTGATTTGCCTGTCTTTTACTATCACTCCAAGAAAGCTTGGTTCAACTCCGCAATTTTTTCCAATTGGTTTTCAAATCATTTTGTGCCAGCTGTGCGCATTTATCAAGAAGAAGTGCTGAAGATTTCTCCGGACGAGGTACGCGCAATTCTTATTCTCGACAATGCTCCTGCACATCCCAGTGAGGATATTCTTTCCAGTGAAGATGGAAAAATTAAGGTGCTCTTCATGCCTCCCAACACGACTTCGATTCTGCAGCCAATGGATCAAGGAGTTATTAGCGCTATGAAGAGGCATTACATTCGCCGTTACTTGGATGAGGTTCTGGTGGTCATCGAAGATGGGTTTGTTGACAACAGGGGAGAACGCACTTTGGCCAACATAAAAAGATATAATATCCGTTCGGCCATTTTTAACTTTGCGGCAGCTTGGCAGGATCTTAGGCCTTCAGTTTTAGCAAACTCATGGAAAAAGCTGTTGGAGGGTGAAAACACAGAAACTAACTTCGAAGGAATCGAGGCAGTAGACTTTCTTCATATGCTGGAGTGCGGAGGAGAAGTAGCAACTTCCATTGCTGACGTCACAGATTGGCTTAGCGAGCTGCACCTGGATCCAGGATACGAACTTTTGTCTGAGGCCGACATAGTGTCATCTGTGCTAGGAGAAGAGGAGAAAGAGAGCACTGACGATGAAGAGATAGCTGTCCCAAGAAAAAAGCTGTCTACCTTACGCACTTATGTTGATGCTTTGATTGATTATTCATCCTACAGTCAGCTACCTGAAATGGCTCATCACTATGGCAGTCTTCGAATGATTAAAGAGCTAATCATCAAAGAACAGCATATGATGGGACGTCAAAGAAAGATTACCAGCTTTTTTACTCCGCAAAGCGATTCTGGTCTCACGACATCAATCAATCCTGTACCATGCACCAGTCAGGAGCCTATGGTCATCTCAGACTCGGACTAAATTTATGTACTGTACTCTATTTTATACTGCATTGGTGCATAGGCTTCATATAAGATCTTGCTGCCAAATTATTCGATTTTTTAGGCGCAGTATGTTTCTGCTACATAACAATAATAAAGTGATTCTAACCAAAACGTGTATTGTGCATTTACACTACGTAAAATCCGTGTCTTTTCGAATAACGGACATTTTCCAATAACGGACAACTGCATTTCCGCATTAATCCGTTAAATCGAGGGTTGACTGTATGTCTATAAACCTCTCCAAGATAATTATGTAAAAAGTGATCTTATCAATAACATGCATTCCTTTTTTGCTATTTTGAAGTATTGATTTAATAGAAGTACTTGATTTTTTTAAGTCAGTAAAAATTGTATTTTAGTTTAGCAAATACGTTGTCATTTATTTAGCATAGAACAACTTAATTACATGAAATTGGATTTGCACTGATATTATCCACAAGGTATCAGCCATATTTTGCCAATACGTATGATACTTTTTTTACTAATGTGGCACTCTTTTTGCTTATATCAATGTGGGGATCACTACTTTTTTGTTATGAAAAGTGAAAAATCAGAGATGGATTCAAGGTGAAGACTTTTTTTTAGACATCACTACTTCTTTGGGAAAAAATCAAGAAATTAAAGACAGATTGAGAGCATTGATATATCAATTATGAGCCAATTTGAATATCAGTGCATCTCTGTATGAAATGTAACTCCACAACCTATAACTGCTATGTTGTAAATTCCACAACATTTTACAGTAGTTAAATCAACTTACGAAACTATTTTGTTACAACCAACACATAGGTAGTGAAAATTTTTATCAATAAAAGCAATGTTCCACCAGCGCAACTGCAATGAACACCACTAAGCTGCAAGGGCATACTGACGATGGTTTCGATATGCTAACCAATCAAGTCAGCTAACATGGATACGGGTTAAATCAAGCTAAACCTTACAGTTCCATTGCAAACATTAAGTAAGAATGGTCAAGTCAATCAACAAGCAAAATGTTTGCAATGAAAATTTTTATGTTTATACTGCTTTAGTCTGACACAAAATGATTTATGAAGTGTTTTACTCAAACTTGTGTTCAATGTGAAAGATAACTGTATGGTGCTCTTTGTTTTGGCCCTTGAACTGGTTTGAGTTGTGCAGGCAAGAAAAATTTAAGTTTTGGCAACCAAGAGCAAAGCTTCTTTACTCATAATTTTATATTAATTATCAGAGGTGGGCATGGTACTTTTACTTGGTACTTTTGAATAATCCAATTTAATAGTTATAACTATTAACTTCTCTGTCATACATTGAATTTCAATTGACATTCAAAAATAGTGTAATTCAAAAATAAAAATAAAAAAAAATTTCAAAAATAATTTTTTTATTACTATTAAATTGGATTATTCAAAAGTACCAAGTAAAAGTACCACGGTACTTTGCCCACCACTGTTAATTATGTATTGTAGTCTAAGTCTACTGTCAGGCAGCAGTTATGTTTGGTGTTGTACAAGATGTTGAAATGTCAAGTGATTGGTTAAATTGATACCGGTACCTGATGCAGTTGTATCATGTCTTACCATAGCTTTTCCTCAAAACCATTCAGTGTTTATTTGAAAATATAACAAGTTTTTCTAAACTAAAGCTTGTTTTATTGTTTGTAAACTTTTTTGGTTTTAATATATAATAAACATTAGGAAACTGTGTAAGTATGCACCCTGCAGTAAATGACAACAGCAATGAACTAATTGAACAACTTTTAGTGAAATAAATTTCTACATGCTTCTGTAGCATTTCTTCCTTGTTGAAATTCGTATAAAATACAGTGGCGTAAATGAACTTTATCATTAGCCATGGGTACAATAATGCTTCACACTTAAAACTAACGTGAATCAACTTTGTTTTAGCTAGTTTGCTACGTCTGTATGTATACATTAAACGATGAAAATAGAGAGCAGAATGTATGCAAAATAAACATGTGCTTACGTGTCGAAAATTGTTGTCAAAAAACGGACAGAACTTTCCGGTAGACCTAATATTTTAATTAGAAAGAATGTTATTTGCAGACTGTGTTGTGCGGAGCGTCGTTTACAGCCGGCGGTGCACGCGCCCAAAGTACATTTCGTACACTCAGCAATTTCGCCAAAATTTAAAATTAAATATCAACGTCGAAAGCTGTTTTAAATAATTAAACATTCGAAATAGAAATATTTTAGTTGGCAAATATTGTAAATTAATTAAAAGGGGACTGGAAAAAGTGTTTATTGTTAATATTTTACCAAGGAAATTGCGCGCCGCAGCATCAGAGCACAAGCAAAATCTTATTAAACAGATTTTAAACTTATTTGCGCCTTCTCCAAGATTAAAAAAAATTTGTCAAACAAGAACTCAGTGTGAATGCTTATAGGTAAAAAGAGCTAAACGAAAAAAGTACTTCCGCCATGAAACTGCAAACCAATTTGGGTGCCTTTCAAAACACCAAACACTTGAAAACAGCTGCAATGTTTGAATTTGCGAACAAAAAAAGTGGTATTATGTTGCAAAAATTGTCAATGTCAGAACAGATTGAAAGCGATTTTCGGTACTATTCGGCCGTATACAAATATACCGTAAAACCTCTAATTTAGCGCCACCCTGTCTCTTCAAGAAGTCGCCGTAAGCGATTTCTTTTTGCGGTGAAACTAACCCGAAATCCCTCTTTCAGCATCAGCATTAGCATGGAATAAAAAAAAAAACCAAGAGAAAATGGATCTCTAAAGAAGCGATATTAACCGCAGGGGAATCCTGGTTAGTAAATCGCTTACGGCGATTTTTGAAAAAACAGGGTGGCGCTCAATTAGAGGTTTTACGGTATGTATACATGTATATGTGCAATTAAACAAATTATTACACTACTAAAATTTATTTTAACTTTAATATGTATTTGCTTAAACAATCTGTTTGGTCCATTAGGCTCGTCAGGGGGCCGAATAAAACTCTGTAAAAAATTACAAAAAACACAATCGCTTTGTTTCACTTAACTTCAGTTTTCATCAAAACGATCAAAAAATTGCATAAAAAGTTTTCGGTGTTTACGGTATTGTTTTGAAAATATAGATGAATTTATTGGACTAATGGAACGCATAAAAATCTTTAATTTTTTTTAAAAGCATCTTAGGGCGCTTTGTTTGTTCCAATAAATTTGTTCGTTATTTCAAAACTTTAGCGTAAACAAAGGAAAACACTTTACACATTGAAATTTAATCAAAAACGATTTGTAACCGCCTTATATACTCTTCAGTAAGCTTTGCTATTTGGCTTGATCTAATCTTCTGTCTTCAGTCTTGACAATAGTTGCATCATAGCCATTGGTACAAACCTGATTGAATTTTTGTATCTTTTGTTTAGACTTGTACCCGTTGTATTGTTAAACATTTTCTCATATCGGTAATCAGTGTTTTTCAGAAGTCGTTAATTGCACAGCTGCGATTAATGCAACGGAATTGTTCTAAGTTTTCGTTTTCGCAAGCGCGTGAATTTTGTGACATCACAAAAGATCGCGTTTATGGCCAGCACGTAGGTAACAAATAAGCATGGCGACTTCAAATTCGCACCACAATAATTTTGTTCAGTTATATTATGAATAGATTAAATACAAATTTATCCCGCCGAATTTCGCCGTTTATCTTTACCCCCAATGCTAGAATCATTAATCATGATATTAGCCATAATAAATTTAAATTTGGAAACATTAGGGTAAGAAAGGGAAAAAAACTTTAGACATTAAAATTTAATTTAAACAAATTGTAACCGGTTTAACTTTTTAATCACTGCCGTAATTTTCTTTTTGTTTTAAGTTAAGCTTTACTTTTTGTATTGTTTTTCAAATATTTGATTGCTTTCTGACGAGCCATATAAACGAAACAAACTGTTAGAACTACCATAAAAAAAATACTTAAAACAAAACTGTTTATGCGTGCCGACCAGTAAAATGCTTATTATGACGTCATAACTGCGTACACCCGTAAAACTTCAAACCTGTAGTCTTTGTAGTAAGCTACATTATTGTACTTTTTTGTAAAAGATACGAGTATACTGTATTGTTAAACGACCGTGATTCAAAAATTTATTATTGAAGTATCTTTTTTAATTTAAATATTCATCTAGGAACATCCCTAAATTTAAAGCATTAAACAACTTTAAATGAAAATTTTCACTCTTATCAGCTGAACAATTACAATTGCCTTTTCAGTTGCCTTTGTGACAACAAAACTTTTTTGCTGTCGCTTCAACGCTAGTGAAGGTAAATAATTTTTATTTATTTTTCCGCCAAATTGGCTCGCCGACAAATTTTCGCCGCCAAATTGTCTCGCGCCAACTTGATGGGACAAATTCGCCGGCGATCCTATTTGGCAGCAAAACAAATAAAAATAATTTCCTTCACTGGCGTTGAAGCGACAACAAAAAAGTTTTGTTATGTTACTAAGGCAGAAAAAACAATTACAATGGTTCAGCTGATAAGAGTAAAAATTCGCATTTAAAATATTGGATCATGTCTCTTTTTTTCCCCATTATATTTTCAAGTCCTTTTTTTCCCCACAGATCTCACGCTCTGGTGGTCCACCTACACGAACAAGTCCATAAATATTCTTCCGTGGGGAAAAAAGAGACTTGATCCAATATTTTAAATGCGATTTTTCACTCTTATTAGCCGAACCATTGCAATTGTTTTTTCAATTGCCTTAGTAACATAACAAAACTTTTTTGTTGTCGCTTCAATGCCAGTGAAGGAAATGTTAAATGCTTTAAATTTCCGCATGTTCCTAGCCGAATATTCATCTATTTGAAATTACAATAGCTTAATTTCAAATACATAACTTAAAGGTACTTTAATAGTTAAATTTTTAATAAACCGAGATCGTTTAACACATATCTTTTACGAAAAGTACAATAACGTAGCTTACTACAAAGACGACAGATTTGTTTGCGGGCGTGCTAAACTTATGACGTCATAATAACCATTATACTATATATAAGCATTTTTCTATAAATCTATTCTGGTGGGCGCGCATAAACATTTTTCTGCAGATCGGCGTGTCAGAAAAATACTGAATGACGATTAAGTCAGAGCGGTTATTATATTAAACTACCAAACCATGAAAATTATTTTAACTATTTTTTATTAGCTCTAACAGTTTGTTTCGCCCATAGGGCTCGTCAGAAAGCAATCAAAAATTTAAAAAACAAATACAAAAAGGAAAGCTTAACAAAGCGATAAAAAAGTCGGTAAAAGAACTTAAAAACAAAAAGAAAAATACGACCGTGATTAAAAAGTTAAACCGGTTACAAATGTTTTTGATTAAATTTTAATGTGTAAAGTTTTTTACAGTTCAGAATCACTAATCATGATATTGGCCATAATACGAGTCGTATATTCATATTTGAAAACATTAAGCAACGGAAAAACTTCAAACCTGTCGTCTTTATAGTAAGCTACATTATTGTACTTTTTCATAAAAGATATGTGTTAAACGATCTTGGTTCAAAAACTTAATTATTAAAATACCTTTTTTAGTTAAATATTCGAAATTAAGCTATTGTAAATTCAAATATATGAATATTCGACTAGGAACGTACCTAAAGTTAACGCATTTAATATTTTAAATGCGAATTTTCACTCTTATCAGCTGAACATTTGCACTTGTTTTTTCAATTGCCTTATAACATAACAAAACTTTTTTGTTGTCACTTCAACACCAGTGAAGGTAAATTATTTTTATTCATTTTGCCGCCAAATTGGCTTGCCGACGAATTTGTCCCGTCACATCGTCTCTCGCCAAATTGTCTGGCTTCGATTGTAAAGGGGGATGGCATGCCGTCCAAACATCCCCCCTAGTTGCGTCCCTGATTTATCCAGTCCAATCATTAATCATAGTGGCCAATTTAGTGTTGATTAAATTAAATTGTGAATTATGATAAAAAAATTTTCTTGTTTGGACAAGCTTTGTTGCCATCGATAAAAATTTTCAATATTTTTTTTGTTGTTTAACTCTTTCGCGACGAGGCTTTTGTCCACTAGCTGCGCTATTTTTGGAGTTTTTCAAGAATTAAGCAATATTTAATTATAATTTTCCCATTAATTATAAAAAAAAATTGTTTAAATTTTATATCATTAAAAAGATATTTTTTTCCTGAGTACAATGATATAAAATGTTTAAAAATTTATTCAAAAACAAGTTTGCAATAAACAAAATAAAAGACCCCACTTTTCCTTTCAAAAAATCCCTTTTTCCCCAATAATTACGACTAGCGACAAGATAATTCAAATTTTCAAGTCGCTACGCGTCGCTAGAGTTCTACTCTGTCTGGCGGAAAAAATTTCGTCTGAATATTTTGCAAAGCGAAAGCGTTATATTCGATAATATTCCCAAGAGATTATGGCGAACGGTACATTTCTAATTAGAACAACAAAATTCTAAACTTGATCGTAGTGTGTGTGCTTGCGAGCCATTGTTTGAATCTTTGCGCGGCTTTG
Source organism: Diplosoma virens (assembly GCA_963680785.1). Lineage (NCBI taxonomy): Eukaryota > Metazoa > Chordata > Ascidiacea > Aplousobranchia > Didemnidae > Diplosoma > Diplosoma virens. The sequence continues at coordinate 16,161,578 of OY796896.1, forward strand.
CCTTTGATCTAGAAAAAAAGTTTCTGCTTTTTTTCGTGACAATTTATAAAGAAAAAATGGCAAGCTCAAAGCTTATATTAGCTTGTTCAGTATAAAGTAAGGTAGTTTCTTGTAACTCAATAAATTCCTTATGTAACAAATTTTAATCGACTGATGTATTTTTGCTGAAGCATAAAACTACACCGGTAATATGTTTTAGCAAAATATTTTCAATTGGCTGATATACAATTTGCAACTTTAGCAAATAAAAATTTATAAATGAATTTTTTAACGCAAATACTGAAATGTTCTTTGTGATAAGCAATAAACGATTTTTACAAACAGAATGTCACCGTGGATATGGCACACCAATCCTTTATAATTTTTTATTTTTAATTTCCATATTTGTCCTCCTAACACACGAAAAAGCTTTGCAAACGCTATAAATAGAGCAGCTGTCAAGCAAGTATTACGACCTGCTTCCGGAGACTCCAAGATATTGCAGTCCGATTCCGAGCTATCGAAGCATATAATTTATAATTTAGAAAAAAGAGGGACCCGCAATTTAGACGAAACATTGGGTGTTCAAAAATCTGTTTTTGAAATAACATCTAGAACCAAGAACCAGTTTTTTAAAAATATATTATTTCAAAAATTTACTTGATTGATAGTGTTCGTAAATATTCTTTACTTCATAAAGCTTTATTAATCTTAGTCTCATATAAAAAAGCTTTTTTTATAATTATGACCTGATTAGTAAATTATAATTTATTGAATTGAACAACTTATATGGTTCGTAACAGAGCATTCAGATGTTTTTTTGCTGATTAGAAATTCTGACTTCGGATCAAAGCGCAGCGGTATATAAAGGGACGTGCGCATTTGCTTGGGTATTGTGACGTAACAGAGGGTTTTTCAGGAAGTTTAGCCAAAAATATTTGCCGTGTTTCTTTTTTGCTCACTTTGAGTCACGTGACATGAGCCCAAATTGGGCTCACCCGTCTTCAAAAAGTTAAAAAAGATATTGAATTAATAGTGACAAGAATTGGTTTTCTGTTTTTTTAGGTGACCAGTAAATTCCATTATAATTTAAGGCTTAGAGTTAGGGTCGTGGTCTTCATTGAATTTATTGAACTAACGTGACCACATTTTAGGTGATCTACCAAGAGCAAATAATTTACCAAAAATTAACCTATGGTGGAATTTACCTTAAACCGTTTTTTTAAAGTGTATGTTTATTTTAGAATCATCAAGTTTTATAGAAGATTCATTTCATTCTGGGCAAGATACCAGCAATGATGCCATGCTTGCACAAATGCTTCAAGCAGAATTAGATAAAGAATACAATGAATACTTGACTGCTAAAGAACAACACGTCAATAAAAATTCTAAAGTAAATACTTTATTTTTAACAAACAGTAACTATTTTTTTTGTGATTTTATTAATCAGTAAATGTTCGTTTTAAAAGATTCAACAAATAATTACAATAGTTAATCAAATGACTAGCAATTAAAGATTAAATCATTGAATATAAGTATTAATATTTATGTTTGTTATGGGCAGAGACCTATTTTATGGGGGGGACGGGGGGGACATGTCCCCCCAATATCTGGGAAGGGGGGATAAAATACCTTTTGTCCCCCCCAAATTTATGGCAAACTCAAGGACATTGTCCTTATTGTTTGAGTTTGCTGCAGATGTTTTTTCAGAGATTATCATTTAGTTGGGACGAAAAGTGGTAAATAGAAGATCGATTCAAGGTGAATACTTTGTTTTTTAGAGATCATCATGATTTTGAGAGAAAAATGATGAAATCGGAGACGAATTGAAGCGAAGACTTTTTTTTTTTTTTTTTTTTTTTTAGAGACCACCATGATTTTGGGAGAAAAATAGTGAAATCGAATGAAAAAAATAGAGAAAAATGCCCGGGGCCCCAAAAGTTTGACTGCCTATAGGCTCCAGGGTGCTTAATCTCGCACTGAATGTATTAGTAATCAAATATTAAACATGTCGTAGTCACACAAAATTGTCCCCCAAAATTTTCTAGCAAACTAGGTCCTTGGTTATGGGTATACTCTAGGGCCGAATTACGCGAGAATTCGGCTCTTGATGTTTTATTATTATTACTTAGGCAAATGTTATGTTTGTTTCTATTCACTGATTTACATGTTAGTTATTATGGTCAATGCCGCTTTGGAACTGAGTATAATTTGCGAAAAAATTATTTTCAAAAGTCAAACGCCGAATCCATATGAACTGGCAGATGGTGGATTGCAGTCTGCTTCCAAACTTTGCCAGTTCTTTATTGGACCAAGTTGCTTTCGCATGATAGATGCTTCTGATTAATGCATAAAAATGATGACGTTTTTGATTCGACTTTATTAAATGTATTGCATCAAAACTTTTTTTCATTGCCCCTTTGAACGATGACCTTTATTTTTGTTTATCAGTTGACTTTTAATTGAGAAATGCGACCAAAATACTTTTTTGATCGCATGTTTGGCATTTGAAAACAAAGTGAAGACTTTTTTTTGTTTTTTATATTTTATCGTGGATTCAATAAAATCTACTTTACAACTTTTTAAAATTAAGTTGAGTAGCCCTGTTGTTAGGTTTGTGGTAAAAGTAGAAAAATTTTCATTATTCTTTTAATTCTGTTTGAAATTCTGCCTTTTTTTGTCTTTTAACAGGTCAGTGTATCTTATTCAAACTACCGAACAGATGAAATGTTTTATTCGTCTAATGACGAGTGCGAAAGCAGTGATAATGAAACATTCGAAAATGAATATTCGGATCAGACTACAAACATGTTAAACATTCAAAATAATAAAGGTGTTTTTTTTCTCCCTAATGTTTTTAGTTTTTTTTTGGCCAGTTAAAAATAAAACTATCTATAAACGGTTTGCCTACTCACCATGCACTGTATTTTTCAAAGGATACGTCGTTTTTGGAAAGGAGTTTATTACCAAGCATGATGCAGAGTTATGTGGTCGTAGAAACACAGCCCGATTGGAAAATTCTTTTCCAACCCACTTTCGCACTGGTGATGCTACAGGCATGGACTTGCAAATAAATAATAAAATTTACAATAACTTAAGAAGACATGCATTTTCCGAAGAGAAGCGGTGATTCAAGTTCAAGTTAACTTTTAAAAGCTCTTTGTTTTTTGTAATGTTTTTAAAAATATGACTATCCTTTGTCAGATTTTTTAATTTCTTTATTTTGTTATTATTTAACCAGCCCACTTCTCAACCACATGCATTTAATGTCCTTTGAAATACGAAAAAAAAAATTATTAATTAAATGCATTCCTTATTTTTAGCTAAAAGCATCATCTGTTGTTTTCTAATCGATAAACCGCAATAATCAGTAAACAGTAAAGCAAAAGTATAAATTAAAATTGATAGAAAGTTATTCTATTATATTGATAATGATAGAAATTTAAACATAAAATTTAACTGTCCTAAACGTTTTGACTGAACTGTAAGCTTTTACTAAAACCATTGAAAACGTATTGAAAATCCATTCGAAAAGAAGTTACGGAACTAGAATTGTTTTCAAAATAAGCTATAAATTAGTGTGTGTTGTAATTTATAACCTCCGCTGCAAAGTGAAAATAACATTTTCCATACTTAAATTTATCAATATGCCTTGCAATTAAAAATATATGTAATGTATAAATCTGAAATTGCCCTTATGAATGATTCTTAAATCAAACTGGTTTTTGTCTTCTTTTAAAAATGCAGAGAATTACTGAGCCTATTTCAACAATATTCTCCAAGATATCCTTGGAGAAGTCGTCCTTTAGCCCCTCAAAGAAGCCAATCTAGATTCCCACTCTTAGGTTACCCCTGATGTTTCCAAAAGCTTTTTCTACAGACTAGTGGCCTGGGACTGTGTTGGTACTTGACTACAGTTAAAGAGGTGATTAATGTCATGTGTGTTTTAAGCATAGCTGGCATTGTGGCGTGTAAGTATCAGGGTTTACTGTGTGTAGGCAATTTTGCAAGAGTGGTGATTTGTTGGCTCTGAGCAGATCCAGTTTTGTATACATATTACGGGGTAATGTTCTGATGAATTAATGTCATAAGATGTGGTGTTAGTAACTTTGTTATTTTTTCTGGAACTGAGGTATTGTGAGGTGATGCTGTGTGAATGTGTTTAAGGTTTTCTTTACATTCCTCAGGTCTTTATGTCTGGATCTGAGACGGTGATGTTAATGTGCTGGTTTTTATAAAAGATTGTGATTTTTATGTTTTTGGGTCGATTTGAGTGTTTATTAAGATCATGTAAAGGGTGTGTTTTTGTTTGAGTCAGTTTTTAAGTTTATGTTGGGTGCCGATTAGAAGGGCGCTAGCACTAGTTTCATCAGATAGGTTTTGAGTGTTTGTGTCTAATGTGCAGCCAGTAGCAATGCACAGAGCTTAGTTCTAAGAGGTTTGCAGTTTCTTGATGTTGATGTTTTATATGGTAGGGTTCCATGTGGTAATAGGTTTGAATGTGGAGGCGATTAGTTCCTTTTTTTAAAAAAGGAAGTGAGTGCTTTCAGAATGTTAAGCGTTCGCTTTGGTAATGGTAACTTTTATGTGTTGTGAAAATGTTAGTTTTGGGTCTAGAGTGATTCCAAGAATTTTTGGGTGTTTTGTTGTAGGTGATGTTTGATTGTTTAATTTGGGTGATAGGGTTGTGCCATGTTTAGGTGGGTCTGGTGTAAAAAGTGTAGTAATTTTGTCTGGGTTTATATGAAGATTTGTATTTGCTTCTTCGAGGAGTTATATTAGATGGCACTTGACTGAAAACTTGATATGGACAAACTACGACCTTTTACTTGTTAATCCGGCCTGCAAAACAATTTATCTAACTTTGACGTAATGTGATAGCGTTGCTTTCCATTGGAAATTAAAAAATTGTTAAAATTAAATGCGTTGTGTGTGCTCCTATGGCCCGTCTGTCAAAATTTTAAGAAAATTTGGCCGCAAAGTAATAACTTCACTCAACCCTGCGATAATTATCAAAAAGTTAACTCTTTATTGTTTTTATACCATATTAGTTCACTAAATCTGTTTAAGACTTAATTTATTTACCAAGTTCTAATTATATTCCGCTGTGTCTTGTTGCCTAAAGCTAATTTTTTTGTGGAAGCTTATAGCAGATACTTAGCTTTTGTAAAATCAAATAAGAAGGCCATTCGAGGGGCTTGCGAAATAAAGATGTTATTCCATGCTTTGCAGAGCCCAAAGGTTACATGAAAATAAGCAGCACTCCACAGCGGAGCATGCAGTCGATGAAAGGACGCGCCTGATTCTTCACCGGTTTATAGATCGAAGTATCATTGCTTCCGTGAACGGAGTTATAAGCATTGGAAAAGAAGCTGTTGTAGTCCACGCTGACGGCGGAGATGTAGTCACTTCGGACCTTGTTCCTATTTTAAACGAAAATAATAGAGATATTGCTTGTAAAAAAATTCCGAAGGAATGTGCAATAAAGGTTAGATCTTCGTGTGACATACTTCGTTGACTTGTTGTTGACTTAAGTTCATTATCGCCTAATAAAGTTCGACTTCGGCTAGTGTATATACATAAAAAAAAAACAAAAAAACATTGCCGTTAACGTCTTTTTAACAGGTCTTCAAAACAACGTTAAATGAATTTAAAACGAGAGAAGTCTACATCAAAGACGATTATCGTTTCAAAGACCGATTCAAGAAGCACAATCCCCGAAAGTTGATACAAATGTGGGCTGAAAAAGAGATGCATAATCTTGTACGGATGTTCAAAGCTGGAATATCTTGCCCGGAGGTAGTGCTATTGAAAAAGCATGTATTGGTGATGTCATTTATAGGCGAAAACCATCAAGCAGCGCCGAAACTAAAAAACGCAATTTTGTCCTCTTCGCAGAAGAAGATGGCGTACGACCAGGTGTGTGAAGTTCGAAATAATTTTTAAAAATAAATACATATTAACGTTTTGTTAATCTTTTTTCAGGTTGTTGAAATGATGAAGACTTTATATAATGAATGCAAACTAGTGCACGCTGATCTCAGTGAATTCAACCTACTTTGGCATGATAAAAAGGTGAGAAGACGACCCATTGTGATGAACGCTCCAGTTTTTTGTGCTCTTTTACGTATGAACTAAGTTCAAGTAAATATTAGAGGTAACTTAAATTTCTAGACGTCTTTTTTATTTAAACGGTTGGACTTTTTCGCCAGTTATTCGGCTTACCGATATATGACCGAACTCATTTGCTGGTTGACACGAACACGTCAAAGTCTATTTTTATGATTTTTTTGCTTAAATAACACTTTCTGTCAGAATTTTTTGCCGCACTGGTAGTAATCTTCTCTCCATAATTTTTTGTCTTTGCGGCACTACATTAATAGTGATAAAACTGGCGCATAAAGACGAAAATCAGCACAAGGCCTAATAAGACTATGACACAATGCCCTGCTCTAAATATGCTATAACTGTAACGTCCAAAAACCTTTTTAGTCTTTAGTTGTAACATTTTAATTTGAAAGCCTTTTTAAAGGTTTTTGTATTGAAATGGCTCCTCTACAAAGTTAGAGACCGGCAGTGCATGAGTTTTTTCTCCCAATTTTAGCCCTTGTAACGTTTTTACAGGTATGGATGATAGATGTGAGTCAAGCTGTAGAACCGTCCCATCCCCATGGTTTAGAATTTTTATTGCGTGATTGCAGTAACATATCAAAATTTTTCAAAAACCTAAGCATTGATAATGTTGCCGAACCTCAAGAACTTTTCAATCAAGTTACAGGGTAAGTTTTGTTAAAACATTCATCTAAAATAAAACTCAACTGGTTTATTATTCTAAGGTTGGAAATTCCGACTGCCGATTTTACCGTATTCTTGAAAACAATCAAAGAAATGCAGAAATCTTCCGAAGAACACGCCCACCAAGGAAAAAATAAGTCAAGTCAGATCTTTGAAAACAGTCTAACGAATACTAACGAAAAATAAGACTACTTTTGAAGCAAAAAATTAGTTTAATTAACGCACAACTTTATTTCGCTCGCATTCATCAATTTTCAGTTTGCGTATAATAAATTCCACAGTAATTTATTGTCATTTAAATAAAAACTTTTAAAGCAGAAGAGGTAAGAGCTTGTTCCTTCGCATGATTGGCTTCACATGTTGCTCTTTGTTTCCCAGCGATGCTTGCTTTCAAACCTGAGAATGAATTCCTCTGTTATAATAAGAGTAACAATTTATTCTTCGCAATCATGTTTATCCTCCCAATTTCCAATCGTTAAATTAGAAACAACCAACCGCAAATGCAACGACGTTGTAGTCCTAAAAGTTATTTGCTTTGCAAAAAAAAGTAGTAAGAGTATATAATAAAAATAATTAGAGGTTTCGTAATATTAACTGAGAGTATGTTAAGTAATTGTGGTGTCATCTAAGTCGGGGCTTCTCAACCCCAATACAGATTAATCTTAGCGAAAACCAAAAAATAGTAACCTAAAGCAAACATTTTCAATGGCATGGATCGTGGATTGATACAAAAAAGCCAATTTGTTTCGCGACGTACAGTTTGAGAAACCCTGATTTAAGTGAATATAATCGGTTCAACAGGAAACAGTTTTCAACTTGTATTTTTATAAAAATACACCGGGTTTTTATTGATAATAAACCCCTAACACTAAAATCTTGCTGACGTTTTATGAAAAAACGACACATTTTGCACGAGTAACAGAAAACAGCATTTAGCATTTTTGGAGAATTTAGATTATTGAACTAGATGAGCTTGCGACGCAACAGTGATAAGAAAATATAAAGATATTAAGCTTTAACTTTTTTGTTCAGGAACCCCATTTTAATAAATTTCTATGCAACTCCATTATTGGTACTTTCATGCTCAAGTGAATTTTTTGTCTCTGACGAAACCAAGCAGATGTGCACAATCGATGCAGTCCATAATAAAGTCAAATTCATATGCTGTAAACAGTAGCTTGAAATTATTCTGTATGCTGCTGCTACAGTGACACAATAAGGTTTTTTGGTGCCTAACCACCAGAGATGCTGAAAAAATTTTTGTCTATGGGGTCCGAATTTAGAAAAGGGGCACATTTTTTTGCAAAAGCGCTCTCAACCAGAAGAAATTTTAGGAATGTAAGTTTAGTAGCAAATTAAAGATTTAAAAAGGTCTTTGTTTTAAGAAAAAAGCATGAAAACTAGGTTATGACCTTAAAAACAATTAAAAGACTTTTTTACACTCAAGAGCAAAAAGTTTTTTAAAGAACCTGGTGTGGGCACTCCATTCACTCTTTAATGCAAACAGCACTATCTGCTTCCCAGCACCTCTTGTTCAATAAATATCTCGCTTTCTGCACCCCTGCTCACTACTTTGAAATTTGAATACAAGCAACTAAAATTAATTTTAATGCTATTAGTATTATTAGAATTTCATTATTATCTGTATTTATCTTATTGATTTGCAAAAAAAAGTTGAAGGCTTTATATTTAGGGCAACAATCAAGTTATTACCCCTACTTGCTTTCAGAGATGCCAAGTTATTGCTGTCCTGTCAAAATTTTTAGGATTTTTAGTTTTTATCTTTAGATGAGACGGAGTAAAATTTAGAGCTGCTTGCTAAGACCGCCAAGCATAGAAAAGTACTGTGTAACAAAATTGCACAAGTAGGCTTTAAACTAAGACCCCATTGATTGCATACAATCTTTACAACCACTCAGCCACACTGTAATGCTAAAAAAATTATTCAGCGTTACAACAAAAATGATGTTAAAATGCATCGCTAGTTGTCATTGGTCATTTTCAATTATTTGCTACCATACTTCAAACAGCAATCAAATGCAGTTAATTTAAACAACACAAGCTTTTGGAAAACGAAGATTTTTCTCAAAACAATTCATAGAAACTATTTTTGTCATGTAACAATTTCGTACTAGCAATGTTTTCTAATTTGGCTTGCAACCCCAAAATTTCATTACTCGACCCATAGTTTGAAAAGCATTGCTTTAAATTACCTGTCTACAACTACAATCATATCTAAATACGTACATAAAAAATTTTGACTAAACAACATTATCTTGGCATTTCTAAAGATAGGTCAAGATGATCACCTGATGATTGCTGTAAATTTATTGCTTTTAATGTTGTCTTGCAAGTCAGGAGGATAAATAAATTAAAGTTATTATTAATATATATGATATACTCTCAAAATTAAGAAATTTTTATTTAAGCTAGGGTTACCATATTTGAATAGGCGCAATCCCTGACAGACAGGCGTACCAGCCAAAAAAAATTTAGAGGGGCGATGAAGTTTTGGCCAAATTTTGTGACATTTGCCCGAATCATAATTTTTTAGTACTCGATGGATAGGAAAAAAAATTGTCAGAGATTATAGTATGAAGACCAAAAAGAAGTCTTCACTTGGAATCAGCCTCGGACTTTTCAATTTTTGTCCCAGAATCATGGTGTTCTCTAAAATAAAAAATAAAAGGTCTTTAGCCGAAGGGACCAAACATACGAATTTCATGTCCAAATGCACAATGTTAATTTACTGAATTCTAAAATTCCGGAGATTTGCGCCCTTTTTAAAATGTTTATTCTAAAATTCTAAACAATATTCTAAAATTCCAGAAATTTATGAATTTATCACCCAATTTTTCGGACGGTATGGTAACCCTAATTTAAGCAAATTGCAAAGTTCTGCTAAAGCAATCTGGAAAAGACATGGATCCTGTTTACTAGAAAGATAAAAATGTAATTGGAAGTTGGGCATGAGGAATAAGTATAGCTGACAAAAAAGAAATTTCAAAATATCATCGAGTAGGCTACACGTAACTTTACAGGCTTTTTAAAATTTATTTAAGTTTTTGGGGTATTACGTCCCCTTTCAATTTCCATTTGTTTATTTTCAGTTATTGGGGTATTACGTCTCTCTGGTTTCTGGGTGCATTAAAGCTATATCAAGCACAAATGAAGTAAAAATACTTTTGATAAGACAATTAATAAAGTTGCTTTTTATAGTAGAGTAAAATATTGATGCTACTTTGAAGCAAACGGTAGACCAAGTTTTTGGGAGGGTATATATGGGGGAGTTTTGGCAAATAAAGTAAAAAGAGTAATTTTATTTTTAATTTTTACTGTCATAGCATAAAATTTTGAGGGCTTCATTCCTCATTTCTATTTTTTTAATTTTAAGTCCCACTCCATCATAAGCTCTGTCCGCTTGCAACTCAAATTCTTATGCTTTTTTCAAATTGTGTTTTTGAGTTAAAATATGGCCTACTTATGCCATAGTTAAAATTTAAGAGTTTTAAACAAAAAAATTAGGAATATACCTTGGCATAAATAAGTTAAAATAGAATTTTTTAAAGACTGAAAAAATTATACATCAATACAATTTCTGTAACGTACGTCCACTGTAACTTTTTCCTTTTTCTTTTAATCTTCAATTGATTTCTTTTTTCTCTAATATTGAGAAATTCTTTAGCAATAGCTATCTGTTTCTCTTTTTTCTTGAAATCTGATTTAATCAATTGATTATTGAGAATATTAGCGGTTTCAATATCACCGCTATTCAACGATTTATTGATTTGTTTTTGAAGTAATTCCTGAAAGACAAAATTTTTGAAATAAATTTATTACAAATTACAGATAACAGATTACTAGAGCTATCACTGAATAAAACACAATCATATTTATTAAAAAATAAGTGTCAGTATTGAAGCAACATTCAAAATACTCAGCTTTAGACCAAATTTCAAATTCTTACAATATTAATTCTGCTGAAAAACAGTTATGTTAGGCTCCAATCAAACAAGGCAACCAAGTGTTATACAAAGCAATATTCTATGCACCACATAGGTAAGAACACTTTACATAAATTCAGTAGCAAAGTAGAAATGCTTAAATTTACATCTAATAACAGGTTTGCTAAAAACAATTTTTAGGGGCAGTTTTTGACAAAATGAACATTAAAGGTCCGTTTCCACTACGAGCGTGGAAAAAAGCATTCTTTGTTTGTTTTATTGCTTTTTTTGCGCTCGCTTCAATCGAAGATCAATAAAAGAGACAAAGAATGCTCTTTTCCACGCTCGTAGTGGAAACGGGCCTTAATGTTTCACTAAAATGAAAACAGCTTATCAGGCCATTCTTATTCAAATAAAATTTTGTTTAAATAAGATATTTGTCTGGTGAGCCGGTTTTTGGCGAAACAGACTGTTGTGATATCAAATTTTCATCGAGCACTGTAATAGCTGAATTGAAAACACTTATCTTTGTATATATAAAATTGTTTGCTTTTGTAAGTATGTATTTTCTGTTAGCCATAAAATTTTTTGGATGAATCAACAAAAGAAATCTGTCTTGTGCAATTATACAGGGGTGCCCATAAGCGATCTTACACTTGTCACAATGATGAATTGATTTATTTATCACACAATTACACAATTACAATGACGAATTTACTTATTTATCTCACAATTGCACAATTTTGAATCCATTTGAATTAACAGTTACAATAAAATCAATAATAATCACTGTATTACATGAAATGTTTGAAGTGTTTACCTTCTTCACTGATACATTTCAAGCACCTGTCCTTTGTCACGTGGCAAATGTTTTGGCAGAATTGCTTGTTCCTATTGATTTTCTGAATTTCTTCTCTAATTTTGACTCAATCATCTTAGGTAAAACCGATGCGTCTTATATACAGGTCGCTATTGAAAGGGAAGTTTCCAAAAGAAGGTGCGGCTTGGCTTGTACACGGGGGGGGGCTAATACACGAGTATATATGGTATGTAGATAGCAAACCGAGTGAACAAAGTCTTCTAATATTGATTTATTGAAGTCAGCAGTAACATTGCATTGTGCATTATGCTTAACTTTTACATGTGCAATTATTGACGTAATCAATAATAACTAATTATAAATTATCAATTTTACTCTTAGGTTATATCAAGTGTAAGGTTACTTATGGGCACCCCTGTATATGTTCTAATTAAATAGCATTATATTAGCACTGTAATAGCTTAATTGAAAACACTTATTATTGTACATAAAGAGAGTTTATTTTTAATTTTTATAATAAAATTGTTTGCTTCTGTAAGTATGTATTTTTTGTTTGCTACAAAAATTTTTGGATAAATCAACAAAAGAAATCTGTCTTGTGCAATTATATATGTTCTAATTAAAATCTATTAAAAATCTACAAACCTGATGCAGGCTATCATAATCAGTACTTGTCATACTTTTTTCACTTGATTGCTTATTAGTCTCAACAATCTTTTCATTTGGTTTCTGAGAACTTTTATTCACAAAAGATGAACTAAATCAAACAAAATTTGACAAATTAAGCTTCAAAAAATCAACAAAAGGCATAGCAAATTTCCAAGCAAAATTATGGATTTGAAAAATAAAACTGTTTTCAAGTTAATTCACCAGATTTAATGTTTGGCTAACTATTTGATAACTTAAAAAATCATTCAAAATCACATCATTATTTAACTTAGTTGGGCTGGGATGTCAAACCCTGAAATTGCCACATTATTAAATTATTAAAAAGGATCTCAAAATTTATTTTTTTAAATAACATAACCAAAATTTACTAATCTCCATAAATATAAAATAGTCATGAGTAGCATGATTGCTGAATAAATCATCTTTTTTATGAGATCTATATGGCAATTTCAACTCTCAAAACATAAAGATTTAAAAACCTGTTTGCCATTGTCAAAATCTAACTTTATTTAATGTGGGGATCCCTGTAAAAACTTTTTAACATCTCTATTCAATTTAATTAGAGAAGATGTCAAAGTAGATTCTATATTTCACATCAGGCATGTCAAACTTGAGGGCTTATGCAGGACACATTTATGGCACAAATGAGATTATGGGCTGCAAATGCAAGACACTAAAAACCATTTTTTGACATTTGATGTAATAAAATGTCCGTTGTTTACTTTGGCATGTATACTAGATTAGACCTTCTAAAAAGTTATGCTCCTTTGTGGTTATAAAAAATTTTTTAAATCAAAATAAACAATGTGAAATATCCTTAAAATTAAAATGTTTACAAATCAAAATTTCATTTGTGACAAATAATCATGAAGAATTGTTGGTTTGGTATTCCACACTACATTAGGTACAAATGTTCCATCCCTATGCTTGGCATCATTTCTGGGTATTCAATGCTTAGTTAAAAAGTACTTGCAATCCCAATTTTGATCAGAAGATAAATGAGTATCAGTCAGCCTTAACATATTATCCCAAATATTTTCATTCAGAGATATCCAGTAAAAAAATTTTAGAATGAGAATATTTGTTCAGTATACCCAATGTACTCAACCACATATTTTTGAACCTAAATGATTTGTTTTAGTGTTATTTTGGTTTTTTTCTTTTTTCTGTTGCTAGAGAAGAATACAGGGTGCAGACAAAGTCCTTGGACAAATTTTAAAATTCAATTTAATGGATGTTTAAATATGTATATGCAGTAAGTTTTTAGTGTTATGAGTTATAACAAGCCTCATATTTCAGATTTCATCATTTATTTTATAAAAATTTTGCTTTAATACCAAATATGAGTGCTAAACGTGCAGCCATTATTGAGCTCCATCATGCGGGCAAGACAAACTCTGAAATAGTGAAGCTTCTTAAAGGTGCAAGATCGACTGTTTATTACACTGTTACAAGGTTTCAAGAACTCAAAAGTACGGAAGATCGTCCTCAATGTGGAAGACTGCAATCTTCTGGAAGATGCCAAAGGTTGTTGATGCTGTCAGAGCCAGAGTCTGGTGCAATCCAAAGAGATTCATGAGGGGAATGGCCTGTGATATGAATGTGAGCGACAAGATGATGAAAAACATCGTTAAGACAGATTTGAAGTTGTTATCTCTCAAAATACAAATTTGTCAGCGCCTCACAGACCTCCAAAAAGAAAAGAGACTGGATCGAGCAAAGATTCTTCTTAACAAGTTGAAGGCATGTATGGACACGGATGAGATCATTTTCTCTGATGAGAAATTGTTCACTGTTGAGGCAATCTGCAACCGCCTGCATCACCAAAAGGTTTGGCTGCCCTCATCACCAGACCTGAAGGCGATGGACTGTTGTGTTTAGTCCCTTTTAGAGGCAGATGCTTGTGCTTCTTCTCATGAGTTAATTGAAGCTCTGAAGTGCTCTCTCGTGACAGCATAGGCCAAAATGCCTCAAGAAACTCTGCGTAAAGCGATAGAGGGCTTCCATAGCAGACTTAACCGTGTAATTCAGGCCAGAGGAGGACATATTAAATGAAATTTAGTACAAATGTTTAAAAATGCCTTGTTAAATATATTCTTCAATATTTTGTAGTTTTATTCACTATTTACGGAAATATCGCATTTTAAAGTTGTCCAAGGAATTTGTCCACACCCTGTAGTTCTTGCATTTCTCAATAGGTGGCACCACCCATTCGATTAGTCAGCATATGAAATGTACTGCCTCTTGTAAGGTTGTGTCATTGTTCTAGGCCAATCTATAATATGTTATCATATTCATTTTCTTTTATTTCTTATAGGCAAATTGTCTTTCCCATTTCCATTTATTTTTTTCTGTTTATGAATCCATTGAAAAAGATTTTAGGGTAGTTTCTATTATTCCAATGTTTTTTTAATTATTTTCTGAAAACCTGAGATAATTTGGGATAAAAATAGCATAAAAATTGAGATGTCAATAAATTCATAACTAATCATAATTAATTCAAACTAATTTATTTCCTAATTTATCCTTATATACATATTCAAAATCATTAATAAAAAAATATGATATTTTTTGCACAAAAATTGAAAAAAAATTGATATGTTAAGGGGTTTTAATTTTTGTTAGAAATAATTGTTTACAAACATAATTTGACCCAAACAATGCCATGATTTTTTAAACTATGTTTTTTCTTCATGGATTTTACTAATTTGCAAATGTTATTACAATCTCCATTGTTTGCAGATAAAAATAAAACATGGGTATTCCAACTTCATCACACTTTATTTTTAGAACATAACTTAATTCAATTTTTAGAAGTTACATTTAATTAAAGTCATTAGCTTGTGTAGCATCATAAGCAAAAGAAAATGAAAATGACAAATTGGTTTTCAATCAATGAAAAATTAAAAAACCTTTTGAATTCTTCTAAAAAGTTTAAATAAGATTGATATATCTCTGAACATTCTATGAAGATTCTGAAGTGATAGATGTGCTGTTTTTACGTTGTTTAGATTGAGAAAAATGTATATCTTGTATAATTCTCTTAACCCTAGAATGTATAACATGGGTCAAATTGACTTGAACAATGGTACTATGTTGATTGCTTGAAGCATTTTGTGAATTTCCCTCACAGCATTTCTTGACTTTCTCAGCAAATTATTGTACTACCATATGAGATGAAAGGTTTGCTCAAATTTTTTAACAATTTTGAAAAAGTGATTTAAAAAATGAATTAACACATATTTTTTTGTGCATGCATTCTAGGGTTAAAACCTTGTTTTATTTCATTTCATCTCTATATTTATCCTTCTGACTTGCAGGAAAGTGATGGAGATGCTAATACACAGAGCAAGCAACCCCAACCTGCTTCCAGAGATGCCAAGATATTGCTGTTTGATTGAAATTTTTTATTTTAGTTTTTTAGTTTTATAGAAATATAACTGAAATTTACAACTGCTTGCCAAAAACACCAAACAGAGAGAAGTGCCATAAAGTGTCTTTTCCAAGGACACAACAGAATGGCATGAGTAGGATTTGAACCAAGACCATGTTGATCACAATCACAGCACTCTAGCTACTCAACCATGCTGCAACCAACTACCTTATTGAATTGTCTCACAAATTTTGTGAGATCTTTCTAAAGATAAAAAATTCATGAAAAGATGACATTTTTTTGTGGGCCACAACAATTAGCACAGAGGGCTGCAAGTTTGACATCTGATCTATTAACATCATTTAGATCATGTAGCATACTTATCACTATATTTTTTCACAACTTTTTCAAACTGTGTAGAAAACCTGAATAAAAAGGTTATATATCCCAATATTTTGACTCAAGCAATAATTAAAATGAAAAAAAAACACTTCAAAAACAAGACTTTAATGCATTAGAATTTTTGGCAAATTGTTGTTTGGCAATTTGGCAAAGACTACACAATTTGGCAAAGACTATAGTGCACTGTTTCAATCTCTCATTCTTCTAATAAGTCAGAAGTAGTGTTAAGTTCCTTTTCATTGCTCTAGAGCAGAAGTGGGAAAACTTTTTAGCTTGAGGGCTGTACTGATATTTATAGCATAAATTCATGCCCCAAACTTAGTAGAAAACAAAAAAAAGATTTTCACTTTGATTTGTGACACCACTTTAAGAGGTGAAAACCAAGAAAAAAAAAAGGTCTTCACTTTGATTTGTGGCACTGATCTGGAAGGCAAAGATGAAAAATAAAGAAAATAGTTGCATTCTTAGATATAACATTTAATACTTGGCAAGCCGGATGAAATGGCTTGGCAGGTTGCATTTGGCCTGCAAACCACAGTTTGCCCACCACTGCTCTAGAGTAAGGATTCCCAACTGGGGTCCACAGAAAAAAGTATTTAATTAGGGGTTTATGGCACTAATATGGTGGTCTACAAGACAAGACAGTCAACAAAAGATTTTTGTTTTTTTGCAACTAAAATTATTTGAAGACATAAAAAGGTCAAAAAGTTAATCCAAACAGCCTTTAAGACAAAAACTGGCTCATGAATACATGAAGACCTTTTTTTGCCTTCACTCAGTTTTCCTCTCTCTGCAGACTAGAAATCACACCTTAAGATTACTTAAAGACAAAAAAGTCTTTACTTTGGTTTCTAAAAAACACATGATTTTATAGTGTGGTCCACTAAACATCATTTTTAGCAAAAAAGTCCTTGAGTTAAAAAAAGTTGAGAAGCCTGTTCTGGAGTTTAAAAATGTGGCTTCTTTTATCTTGTGATGAACTTATACATATTGCAAATATAGGAAAAAACCTGATTGTCTTCCCCCACAAAAGTTAAAGCTTAAAAAGCATTAAGGCATTTAGTTCATAACTTTTTAAACGCTTGGTTTATATATTAATAAAAACATTATAGTACAACAGAACCCAACTAATAAACTTACTGCTGAGAAAAATCATTTGGGGATGAAGCAACATTTATTGCATAATCTTTGTTGCTTTGTTCATAAATCATGTCATCATCAACAGGCAATACCTAAATATAACAACAAATAACCAGTAATTTCAATAAAAGTTTAATTATTTTATAGAAATGCAGAATTAAAAGATTGAAAAAATAAGATACTGTAACACTTCACTTAAATAAAAAACAAATACCATCAGAAGAATTTATTCTCAAAAACCTTATTAAACACAAATAAGATAAAGCTATTTTAAATTGTTGCCCAAATTTGAAAATTTATATGTTACTTGAAGACATTAGTCAAAAATTACATTTTTTACATCAATAAATTATATCAGAAAAACAGTTGTTCATACCATACTGGCATTTAATATTTTTTGACTTTTAACATAATCTACATTCAATTTCTCAGTTTTATTTGTGGTTGATTTAGTATCTTCATCAGAATCTGAATCAGAATTGCTATAAAATTCTTTTGGATTTAATAATCCTTTAAACATTTACAGCTTCATAAGCAGATGTAATTACTTTGTTAGCCAAAATATGGTTATACTAACTCTGTTAGTAAAAAAACAAATGAGTAAAAAAATTGTTTAAGATATAGATACAAATTATAACCAAAAATGATCTCTTACAACTTAGAATTAAAATTGTTATAAGGAAACATAAAAATTTTGTAAGTTTTGTGAATTCAATTCTGTTATGTATGTATGTGTGTATGTAAGATTGTTTTTTCTCAGTTGCAACAAACCAATGCAGAAAAAAAAGTAGAGAAAAACAATATGTATTAGAACATGCAAATAATATATTATACAATATAACAAATGTGATTATAATGTGCATGGTTTTTGTTTTTTTTTATGTTATTTATGTCCTTTTTGTTTGAATTTGACAAATAAAAAGCTTGTCTGTCTGTCTGTTCACTGCACCTACAAATTATATAGCTATTCTACCAGTCACAATAAATATATAAAGGTCACAGTAAATATAATAAATACATAAGAAATTCAAATATCTGGGTCTTAAAAAAAGTTATTTAATATATGACCAAAAGTTAACTGTTTCTGATAAGATGTCTGATAATTGTCATTAAATTCTGAATTGTAGTAATCTTTAAATGAATAACAAAAGTGATGCAAGCATTATTATTATAACATGAACAAAAGCAACCAATGAAAACAATATTATGATCAAAGGTTTGAATTTTTATTTTAGAATAAGCCTTTATCTAGCAAATTAAAGGAAAATAAAATATTAATTTTATAATATCAATATTTAGTCAAGCTAATGAATATAATTTGTTTGTTTCACAGTTGATAAACAATTGATACACCAATTACAATACGAAAAAACTAATAAAGTTTTAGATTAATTTTATCAATACTGAAAAGATGGTAAAAAAGACCAAAAGGTCACCAAAGTCTACCACCAGCCTTTTTAACCCTTTTGAGACTGAACTATTCTTTTATTATTTTATAAAAATGCCCTTTTATTTAAGGGATAACTTATGATGTATTTATCAAGAAAACTTAAAACATTTATGAATTCAATGGAAAATTTAACTGGGTCATATGTGTCCCATTAAACTTTTATGTAATTGTAAATCAGAACCAATTTGTATTTTTAGACTTCACTGAACTAAACTTCAAATTTCTGTAGTTTTGGCTAGATACATATGTCCCATTAAGCTTGTCAAATTAGAACTTATTTATCATAAAAACTTTAAATATTTATGAATGCAATGAAGAATTTAACCAGGTGATATGTGTCCTTGTAAACTTTTATGCAATTGTAAATTGAGACAAAATTGTCCCTTTAAAGGTTACTGAGTCAAATTTTTGTAGTTTTGACAGGACATAATGTCAAATTAGGCTTGAAAGAACTAAATCAGCTACATTACAACAACTGAAAATTGCAACTAAAGTTACAAAGCACCAAAGCAAGAAAAAGAAAAAAAAACAAGTACAAATTAGACAAAGAAAATAGCAAGAAAAAGCAACACTATCTAAAATATTTGGAAAATGATTTTTCTCATCTTATTCTACATCACATAAACCCAAGAATACCAATACTGTATCAAAAAAACCATGAAAGCTTACAACAAAGTTTACAAAAATACTGAAAGCCACCCTAAATTCAAAAAACAATTTTGAAATATTTTCTTTTATTTCTGCTCAGCCACATAGTAAAAATGCAACTGTAATTATTTAATAATAAACATAATTAAGGCTGCATATTAGAAAAAGAAGCAACAGAACGAGTGTACATTATAGCTTGCAAACATGGTAATAAATTATTTAGAGACGTTGCATCACACGAAGCAAGGTTACTTGTTTATAAAAATTTATAAACTTGTTTATAATTTGTTTATAAAAAAGAATAAAAAAAAAAAAAAAAATTAAAAGCACAAAAAAAATTACGTTGCATTGAGGTCATTTGACAAAACAAAACACTGCCGTGGGTGCGGTGCATTGGTGGGACCAAACCAGAGTTTGGCTCATACAACATGATCAGGCGCATATGTCAAGCGTCAAATTCAGTAAACCTTTAAACTTACTGAACCAGTCGAAAACGCACACAAACTTAGGAAAGAAATCCTGTTCTGGATCATAAGATCATTTCAAAGATTAAGGCCCGTTTCCACTACGAGCGTGGAAAAGAGCATTCTTTGTTTCTTTTATTGATCTTCCATTGAAGCGAGCGGTTAAAATTGAAGCGAGCGCAAAAAAAATCAAAATAAAACAAACAAAGAATGCTCTTTTCCACACTCGTAGTGGAAACGGGCCTTTACGTGTATGACATCTGCTCTTCATTTCTTAGAAATTTTATTTCATAGTCTTACTCCATTAAAATATGTCAATTTTCTATAGTTTTTTGTTATACGGGGTAGAAATAAATAGTGTATCACAAAAGCGGTTATCAGCGGTAAGTCGAGTGGTTAAAAGCGCCGTGATTATGATCGACGTGGCGTCGGTTCAAAACCTACTTGTTTTTTAAACCGTTTAATTCAAAAAGAAAGAAGTGGTTGAGCATGGAATAAAAGGATTTGATTTCGGAATTCCAGGATAAATAACTTTTTTTTGTCTCTATATTTATCCTCCTGACTCGCAAGAAAGCGACGGAGGCGCTTATAGATAGCGTAAGCAATCACTCCGACCTACTTCCAGAGATGCCACGATATTGCTGTCCGCTTAAATTTTAATATAGGTATGAATAAAATTTACAACTGCTTGCCAAGATCACCAAGCAGGGGAAAGCTGTAAAGTGTCTTTCCAAGGACACAATACAATGGCGCGAGTAGGTTTTGAATTGAGACCATATCAATTACAATCCCAGCACTCTAACCACTCAACGACACTGCCGACATTGAATAGGAGTGGACAATTAACTATGATAATATGGGAAATCTCAGGTTAATAAAGTTGAAAAGTAAGATATTCTCGGAAAAAAACGTGGATTCGTTCAGAACTTTTGGAAAGGAGTGATAGTTTTGGGTATTGGGATTCAAAGAAAAGATGAGAATGATTCTCAATAGCAGTCGAATATAATAGACCTATAGCCTACAGAAAAAGTTATTACGGAAGCGAGGTTAGATGTTGTGTTTAAAGAAAAAGCAGCGCCAGCTATAGCTTTTTTGCGCTATCCTAAAGGCTACTTCTTTGTCACAGTTTGCGAAAAAAGAAAGTGTTTATGTAAAGATATCCAAAGGTGGTTGTGTGTTACGGGCGATTTGAGGATAGTTTGGAGGTGGTAAACTGGAAGTGATTCGTTGGAGTCGGACCAGTGACAATCGAAAGATATATTCAAAAGTATTCGCACGGCGACACCTGACTGCTCCGTAGTACTCAGCTTTCGAGTAAACCAAAGATGAAACAGATGTTCGTAGTACCAGCACCTAAGCCCGCAAGTCGCTTCAGCATCGCGACGCATGACGAGAGTTTTTGTGCAATGCTATAATACTGTCTTTTTCTTCGTATGGCCAGATGTATTCTATGGCCTTGTTCTATATTCTACGGCCAAATGTAATTATTTTACATTCTAGTAAATTGGCCTGATTGCTGGTTTTGTTTTAAAGAACTGAGAAGCCAAACGGGAGCTAAAAGTTTACTACAGCGATCAATCTTTACCATTCTGTCCAGTCCCGATTTATCCTGCAAACGCACTGAACAGATCGATCACGTTCCGTCATCATCCAATACTTTGACTTGCAAATAGCAGACGCTTGTCAGATGCTCAGTCTCTTCAAATTATTCTGTTGTTTCAGGAAAAGCCTTTCACTGTAACGGGGTAACGATGTTTACCTAAAAAGGCGAATCCGGTTAAAATAAAAGAAACCTTGCTGTAACCCTCTTTGAATGAGAGACTTGGGTCTGGAAATAGCTTAAGCTGAAAATGTAGTCATGTTTAACTTGTAGCGATCGCCGCATTTTTACGCTTGTGTATATTTTTGTTCGTTTATTCATTTTTTTTTTTTTTTATAGAAAAACCAAAGAGTCTTGCGTTGTAAAAAACACATGTCGTCGAAAAGTTTGGTATGGTTGTTGTTTTTTAAGAAGTACAGTTGGTTTTTTTAATAATAAAAAAGATCTGTAAAAGTTTGTGAAATTTACATGTAGCTAGATATATATATATAAAACTCTAACCGCTACAAACTAAAGGTCTCCTCCTAAAGTCTCCCAGTCTTCTGAAAAGTGCAACAATACCTGATGATCAGCTTAGAAAAACTTTCTGAAGATTGTGAAAGGCAGATTCTTACGTTTAGATGTTAAAAAGGAGGGGAGCCAGCAGTGGTGGATATTGGGTGAGGCGAATGAAGCAGTTGCCTCGGGCCCCCCTTTTTTGGCGGCCCCCTCAAAAACAGCACATAAAGTTTGATTTCGTTGCAGATGTTTTTTAGAGATCATTATGAAGTCGGGACGAAAAGTGGGAAATACAAGATCGATTCGAGGTGAAGACTTTTTTTTTTAGAGATCACCATGATTTTGTGAAAAAAAACTAAAAGACGAAATCGAAGCTCTTTTTCTTTTTTAGAGAACATCAATCTTTGGAAATCCTTGCCTCGGGTCCCTGAATTTGAATATCCACCAGTGGGAGTCTGGACCAATCTCTGAAGAACGCTGATTTTCAATCGGAGAAACTTGCTTTGTTTACTATCACCAGTATACCGTAGTAAGAGTAAAACTTTAACTGTCGGACAGAAATTTTAGCAGCTTGCAGCTGAAGCAGCGATGCCAGTGTTATGTGCAGCTATCTAATTGATGAATACGGTACCAACCTATTTTGTGCTTTAAAAAAATTTCTATCCTTTTTATTAGCCTAACAGAACGATCTGATCTACGGTTGACTTTCTGCGTTTAAACCCTGCTTGCTCGGCAGAGAGCAATGAATAAATAATTGGTCCGATCATAGTCTAGATTTACAAGAAAACTAATAAACACACTTTTGAAAAGCTAGATAGACCAAGTAACCTATAATGTTATATGGATAAGGAGACACTAGCATTTGTAAAAAATATTTGGAGGTCGAGCGCAAAATCGCAAAGTTTAAATGTTAAACTTCTTTAATGTCCTTGTCGTGTCGTCATATCGAAGGGCATCCACTTCGACTCAGACACTGAAAGGAAAGGGGCTGACCCTTTATTCTTCTGTTTCTCCAGGATGCTGCAGGCTACTGCCCACATCAGATGCTGGCAGCGATGGTGTTGAGACAGCATCTGGTTTTATCATCCAAAACCGTCAGACCTCGTAATACATACGCTTCCTGATGTATAGGCACGCTGTTAGAACATGATTTTGCTGTTTGATCAATGGCGCCGCCCTCCCTACAGGGTGAAGAAGCAAGACCCAATTTGTGCATGGACGAAAGGATCCGCCTAACACCAATTCGAAGGAAATAGAGCTTAATCTAAGCTATTCTGGGCAAGCCTATTTCAACGGCCTGGGAAAGAAAGCGCGAAGATTGGATGTATTATAACGGTACTCTGTGTTTCATTTATACGTAATTCTTCAATTGTTTCTGCGAAGATAACAGAGGTGGGCAGTACCGTGTACAAAAGTACCGCGGTACTTTTTTTATAAAGTACGGCGGTGCTCCGTCTAATTTTAGGGGCATTGAAAGCTTTCTTTGCAAGCATTGCGACATATTTTTGTTTTTCGTATCGATTGCAGCTTCAAAGCAGTTTACAGTAATATTATCACAATTGACATTTGTCAAACTTAAGTGTTTACCAGTACTTTCCCTATCCTTCTGGTAGTAGTTACTAGTTAATTTTAAGTAAGGTCAGGTTTAGGAACGTTTTACGCACTTCATAGCCAGCAGCCCTTTTGCAACTTTTATTTAGACTAAGCTTACTCAGGCTAGTAGGGTAGTCTAGGTAGACTAGCATTTTAGTTATGTCTCAAATAAAAACTAAAAAAGTAAATTTAAAATTCCAATTCAATAAAATATTTTGCCATCTGTGAAAGCAATTATTTGCTAGATCTTCTGGTTGCTTGCGGACCTGTATATATAGCATTAAATAAGCAGGTACGGTATTGCTTAAAAGTTGCCCTTAGTATAACGCCTTCAACGTTTTTGTACGAGTCTGAAGAATAAATGGAGTTGAAATACGATAAAAATTTTAAATCTTGAAAACGAATGATGGGTTTGTGTATGAAGCTTATTTTGTCTTATATTTTTCCATTAATCTTAATCATGTTATTAATGTGCATAGAAAAAGAAACAATTTTAAAATTGGTTGAAAAAATATTGTTTTAACTTATCCGTTTAAATATCAGGTTTTGTTTTGACTAAATTGAAGAAAGATCATTAATTGCTTATGCGCTTGAAGTTTTACATTATATAATTAATTGTATCATTTTTTTATACGCCAGTGTCAGTCTATGTCATTTTATACGCCAGCGTCAGTCTATGCCTGTGTTTTTTTGAAACTTTATTCAAACTCCATTTTTTTGACCAATTTTAACAGAATAAAAAGAGGTTACTGAAATGAAATCAACCAATAAAATTCTGATTACCACAAAAAAATGACACAATCATTTTTCAGTGTTAATATTGAACATAACGAAAACAGAGGTTATTTGACTTGTTTTTATTCAAGCAGATGACACATCAAATGTAGCACAGTTAAAAGATCCCTACTCCAGCTTTTTTCTTGTATTTTTGTTTGCAACAAGAACAAGCAGTGGAAAATATTTTACAACACTACGCACCGGTATTAAAATTTAGCATAAATGACTTGGCGTGAATAGTTATTTTATTTTTATATATTACTTTCTGTACAGTACAATATCTAGATAGGTGTGCGTTCGTTTTTCCTCCTTGTAAGTTTATGTTTGAAATAACTTTGAATAGAATAGCCTACTTTTTTTTGTTGCACTGAGCGTTTGATGAGAATGACCAAAAGATCGAACTATATAGATTCATTTAAAAAGTGAGGTTTTAAGAAATATTTGTCGCAGTTTGCTTGAGGTGATCGAAAATTATCAAAGGACTTCCGCCCTACTTTTGAATTATGCTGGGAATTGTATCGAACATTTACGTAAACAAAGTCAAAAGACATTCGAATAGAATACATATTGTGTTACGCTTGAGTGAAATATCATTAATTGGTTGCGTACCAGCCAAAAAAATATGGGGGCAATGAAGTTTTGCCCAAATTATAGTTTTCTAGCACATTACGGATAGAACAAAAAATTGTCTGAGATTCGCAAACCAAGAACAAATTTTGTCCTAAAATCATGGTGATCTCCAAAAAAGAAAAAAAAATTCTTCATTTGAATTCAGTCTCATATTTTTCAATTTTCGACCCAAAAGCAAGATGTTCTCTACAAAAAAAAGTCTTCACCTAAATTTGGTAACTATTTGTTGCTGTTTGATCATTATCACTGTCCTAAAATTTTTGACTTTGCCCAAATAATTTCTTGTCACTGCCCGAAAAATTTCAATTTTGCCCAAATCTTAGAAACTTGGGTGAGCATTTGCCCTCCCTGCCCCCTCCCCCCGGCAGGTACGGCTATGATTGGTTGTACCGATGTTATGATACCGATATTTTAATGTTAAAATTCGTACTATAAATTAAATAAATCTGAAAGAAACAATGTCGGTGTCGTAAGTTGTGACCAAATCAATATTAAAATCTCAAATTACTCTCGGTAGAAATTCATTTTGATGATAATGACTGTTTTAGAAAATGTTAGATTGTTTTATATTCTGACGCAGGGATGCTCAATCTTTTTGTCGAAAAGTTTATTGCGACTTTTGTTGACTATGACCATGCTGGCCATGTTGACCCCAGCTGATTTTAGCTGGGGTCAACAACAAGCTGTAGTGTCCTGACGAGTCCTAACAAGGACGAAACAGGCCTGTCGGAATTTGCTTGTTGATTGGCTTGACTATTCTTACTTAATGTTAGCAATGGAACTGCAGAGTTTAGCTTGACTTTACCCCATTCGTGTTAGCTGACTCAATGATGTGGTCAGCATATCGAAACCACCGTCAGTATGCCCTTGCGGCTTAGCCGTGCTTATCGTAGTTACGCTTGTAGTGCATTGTTTTCATTAAACTATATATAAGTTATAACATATAAAAAAAAAATTGTGCATGGTCACCGCACCAGTTGTGTTTAATGTGCATATAGTAATTATTGTGCAAAAAAGACATTGTAGCTTTGGAAAAAGTAGCATTTTTGCGTGCAATTATATCAAATCTTTAACGCTTTTGGCGCTAAGTATGGTATATTAAAAATTATAGGACTTAATCTTAGTGTAGTAAATATTTTCTGAAGGTATTGCATTTGCAAGGAACATTCTAATTGTCTAATTATAAAAATAGAAATATTTTGCATAAAATCAAAAATCCACTAAACACCAGATTTCATATTCATACCAATGCAAAAGGAACTTGATGAAATTTTAATTTTGTTGCTTTGCAAGCAAAAATATAAAAAACTATCGTAACAGTTAACGGCCAGCGAAGGTTGAGTAATTTTACTAAATTACCAAAACCAGAGTTTCCCAAAATGAGGTCTGTGATGAGCGCACAAGGGGTCCGCGACGATATGACAAAATTTGTCAACATATATACCTGGTAAAGTAATCCATACCATGAAATTCGAGACAAATTCAAAGTTAAGACCTTTTTTTTAGAAAACACTTTTTTTTAGGGACGAATTTTTGTCTATAAACGAGCTTCCCGGTTTGCCCCTACGGAAATATGGTATGCTTGTTTATAAGCATTTATTTTTTAACAGATTTTGTGTTATTTATTTTTGGGTTTGTTTTATCTTTCCTCGTTGATTGGCCAGAAAATTGATGTGACATAAGATTGGGGTCCATGATAAAAAAAGGTTTGCAAATAGAGGTTCGTGACCCAAAAAGTTTGAGAATAACTTTGACTAAACCACTGTAATAGGTTATATGGAAATTGGTACGATTTTTGACAAACTTTTTTAATATAAAAAACAAAACAGAAGACAACGTATTCATTAGGCTTTTCATATATCCGAGGCATATTTTATTCGAAAAATCAAGTTAAAAACATATTCACGCATGTTTTTTACATCCAAAGCATAATTGATTTTTGAAAGTGAACAGTTGGATACGAACGATATTGTTTTCGCTTTGTTAAATACAATTTTTAAATGTCAAATGAAATCCAATGTATGACAGAGTTTTAGTTATTACCATTAATTCGTATAATTCAAAAGTACCGATTACTGATACCGAGTATCGGTACCGCGGTACAATTTTAGCAAGGTACTGGAACCGCGGTACTTTTAAGAAGTACCGTGCCCAGCTATGGAAGATAGTACAAACGGACGTCTAAATCTTAATCTAGCGTGGCAAACGACTGAATACCCAATTAAAAAATCATTCATAATAATAATAATAAATAAAATTTTAACTGGACAACAATAACTTGGCATCTCTGGAAGCAGGTCGGGTTAAAAGCTATTCATTTGTGTAACGCCTCCGTCACTTTCTTGCGAGTCAGTAGGATAAATATTAAGATGAAATGAAAATTAAACTGATTGGTAAGTGTTTGGTTGGAGCGGAACAAACGCATTTAGCAAGCTGTTGGGATGAGAAAAGAAACAGAAGGAAAATACTATGAACTTGGTATGAAGAGGTAGAGAACTTAGAAAAAGTAAACACTAAAACTCTAGACTATACGGCTTCGTAAACCTTTGGATGCTGCAAAAAGCTAGACGCGGGTTATGACGCTCAATGTATTCTTGTGGATAATATTTTTTTTCGCTTTTAAAAGGTTTTCAATTGTACTAAATGGCTTTATACGGTTCTGGAGATTTTTGCAAAAGATTCAATGTGGCTTCTGCAGTATTCCAAGTTAACCATGTGACTCCTGCTATATTCAAGTTTACTCTATGGCTTCATATATCCCTAAATAAGGCCTCCATGCCCGCATCTGCTGTATTTAAAGTTTACCCTGTGGTTTAATGCTGCTTGCAGTATGCGATGGTTCTCTTTAGTCCTCTCTATTGCAAACCGAGTTATCAAATACCCATTCTCCATCTCCAAAGTGGAGTTATAGTGGGTTCAGTCTAAAAGCTTCCTTTAACACCTGCATATTTCAAATCTCACCAGGACACAAACATGCTGTTAATTGTAGTTTATTACCATTATAATATTTGAAATATGTACACCCTCAAAAGAAACAACTTAATCAATAGAACCACGTGACACTAATAGTTTTTCGAAAACAAGGGTGAGATAATACAACTAACGCGGCAAAAGCAAAAACGATCCTTAAGTCCGTCAAACCCTACAATAAATGCTATCTCTACAAAATTTTTATAAATACAAAGCATCAAACCGTCACAGACTAGTAAACAGAGCCACTTTATTTAGTAAAGTCTACAGAAGAGAGACGAGCAAAGAGAAAATCCAGTCAAATAACAACGACAAACAACAACACAAAATCACACGAGGAAAAACGAGAAAAAAAGAAGAGTGAAATTTGTTCATGCGCCTCGAATCAGACCGAGTCAGCGAGCCAATCAACATCAAGCAAACAGCATTTAAGAGCGAGCAGCGCCGTTGAAATGCACGGCTGAAAGTTACACACGTTACTTGCTTACGTCACGAGCACATACACAATACAAGCGGTGAGATGCCATCTTCAGTTGATGACATGTCGTATAATAATTTAAAATAACGCAAACTATATAACAATCAGTGTAGAGAAAGAGACGAGAAATTTAAGTACAATGCTAATTGGGAAAGTGATTCTTTTTAAGGTTGAGCTCCTTCCACTTTACGGTGATTTTTTTCTGCTTGTTCAAAACAGAAGAATTGAGACAAAATCTGTAAAACAAAGTCGAGTCATGTGATGTTTCTGAGAAACCATGACGTCACGAGACCGATTCCGGTCACAGTTTAAACACTTTACGCTTCAATGAACATGAAACTTTGAAGATTAATATATTATAATACATATTTTGTTACCATTGAGAAACTTTTTAGGTTTGAACTATAATTAAGGGAGCAAACTAAAGTCATTTTTTAAATATTTGATTAAAACATTTAAAAACACGTACACTTAAAAACGCAAAAATGAATGAAATCGATTTGTTCTTTTTTTCATATAAATTTTCGTAATGGTCTATATTTTTCACGATGCTTTCACAATACCAAGGACTCGTTGTTTGATCGAAAGCAACTTGATTGGTAAAACAAACCGATTTTTAAAAATCAGTTCAAAAATTCCCACTTTTGTAAAACATGGTGTAAAAATTGAATCTTTAATTTGTTTAACTTTTGACTGAGTTTTTTATTCCAATCTTTTATTCTAATTAAATTTTCTTCAATAAGAGGGCAAAAATATTGCGTTTCCTACGGTAAAAAAAAGGCTAAGCTAAATTTGAAGCAGTACGACAAGAATCAACAATTTAACATAAAAAGTTAAACGGTTTCGCTAAATACAGTATTAAGACATATTTGGAAGAAAATCAAAACAACCAGCAGTGTAGACTTGACAAATGCCATTTGATACGCTGCTTAGTAACTTCGCCCTGAACAGAGTTTATGTTTGACAAACAAAGTAACTACCTCTTGAAATTTTCTATTTCCAGTTCTGTGTCGTCTAACTCCTTTGAATCTTCCTCGAGGCCTGCCCGCGGCAGGAAGACCTGGTCGACAAGGTCACTGTTATCGAGTGAGGGGGTCGAGTGTCGATTTTTCTTTCGTTGTTTACGTGAACGACTCTTTTTCGTTTCCGTGCTGCTGTTAATAAAGTTGGTAGATGAAAAAATAAAAACGTTTGAAAAGAAATTTTTTAATTACTTAATTAAATCTTTTAACAACACTTATTCTTTTTAAGACATTTTAGAAAATAAAAAATGGCAACACTGACCTTTCTCTTTCTTTTACGTGCGTTGTTTCAGTGGCAACGGTTTTTGAAATAACAAAACCGTTTTTAACGTGAGGCGGGACAGGCTCTGACTTGGAGGAGACAGGATTGCTTGAAAAGCCATTCTGGTCTAGATGTTTCTTGGAAGAATCGTTTTTGGACTTGTCCGCTTCTTGCAGCTTTGTTTGTTGTGTCGCGTTTAGTTCTTTGGCGTCCTTTTTCCGATTACTTGGCCTTTGAGTGGAGTCCACACCAGCAAGTTTGCTCTTGGTTGAAGAACGATCTAAGGAGGCTAAGACACCGGCTTGTTCTGGATTCGCTCGATCGTCGATTTTTTTCACGTCGCTACTTGGGTTGGACGAATTCATTTTGTTCGCTTTGCGATTCTGCTTTATTTTCTCGTTGCTCGAGCGATGCTCGGACATTTTGTTAGCCGAGGAAGGATTCGAACCCACGGCTGTAAGTGAGCATTCTTCCACATCCGACTTGAATCGCGATTCATGGTTCGCATCCACTTTCTTCCCGTTTTTTGTCGTTTCGAGTTCTTCCTTGACTTTCTCCATTTTGCTTCTTCCGTTCACTTGAGATTTGATGGAGTTTTTACTTTCGTCGCTCTCGATATGCTTCAACTTCGCGTCGTTTTTTGTCTTGTCCAAAACTTTGTCGTGATGGAGCCCATTGTTTTTACTGCTTTTTGTGCGGGATCCGTTCTGTTGAATTACAGGCGAAAGAACCTTCTTCTCTACGATTTTCTCTTCGGCTTTGCCTTTCTTCTTTTTGCTTTTCGGATTGCTTCTCTCGGTGCCGTTCACCACTGTTTCTTCACATTCAAACGTCCGATTCGGATCATGGTGCTTTTCTTTGACTGTTTTGTCCATGTTGCTTTGAGGCTGCGTTACGTTGACTTTTTCGTTTATCGCAGGCACGGCGATGTCTTCGTTCTGCTTGGCCTCTTTCTTCTGCTGCTTCTGTCTTCCCTTTTTCGATTTTTTTCCCGCGCCGTCATGCGAGCGCTTGTCGCCTTCAATGAAGCTAACCAAATCATTGACCGGAGGGAGTCCGGTCCCGGAGGATTCGATCGAAGCTGGGCGGAGATTCTTTTTCGGTTTTCTTTCTGATGTTTTTCCATCTTTAAAAAAAAAATCTCGCGTTTGCGCTCAACACAAGACTTAAAAAAAAGCTTTTCGCTCGAAACCACAAGTGTCTATCAAGACAACAGTGACGTTGACATCCGCGCTTCAACATCGAGGTTGTCAATGAAAGGGACTTCGATTGTACTTTAACACGATAATGACTCACCTGCTTTCAATAAGCAAGTCAGCAGCCAACAAACGCAGAACTGTGCGTCGTGGTGAAGACTTCGAAAGCAAGCTCAAGAACCGTGTACAACACAGAACAGTTAAAGTTCTAGGTCGATTCATATCACGTGACGTCTTACCGGTGTTCTCGCTCTCTTTCGCTTTTGTGTGCAGTTTACGCTGCAGTCGCTCGCGTATCTTCGTGTTTCGGTTTGCTTGGGCGTTGGTAGGACCGCCGTTGCCGAAAAACTCGCAATAACAGCAGTTGCAATACTTGTTGTTCAGGTTGTTTGCGGCTGCGCTGTTCGCGGTCGCTTGAGCTTCGTTGGCTGAGTAAAGGAAGGTTAAGTCGTCAATTAAACAGCCGGCGATAACCATAATGCGCAAAACGTAAAGTGATCAGAATAAACTTGTTACTGCATTTATCAACTGCAAGCTGCAATGCAAAACAAAATCCACTGCTCCAACAAGCGCACTAATTCTACTTAATTAAGGATACGGGCAACACGTGGTAGCTTTAGAACAAAGACAAAAAGCAATCGGAAATAATTTTTCCGAAACGAAGTAAAATAAGAACGGAAGCTTACCTGCGTTTCCGTCACCGCGAACACGGCAAACTGCGGGAGGATGCTGGTAGTTCGGAGGTTGTTGGTGCTCAGATGGGATAGCTTGCGGTTTATCCGGTTGCTTTGCGTTGTTAACTGTCGGCTGACTTTCTGTTTTCGAAGCGGACGCTGGTGAATTCGGTACTTTTCCGAGGTCCAACTCCTTGACCGGTGGTTGATTGACCGTTGCCACGTTGTCGCTCGATGGACTAGATACTATGGTTATCGAAGTTGTCTGGTCATCAGATCCTGGCGGAATCATCCCCAATTCTGGCTTTGAGATCATAGGCTGGGGTCTCGCGAGCTTTTGAGGAATTAAAGTTGATTGGCTGTCGCCCGACACGCCCGGGTCATGTGACTTGATCAAGTGCTGCTGTGGACGTGGCTGCTTTGAGAGCTTGCTTTGAGCGACGAGCTTCTTTCGACGCAGTATGTGATTTCGGATTTGAATCGAATTGGCTGAGGTGGTCGACGAGAGGTTGCTCACGTTAGATGCAGAAACTGAGGGATTCTGTGCTTGAGTGTTGGGATAACCACCAAGAAGACCCGCTGTTTAAACAAAGTGGAGGTGACATAAGATTTCGTGAACGAAGCGAAAAACCAAACGAATCCTGCAAATTTTCAGTTCTTACTGTGTGTGGTTGAAGATAGTGGCACTGATTGGAGAAAAGGATTAGGTGGGAGACAGGATGTCTGGCTCAGAGTGGTTGGAATAGTGAAGACGTTTTGAGATGATCCTGGTTGAAATCCTGGGCGTTCTCCCGAAACTACAAAAAGAAATCAAATAATTCTTCAAATCGAAAGCATCGTCGAAAAACACTTACATTGCGGAAGAGCCTGGTTAAACATCAAGTTCGGACCATCATGCAGTGCCAGATTGAAGGGAGCACCGTCTTTGAGACTGACTGAAGTTCCTGGGTGAAAGTGCATTGGTTGTCCTTGGACGGCGGCGTGAGTGGCGCTCGTCACAGGAACGGATGCGGAGCTTGTGGAGGGAGCCATGGTGAAAGGCGAAACAGAGCTAGTGGTGAGTCCCGGAATCTGGGCGTAGAGTGACGGAAAATACTTGCTTGAGGTCGGAGTGAAGGCGGACGAAGATGACGTGAACGTCGGAACGGAAGGGCTTGTAGAAGAAGTCGAAAAGAGAGTTGATGATGTTGACGAGTCAGCTGAAGACACGGAGGTAGGAGAAGACGAGCTTACAGCTTCCGCCGAAGACGCGTAAGTTCTAAAAACAAACCTTAATCAAAATACTATAAACAATAAAATTTTGTTTTCTTTATAATTTTTTTAAACAAGAATCGTCAATACAACAGCAGTTAATTCAAGGTGCAACGACTTACCTATCAGTGTCAACCAGTGGTGGAAAATAGGATCCAGGAGACTGACCCAATGACCCAGTGCTCGAGAGAAAGGGAGAAAAAAATCCTTGAGGCCTCGTGCTTATGTAATGTTGAAATGCGGAAGCACAACCGGGAGAAAGGATTTGGTGAGGTAGCACGTTTCCGGGAGTTGGCAGCCAGGTCTATACAACAGATTTTACATGAGACCCAACTGAAATCGCTTGTAAAAAATTGTTTATTTAATAATTTCAAACGATACCCTGAATATAATGTAAACTTTCATGCGAAACTGTACGAAAAGGCCTCAAACTTTAATCAACACACTTCAAGACAACAATCACCTGATGACCAGAGACAGGCCAATCGTGCAAACTGGTCGGAGTCGCGTTGCCATGAGTGACGGCAAATTTTGCATTGGGCGACTTTCCAAGAGCGCCCCATCCGGAAGAGTTAGCAGCAAGATGAGAAAACGCGTTTCCACTGTTGCTTGTATCGGTTTCTTGTTGCTGCGAATCCTCGGTTTTCGGCGAGGTAGACGATTTTTCGGCATCGTTAAATTGGTTTTCTGAAGAACTCAACGCGGATGGAGCTTGTCTATAAAACTGACCAATCGCGCCGCTGCTTCCCATCGTATGGAAGCCGTACAAGTGCGGCTGAATCAAGAAATGCGACGAAATGTTCTGCCAAAAAAGTTTATTTTCTAAAAGGAACACTGAGGGTGCTTATCGGTCGCATACCTGGTTGTAAAAGTGACTTTGATGGTTGGGGTCCGCGATATCGTTCGAGCTGTAACCAGCGACGTTGCAGGAAACTTGACTCGATTGAGCAGCGAAGTAGTTCCTGGCATTCGCGAGATGAACGCAATTTGCACACTCGCACAACCGATTGTCCTCCAGGGCAGGATGAAAATCTTGAAGTAGATATTGATCCTGATCCGTCTGCAAAGCAATCAATATTGATTGTAAAAATATAAGAAAACTTTGGTTTGTATGATTTTTAGTTGTCTAAACATTTTGACACTCCTCTTCTACACCTACATGGTAGGTTAAAAAAACTATTTAGCGGCTAGATGTACATATTTTAAACCGCTAAAACCAAACTTCTCTCTGTAAGCCCGCTTACTTCTGGTACAAAGAAGCTTTTATTTTGATAAGACTTAAGAAGGTGTCGACACTTGGAGCACTTGCACAAATCACTTTGCTCTTCGTCACCATCGTACTCATCATCTGCATCCTCGTTATCTTCCGCTTCGTTCTCATCTTTACTGGCATCATTTGATTCATCGTGCGACATCTCGCCGCCAACAAGACTGCTGTCGCGGTAAAAAGCCTTAAAAAGATAGCGTCAAAATAGGGTGATGACTTTCAGACGTCAAGTGACAGTCAAAGTAAGGTCTACAATAGTCAAAATACCTGGGAATTGTTGTTGGTGGTGTCGCTATCGGTGAAAACCTTATGCTTTGAACGTGAAATCGATTTTTTCTTCTTTAGTTTAATAGTTTTATTCCTGCAAACAGAACACAATTTTTCATAAAAACTGAATACATTACAGCGAAAAGCGTCTATGACATTTAAATGAAGAGAAGGAAACACATTAAGTCGCAAATAGTTCATTGAGTGCAAAAACACTTAAGTGCAAATATACCAGCATAAATGAGTATTGAAATAATAACATTAATATTAAAATAAAACGATAAAATTTGTAAGTTCATATGCAGCTTAAAGCAGATACCATAGACACTTGAATGTGTAGCTTTGTCAAACAGGTAGTTGATTTAAAAAGAAATGCATTGCAGGCAAACATCCCAGCCTTTTTACAGGCTTCTCCCAATAAAAAATTTTAGGTAAAGTCGCCACAGCTGCAGCCGATCTACAAGATCTTAACTCATGATGCAACGATTAGTAAAATTTGAAAACGACACATTATGATAAAGCATCAATACGAGCAATAGACGAGTTCTTACCTAGTTCGAGAGGAAGAAGCATCTTTTGCAAAGGATACGACGGCATTAGAAAGCGACGAAGACGACGACGGAGACGACCAAACGTCGCCAAAGAATGGGGAATGGTCAGAAGCCATTCGGGGAAGATCGACCTGAACAATGTGATGCGAATGTAGTTCTTAATCGGAAGTAAATTTCTCGACTTTTGGGGGTATTAATTATTGGCGGCCCAGTATACTTAACATAAGAATTTTTTTGGTGAATTTACCGAGAATGAGGATAAAACATCAAAAGATGTCCGAAAAAAGGTCCTCGTTCATATTTATAAAATAAAACATCAAAAGTCTCCTTTTCCATGAAGATCTTTTTGTCTTCATTTCAAAGATTAATTATTTTTCAATCTTTTCGATATCACAAAATACTTGAGCAACTTAGATTTTGCAAAAACTTATACTGACAGAAAATAATCATAGTTTTCTGACCCCTTCACTTATAATATCTTAAATGTATAGGTAAAAAACGTTTGTTTGATCGGCAACCGACAACCATTTTTCAGTTTTCATTTTATTTTCGCGGCCCCATACTTATAATTGTTCTTGATTGAAAGTAAACCTGGTAATATTATTTGATAAATAAGTAAAATATGCGAAAAATGTTAGAACCACCGCACTGAACAGTCACTGGACGTCTCCCAACTCATGATTGAAATTATTTTTAATTTATAAAACTAAATCATTCTTCTCTTTGATAAACATTTCAATTAATCAACACACAAGCAAAAATAAAAGTATTTTGTTGTATGAAAATTTTAACAACAAAAAACTCACTAATATTTCAGCAGCTGTTGACTCTAATGCTGCTGAAGGGAAATTCGAATTGTTACCGGATGGAGACCCATTGCTGTCGCGAATATTCGATTCTGCTTGCGGGGAAACTTTATGCGGCGCTTGCACTTTCGTCTTGACGGTCGGGGAGGGCGATCGCGAAGGTGACACGTGATTCGACGGTTCGGAGGGGTTAAAGAGTTGCTTCTGCAGTTGATGCAAGTGCTGGTAGGTCGCGAGAAAGGGTCTCGAAGTCGAACAAAGAGAAATATCATTCGCGTGAACGTCGGAACCACCGTGGGTGTCGACGACGTCGTTCGTGCTAAAAAAAATCGATTAGGACGTAACGACGCTTCGTTGGCAAGCGTCGCGATACTCACCAAGGCTGCGGCGAAAGCGATCCGATTGAATCGTGCTCTGGTTCCAGGGGAGCGAGAAGAGCGTGATCCTGGATTTGCGGAAATTCGTTGTTGTCGGAGCTCGGGTCGGAGTCGCCCGACGGCACGCTAGGGGGATGGATGTTCTGCAGATACTCGGTGCACAGATACGCGGTTGCGTTCGCGTCGCTGGTCGGAGTCAACGGCGGCTGAAAGTGAACTTCGCTCAGGCTTTCATCACTGTTAAGTGGACTCTCGAACGGAGGATCGGTGTCCGACTGAAAACAAAATTTTTCAGTCAGTTCAGGGCCTGACGACATTGTCCCTTTCGAGTTGGCGCTTTAAAAAAGGTAAAATTATTAGGGCGATAACGGAACATGATGGGAAGCGGAAGTCTATATCGTACGTAAAGCGGCGGTGATATCATTACGTCATTAGAGTTACAATCATCCAGCTTATGTTTGAAGGACGGGAGTCTGCCATCTAAAGTGAATCACTTAATGCATCGGCAGGAAGGCTCCACAAACGTCGACTAAATAAAACATTAACACACTCAAAGATGTCTTTTGCAAAATGGGCAGACAATAAATGGTTTGAACCTTTATGATCATCCCGTTCTCCGTAAGAGCGACACACCAAAACATACGGTTTTTTACTGTAGAATAGTCATAAAATTATTTGGCTTGTCTGACGTGCGAGAACTCGAGCTCGATTCTCAGTCTATCGGAATGATTCGACTTGGGATGAGAGCTTGACGAAAAATTGCTTAGAATGCTGACTCCACTTAAAAGAGAAAGCAGCAACTAGGCTGATGACAATTTGCAATGCAGAACTATTCGAGAAATTTAAATCGAGATGCGTCCAGGTTCACAAATGAACCAAAAAACAATGTTACGAGGAAAATACATAGAACTTTTTTATAAACAAGAAAATCGTTGATACTATCTTCAACTAAATGCAAACACCAAAAGTAATCTCGAAAAGCAGTCGATCATCGCACCTCGTCGCCGTGTTTCTCAGCACTCGGGTTTTTTGGTTCTTCAAGTGCGCACGTCGAAGGCGCGAACGGGAAGCTCTTGCGCAATGTCACAGACAGCTTCGCTTTTTCAGCGTTGCCGAGAAACATCTTCGACTTTTTCGAACGCAACTGTTTAAGATAACCTAATTGTCGGTGAAATAACATAATTTAGATAATTATAAACGCGTTGCGTGAAAAGAATTTGCCGAGTAAATGACTTCTTTCAAACTTTTGCTACGAAATGCTATTAAAAATAAGCATTTGCTTAAAATGTCTAAAAATTCTGCGATGTCGGCATAATCCATAGTTTGCATTTATTGATCTTACTAAATGGAAATACTGACGAAAAAAACGATGACGTCGCGTAGCCCAAGGCAGCACCTGCAAAGCTTAAGCCACAATTACAAGTTGATATACATGAAAAAAAGCACCAACGTTCACCTGTCGGGCTGTTTCCTGTTCAACCTTGTAAAACTCCCATTTTTCAGAAGGTTCTGCTGGTTGTGGCGACGGCTGCTGCTTTTTATGATTTAGTCTTTCTTCAGCCTTTTCGTCGTGGTAATCATCAAGAAGCTTCTGAACATCCCTCCACATGACGCAAATCTCGTGCATCTTCGTCTCGAAGTTATGAAATCTAGTCGAGAAAAAGACCTTCATTTTTTACCCCCAACT
This sequence comes from Diplosoma virens, assembly GCA_963680785.1. NCBI lineage: Eukaryota > Metazoa > Chordata > Ascidiacea > Aplousobranchia > Didemnidae > Diplosoma > Diplosoma virens. Next base: position 16,199,168 of record OY796896.1, read on the forward strand.
CCAACCAACTTGCACACTTTTAAACGTCAATATTTAAGACAACATAGGTCAACCTAGTAGAAAAGAAAAACTTAAAAGGTCGCGAAGCTGGCATAAGGTTGAACTAAAGCACTGGGAAGCTACGAGCACGAAAAACTCGGCTCAATAAACTTGACCTTTCTAAAACACTTAATTACGAGACGAATGCAACTCGAGGCGATTTAAACCAGTATAGCTTCGAGCTTCCGGTGTTCTTACTAACCATCAATAGCGGTATTTCCAATGCTATCTATCTTCTTTTTACACTTAGATGCATATAATACATACAATAGGTCTTTTACTGTACCACGCCAACACAACGGTCATCTAGAAATACCTAAAATTTCTTTCCTTTAGGTATAAAAATTAAAAAAATTTACTGTACAGTAGACATATTAAACTCACGAACTTGTGCGGGCCGCATTCATGGTAAGAAGGAAATTGTGGGCCGCAAATTCAGAAACGTTAAACTATTTTTTGACAGTTGGTGTAATAAAACGTCCAATGTTTACTTTAAATTCTAAACTAAACTACTTAAAAGTCACGCTCCTTTGCAATCATATAATTTTTTCAAGTAAAATGTTTATAGTCAAAATCCAATTGAAAACAAATAATCACGGATAGTTTGCTTGGTATTTAGCACTTATTACGAACAAATGTTCTGGCCTTTTGACATTTTTTATCTACAGTTACAAGGTTCGCAATGGATTGATCAGTAAAATGAGTAGCCTACTACTCTGCCTGGTTCTCTGACTAGTTTTTTATTAAATTTTTATTAAAATCATTTTTACGAAAAATAATTGTTCACAAACATAATTTGACCCGTAAAACGCCATGATTTTAATGCAAATATGCGATGTTATTGCACTCTCGATTGTTTGCAGATAAAAAGATAAAACATGGGTATTCCAACTTAATTATAATTTACTTTTAGCACAGAAGTCGACTCAATTTTTAGCAGTTTTATTTGATTACATTCATTGGCTTGGACAGCTTTATAAGCAAATGAAAATGAAAATGACAGAAATTAGTCTTCAACTGACGAAAAATCAAAAAATCTATTGAATTCTTCAGAGTTTAAATAAAATTGGCATGTTTCTTAATGTTAGAGATTGTTAGTTTTATGGCAAGCAAGAAATTTACTATGGAAAGATGAGTATAGAATCACTCCTAGCTCTGCCACTGCTATAATGAATATCACCTAAATCACTTTTGGCCTGTAATATATTCAATTGATCGAGAAAATTCACACACAGGGGTAATTTGACCTCTTACTATCGAGGCAAATGACACAGTTCTGTGCAAAAGTACAAAGACTCATTCGATTTCGAACAATATCACATTGGTGCTTCGCTGTTTCCGACCGCATTTCGCTAATTTTCAACAGCCAGGACAATTACTGGTGAAAATTGGTAAAGTGCAAATAAAAATCAAGCAGGCTAATTTGGAAAAAAAAGTTTATATCTAGACATAAACTTTTTTTCCAAATTAGCTAGCTTTATTATTGTTTGCTAACTTGATAATTTTTTTCCAAATTAGCTAGCTTGATAATTGCTTGCACTTTAACAAATCAGTTTTCACAAGTAATTGTCATGGTTGTTGAAAATTAGCGAAATGCGGTCGGAAACAGCGAAGTGCCGATGTGATATTGTTTGAAATCGAATAAATCTTTGTACTTTTGCACAGAACTGTGTCATTTGCCTCGATGGTAAGAGGTCAAATTACCCCTGTGTGTGAATTTTTTCGATCAATTGAATATATTACAGGCCAAAAGTGATTTAGGTGATATTCATTATAGCAGTGGCAGAGCTAGGAGTGATTCTATACTCATCTTTTCATAGTAAATTTTTTATTGTCTTATGAAGATTCTGAATAGATATATCACTACTGTTCTTAAGTTGTTTGGATAGAAAAAAATGTGTCAAAATTGCAAAATTGTGTTGAAACCTTGTTATATTTTTTGCGAATTTCTCGATATATTAAAAAAAATCATAGACTCAAAAAAATTAAAGTTGCACGGGCAGTGAGTTTGACATGCTTGATCTACAGTTAGCTTTATCAAGCAGATGTTAACTTCTGCTCAATTCGTTCAAAGACAAGGTTTGAACCCCAGAAAAGTTACAAAAAGTTTCGGTCGTAAAAAAAGATAAATTTAAGTTATACAGTGCGGGTCAAAAGAGTTTGCAAAATTTATAATTGTCTTTAATATTGACTGTATCTATTGAAAGTTTAAATATCCAAATAAAATCTGTTTTCAAACATAAATATGAAGTATATGTTAGAGGTTTTTTTACAGAACTAAATATTACAAACAAGAAAATAATGAATATTAAATATTTAAGGATATTAAATGGGCCAAAAGAGTTTGCAAATCTTTATATTTATGTAAGAAAAATTACAATAAACTATGAATTTAGGATATTTACAACATATTTTAACAGAAAATATCAAAAACAAACCAAATTGTACAAAAAATAAGCAAACCTTTTGAAAGTACAACATATGGTTGTGTTCAAGAATAAAATTACAATGAATGAATAAATTAATGAAAATGAATACATTTGTTTAATATTTAATTTGCTTTCCACCGTTTTGAATTAACTTTACTAATCTTCCATCAACTGAAGAAGTTAATTTCTTGACTACTTCAGGTGAAATCCGAGAGGAAACTTCCAAAATTCTCTCCCACAGTTCCTTTTTGTTACCAAATTGACTTCCTTTTTCATAGATCTTTCTCTTTATAATCGACCAAAGGTTTTCAATTGGGTTTAAATCTGGACTTTGTGGATGCCAATCCATCAGTTGTTGTCCTGTTATACCCACACCTGAAAGCCAACCTTTAGTAAAGCGAGAGGCGTGACTTGAAGCATTGTCTTGTTGAAAGATAATGTTCTGTGTGACATCATCATTTTGAGAATTTAACCAGGGCATAAAATTCTCTTCCAGGAAGGCACAGTAATTGCCAGAATTCATTTTAAGTCCATCGGGGACAAGAAAAGGCCCAACAATCTCATCACCAATTATTCCAGCCCAGATCATCATTTCACCACCTCCTTGTTGACGTTTGTACCGCAGACGAGGACTTGTGTTCTTTTGGAGCCAACCTCTCCTCCAACCATCAGGGCCATCAAGCGTAGCTCGTGCTTCGTCTGTCCAAATAACAGTTTGGAAATCGGTTTTCAAATACTTAGTAGCCCAGAAAAGTCTCTTTTGGCAATTAATATCACTTAAAGGCGGGCAAACTGCCGGTGATCGCTGATCTGCCATGTTATTGAGGATTTGATTGCGAGTCCTTTTGGACACATCCGTTAGTCCAGCCGCATCAAAAATGTCTTTGCTTGTGCAGTGTGGGTTCTGAGACAAAGCTCCCTTGATTTTTCTCAAATCTCTGCTCGTTGTCACTCTTGGTCGACCGCTTTTGTGTTGTTTTCGATCTACCTTGCCCTCATCGTAAACCTTTTCACCGTACGATAATCTCGTTTAATAATTTTGGATATTTCCAATGTGGACCTCTTCATCTTAAGCAGTTTTACAATGTTAGCCCTTTCACTTGCTGTTAACATCTTCCCTTTAGCCATATTTTAACTAAATTATATAAACTGCAAACACTTTTAGCTCACCTTAAAATGACTAAATTTAAAAAAAAAAGCATAATTAGTCATGCACAACATTATAAATGTATGACTACTTGTAAATGGCTGAGCTATTAGTGATTATGGATGTACTACTAAATTTAAATCAAAAACTGGCCTAAAATAGAAAATCAAGATTGCAAACTCTTTCGACCCCCAGTATATTAAGTAGGATAGCTGACATGAGTATAACGATAAAGAAAATATTTTAAAAAATTTAAATCACTTTTAGACCGATAGCAATTCATATCATAACACGTATTAATGTAAAGTTAAACGCGATTATAAAAACTATTGTATCGTTTAACTTTTTTCTTTTATTTCGCGATGATCTACTTATTTGAAAAAGCATACTTAGTGTAACTAATATCAACATGCATAAAATAATCACATTGTAAGCATGCAATATGGTTATTTAATAAAAAGCAACGTAGTGTTAGCAAATATAATAATAGTAATAGACATAACTAAAAGGAGAATTTTTTTATCAGAATCGACGGGTCAGTTTGAAATAAAATTGCCGGAAGAACGGGTGTTCTAATACCTTTCTTTTCTTTCAACAACTAAACTAAGAAAAACAAGATGGCGTCGGGTTGTGCAGTCATAAAAGAGCAATTTTCAACTTATAGCTGCGTTTAATCAACGGCGCTATGTCTTCTCGTGATAACGAAAAGCGAAGAATGAAACGGTGAATCATTAAAAGTAATTAAGTAGATTGGGTTAAAAAGATCGACATTCTTACATTTTAGGACAATTGAAAATAATCTTTAAAGGATTTCTATGGCTATTGTCTAGTTAACTTTAATGAAGTCAAATAACGTGTTGTTTTTTGCCATATTATCATGTCATTTTGAATGTTTTTTATACTTTGCATGCGAGTAACATGGGTACCACAATGCAAGCATAAATCAAGAGGCGGACTTGTTTTTTCTCTAAAAATTGGCATTGCAAAGCTCAAAAGAGAAAAAAGCTACGCTACAGCATTTCTCGACTTTTTCTAAGGTCCACGAGATTTCAGCAATGTAGAGATTTTGGCGCTCAATCTTTACTTGTTTACTGATTTACTTGAGCGTTCTATTTTCCAACATCGGACAGACAAAATCAATCCGATGATGACCCTTTTGCTTGTCGAGATCTCACACTCGTCAAATCATCAATCACTCTGCTTGCTTTCATCTTTGCTGCGTATATAGGGCAGAATTATCTAGAACTACCAAGCAGATCTATCTATAGATTTAAAAAATAATATTCTGATAGAGAGCGTTTTTGAACAGCGTAGCATTACTTGAACTAGTTGTAGTCGATGGTAGACAAATAGATTGCTATAAGCAGGGTTGTGGAGTCGGAGTCGGAGTCGTATGTTTAAGGAATCGGAGTCAGAGTCGAAATTGTTTTTTAGATTTGGCGCAGTTGGAGTTGTTTTTGTTTTTGGAGATTATGTTTTAGGCTAAATTAGACCTCCACGATTTTGGAGTCGCACATTTTAAGTGGAGTCGGAGTCGTTTTTTAGATATTCTGGAGTTGGAAAAAATTCATCCGACTCCAGAACCCTGGTTATAGGGTCGTACAAACAATAACATCTGTAAATGTTAATGCAAGAACAAGATTCTTGCACCACGAGTTGACGTCATAGTCCAAGTTTATTGAAATTAAAAGTTACGAGTCCAACTTCGACTTTTCAAAAAATCCAAGTCAAAATCAAATCGTTTCAACTCTTGCAGCAAGGTTCAACCACTTTTACCTATTTTGATTCACTAGATTTAGCCTCGAGAACAGCAGCATTTTTCTACAACAGCTAACATTCTTGGTGATAAAATACAACACTTTGGCGTAAGTCAACCAACATCTCTAACACGTAATAAACATGCTGAAGTTGCTAAACCAAACAAAACCTTGCGTGATTACAAAAAAATAGTTTGTGCTAAAAGCTTCGAGCTTTCAGATACAGGCGCTCGGGTAACATGCAATCGCAATTAATGTGTAGGGCCCACAATTTTTTTATATCCCGACAAACAAAAAGCTCGTTATTGGATTAACTATGTCTGTGCGATAAGACTTGCTAAAATAAATAAGAAAGTAAAGCTTGAGTAAATGAGTAAACAAGTAAAGATTGAGCCCTGGACTCTCGGCAACAAAATCATGCTACTCCCCTTTTGTAGTCTTTTGTGGTTATATGACTCTTTTAAATTAGAAATTTAGTATAGCCTGTGACCTCTTCCAACTCTCTTTTCTACAGACAGATTGGCAAAAACCTTTTTGTAAAGTAACTTTGTGACCTTTGCAACCCTCATGAGAGGCGTAACAACGGATCGAAAAAAACGAAAAAATGATTTTGATTAATGCAGACTTTAAGAAATGGTTTTCACTGAGCCAATTGCATTGATCCAACACGCACGTTTAAGTTTATACCATTCTATATTAATCAGTGGCCGGCGACACAACGGTCAATCTTTTTCAAAATTTTTAAAGCCTGTTGTGATTTTTTGAAGTAATGTGAAAATTTTCCATCGATATAAAAATAGAATCTCATTTTGGGACAAAGTTAAAAAGCGACACCAAGCGACATTTCAAAGAGAAAAAACTTTCAGTCACTGACCTCATGAGAGCAGCAGTGAATTTATTTTCATGTTTAGTTTCATACTGGGCACTTCCTTGCCGTAATTGATTTACGATCTCCGAAAGCGTTCTATTAATAGTAGCCTGGTTAAAAACCATGGCTTGAAATAAATTTATATGGTGCTTTTCTAGTGTTGCATGGTTGAACCGAGACAAATGCTTTTCCTAAAAAACAAACAAACAAAATTATTTTTTATTAATGCACACGTTTTCTGACAGTTGCATTTACGCGACACGCATACCGAACCTTCTATCATTCGCTACTAATCAATGGCTGGCAGTAAAGCGTCTAATCGTGGTAGTTCAAAGGTGAAAAAACGCCGCCACAATCAAGCGGCTGCATCTTACATTGTTAAGTTGCTGTATTTCCTCTAATGTAAACGCAGTCAGTAGGTGTCGAGCAATAATGAAGGTTACTATAAGACTCGATAAAACTTTTTTATCTGTTACTTGTTAAAAGGCCTGCATGAAAAGCTAATGATATAGACAATTCACAATGTAAATTAACTACTGCAGACAAAAAACGAGCTATTTTTAAAAGCATTAGTCATTCAACAAAACATGAAACAGTAAGAAACAACAGTAATAACCATTAGAAAAGACTTGTCAGACGCTATCACGCTTCAAATCTGCATTGAGGTAATAACAACTAAAATCGTATTGCAATAAAAGCAAACAAAGACAATACATACCAGCTGGGGAAAAAACGAAATTAATTTTGAAGAACAGTTCATTAATCGAGTGAAATCTTCAAACATCGACTCAACGAAATTGCAAGCAAGAACCGGAGTATTGAAGCCATTAGTCAACAGCTGCAAAAGGCGGGTCTGCAAACGAAGTAAGAAATCTTCATCAAGTTTGGTTTAAAAAAAGTGTAATAGCAACATTCCAAAGACTAACTTCAATTATTTTTTAAACCATCTGCATTTTAATTTTATATGACAAAGACGCAGAAAGATCCCCGGTAAGGGCGATGTCCGGTGTCAAGTTGGTGGACAAGATAAATACAGAGGAGCTGATTGACATGTTGGAATTGAAGGAAGCAGCAATGAGCTGCCAAGGGTGAATGATATGAGGTGGTATGGTCATGTTTTAAGACTACCTAAGAAAGATGTTTTGATGAAGGCAATGGTACATTAAGTGGATGGAAAACGTAAACAGGGCCGACCGAGGATGAAATGGAGGGAACAAGTAGAAGGAAACATGAGAAGGATTGGTTTAAGAAGATGTAGCAGATCGGTGTAGGTGGAGGGAAGGTATAAAAAGAGTTGCAGAACTAGTGGGATGCATCCAGCCACTTCCAGTCACTGGAGATTAAACCGGATTAAAACTGGATAGATGATTGATGAATAAATATTAAAAAAATCAAATGTAAAGCATTCTAATCAAAAGCATAAGTTTGAAAAACGATTTTGATTTTCTTTCAATAATTTTAAATTTTTCACACCACAGCCGTACCTCATTCATTTTCACTTACCGTCATGCCACTAACGAATTCCTGGCAGAGAATATCCACTTTTCGAAATAATAAATCTGGTTCTTGGGACATTAATCTAAAAGCATTATTAAAATTAAGAAGCAAATTTACATAAAATTGATCAAGTTTGCAAGCATGAAGATATTTTTACTTACAGATCAACACAAGATTTCAGTTCTTCTGTATCAATTGTAGTATAAAAGAAAGCACCATGATAGATGCAAGATATAAGATGATGAATTTGGGTCTTGGCATGTATCAATTTTTTATGACGTCGTTGATCAGCTTCAATTGTTCTACAAAACAAATTTTCAAAGCTATTGTGAAATTTTTTTCATATTGTAAAAGTTTGCAAAACATGATCTTTATGTTATTTACTATTTTCTTCTAGCCATCAGAACAGAAAAAAAAATTATTTTTATAGTATGTTTGACATGCACATTGCAAATTAAGAGAAATTATAAACAAAAATACCAGAACCTATTGAGTACCTTCTTTCTAAGCAAGGTTCACAATTGCAGGTTGTGCTTGACATCTTTGCCGAACTCTCAGTTTTGGTTGGGTCAGACGTATTACTGGGCTGCTCAGATACAGATATCTGTTCAGAAATCTGTAATTATAAAATTAACAGCAGAATAACAAAACAATATTTTTCTAAAATTTAAAACACAAAATTACTTATTAAAAACTAAGATTAACTGACCCAGCTATTAAAACCATGAAAATTCCCTAACAAATGGCTATGCCAAAGAAGAAAACAATATATATATTATACACAAAGGAAAGCATTTTTCAATGCAGCTGCAACAGTGCAATGATCAGAACTAGAAAATTTATTTATTAATTTAGTTTAAAAAATTACTGTGTAGTGTTAGGTACCCAATAATTAAAAGTTTCAACAGTAATCTTTGTTGCAAATAAATGATAAAGTTTGCTAATAAATATCTATTTACAAATATATTCATACTCGAGCTTCAGAAGAAATCCCATTCAACGTTTGTGATTGTACTTGACTTGGATCAGTCTTTGGTTCATATTTCATGACTATGCTATTAATTTTTCAAGCATGAATGATTATTATGTTTAAAAAATGCATTCAAATATAACCTAAACAGTGTAAACAATAATTTAAAAAGTATAAAAAATAATTATATCTGGCTGTCTTCAATAATAATTTTTTAAAATTTAGATAGTTTTAAAAATACTAAAACACAGTTTGTTTTAAAATAGAAAAATCTTAACCAAATACAAGTACAAAAAGTTTGGTTTTATATTTTATTTACAAACTAAGTAATAGAAATAAGTAACAGGCTGCAACATAGAAAAATTAATTATTTGAGTAAAACATTCTCTAAATACATGTGCATTTTAAATTTTAAACAAGAAACTGCACAAGCATGACATAAAAAAATAGAACCAAATTTTGCCAATAGCTTTCAACTAATTGTATCTTACTATTAATTGAAAGAGCAAATTAAAATGAGTAGTATATGATATAATCATTTTTTTCTGGCTTACAGTGCACATAACATTACAAATAAACTATGAAAAACATGTACTTTTATGCTTAAACAATTCAGACTCTGCAACCCTGTAATAAAGAATCACTTTAAAATAGTTCTTTCATGAAAATTTAATGCTGTAAACCACAAATGCAAATCAAATGAGTTACAAAAGAATATAACAGTTATTTTTAAAATCTCTGGACTTTAATTTGATGGAAAAATGCATTTTTTCTTGAAAGCGGGTAAAAACCTTTTTTAGATTTTACTTTTATTTTCAAAGAAAAATATTGCCTATTGCGTTGCAAGAACTTTAAAGTAACTTTTTATGTCACACAAAAAGTATGTGTACTTGTGTAAAAAACTGCTTGCAAATCTGTAATTGTTATACACAAAAAAATGCATGCTCAAAATTATCATGCATGACATTTTAATTTTAAAAACAAAATTGGGACAATTTAATTTTAAAAAATTGAAGTGTATGGTTCTACGGCTCAAAGTTATTTAAAATGAGTACAAAAAAGTTTCATTCTGAATTTGCAAACACAAAATAGCTAATTATTGCTGCCATACGCAACTGTAATATCTCTATACCAACATGCTGTACATATAACTTTAGCTGTGCTATGAAGTACCCTTCCATTAGCAAGTCCCTGTTTTTCCATAATCTGGATTTCATAAATAGCTACATTGGTTGCATACACTTTAAAAGTAAATCTCAAAGTGGAAGTGAATGTTATGTAATTTTCTTTATTTTTCTGCCAAATATTTGAGAGGTAAGTGGTACCATGGTCACAGGTAAATGTAAACAAAAGGAAAGGCTCAATACAAGTCAGTTTATCAATGAAATAATGAGATTCCAACTCTGAACAGAATGAATTTACTGATAGTGAGTCTGAAGATGATGTACATATTGTACATAATGTACAAGATGTGGTGGTTGACCAGGCAGGCAAGGATGGCACTGGCAATCAGGGTCCACCAGATACCATACCATCAAACATTTCAGGCATTAGAAGATTTTAAGGTAAAAAGTAACATATTCCTTTTCTCATTTCCAATTTTTATTGTCTTATTGATGTTTATTAACAAAAAAAATGCATATAATAACACATAATAACATTTTACTGATTCTAAAGTAACAGTTTTTAAAAATAACATAAAACTAATGATTTTACCCAAGAAATACAGTAGTAGTAGTAAACGTGCTGAAGGAAAATTCAGCAGCAAAAAGGTTAATGGTTATCATAATAACCAGCAAAAGTGACAAGGGCAAAACATAAAGCACCAATTTTTTCATATAAGGGCTTGTTTCCACTACAAGCATGAAATGGAGCATTCTTTGTTTTTTCATTGATTTTTTTCTATGCTTAAAAAGCTAAGTGAACACTATGCAAAGCAAAAAAAATCAATAGAACAAATAAAGAATACCCTATTCCATGCTCATAGTGGAAATGAGCCTTAAGAGTTGCACTGTAGCACTGATAAAAGATGATTTTTTTTCTTTATTATTTTAGTTACCAAGGTGCCATTAATCATTAATTTACATATGAAAATTGCCTTTTTTGACCAAGATTTTATCTAAAAAATAAATACGAGTATTTTCAAAAACAGTGGGCTGCAGAAACATGGTCATTGAAAAGACAAGGTTAAATTAATAGCACATACATAATATAAAGTATAAAAATTCAAAACTGGTGCAATGGAATTTGCTTTCACACATCTATCAAACTTTGTTTCATCACACCCAAAACTTTGAACAGAATTGACAGCTTTGCATTTTTTCAAGCATGTCATTTTTACTTTTATATTTGATAAGCTGCTTGCCACTTCTTTTTACAAATCCGATTCAATATTTAAGGGTTAATAATTTACCTGTTTTTAAGTATTATTCTTAAAGTACAACTATGTAAAAATAAGAGATCACACAGATGACATCATGACTAACCTATTTTCTGCATGAAACATTATATTTGATCTGCCATTGCAGTTTCCAACAACATAAAATTTTTCTGTACAAAGTCAATTTTGAAAAATAGCAAATATAGTTTTTTTTATAGCATCAGTAGTTTTTTTTACTACATGCATTGTGACAAAATAACTTTTGTTTTTTCAAACATTATGAAAATTATGCAATTAAGTGAACAAAGCAATATTCAGAGAATAAATTGTTTTTTTTAAAGATTAGATAGAAATTCAGATTTTAATGCAAAAAAAGTTATTTATGCATTTAAGTAACATGCAATTAAACAATTTTGTCTGTATTTCATAAGCATAAAATCAAAATATCTGAATAAAAATTTCTGATATCTATGTATTATAAACATATACCCAGTCATTTTCTACAACAAAGCCAAAATAATTACAATATTGAGGTTAAAAATCAAACCAATTAAAGATAATTAGTTTAACAAACTTTTTTCTTATTTTGAATTGATCTGCATTGTTCAGCTAACAACTTTTCTTAAAATTTACTTTAAAATTTGTTTTTTAGTAATTTTATAGCTTTGCAGAAAATTAATGTGATCACTAATTCTTTGGGGAAAGCAGTGCTCCCAGAGAATGAAGATATAAAAACTATCTATTACATTGTGATTTATACCAAAAAATTTTGTTAAAAAGTAAAGAGTGATTTATAGTTCCAAATTAATCCTCCACAAATGAATGACTGTTGATTTTACTCAAGTTATTTTGATGCTCCATTTGTTAAGCAATAATTTTCTTGACCAAAATTCCACTGTTACTCTAAAGCTTTTTGGATACTATTTACAAATTTTTTATAGGTTGTTAAGTTAGTAGGATTGAAGTACTGAGCAGGCTATTAGCCACTGATGAAATCACAGGCAACTTTGCTTTCTGCCTATGTGCTGATATATGATAACTGAAAATTGATTACAAATTCAACTTTGGAAAGTTTTTTGAAAGTTTAAAAATCTACATGATCTTCAGCAATCATGAAAGCAATCTCATCTGGCCAAAAATTTTGTTTGTCATATTTTAAAATGATGTTTCGAGTTGTTTATTCTCTTTTTTTATTTTGGAAACATTGATTAATTTAAATGTAGGACATGGGGCTTATTAAAATGACCATTCATGACTTTTATCATCAAAATTACTATTTATTCTCCTCAATAGCTTTGTTTTTAAGCCCGCACTTACATCAATAATTCAGATGGCATGGCTACTAATCAAAAAGTTTAAGCAATGAAATACAAAATTGTTTATAGAATGGCTAGGCACAGTGAGAAAAAAATTCTTTAAAACATAGTTATCTTATGAAAATTGGAAATTCAACCATTACATAAAATTCCAATCAATACTATGAGGTTCTTGGTTAGAATTTTAATTTTTACAATAATTTAACTAAAAGCATTCTTGTGTCATCCCACTAACCAATTTTCAATGACTTGTATAACAAAGTTTGAAGGAAGGATTGGTGTTATTCTCAAAACTAATTTTTTTGCCTGGTTTATTAAAGTTTTGATAGCTAAAATTAAAATAAACAAAAATAGTAGGTTTTAAACCAAGACCTTGTCAATTATAATCATGGTGCTCTTAACCACTCAGTGACACTGTTGACTACAGAAAACCTAAAAATATAATACCTACAGCAAAAGTAGATTCTGCAAAAAAACTATTCTTTGCATTTGACTAAAAAAAAGCAAGTCCATTGGAAAAAAATTTTTAGAACCAGAGATTAAATAATTGTATGATTTGGAATATATTTAATATTATTAATCCAGATTGCCAAAGGATTTTTACTAAAAGTGTGCACTTAGTAAACTATGTCTTGGGTTGGAATTAGGTTAAAACAACATCAGTGAATGCTGTTTCCTGTTTTTTAATTTTTTTCTAATATATGTAAACCATACTTGTACATTAGATATGCCAACAACAATACTTTTGTAATTCTTTAACATAGGGCTGCCACAGGCAATATCCTAAGTAGGTTAAACTAAAATTTAAAAAATATCGACTGTTTTTTCTACAGGTCAGATTAAAAAAAGCGATCACCACTTTTAAACATGAGTGCACAGAAAATTTATCTCATAGCTGCCACCAATAAAATAAGGCCATCTGTCAACTTATGTGTTGTTGTAACAGTAGATATGTCATAGGCACCTTCTAAAAACTTGAAGACCACACAAAACAACATGTTTATATAAGAATTTAATTAGAAAATACAACCAACTAGATCATGTAAAAACAGAACAGCTTCTGCCCTGAATTACATTTACTACAAAATAAAGTAAGTTATAAAGAATCTTAAAGTTCTCAATTTTTACTTTTGCACACATGGTCATACTTCAAGGGAAACATAAGTATTAAAATCAGGGCTTTTTTATGTGAAAGCAAAAATGCTTAAAAACTTTGCAAAGACAATGAAAAACCTCGATTACCAATAAAATCTAACAAAAAGAATTTTTTTCAGCTTGGACAAGACATTGTTGTTAAAATAATATTTTGTAGCAGGCATAGAAATATGCACAAAATAACAATTTAGTTATATAATGTGCTATCAATAAGTATACACTAGAAAACTATTTTTTCTTGCTTACAAGGAAACATTAATGCAATGAAAGAATATGAAATCAATAACAAAAAAGTTTTTCTAAAATAATTCTTCACAAGCTTATTCATTTCCTGAAAATATTTGTAGTTTAGGTTACAATAAATCAAGAATGATATTTGGTTATTTATTGTGGGGATCAATTTGCTGGTTTGACAAAAAAATGATACAACAGGCATTAAATGAATATATAACAATCCTTTTTAATTAAAAATATTTTTATTATAAATCTATGCTTTTAGTAAAGTCAATTAAAATTCAAAGAGAAATGCCTAAATGCATTAGCTAAAAGTTTATTCCTACTTGTTGCATTTTAGATGACTTGAGCTATTTTTAGATAATAAAATTTTGGGCAACAGAAATGTAACAGTAACTGAAGTTGGCCAATTGCTGCAAAGTAAATAGTTGACTTCAATAAAGGAAAAGTCAAAATAACCAAAGAAGTATAAATCAAAAATAATAAGTGATGATGCAAAGTATAATGAAACATATTGAAGCAAAGCAAAGTAGTACCAGTAATCTGTAAATAAAATGAACTAAAAACCAAACATAAAGAAAAAACATACAATTGCCTTATTAAGCAGTTCATATCAGTGCTGACTCACAAGGAAATGAGAAAAGCACAAATGGGTATATCCAATCAAGATTAGTACATAATCCTAAGGTCTATTATTCAATCTTTAAATGTTTTAAAATTAATGGTATACAAATGAATTTTCTTGCTTAATTGCTTAGCATATTCTTCTTTCAAGCTGTTTTTGCATGTTAATTAAAGCATTGAAAAGAAAAATGCAGGAGCAGTGTTCAGTTTTCAATTAGTTTTGCTATTTCTTTTACAAGAGCACTTTTTTGAAGCTTATAAAGTTATATAACAATTAGTATAGATTAGAAAAGGTTTACCTAGCCAAGGAACACAAATAAATATTTCAAATTACAAAATAATAATAATAATAATAAACAAAAAATATATAACAGACAGTTAATGGCAAGGAGGATCAAAAACCAAATAGTTATCAATAGAGCTGTACTGACTTTACTCCAGTTTTTAACAAACTCAAGTCAGATTCAAGTACTCTCTAAAAAATCTTGAAAGAACTCTAATTTGACTTTAGCCTTTACTACAAAGGACTCAAACTTGAGTTGAGTCCTTAAATCATGAGAATTGAACTGGACTAGTAAAGCAAAAAAAAACCTAAGTTTACCTTTATAGACTTTGCATAACTGTTTTACTATTCAGTTATCTGAGATAGAGGTTAATTTTTTTATTTTGTTTATTTGGAATGAGATTAATAAGGATTTTCAGTTAAGCTATATAACATTACGGTGCAGATTGCAATGATTTGAGTGTAGATTCAATTTGGACTTAAACCAGAATTCAGTTTTTAAAGGATTCAAGCCCTCTTTAAAATTTCTTTGAAGGACTCAAACTCAATTTAAATTCTTCCTATTAGGCACTCAAAGTTGACTGGAGTCATGGCTGCCAAGGATTTAGATTGATTTTCAAGTCCTTTAAATGTTGGACTAGTTGCAACTGTGGCTATCAAGTCAAGATGCTCCCTGCAACAGTGGGTGGCAGAAAATTTTATTGAAATGCAAATTTGTAAAAAATTATAAATGAAGCAATATAAAGATATCAAACAAACACAAAAATAATGATGTAATGCTGTAAAGAACAGCTCACATTTTATGTTTGTAAACTATTTTATACTGTATATACTCACATATTAGCTGATTTTCAAATTAAAAAAAAAAATTATCAAATCAGAGGGTTGGCTTATACATGTGTAAATCTGATTTCACACAAACAAAATGAAGCCACTTCTCTGATCACACAATATCACCAATACTACCATTCAGTCATACATAAAGTTGTGCCTTGGGTGAAGTTGCATGGAATATGATTTCCCAAAAATTGATACAGAAATCATTTTTAAAATGTTGCATCAGCAACAAATTAGATGGCACTGATGATGATGATGTGCGGCAGTAGGATAGCAATGAAACTGAAAATGAAGACTGTGATGAAGCAGCAGAAAGTGAAAATGAAGATCAAGATGAAAAAATATGGGATGACAATAATGTCAAATAAACATTGGAGGACTGGAAATATCTTTTTGGGAAATCTGAAGATGAGGGTAATGGTGAGGATGAATTTGATGTATTCTGAGACACTGTTTAATTCTTAAAAATTAATAAAAGTAAAACACAACAATAATTTTTATTCTCATTTATTCTCTTCTGCAAGCTTTTGAGGGCTGGTATTTTGAGGTTTGGCTTATATGTGAGTTTTTGCAAAATTCTTCATTTTGGGGCAGTTTTGCAAGGGTTGGCTTATACACGAGATCAACTTATATGCAAGTATATACAGTAGTCAAGAAAATCTTACAGATAAAATCAAATATACTGTTAGAAGTGTGATTCCTTAAATACAAATTGCAAGACTATAAATTTTTGAAGTTCTCAATTAATTGGTTTTTTGAAGAAATACCAGTATAGTACTTTTAGAAAGTTATTTCTTTGGTTCATAAATTATTTCCTTTGTACACAAGTAGATTTTTTTCCAATAGCATCAATATTTTCTATTTGTCTGGCATTATGTTTAGGAATTGTTTCGATTTTGGTTTAATAAATCAGTAAAATATGTAGGTAAGTTTGGTTAACTGATACAAAGGTTTGACAAGTTTAAGTTTAAAATGTATTATAATTTAAAAAATTTTAAACTTTTATAGAAACAAGCAGTTGGCAATACTAATTTGCTTCAATTCTATGATATTATTCAGTCATACTGATAATTCGTGTAAATAAATTTTTTTGCTGTTTTTTATATTGCTATGCCAAAAAGTAATTCACAATAAATCAAGTTTTAATAAATTAAGAATTTATTTTTATTTAGAAATTCATAGGTTTTGAATAGTAGGCCAGCATATCACAATAACTGAAGAAACAATTGTTTTGTGTGAAAAGACCAGTTTAAATTCAGGATTAATTTAGGAGAGCAAAGTATCAGAATAAATTCAGAGAAGGACTATCTGAATATCATGTAAAGGGTGTGTTTGTGTTTGAGTCAGTTGTTTAAGCTAAGTAGCATGAAGTTTGAGATGGGTGTACATTGGAAGGACCTTGGTTTTGTCATGTTGGTGCTGAATGTTAGTGTCTCATGGGCAGCCTATGGCAATGTGCAGGGCTGTGTTCATGGTTTGCAGTTTCTTTATGTTGGTGTTTGATGTGATGGGACTCCATAAGGTGTTTGTATATTCCATTATGGGGTGAGTGATAGCTTTGAATGTAGAGACCATTAGTCCCTATTGTTTACCCCATTTGGTAGAAGCCAGTGCTTTCAGCGTTTCTTTTGCTTTAGTAATGGTGATGCTTATGTGCTGTGAAAAAGTTAGGTTTGGGTCTAAAGTGATTCTAAGAACTTTTATGTGTTTTGTTGGGAGTGGTATTTGATTGTTTAATTTAGTGATAGAGTTGCTGGGTCTGGTGTAAAAAGGGTGATTACAGTTTTGTTTGTTTGTTTAACAATTATTAGTGGTGACCCATTTATAGATTTTGTGAAGATATGGTTAAATGAGTTGTTGGACCTTAGTATTTGGTATGAGATGCTGCAATGGTTATGTCATTCGCATATTTGTGATTTGTACATCTTTTGGCTGAGTGAAATGTCAGAGATGTAAGTGTCAAAAAAGTTGGAGACAAAATTGAATGCATGCTTAATGTCCTACTATGTAGTTTGCTATGAACTTGATGTTTGTTAGTGTGAGTTTGTGTAAAAGTTAGTGAATGTTCACTGTACAAACATCTTGCTCATGTCCAAAGCTACAGCTACAGTGCATTGTGGAAGCCTTGGATTGTTGAGGCCTCTTGTGATTTGGTTACAGATGTTGTGAAAAGCAATGTGTATCTAGTGTTTGTTTAAATCCATGTTGATAAAAAATAACTGGAATGTTTTCTTGTTTTCTGTTATGTATATGGTAATACCATGTAATTAAGTGTTTGGCAATGGGTGATAAAAGTGATATGGGTCAATAGTTTATGCCAGTTTTATGAACTTTGTTTGGTTTTGGGATGGGAATTGTTGTGATATGTTTGTTGGACACTATTGATCTACACTATTGGAGCCTTTTAGCTTCCTAATACAATATTTTTCAATGCGTGTTTGGTATATATTGCTAATTTTATTTTTGTAGTTTGTAATTGGTGAAATAAACTACCAATATGTTGACTAAAAAATTTTAGTTGGTGTGATACATGTACATCTACTTTTAAAATAGCTTTCTTTGGAACAGCAGTTTAAAAAAGATGCTCCTGTCCTTTATCACTTTATTTACAACAGTGATAAGAATAAAAACTATTGCTGTATCAATGTCATGGTAATAAGCAGGCAAAATTAGAAACATTTATCACATACACTTGTCCGAAATCTTTTTTCTCTTAAAATATAACAAAAAGTCATCATTTTGCTTTTTTTGTAATATAACTTTATAAACCAAAAATAAACATATTAAATAATGTCACAGCTATGATTAGATATTAACAGAGTAATTTTTTCCAAAAATAAACATATTAATATAAAAAGATGTAAATTTAAATTGAATTCCTTGAAAAATGCAATGAAATTTGCCAATAACAAAAATATGATGTTGTGGCAATTCAAAAATAAAATAAATTAAAAAATATTAAAAAACTTGTCAAAAAAAGTTTTAATTTTAAATTTTCATTACAAATACTATTTCTCAGTTTAAGCAATAAAACTTTTTATTAGCACTAGAACAATTGAGACTTTAAATTACCTTGAACAAACAAGTGGAGTTTTTTGACACATTAGATAATTATTTCACTCAACTAACTTGCAAACCTTAAAACCAGCACATTAGACAGTAAAGAAAACACCTTTGAAGTTTTCAGAAATTAAGCAAACTATTGTTTGATATTAAACACAAAGTCATATGTTTAAAGAAATCAGTTGACTTCAGAAATAACAGATTGAAGCCTACTGCTATAAAGTAAAGCCAATAATACAATAGCTACTTGCATTGACAATAATGTTTGTTTATTCTATGATCTTTTTCTTTTGACAGGTCAATAAATAACATGCTGAATCATAAAAATGCTATGCTTTCATGTGCTATAAAACAAGCAGTGCATCAGAAACACCATTTAGTTCTTAAAGGTAGTTTTATATTTTAACTTTTATATTTGTAATAAACTGGTAACAAAATTATTACTAATTTGTCTTTGATAAAACAATTTTCTGAAAATTTATGTAAAAGCTAAAAAATGCATCAAAAAAGCTACTTTGTTGTTCTACAGTATATCATAGATTGCCATCAATTTTTATTGAGTTAAAAACTCTTGCTTAATTACTACATTATCTAACAATTGTTACAAATATCTTATAATACAGTGTATCTTATCAAAATTTATTTACAAAAAATGTTATCATCTTATTTAAAAAATACAACTTTAAAAAATTGAAGTATTAAGTTAGATACAGTCTTTTTGAAACACAAATTTTAAAATTAATCTTATACTTTTTTCAATTAATTAAATCTAGCATGTTGTCACATAATGAGCTCTAAAATACAAATCGATTTGAAAACTATTAAAAAAAACAGAATATTTAAATGTAAAGTAGTTTATGCCCATAGTTTTCAAATATGTATAAAGCATTTACATCAAACTGTCACAATCTTAACATTAACAAAAACATACAAAGTAAGAAATTCAGTTGGTACCTTGTTCCAAATTTAAAGCAAAGAACATGAACAGGTCAATTTTTTTAAAGAATTAAAAGTTATTTAACTTTTAAAATGTGTAAAGTCAAATTGATATTAGGTTTGTAATTGAAAAAGATAACACAACAGATAATTTAATGTTTTAAATTTAAACTCAGCATATGTTCTTTTTAACATGCTAATACATTGCCAAAATGAACTTATGATTCCAGAAAGGTAATTTGTGCTTAAGTGAAATTAATGAATGTCAATCTGAAATAAATTTTAGATTAAAAATAAATAATATTAAGTTTATCTAATTATTCTATTAATTCAATTTAAAATTGATATGCATTATTTATATTTAGTGAAAAAATTAAGGCAAAAATTAAATCACAAAACATACTGGTAATATCTTTTTATGAAAATTATTTGTTTTATGGTACTTTATGTACATGCAATGTCAAACTACAAAAAACCTACTGAACAAAGAAAACTATAAGATATACTGGAATCAAAACCAAACGTAGGACCTGTGTAAGAAATTACAGTTGCAAAGGTGGAGAAGGCAATGTCCAGAATAAAAACAGGTAAATCGACTGGACCAAGTGGTGTACCAATTGATGCAATTTAATTAGACAATGTTGAGAGAGCATTTTGGGAAAGATTGGTAATGACATGACCCAGCCAACATTACTAATGCAAAGCCTGCAAGGGTCCTTTGAGGGCAGCCTGAACAGGACCCATATTGATTTGGCCACAGGCCCTGCATGAGCTTACCACAGAGGTTTTGTGTGCCTTCCGGTTTTCAGTTGTAACATAAAAAAGAAAGATGCTAATAAGTTTATTTAGTTAAGTATTAAAAAAAATCGATGGGCATATATAGTTTAACCATATGAAACCCAAATAGTATGCCCATGTGAGACCACTGTACTGCCTACATTTAAATTGGTAGGAGTCCCATGTGGGGTGTCTGTACAAAGCATGCATAACATTGTTGGCTGGGGAATGCTCACAAGCTGGAGATAGTTGATAACACAATGAAAAAATAACCAGTTAAAGAAGCTTGAAATCACTTGAGCTTGCAATGAAAGTTACGAAAAGTCTTTGAGAAACAAATCTAAAAAAAACTAGAAATCTGCAAGATTTAAATGGGTTTTATGCCAAAAAAACGAGCACAGGGTGCAGAAAAAGTTTCCACCCATTATTTTAAAATCAGATAATTTAGCAACGTAATAGTATAAATACTTGTCTGTTGACAAATTTTGTGAACCATGTTTTCTGTTTTTTTTTGAAACTGTGTGTATTTTATATTGTAGATGCACAGGTATTAGCTTTCACTTAAAATTTATTAAAAAAATGAGCAAATGTGAAGCCATCTTGGAACTTCATCATGCAGGGAGGTCAAATCCTAAAATTGTTAAACTTACAAAAGCACTAAAATCAGCTGTTAGAGATACAGTAAACTGCTATCTTGAACTAGGAACATCAAAGGATTGTCCAAGGTGTGGCAGACCCCAAAGTGCTCACACAGTTAAGAATACCAGGGCTGTCAAAGAGAGGATAAGAAGAAATTCCAAGCAATCAATGAGAGGGATAGCTAAGGAAATGAAAATAAATGAAAAATCTATGAGAACCATCATCAAACAAGACCTAAAGATGTCTTTTTACAAAATAAGAAAGCACCAGCTGCTTACTAATTTGCAAAAACAAAAAAGAAGGGAAAGAGCCCAACTTCTTTTGAACCAATTGAAAGGTGGCATGGAAGTTGGGAAGATCATCTTTTCTGATAAGAAACTGTTCACTATACAAGGCCAAATTCAACTCACAAATGCAGGGTCTTGGGAACACGATCTGAAGACATTCCAGATAATGTTAGAACCATTTACCAGTGCAAAAGCCTGCATCAGTCATGGTGTCAACTACAATCTCTGAGAACAGGAGATCCTCCCTAATTTTTGTTAAGCAGGGCTGCAAAGTGAACACCAAGTCATATATTGAGGACATTTTAACTCCTGCTCTTGTTGAAATGAAGGAACATTTTAAAAATGATCAATTCAGTTTTCAACAAGATGGTACACCCTCCCACACTTCCAAAAAGACTCAAGAGTGATGCCGGAGTCATTTTCCAAGGTTTTGGAGTAAGGAAATGTGGCCTCCATCATCTCCAGACCTGAACCTTATGGACTTCTCAGTGTGGTCAATTTTGGAGAAAAATGCCTGTTCTATACCCCATAAAAATGTGGAGTCATTGAAGAAATCTCTAATAAGGGAATGGGCCAATATTCCACAAGAATTATTCCATGCTGCAGTGAAGAGTTTTAGGACAAGACTAGAGGGAATTATAAGAGATAGAGGAGTTCATATTGAAAACTAAGTTAATTAATGATTAAATCTGAATATAGCTCTTTTGTAAACCAATGTTTGTTTTGTTTAGCAAACTATAACATGAGTTATTACAATTTTTCTGAGGGTGGGAACTTTTTCCACACCCTGTAGATCCCATATTTACTGTGAAACTGTGACTATTTACTGTGACAAGATGCCATATTTACTGTGAGACAGATAATAGAGAAATACAAAAAGTTGGAAAAGAATTGCATTTTTTCTTGATTGATCTAAAGCAGCGGTTCTCAATCCTTTTGCTACAATGTACCATCTTAAGTAATTTTTTGTTACACTACAAACTACAAATTATTCAAAATTACCTAAATACAAATGGTAATAATATTTAGTGTGATGGTAGTATATATCTGTTTTTTTCCAAAAGCTGCTTAATGTGTGGACCCACCAAAGTTGTGGAAAGGTGATGTAGAGCAATACTCATCATTGCAGGGAACTCCTGCCCACACTCCAATATGCTTGAGAATATTAACATTTGAATAGTTTTTGAGTCAGAGTTGGATTTTTAAAATGTTTGTGCTGTTTCAACTTTTTAAAAAATTTTGTGCTGCAAGCATTCAATTTTACACTTAATGTAATTTAGTTCCAATGCAATAAATTAACTAAAATATATTTAATGCTATAAATAGCAAAAAATTTAGCTTAAATGTTTTTATTACAATAACACCAATAAATATCTAGAAAATATAATTTAAATTGAGGGTTGGTTTTTTTAAAATCCATTGAATCCAAAACTACTTGTGCATCACTCAAAAAGCTCTTGCATACCACAAATTGAGAATCACTGATCTAAGGAAAGTCTTCGACCATGTTCCGAAGAAAGTGATTTGGTGAGCACTTGAAAGGCATGTTGAAACCGGAAATAAGAGCAATGATGGAGATGTGCAAGGAAGCTAAAAAACATCAGTGAAGCTTCAAAGGGAAATGCTAATAAACGGAAAAATGTAAAAGTAAAGGTACATCAAGGCTCAGTGTATAGTCCATTGCCTTACCGTAATTGTTTTAGATGCTTTATCAGTTGGTTTGGAAATAATAAAGGAATTTTTGTATGCCAATGATTAAGTATTGCAAAAGATTGTTGAAAAGAGGTGGAAGAGAAATACTGTATATTGGATGAAAGGATGCATAGAAAAGTAAGGGGCTAAAAAGGTAAAAATTAAAAAAACAAAGGCCATAAACTTGGAAAAGGATTAATAAAGAAAGTAATTACCGGTAGTGCTATTAATCTGTGTGCAATATGAAGGAGAAAGAGTGATGAGAAACTTCATCCAGTGTATAAGGTGCAAAGATTGGGTACATAAAAGATTCTTTGGTATCCATCAAAGGCTGAAGAATGAAATAAATTATAAATGTGGCAGATGCAAAAGTGTTATAAGAAAAATGTGTAAAATTACAAAGTGATGAGATTGAAATTGTTTAAGAATTTTATTATCACAGGGTATGATTGGGAAAGATGACTACACTAGCAAGGTTATGACATTAAGGATATTTTCAGACAGTGAAAATTTTAAAAAACTTTTAGATACACTTTGTTGTAAAACAAGATTATATAAAGCATGCATAAGAAGTGTGATGTGCTATGATGCTGAATGCTGAACAATGAAGAACATTGATACCAAGCAAATGGAATCAACAAAAATGAAAATGATTTGAATGATGTATGGCACAAAGCAAGACTATTTTGACAACACAATTCAGCAAGAAAAGAAATAATTCTCATTTAACTTTACTAGTTTTTATTTTGCTGCTATCATGACTAATGATGTTTACGGTAAAAATAAACAGAGCAAAGTTATTCTGTACCAACCATTTTGAAATTCAAATAGTGCCATATTTGAATATTATTTTACCTATTTCAAAAACCAAAATAAAAATATTTGTTGAAGTTTATTCAAATTAAAGCACATTCCAATATTCCAAATAGAAATATTTAGTTTGTAGCAAACATTTAAAAATTGTTGAAATGGAAGCACTTTTGTGATCCACAAAGATTAAAAATTTGCAAGAGAAACAGGAAATATGGTTAAATGTGAAACAAAAAACATAACAGGTGGTATATGCCCTAAATGTTGGTTGGTTCATCACTTAAGATTCTTCTCTGGCAAAATGTTTTTTTTGCACTAAGTTTTGAAATTACAATTACATATGGAAAAAATGCAGAAAAATTAATATTTGAAAATTACAATCATTAAATGTTGAAAGTTTTAAAAAGAAATAAAAATACATTGTGTGGTACAATATAATCAGATCATCACTGATAAACAAGTTTTTGTACAAGTAATTTGTACTTGTTATATTCCAAAAAAATTCTGACATTGAAGTGACAGCAAAAAAGTTTTGTTATGTCACTAAGGCAATATCTTACAATTTTTTAATGTAAAATTTCAATCACCCTTGTCACATATTTATATAACAAAATTTGTTTTTACCATGTGTTGTTCAACTAATAAGAATAAAAATTTGCCTTTAAAATGTGTTAATTTGATTAATGTCTTAAATTTAAAAAATTTTTTAGTAGAATATCAACCTATTTGAATTTCTAATGGCTTAAGTTTCAATATTTGAATTAAAAAACGTATTTAAATAGTATAAACTTTAAACCAAGATTATTTAACATAGCTTGTTTCCTTTGATTTTTCATTAAAAAATACAATAACGTACTAGAAAGTATTTTATTAGCTCTTAAGTTTGTTTTTCCAATTAGGTTTGTCAGAAGGTAATAAAAAAAAACAAATACAAAAAGGAAAGCAAATTGATGAAAAGTTGGTAAAAGAACTAAAACAACAAGAAAAATATAGCCATGATTAAATATGTTTAAACAGTTACAAATATTTTTTGATTACTGAATTTTTTAGTTAAAATACTGCTAGATGGCATGCTTTTCTATTGGTTATAATTTTTCTCTGCTATATTTTTAACAGAGGTGCAGAGTATAATTTAAAGCTTGATTGTTAAAAGTTTATGAATAAACTTGATTAATTTGTAATTAAATCTTTTTTGTTTTAACTAGTATCCATTATATTGTAAATTTATTACAGAAGTCATTAATTGCACAGCTGCCATAAATGCAACCAAATTGTATCAAGTTTTCACAGGCATGTAAAATTTGTGATATCATGAAAGATGATGTTTATGACCATTGACTAGCACATAGATAACAAATAAGTATTATAAGTTTAAATTTGCCTAAGAAATTATTTTGTTCTCAATATTGTAAAAATATTAATATGAAAATAATTTTTTGGCCCAATTCTGCCATTTATCTTTACCTACAGTGTCACAATCAGCCAAAATAACAACAAAAAAACTAGTGAAGTTAATTGAAATTAACTATTCCTGCCAAACAGTGACACACCAAACAGTCACAAACAGTGACACACTTGTGTGGCAAGACTCTGCTAGACCAGATTTTAAACAGTGTATTGAGAGAATAGACAGATGTTAAGGACTATTCAAGAACATTTAGGAGTTCATTGTCTGAGATGATTGGGACATTTTCAGAGGAATGTAGAAAGTTAATAAAAAGATAATATTGAATAACATGAGAAGAGGAAAACCAAAGAAAACTTGAGAGGAGATGGTGAAACATGATATATAAGAAAAAGAAACTTAATTATTCAAGAGGCCAATACTGAGAAAAATGGAGGCATTGTTACAAATAGATGATGACCATGATATTTCAAGATAAACTCCATGTTTCAACAGGCAAATGAAAATGAAGAAACAGCAAGGAAAAGACTGTGAATTGCAAAACTGTAATTTGCAATCCCATTTAAGTCTTAGCACATTTAGTGGGAGTTGCAAAAAGTTGACTTTTTCAATCAATTTTTAATTTAGTTTACTTTTTTTAATCTAAGAAACAAAAAATTAATATAAAAAGAGCAATTAAGACTAAGCTGCCCAACCTCAAAGCTGCCTTAAGCTTTTTAAAATGGCCCATAAATAAATATTAAATTACTTGTTCAATTAATTTCATTTTAATGATTTGTAAATGCAACACTTTTAAAAAACTAGATTGCAATACCAGCATGGTTCTTGTTTTTTTCCACATAAAAATTGTATGCTTTTTTTCGTAAATAAAAACAAATAACTACATGTGGTACATGGCAAAAAAAAAGATTTTTATTTATTTACTTTTAGAGTTAACAATTGTATTGTTATAAAACTTGTTCCTTTGTTTGATTTTTGTTTCATGGTTGAAAATTGATCTTAATTCTAAAAAAAGTATTTTTTATTTTGTTAAATTGAAATTTTTCAAAACCCAGCAATGGCATCATTGTCAATACAATAGATAAAAAAATGTTTATATTTTAAAGGCATAATTACAAAAATAAACAAAATTTTCCTTTTTGTTGAAAATCTTAAAAGCTGTTGATCTTTCAAAAAACAGCATTGGTGATGAAAGAATAAAACACTGCCATTTATGTTTCTAGCAATTGCATACAACCCATAAAAATATTCAGAAAAAAATTTGAAAAAAAAAAAGAAAAGCCTGGGCAAAGGTTGTAAAAATTAATTGAAACTTCAGCAATTAATTTTTTTCTATCAATCAATAAATTTTAATTGGTGTATTAACCAATCAATAATTGCAATTAATTGTCAGTCATTTTGCCGAATATAAAACATTATTAGCTTTGATTTCAAGAGCAGATGAGACTAAAAAATAAAAAGTAAAAAATTGTCAAAATCAACGAAACTTTACTTGTTTGGAAAAAACACGAAAAAGATCACATTTTGAACCTAATTTGGCTATTCGAAGGTATAGAGCAAGTGTCCAAGAAAAATGATAAAAAAGTGATTTTTAGCTTTTTTTTAAATTTAGGGTGGGGGTTCAGGGGGTCTCCCCTCTAAAACACTCCTAAAAAATTATTTGTGATGCTTCTAAATGCCAAAATTGTTTTCAGCATGCAAAAAAACAGTAAATTAGTCTCAAAAAATGACTTAAAGTAATGCTGGACCTTATCTATAAATTTACCTTTTTTTTACAAGCATACTAATTTTATTTTAATGGTTTTAATAAAATAATTTTGGATTATATATTGAATATGCCTTGAAGGTAGTTTTGGATACATGATAAATTAAGTTCTTTTGAGAAGCAACCATAAGCAATTTGTTTTTTGTTAGTAAAACTAACCAAGAATCCCCTTGAGGTTAATATTGCTTTTTAAAGAGATCTTTTTTCTCTCGTTTTGTTTTTTTTATTTCCTCCAGGTGCTGTATAAGGATTTCCAGTTAATTTCACCAACAAAAAACAGATCGCTTAAGATTGCTTCTTGAAGAGACCAATACACTGATGCTACAGCAATCAATTATTTAATTAATAGTTTTCTTGCAAAAAAATAATTGTATCATTTAAATTGCAATTAATTTTTCATCAATTAATTTTTACAATCTTGGGCCTGGCTAAGAGCACTCTTTTTTAAATATTTTTAAAAAATACCAAGCAAGCTACAAAAATAATAAAAATAATTACTAATGCTATATATAATGCTGATATTCTTAAATATTAAATACAACTAATACAGGATGTTTAAAAAAGAATAAGCCAAAATTATCACCTGATATGTCAAAAACAAAAAACAATACAAAACTTTAACATGAACACATGTGTTGTACATACCTTCAAGTTTTATTTCATGCTTTACAAGTGCTCAATATGGCCACCACTGGCACCATGGACAACATCAAACTAATACAAGAATTCATCCCAAACGTGCCTCAGCATGTCACATCTTAAGTGCTAGAGACCTTGCTCTTTACGCTGGCCTGCCAGATCCCCAGACCTCACAGTGTGACTTTTTTTGTAAGGTTATGTTAGAGACAAAGTTTATACTCCACCACTTCTAGCAAATATCAATGACATGAAAGATCAAATAATAGCTGCATGCATGTGGTGGACCATGGCATGATGAGGCACATTTGGAATGAATTGTTATATTGGTTTAATGTCATCCATGCTGCCAGTGGTGGCCACATTGAGAACTTGTAAAATATGAAAAAAACTTCAAGTTATGTGCAACACATGTGTCTTAGATACAATTTTCTATTGTTCTTGACATATGACATTATAATTTTGGCATATTCTTTTTGAAACACCTTGTACAAAACATAATGTAATAACACTACATTCAAAAAAGGCTTAAATAATTCAATTTATGTCACATTTTTTATGGCAATCTGTTGATTAAATTTTTATCAATATTTATGATAAGGTTTTTTTTAATTTTATTTTTGTCTTTTTGTTACTGTATTTTTTTATCTGTCATTGTGTGTTAACATTGTGTAAATTAGCATAAATATTTAACATATGTGTTTCCTTTTTCTACAAAAGTGCAGTTTTAACTGTTTTTTTTCACCTTATTATTTATCCCCTTGACTTGCAGGAAAGTGTCAGAGGTGCTATATATAAGACAAGCAATTACCCCAAGCTGCTTCTGGAGATGCCAAGATATTGTTATTCAATTGAAATTTTTTATTTTGTTTTATTGATTATCTTTGAATATGACTAAAATTTAAAACTGCTTGCTAAGATTGCCAAGCAAAAAAATGTCATAGTGTCTTTCTCAAGGACACAACAGAATAGTGCAAGTAGGTTTTGAACCAAGCCTAAGTTGATCACAATCATAATGCTTTTCACCACTCAACCAAACTGCCAAATATTAGCTTATATTACCAGATTACTGTATGTGTTTACCTTATACTAATTACCATATGTTTTGCTTAATTTGTATAACTTCTTTCACATGCAATATGCATTAAGCATAAACTTTTGCACCATTGTGATTTAGATTGCATAACCTTTTTTTCAAAGTTTTCAAATATGCTTCAAATGAGTTGTGAAAAAAATAGCCTAGAAGGTTGCCTCATCTAAAATTTTAAAAAGTTTATAAGTTTTAACAAGAATGCTAACATGTTTTAAATAAGATTCTTTAAACTTTGTATTCAAATAATAGAATCAAGTCAAACCATTTTTATAAATATTCATTTTTAATAAGCAACTATTATTTGTTGCTCTTTAAAAACAAAACTAGCAATTTACAAAATTAGGTAAATGCAAATGTTCGAACGAAATTTCAAAAATTGTTAATAGCAAAACAAACTCAAAATACAAATAAACATATAGGGGTCTCGTTTACCGTTCGCCGCTACTACCCTTACAAACTTTGGGAATTCCCCCAAATTTTAAAAATAATCAACTAAATTCGGCGAATAGTGGACAAGAGCCAAACAAAGCTATGCCAAGACAAAAATGCCAGCTAGAATCATGGTTAATAAATATGAAAACTTTTTGGCAGTTTTGCGTTTTTAACTAACACTTTTTAAATCTTTTAAACTCAAGCTTATTGAACAAATAACTGTTTAAAACTTAATTATTTTATATTATGCGACTTCAAGGACTTTTAACTACTAACGAACAACTAACAACAAATACATACAATGAGGATTTGACGGAAACTTTTACTAGGAAACTTTTCACTTTTTCTTTACCCCATCGGGATTAAAAATTCTGAAGCGCGTAAAATCTAACAAGAGAACCCAAAAGAAAGTACTGGTTGCAGGGCTTGTGCCAAACCAGGTTTTGTTCGCAATAGAAAAATATGTTAGGTCTATTACAAAATTATTTTCATCAATAGTCTCTTTCGAGTACAAAACCATAACTTGCCCTTAACTCAGGGGTTCTTAAATTTTTTGAGACGCGCCACCCTTGATAATACCAACAAAACTCAAGCTCTATCTTATTAAAAAATCTAACGGTATTGAACAGAAAAACAATAGCTAAAAATTTGTAAGGATGTAACCGTTTTTGGAAACCAAAAGTTTAATTCGTGATTTTGTAGCAGATAATGAGATGTTGTTATTATCGGCGGTATTAGTCAGCTTCACAGTCAAGTTTTTTCTTTATTTTGTCTTTATACCTAGGAAAAAAAGCCACTTTTACGCAAGTGAGTTGATTAAAACGGGAGTGTACGTATAGCTTCAGCACCTACCCTCTTGTATATGTGTACATATTTTGCCCAGAAATCCATCAATGACAAAGCTTCAAAATTTGCATTTCAAAGTTTTTTGCAGTGGAGTTACATTTCATTTCTGAAAATTTTTTCTGCAAATCTTTGGAAAGAATATCCTTGTTCAGACGAAAAGTTGTTGCAAGATTATCTTTCATAACAATGAATAAAGCTCAGAGCCTCTCGGTGATTCACGCTATGAGATCTAACCCCATTGACGGTTTTTTTCTTTATATTCGCGATGAATTCACTTTGAGACCCAAATATTGTCAGACTAAATGTAGACACTTAAAAATTTTTTCCAAGGTATACTACTGTCGCAATAAATGTGGATACAACTTTATAGTCTCTAGGGGTCTGCAAAACAGTATATCCTGTTCAATTAAATCATACGCAGACTAACCACTGCAACATTTGGGCAGTACTTACTTGTTTCATCCCATTAAATTAAACCAAAAAAAAAATGAGGCTTGAAATTTTTGAGAATTTCTACACTGTCTTTTTTCAGCTTATCAATGAGTGTTTTAATCGTAGAATCCGAGAGTAAAATTTTTTCCATCTTCTTGGCTGTATGTTTTTTTCAAGACAAAACCAGTTGCTTTTGACATAGCCTGTACGGCAGGGGTGTCCAAAGTCCGGCCCGCGGGCCAATTACAACCCGTGATGAATTTTCATGTGTCCCGCACCTGTGGTCGCACAATGTGTTATTTTTGGCCCGCAGACGCACATATACTAATCCAACTTATATACTAATTCAAGTTTCTTTTTTACACTAATAAAGATGGCAGCGCTTTCTGACAAGTTTAGACGCAAGAGAAAAACTGGCGAGATAAAGTTGGAACTATTGCGGTATTTGTGAACAAGATGGGCGCACGGACAAATTTTTTATATTTTTCCGATTTCAAGTGATTTTTATGCCAAAATGGCGGTTTTTTGCTCGTTTTTATTTGTCGCAAACGCAAAAACTACGCAGAAAACTGAGCAACAAAAGAGAAAACTGGAATATATGACATCAATACGTCCCTACCTTACCCAAAAAAACAAATCAACGAGCCCCACCCCACTTCACCCACCCACCCTTAACCACTCGTTCTCACTTTATCCAAAGCCTAAGTCTTTTTAAATTGATACAAGAAGACGGTTTTCATGAATGTCAAATTCAGGCAAAAAAATTTAAGATTTGTGTTGCCAGATGTATTAATTTAAACCATCATAATATAGTTGTATAAAATAATAATGTAGTCATTGTTAATATATGTTGAATATGAATTACATATCATTGATTTAATGCAAGTCATTACCAAAAAAACGCATTTTTACCAGACAAGTTGTTCACTGAAATTCGATTGATCTCGTGCGCCCATCTAGTTTACAAGAACCACCATTATTAGGTAATAATTAAGAAAAAAACTAATTTTATTTTAAAGTGTAGGGCCAGTAGGTTATAGTGATTCATAGCCACAATCGAACAGAAGAAAGAGAAAGCTGATTTTGTAAGGGAAATTGTCGTATCTACAGCAAGTAAGAAAAAGAAAGTGGATAAAGAAGAACGTTGTTTCCAGGGAAGGTAGAAGTTACAATATTTTTTTACTGAAAACAGAAACAACTGTGTTTGCCTAGTTTGCCACGAGACTGTTTCAGTGTATAAAGGAGTATAATGTAAAGATGTATTATGAGACAAAACATGCTAGCACATTCAACAAGCTATCAGAGGCTGATCGTGCAGAAAAAGCGAAGCAATTGGAGGACAGCTTAGCCACCCAGCAGCTGTACTTCAAACGAGTACTGTCCGCCAGTTTGGTGTCGCAGTGCTCACACTCGCCTCATCGACAGTGTCTTGAACGACGCCTTGCGCATAGTTACTGGATGCCTGCGTCCCACTCCAACAAACCACCTATCTGTAGTCTCAGGCATCCAGCCAGCTGAGCTTCGCCGAATGGGAGCGACACTCTTCTTGGCAAACCGTGGATCTCTCGACCACGATCATATCTTGCATGGTGTCTTAAGTGGCTCCTCAGATACTCGCCAAGTGAGACTACGATCCAGACGCCCGTTTGTGCCAGCTGTGCGGAATCTTTTGAACAACCTTGCCAGACTTGGCATCCGCGCTTCTAAACGGACAAATCAAAAATGGAACGCGGAGTACTGTGAAAATGCTTCCAGGCTCCGTACTTTTGTGCCCCGGACCGGTTCCAGGCCTGTTGGGATGGGCTTACTCCGAGCAGCTTGGGTTAAGCTCAACCGCCTGCGGACTGGTGTTGGGCGATTCCATTCGTCCATGCACAAATGGGGTCTCGCTCCTTTACCGAATTGCGAGTGTGGCGCCTCTGAGCAAACCGCAGACCATGTATTAACAGCGTGCCCTATACATCGGGCACCACATGGAGCACGAGGTTTGACGGTTTTGGATGACGAAACTCGATGCTGGCTTAATAACATCACTACCAGCATCTGATTCAGGCAGTGCAGCAGTCTGGAGTAGTAAAAGGATAAACCCTCGGCCCCAGTCCTGTTTGTGTCTGACCTGAAGTGAATACCCTTCAAACAATGACAACGACGACGAATGAGCTCACGAGTCAAATGAAAGCATTACTAAAGCAAGTCTTGAAGTGGCTTTGTTAGTTGCAAAACACAGCAAACCATTTGCAGAAGGAGAGTTTGTTAAAACCTGTGTTGTGAAAATGGCAGAACACATTTGCCCCCAAAAGAAGAAGGACTTCACCAACGTTTGCCTCGCTCGGAATACTGTGGCACGGAGAATCAAAGAGCTGCCGACAGATGTTCGAAGACAACTGGTAGAAAAGTCATGAAACTTTGATTTCTGTCCTCTGGCCTGCGATGAAAGTACAGACCTATCGGACACTGCTCAATTACTGATTTTTTGGGGAGGTGTTGATAGTGACATGAACATAAAAGAAGAGCTATTAGCCTCAAAAGTCTCAAAGACCAAACAAGAGGAGCTGATCTGTTTTATTACGTTTGTTCAGCTGTTGATGACATGAAACTACCATGGAGCAAGGTCAGTGGGATCATAACAGACGGTGCGTCTGCTATGGCTAGTGGACAAAGTGGACTGTCCACCCGTATCTGTAAAAAAGTCAGTGATGAAGGAGGCGACGCTGTTAAGCTTCATTGCATCGTTCATCAGCAAGTCCTTTGCGCCAAGCATCTACCATTTGCTCATGTCATGAAGCCAATAGCAAAAGGCAATTAATTTCATTCGGTCTAAAGCTTTATGCCAACATCAGTTTCAGCAGTTCCTGCATGACATTGAGGCCGAATATGGAAATGTATTATATCACAACGTGAGGTGGCTCAGCATGGGATCGCCTCTGCAGCGATTTTTCTCGCTTAGAGGGGAAATTAGACAATTTTTAGTTGAAAAGGGACGGCCAATGCAAGAGCTGTCAGATACTGTTGTGGATAGCAGTTGGCTTTTTTGGTTGATATAACAAAGCACCTAAATGTGCTGAACATTAGCCTTCAAGGGCAAAACGCAGTGTTCAGCGAGCTATACTCGCACATAAAAGTTTTTAAAACAAAACCACAACTTTTTCAGCAACATTTGTCACAAACGGAGCCTTGGACAACTCATTTTCCAGCTTTGCGGATGTCACTATTGGTAGTACGTATGTGGAGACAAAAAAATATGCAGAAACCTTGATACCCCTTGCCAGTGATTTCAACAAACGCTTTCGGGATTTTGCCGCAATAGAAAAAGAAATATTGTTATTCACTTTTCCTTTCAGCGTGACCAATAAAGTTTCGAAAAAATCTGCAGCCTGATAAAGCTCCGAAAAATCTGCAGCTAGAGCTAATTGAGCTTCAGTGCGACAGCGAGTGCCGCAGCCGACTGCAACATCTTTCTCTCGTGCCTTTTTTACCAGCAGCTGGATAAAAGCAAGTTTCCAGAAATACGAACGTTTGCAAAGAAAATATTGAGCTTGTTCGACTCAACATACTGTATTAGTGTGAGCAGACATTCACGGTTGTGAACTTAAACAAGAATCGCTTGAGATTAAAACTGAGTGACTCCCACCTGCGCGATATTTTACGCTAAAATACCATTACTCTCAAACCAGACTTGACCCGTATATTGAAATCAAGATCTCAGTTTCATCCTTCACATTAATACAGCTGTGTTTTACTTTCTGGATGTTTGAATTTTTGGTAGTAGAAGTGTAGATAATGTGTTGTAGAACAAAGTGCTTTAACTTGCATGTTGTTTAGTTGTACAAAAATGACAACATTAAATTACTGCATACTAATATGCTTTTATTGTGCAAAATAGTATCATCAAAGGTTGTTGGCCCTCAGTCACTTTCGCATTATCAAATCTGGCCCTCCTGGAAAAAATTTTGGACACCCCTGCTGTACGGTTTAATCAATGCTTCACCAATGTTGTGAGGTTTCTTCTCTTTAACAATCATGTGAGCGATTTCAAATGATGCTTCTACTATTTTGGCAGGCAAAGATTAGCAAAAGCACTCATTTACTTACAATTTTAATTTTTGAGAAAGCATTCTTGCTATAAAAAAATGTTAAAGGCTAATATTTATGGCCAGGTGTTTTATCTGAACATGATGTTGCAAACAACTTGATCACAATGCGTGATTGCTGAGTACCCACGCATTGTGGTACCACTTAATTATTCACTGTGGAATCCATATTTATCCATATTTTTATCTCTATATTTATTCTCCTGACTCGCAGAAAAGCGCCGGAGGCGCTATACATAGAGCAAGCAATTACCCCGACCTGCTATAAAACTATACTTTAAATAATCTCTGTCATGCCGTCTCTTCCATTTGTTTTATGTTGATGGAGTTATCTATTCAGTTTGCAGCCATTTTTTCGCGTTCCTTTTATGAAACTTTGACGTCCAACAAGGGGGGCGCGCGCCCCCCAGTTTAAAAACCCGAGCCTTAACTCATTAAGAGTCACTATCGAAAACCGTTTGTTTTTTTAATGTCATTCAAAATACTAGTTTTTTGGTGTATAGTTAAGATATGTTTCAAATTTTAAGTCAATATCTTTTGCAGTTTTTACTCGAATACAGTAGGCTTATTTTTTGCTCTCTGTTTTTTCATTCATCTATTCATTTTAATTTTATTCTTGACAACCAACATAGTAACTTTTGCACAATAAAAGGTACTAAAGAGTCAAGAAAAAATAGATGCAGGAAAACGTCACACGTTAAACCATGCAAAAAGGAGGCACGGAAAAAAGTAATAAAACACTCAGAGCATGGGTGCGTCACCAAAAACAGCGAAAGAGTTGTTGGTGATTCAATGACCTCAAAAGTAGAGGTGGGCAGAGCGCAGCATGCAGCAACAGCAATTGCAGCAATGGCAACCAACGAGTCATAAGCGCAGCGCAACTTCCGCAACGGCGCTACGCTTATGACATGTAAATTTTAAGTTGCGCTTTATTGCTCTGCGCACTGAGAAATAAAAAACTAATTACGCTTTATTGCGCGGCGCATCAAAGATCAAACAATTCAATTGCTCTTTTATAGTCCTATTTTGCAAAAATGCGATCTACTTAGGTTGTTTTTGGTTTTTCAATGCAGAAGATTGGAAAACCGATTGGGCTGCGCATACGTCCTGATTTTAAAGTTTTATCCCGGCGTTCCGCAGGGTTTACATTATGTTCCAAAAATCCAAGAGATTTAGGAAAAAATCAAGAAATCCAAGACATATTTGAAGTGAAGGACCTTTTTTCTTTTAGAGAACACTAGCTTTAAGGTATAAAAATTAAAAAATCCGAGTGAGATTCAAAGCTAAGACCTTTTTTTTTCTAGAGAACATTGCTTTGTAGGCACGAATTTTTTTTTAACGAACGTCCCGGTTTACCCCATCGGAAATATGGAATGCTTAGCTTTACATCATTTTAAAAGCACATTGCGCAAGTTGCGCTGCGCTTTGTATCATTTTAAACACACATTGCACTTTACAGATTTAAAAAAGCATAACGCAAGTTTCCCTGTAGTTTTCTAATAAAAAAAATGCCACCTCTGCTCAAGTGTGATCTGGAAAACAAATTTTTATGTGTTTAAAATTAAACATAAATTAACTAAAAATTTAATTTCATCATGATGCTTTAGGGTAAGCAACATTATTGACGTCACACTTACGTCACGATGATTAGCCTTCTTCTTCTTCTTTCGGCTTCTCCCTACTCGGGGTCGCCACAGCGCGATAGTAATCTCCATTTCACTCGGTCTACTTCTTCTCCTTCCCTAGCTCCAACCCTTTCCATGTCTTCTCTCACCAAATCCATCCACCTTCTCCTTGGCCTTCCTCTTTTCCTTCTGCCTGGCACTGCCATCTCCATCATCCTTTTCCCCACGTAGTCTTCTTCTCTCCTTTTTACGTGTCCATACCAACGTAGCCTCACATTCCGAAGTTTGTCTCCCAGCTTTGCAATTTTCGCAGTCCCTCTCACATATTCGTTTCTTATCTTGTCCTTTCTTGTCACTCCCAGTGCCCATCTCACCATTTTCAACTCTGCAACTTCCATTTTTCCCATTTGTCGTTCAGTCACTGCCACCGTTTCCATTCCATAAAGCATGGCTGGTCTAACAACACTCTTGTACATTTTACTCTTAACCTTTGCTGATAACTTCCTGTCGCACAGAACTCCAGATACCTTCCTCCAACTCATCCATCCTGCTTGGATTCTTCTCCTTACTTCTTCTTTACATCTTCCATCATTACTAACTGTTGACCCCAGGTATTTGAAGTTTTTGGCTTTCTTTATCTTTTCTTCTTGCAACTTCAACTCTTCTCCATCATCCACACCCCCAATCCTCAAATATTCTGTCTTGCTCCGGCTCACTTTTAGGCCTCTTCTCTCCAGTGCATTTCTCCAAATCTCCAGGTCCTCCTCTAGCTCCCTATGATTTTGTCTACACAGAACTATGTCATCTGCAAACAGCATATCCCATGGTGCGTCCTTCCTGATGTCCTCCGTCAGCCTGTCTATAATGATGGCAAAAAGAAATGGGCTGAGTGCTGAACCTTGGTGGAGTCCAATACCTACCTTGAATTCTTCAGTCAACCCTGCTGCACTTCTCACAGTTATCACGTCACGATGATTAGCCTAAATTGATTAATTAAAAAATGAGTTATAAGCAGTGGCGGGATTCAGCCGGTTTACACCGCTTCTATAGAACCGCCTTACGGAACTTTTAAGTTTGGAAAACCGTCTACAATTATTTTCTATGTAGTGTAGTTACATAGGCACACCTCAATATTATCATATTGATGCTTGCTTAACGAATATTTGGAATTGTTTTTGACTCCGCCAAGGTTGAGTCAGCTTTTGTTGTGATCAATAAAAATAGTTTTTTCATCAGGACAAAGGTCTATCAACTAAGAATTAAAATCACGGTGAGCTAAATCAGATTTAAAGTGTGGCATGGCCTACCAGGGAAGAGGCTACGTATGAAGCTTGCAGTTTTTCAAATTATAACCTACATTTTTACATTTAAAGAAAATAATCTTGACGCAAATATTACGGACAAGGAGGATAAGAAAATGGGTTCACCATTTTGTACCTCTGATCCTGTTAAACCTTCAATAAAATTCTTCACTAAAATTGGAGAACTTTTATGCGAAAACCATGTTTTTCGTAGCAAAATTTCAGTGCCACGTCTGCAAAAAGGCGCGAAGCATAAAGCGCTGTTTTTATAACGACCGAAATCGATGTAATCTTGGTTTAAATCGCAACTATGTCTACAATTATTTAAAAAAATTACGTCATTTTTTCCGCTTATCGTTATTTTGCTTTAATTCTAGTCAAATTTCTTCATGAAAAATATGAAAATATAAGTTGTTGCTGGACTACAATTATAGCATTGAACCAGGTTTAATTAACTACCAGTTGAATGACGCTGTGTATTAACAGTACAATTTTGAAGGAGAGCACTTGATTATTTGAGCATTTGTGTAAAACCTTGGTTATATTGTATCAACCAGGAAGCAGCAAGCTTTAACACAAGCTACTCGAATAAACTTATAAGAAATTTAATTTATTTTGAGCATCACGGCAGCAACAACTTTAACAAACGACAGAAGTTCGTTCGAGTTTATCCACGTCGTCTCTCGCAAGAAGCGAAATTCTTCCAAATCCAGTCGCAGAAAAAAAAAAAAAAAAACAATTCAAGCAACTGAAGGTTGTCTAGAGGACGAAGATTCAGAAGAAAGACCGAAGAGTTTGACAGTGCCAGCATCGCGGTTGTATTTATCTTTGTCGTCACACGCGTAAGCCAAAAGCTTCATCTTTGGATGCCAAGCAACAGTGAAAGTCGGCGCGTCGCAGGGAACCTAAAACAGCGACTTAATTCAAATTCACGTCAACAACCATAAGGGCGGTATAGCGGCTTTCAATGATAACAATCAATTGAAAGCGATTGCACTGATGATTTTTTCTGGCTACAGAAGACATTAATTTTATGTAAAATACAGGAGTGTATTGCACTTGATTAAACTCATTATTTAAGAGTCGTCATTTGTTATAAAATTTGTCCATAAAAAATATTGAATTAAATTTAGTAAACAATAGGCCTAACCAAAAAAGTGAATTGCAAATGAATTCTTAACCCAGCACTTCTTGACCTGGGGTAAATTATTGCAGGTGCAATGTAGACTACTTTCTATTAAATTAGGGATACCAAATTTGGCCGGCAATGGTCGAACTGGTGCAGCACTCAAAGTCATAACCTTTTTTTAGTCTTAATTAAATTTGTGGTTCTCAAGTCCGGTTATTATAGAGATGAATTCAAAATACCAGACCAAAAAAAGGTCGTTACTTTGACTGCTGCACCTGTTGTGGCCCGCAACAGACTTGCTAATATAAACAGGGCTAAATCTCATAATCTTATAAAACCGCTGGTGTAAAAGTCAAAAAAATTAATAAGTTGATGCTAACCTCAAATATTTTCTCTCCAGTTTCGACGCAGGAGACATCAATGAAGTGATCTTCTGATGCGGAAGCTAAAATTGTTCCGTCGTGGCTAAAGCTGAGTGTGCGGACAGGCCAATCAAGTCTGCAAGTATAGGAAAACGCAATCGTCAAAGATGCCGAAGAAATATCGAAAATGCTTTTTTTAATTGTGTAACCCAATAGTCAACAAAAAATCGCGTTAAATTTTCTCGAGTTTCATCCGAAATTCGGAAGAAGCACCAACCTCGAAAAAGTTCGAACGCAAACAAGCTCGGACAAATCCCAAAGGTTGACCAGAGCGTCCGCACTCCCCGTCGCGAAGTATTTGCCCGAAGGATCGAACTTGATACAAATGCAATTGGCGGTGTGCCCCTGCAGCGATTCGATCAGCCTCAAGTCGGGATAACTGCGAAAAATTAACTCAACTTGACAAGAAAATAAGCGAAGAGAAAGCGAGGCGTAAACCAACCACCGACCTGTGAATTTGAACTGTGCCAAGGCCAGTTGTCGAGAAGAAAAGGTCGTTGCTGTTGTTCCACGAGATTTCGTTGACCTTGAGGGCACATATCAAAACACGCTCTTCAAGTGAAACGTGTCGACCAGACGAAATCGTTTGAACGACGGAAACTTTTACAAACCTCAACTTTGAACTGTTCATATGATCTCGCTTTGAACGTTTTGGTGTCGATAAAAGTAACCAGATCTTCTTTATTTCCAACTGCGATGCTTTCGCCGTTTGGACTCCAGCAGATGTTAATATTTTCACCTGCGCAAATAAACAGATTTATTAATAAGATTATAATATTTAGAAAATTGCATCCGAAACGGTGTGTTTTAAAAGTCACGAAGGTACTGAAAAAAAGGAATTTACACAGCTTAAATTGATCAAAAAAGAAGTCTTAATTGTAGGTTGTAAACTATATCTCCAAGGAGCATCCGACGCAATAACATTAGGATTCCTCAAGACTCCTCGAATCTATTGCTAAATTGTTTTAAATAACCGCAGTCCAAACAAATTAATTTTGAAAATTTATTGTAAAAATTTTAGGGAGATTGTTTCGGGACCCTAAAACTGTTTAAATAAATCTGATCGCGAATATGGCCAATGACTCTCCCAAAACTTTTGTCCTAAAATGCTCATTTTGGCGTTGTAACCTGTTTTGTTCACTTCTATATGTAAGATCGAACATTTCTTTTACTGCATTTTTATTTCGTATGGGATACACTTCATGTTATGTTTTCAAGTCAATTTTTCGAAAACTAAATCACAACAAAGTGACGCAATTGAATTCTCACTGCTTAGATTTTAATAAAACCAAAAGTTCAGAAAAGCAAAGAGGAAAAGCTTGTGTTTTTTTAATTGATTATTAAAATTTTATCTAAATTTGTTGCTAAACCAAGCCAACGCTGAGGTAATTATTTGTATGCGTCATCAAAAGAATATAAGGTGAACAAAAAGTCAAAAGAAACCTTGCACAACAGCGGCTTCCGACTAGACTCGAGTGACGGCTTCAACAATTCGGCCATGTGATTTACATATTACAATAATTCAATCTTTGTTTATTCAATGTACATACAAAACAAATAGCAAATTATCAAAAGAAAGTGCAGCGTGATGCAACGACAAGGTTGCAGCAAAAGTACTGTAAAAAAGTCACCTGGTCAGCCATAACACGACACTTTGTTGTTATAAAATTCACTAAACTCAATTAGCAATTAGTTTACCATAACCTGAACAAAAGTAAAAACTTAAATATGACAAATATTACAACTTTCCCTTTTAAATGTTACCGTACACCACCACTTTCTTCATAATGAATCAATTTGTTACTCCATATAAACAATAAAATAGGAAAAACTCGTTATTAACACTCACCTTTCGTATTTATTGTTGATAAACACTTTCCATTTCTTGCATCCCAAATACGAACCGTTTTATCCCCAGACGCAGTTGCAAATACATCTGAATTAGATGGATGCCAACACAACTGATCAACACTGTCTACATGGCCTTTGCAACTAAAGTCCCTTGTCTAATAATAAAGATCAATAAGTAGGTTTGTGTTTTTTTTTATCATATAATGGGTTATACAAAATAGATTAAAAATAAATTGACAAAATATAAACTCAATCAAATAAAGAATATTTTAGGATTATAAAATTGAAACATCAGGAGCCAATAAATTTCAGAAATGTGAAATGCAGATCAAAAACAATTTATAGCAGGCAACTGCTAGAGAAGCAGCTAGCTAACTTGTAATTTTAATAAAATCTACTAAAATTTTTAGGTACAAATTATGCAAAAAAAAAGAATTAATGAAATCCATTTTAAATAAGATGCAGCTATTGATTGATTATGCAGGAAAAACACCTTTTTTAAAAAACCTTTAAGCATGAACAAATTTTTTAAACAATTAGTTTTTGACTGAAGGTTAATAAAAAAACTCAACAAATTCAACAAACTTCAGGCAAAATCAAATGCTTTGGCATTGTTTAATTTAGATTTTGACTCATGCTAAATGTTTAATTTCTAGCAATTTTGGCACTGGTGTGAAGAAAGGCAAGACATCAGTTTGTAACAAAACTTTTTGAAGTATTCAACTAATTAAAACAAAAAGAAAAAGTAAAATGTTAAAAACAAAACCAAAGTTAAGTAATCAACTTTCCTACAAATGATTGAGAACAGCATTATGAAAATTCAGCACCCGTTTTTTGATTATTTACTGAAGCCAAGAATCTATTTTTAGAAAGAAATGGGGCCCTGTCTCCTGTTGTTTTCTAAAAAGTATATAGCAATAATACAAAAAAAATAATATAAAAAATAAAAAAAATTTTGGACAAGCTTGTGATAAGTGGTCACATTGAAATGCTGCCTTGGTAGATTTTCAAGTGTTCAAAGCACAAAAATTGTTTTGTTTTATTATTAGTGTTGTTGTTGTAAAGAAGCTTTGAAAAAAGTTCTTGTCTAGTGTTATAGAGTATAAGTGTGTAGCTGAAAAACAGAAAAAGCAAGTCAATATTAGAGAATTTTTTTGGTTTAACTTATTCAGCTCATCTAAAATATTACTTAGTGGTTATTTTCAGCAAAGTTTTGGCAATTGTTATGCATATTTTGCACAGAAGGTTCTGTTACAAAATGGAGAAAAGCACTGTAAGTCAAGCAAAAACTATAAAAAAAATTTGTGTATAGTTACTCATCATGCAAAATCAATCTGATTTCTTTAAGTATTCGTCATGCTTAAGTGCTACATTTACCTCTTTTAAGCTAACAAAAAAGGAGTACATTTAACAAATTCTAAGAAGAGGCACTTAACTTTTATGTGTTAAA
Source organism: Diplosoma virens (assembly GCA_963680785.1). Taxonomy (NCBI): domain Eukaryota; kingdom Metazoa; phylum Chordata; class Ascidiacea; order Aplousobranchia; family Didemnidae; genus Diplosoma; species Diplosoma virens. The sequence continues at coordinate 16,241,386 of OY796896.1, forward strand.
ACTTGTATGTCACCAAACTCAGTGTGCACCAAAACCTGTGCACTGAAATCTTGTGGACTATGGGAACATGGCAATAAAAAGAAATACACAAAAAAAGTAGCACTTAAATGAACAATGGAAAAAAATTACAGTATTTTAAACAACAGAAACTTTGTAGCAACAATAACCAGAGCAAAAAAAATACAAAAAGGTGCACTCACTAATCTGTCGCGATCTAATACAAAGACACTAGCTGTTTGGTCATAAGATCCAGAGGCAAGCTTTCGGCCATCATGATTCCAAGCAACAGAATGTACCTTGGCACTGTGTGCAGTGTGCTCTTTTGTTTTGCTGTTTTGTTTGAAGTATTGTTTCATTTGTTCAGCAAAACTTGGCATGATTAAATTTTAATTAATACACAACCTAAAGAATCTTTAAAACCTTAGCAAAAATATAAGCACCATTATAATTACAATAAGATGTACAAATATATGAGCTAAAAACAAATCTACCTGGCTAAACTATGTTATAATCATGGTTACAAAACTTAAACATGAAAAAAAAGCAAAAGGGGGATAATTATTAATAATATTAATATAAAAAAAAAATACAAAAATGAAAATTATTATACAAAACACTTTGACAAACATACTATTAACACTTTTTGGTTTAAAAATACAATTCTTGAGTGAAAGCAAAACCAACATTTTTTATTTAATTTCTTCAAAATCACTTGAAACTGGTGATAGTAAGTCACAAGTTAACTCAAATTCAATAAAATTTTGAAGAAACTAATTTTTTTATCATAAAAAGCCTATATTACTACTTGGCAAAAAAGCATAAATCATTAGAATAAAAATGTGAAATGTTGGTCAATTGTTTTTTAACAACTTTCAAGATTATGCAAAATTTACCAGTAAAAACAAACTTTCAAGAATATATGGATAAAAAAAGTAATCACAAAATTTACAAGTATGTAGTCTTAATCGCAAAATGACAAATACTGTAATAAAATAAAAACTCAAAACATTTGTTTTTGTTATTACTAAAAGTTTACACATAATTTTTTAAAACAAAAAAATGAATCTACATTTAAATTACTAAAATAGCTTTCTCATGATTAGAACATGTACTGCTTATACAGTTTGGCTTATAATAGATACTGTAAATAGAACAAAATTTGAGCTATTAACAAATTAAAAAAATACAACATAAACATTCAATAAATTTTTGATCAAATTTATCTCAAAAATTTGTGCTAACATATACATACATAAGTCAATAAACAGTTACACTATACATTGTCTTCAATAACTGTTTGATATTGGATCAAAATTTAAAAATCTATTTACAACTTGCAGTTTGTTAAATATGTTTAGCATTTTTAAAAGTAGGTTTTGTAAGGAAAAAGTTTCAAAAACAACCTTAAAAAAGTTATTAAAAGTAAATCAAAAACAATTTCAAAACTTAAAATTCAGGATTTAAAAATATAATTTTCTATAGTACAAAACAAGCTTCAACCATAGTGATAATTTATATTTATGTAATATGTTCATAAAATTGCCCCAAAAATTATAGTAGTTCTACATATTTGAAAATGCAAAATTAATTCAAAAAATACTAAACTGGGAATTTTCTACAGCACCAGGAAGAAATAAAAAAGAAACCAACAGTAAAAAGATCTTTTCAAGAAGCAATAGTAAACACTGGGAGATTATGGGTCAATTTTGCTAAGAAAAATTGCTTTCAGTGACTTCTTAAAGAGACCTAAAATTTTAGCTAATTAAAGTATCAATAAAATACATATTGTGATATATCAAATGGTTCTTACACTCTAAAATATGACAACACTACAATAATTTGTTGTACAGAGAACCCTGATTAATAAATCCATCTCTGGATCAAGCTATTTTGGATTTAATTAGTAGAAAATTCATTATGTAAGGTCCTTTGTATTAAATTCTTCCTAAAAAGTGTCACAACCAAAAGCAGACTTAAATGGTAGTTCAAAAAGTAAAACACAATTGCTTGCTCATGCATACAAACAAAACTTTGGCATGGATTGACATAATTTAAAGCAAGGTAAGAAGAAAGATTCTTAAAAACTCTATACAGACATTGCAAAAAATTTTATGATACTTTAAAGTTAATAAAAAATTGCACCTTTGATAAAAAGTAATTATTCTATTGAATTTCGTTGAAAATCTTCTTGTTACTAACAAAAGCAAGCACCAATCATACAAAAACAAATATGGTAAACCAGACCAACAAGAAAAAAACAACATTACATCATTAACAATCAATAATGTTAATCTTTGTTGTTCTTGTAATAAAAAACTAAATTTTTTCAACTTGCATAAACTATTGTAATTTTTATAAATGTTGTGCTTATTTTTACACTGAAATTTATTACTTCTCAATAACTTGCTTATTTATACTTTATGTGACGTACAAACAATTTATTTACTACACAAACACTTCACAAAGCTTGATAAAACAAACTCAATTAGCTTGTCACTGTTATATTAGAAAATTTTTTGTTAACACTGAAATGACAACAATTTTTGAAGTGATTTTGCTTATTTATGGACAAAATTACTGCTTTGTACAATAAGTATCAAGTACATTTTTCTTTACATTATTTTTAGCTCATAAATTATATATACATGTTCAACTTTGTTTATTAACCGAAATTAGGGACACTTGCCAAGTTTTTCTAAATGTTCCATTTTTCTCAAAATAGAAAAAAATTGCAATTAAAAACCTTGCTAATTGAAACTTTTTTTTTATGTCTCAAGTATCTTGTTGTATAACAGTTAATTTTTTGCAATTAAGATCAAAATGGTTAGTTTGACAAAAATGTTTTGTTTCATTCATTTCAAAGTCCAAAAGTGTTTTGTTTTATTCTGGTCTATGCTAAAATTATTAGTAACTATGTAATATTTTATGGTGGTAATTTTCAAAAAAAATATTACTCCAGTACATGAACATATTAGTACAGTATATTGTATGCTTGTTAAAAAGAACGTACATATACATAACAAAAATAGAGATTGCCAAAATAGTGATTCTCATTAGCTTTTTAAAAAACTCAATTAAATGTATTCTTGCTTTTGATACTCATCAGTTGGTTGAGAAGATGCATGCAAAATAGATGCAGTCAAAGCAGCTCGGGTAACTTTGAGACGAATTATTCTCTGATTTTTTGTGAGTCGTTTTTTGGCTTGTTTTTGAGTTGCCATTGTAAGATCGTAACCATTAACTTGCAATATTTTATCACCAACTTTTAGACCAGCTTTATGTGCAGGTCCATCTGGTATTACTCTTGATACAAAAATACCAGAATCATTTGGAACAAATGGGTTTTTACTTGCATCTTGATCAATACCTCCACCAATTGCAAACCCTAAGATTAAACTACCATCTTGAACATCTTTCACAATTTCAATACACTCACATAAAACCTCACTTTCAAATGTGTCAACATATTGAGCCATAACCTTTTAATGAATAATAATATAGCAGCAAACTGTTTTATACAAATTGCCTAAAAAAGAAAATGATTAGCACATATCTGTCTAAGATAAAGTGTTAACTTGAATGTGTGAGTTTGATATATTTATATCAATAAACTGTAACAAGACAATAAATAAACAATAAACTACCACCACACTTTTTACACCAGACCCAGCTGAATATGGCACAACTCTATTACTTAAATTAAACAACTAAACACTACCAACACAAAAACACTCAAAAATTCTTGAAACTATTCTTGATCCAAAACTGACATTTTCACAACATAAAAACATCATCTTCACTAAAGCAAAACAAATGCTTAACATTCTGAAAGCACTCATTTCTACCAAATGGTGTAAACAAAAGGAATTATTGTCTCTACATTCAAAGCTATTAATCACCCCATATTTGAATATGCAAACACCTTATGGAGTCCCATCACATCAAACACCAACATAAAGAAACTACAACCATGAACACAGCTCTGCACATTGCCATAGGCTGCACATGAGACACAAACATTCAACACCAACATGACAAAACCAAGGTCCTTCCAATATACACCCATCTCAAACTTCATGCTACTCACCTTAAACAACTGACTCAAACACAAACACAACCTTTGCATGATTTTAATGCACATTCAGATCCACTCAGAAAAATGAAAGCCACAATCTTTTATAAACATGCCTTAACAATGAACACACTAACATTATCATCACAAAACCAGACATAACACCTGAAGAATACTGAGAAAACCTCAAACACATTCACACTACTATCACTTGACAATATCTCAGTTCAAGAAAAAACAACAAAGCTACTAACACCACACCCTTTGACACTCATTTATTAAAACAAACATTACCATGTCATACAGGTATACCTCATACAGTGCGCAACAGTGCGACCAATTTTTACCCACACTGTAGCATGCATGCACACTGTAACCTGTTTTGGTTACAAATATAATATGATAAAGAATTTAAAATGGTTTTAGATACTAGGGATATCCAGAGAATTTTTTAAAATATAGTCCAATATCAAACATTGGTTTTACAATGAAATATAAATAACGACATCATAAAGCAACTCAGGTAAAAAAGAATCAAATAAGATTAACTTATTCGTTCATATAAAATAATGTAATGGCGATGGATATATTTTCAAAATATTTTTTGATTTTAGTTTCATTTTGCGTAATTTGTCGGCAGCGTGGTCGAGTGGTTAAAGCACTGGACTGGTGATCAACATGGTCTCGGTTCAAAAGCCACTTGCGCCATTCTGTTGTGTCCTTGGGAAAGACACTTTACGGCACTTTCCTCTGCTTGGTGGTCTTGACAAGCAGTTCTAAATTACAGTAATATCTCTACTAAATTTACTAGCGGACAGCAATATCTTGGCATCTCCGGAAGCAGGTCGGGGTAATTGCTTACCCTATGTATAGCGCCTCTGTCGGGTTCCTTTAAAATACACAGGTCGACGTGGTCGGCGTGGTCGGCGTGGTCGGCGTTTATCACTTATAACTGCAAATTTTTTTTAGTAAAAGCCGAACTTTTTGACCAACATAAGTCCTTGTCAAAGCATCTAAACGTTTAATTACCCGGCAGTTATATCAACCAATTTAGTTTTTGTTTACGATTCGCCCAGTTAATTCATTTTATCTTATAAATTTTGGAAATTCCTTAAGTCTGCTAAGTTAATAACGGCGAACAGTGAACGTGACCAAACAGTTTAACCCAATAGCACATAAACACGGTACCTTTAAAATGTACAGGTCGGCGTGGTCGGCGTGGTCGGCGTGGTTGGCGTGGTCGGCCTGGTTGGCGTGGTTGGCGTGGTTGGCGTGGTTGGCGTGGTTGGCGTGGTTGGCGTGGTTGGCGTGGTTGGCGTGGTCGGCGTTATAACAGCAAGCGATATAAAACATTTTACCCCACGCCGGCCACGTCGACCACGCCGACCTGTGTATTTTAATATAATTGCAAATTCTTGTTGAAAGCGTGGACATGAACTTAAGAATAATGTTAGGTATATTTTTGTTGAGTTGTATTTTAAATGTCTGTTTATGTGCTATTGGGTTAAACTGTTTGGTCACGTTCACTGTTCGCCGTTAATAACTTAGCAGACTTAAGGAATTTTCAAAATTTATGAGATAAAATGAATTAACTGGGCGGATCGTCGCCGACCACGCTGATCACTGACCACGCCAACCTCGCCGACCACGCCGACCTGTAGATTTTAAAGGTACCGCCTCTCTCTCCTCTGTCGCTTTCCTGCGAGTCAGGAGGATAAATATAGAGATAAAAATTAAAAAAAATAAATCTTACGGAACTTTCTCCAAGATTTACCTGTCTTGATATTTTCATTTACACTTAGACCTTTATCAAACTTTTCCAACACACTTAATTTTGTCTTTATACTAATTCTCTTTCACTTTCTTGAAGATAATTTGACTTCTTCCTTTGCTATGTTTTTATTTTGCTTTGCTTGTTGAACCACGTTGGGAATAAAATTAAGGATGTTAAAGTTTTTTTATCAGAAATCTATTACCCTTCTTTCAGTAAAGTTACATTGACGATTTTATTTAACTGATCAAATTGCGATGCATGAATTTATTAATAAAATCGGTCAACTTTCAATTTATTATAGCAAATAAAAGTTAAAATTTAAAAACCAACTGTATTATTATGAAAAATCGATTTCGACCTATAAAGGTCATCATCAGTTTCTTATTCAAATAGAATCCAGCAATTCAAATAGAATCTATTTGAATAAGAAACTGATGATGACCTTTATAGGTCGAAATCGATTTTTCATAATAATACAGTTGGTTTTTAAATTTTAACTTTTATTTGCTATAATAAATTGAAAGTTGACCGATTTTATTAATAAATTCATGCATTAAAATTAAGGATATAATAGGATAATTACTTTGACTTTAAGGTTCAATCCTTACGTCCCAATGCTTAAAAAGAAAGAAGTACAAAGCACTATGATATAGTTATATTTTTTGTGAAGAAAAGAAATACAGTGGAACCTCGCCATTTGTACGCCTCTCTATTCGTACAACTCGCTATTCGTCCAACATGTTCACACAACTTTTGACTCGTCATTCGTACGCTGATCCGCGATTCAGACCCATACCGTGATTTATAGAGCAAAAGAAGATAAATTACAACAACGTTCTAAAACGTTTGTACTAGTAATGTCAACCGCGCAGCGTACGCTGCCTCGCGCGGCCGCGTAGTGCAGCGTAGTAACCTTTTTTGTAGGATTTTGCCGCGTACCGCGCCGTCTGCAAATTATAAAAAGTTTACATTTTAATATTAAGCAAATCTTATTGCTACAGCAAGTTTCGAACCCGATTTAGTTTCGTTTCAGTTAATTTCTCGTCTTTGTTATTGTAAGTTTGATTTGCCTTTTTTACTGCGCCTGACGTATTTTTGTTTCTTATAAATTTAAGTTTAATCATTGAAACGCACAGACACACAGACAAAGGAGCGATTGCATTTGTTAGTTTGTAGAGTGGATGTTATATCTCTGCTGATTGAGTTTTGTTTTTCTTACGTTGTTTTTATTCAAATAAGTGTTACGTCACAAAGGACATAAACTTGCTTCAGCTTACGTTTTTTCTTTGCCATTCATTTTAAAAATAAGTCGCGTTGTAATTTGGTTTATTGGATTTAGATTGGAAATTTAGTTAAAACCGTCTGTTATGAATCAATCTATAATTAATTTTCAATAATAAAATTTTGCAACAAATATAACCATACGAAGACGAGTTTTTAGTCGAGTGTGGCAACCAGCGCCAAATCCAATAAATGTGCTGCTACATTCAAGTTTTAACTAATCCAGATGCCAGTGAGTGTGTTCTAATTTGTGCATTCTTCTAATCAATGGATACAAAAGAAGAGATAAAGCAGTTCTACGAACTTGATGCTGAGCTTAGACGTAAATACATGCTTGTCGAATGTCTAATGCTAAAAGACAATAATGCTGCCAGTGTTCGGCAGTCATGTACTAACATTAATGTGTTGTTTAATAAGTTAAGTAGTTTTGCTCGTTGTATTTTTCATGTACTAACATTAATGTGTTGTTTAATAAGTTAAGTAGTTTTGCTCGTTGTATTTTTACGCTTAGTGATGTAAATAGTGAAGGGCAACCTATTTTATCGTGTTTAGATACGTCTAAATTTGAATTTGATAAACGTGTAGAAGATTGGTTTAAATCTATTAATTTTAACTCTCAAAACGATGATGCTTGCCATGCTAAGAAGCCCAGTGTTGCCGGGTCAGCCAGTAGTTCGCAATCAAGTGTTTTGCGTCGTGAAGCATGTGTTGAGGCCAAGTTAGCAAGTCTAGAGCTTGATCATGCTAAGGAGCCTGAGGTGTTTAAGCCCCCCAGTATTGCCGGGTCAGCCAGTAGTTCGCGTTCAAGTGTTTTGCGTCGTGAAGCATATGTTGAGGCTAAGTTGGCACGTCTAGAGCTTGATCACGCTAAGGAGCGTCGGAGGGAAAAGATAGCTTTAGACCAAATGAGCCGTGAGTTGTCCCTTCGTGAAGTTGAGCGTAAGGTTGCATTAACTCAGTTAAAGTTAGCTGCGTGGGACGAGCAATTAAGTGACAGTGCTGTGGCTAGAAAAGATTCTGGTGTTGATTCTAAGGTTGGCCCTGCTGTTTCTCACGATTACAGACCTTTTTCCACCTTGAACCCTGTAGCTGACAGGCAAGTTTGTAGTACCGGTACGCAAGTTGTTGCTGCCCTAGATAAAGCTTGTAATCTGCCACCGTGTCTACCACAGGTAGATGTAGTGAGTACTAACGATGTAGGTCTACCACGTGTAGTACATAGAAGTCAAAGTATCTCAGAAGAGAAAGCTCACGCAGATGATGCTAGATTCACTAGAAATGCTGAGCAGATGGTTCAAAATGAAGCTGAGTGTGGTCCCTCCCAAAATCGATTTCCTTATTCCGGAAACGACTTCTGGTTGCCCAGGTGTGAGAACGAAGAGATCACTCGTATACCAAAACCCGAGCTGACAAAGTTTAGTGGCGACCCCTTGGACTATTTCGAATTTGTACGCAATTTCGATCTGCATATTGGGAATCTTCCTATTCCTGATGCAAAGAAGTTGACATTCCTTTTGCAGTATTGTGACGCCGAGGTTCGTCGTCAACTTTCGCATTTTAGTAAAGATTTACATCGTGGCTACACTTTTGCTCGAGATCAATTATGGCAGTTGTATGGACAGCCTCACGTAATCTCTTGTGCCTGCAGCTCTCTGCTTTCCAAAACGCCGACAGTGAAGGATGAAGATCCAGCTGGTTTGCTACGGCTGAGTATCTTACTTCAAAAGTGTCGTAGTGCCTTATCAGACATTGGTGAATACGCTGGCATCAATTCTTTGCATTGTCTTTTGCCAATTTTAAGGAGATTGCCAAAATCTTTACAGGACAAGTGGATTGAGTGGTCGGTAGATGTCGCTGACAAGACCAATCGAGAAGCTGGCTTTGTCAATTTAGCAAACTTTGTTGCACATCACTCAAGACTATGGAATTCTCTTTTCGGTCAAAGTCTTTATTGCGACGGTCAAAGTCGACAAGCCGTGGAAAGAAGAAAAAGGGCCTCGCTGTATAATGTAGCTGCTGAAGAAAGTACGTCAAAGAGATCTTCAACTAAGTGCTTACGTAGAAAGTGCTCGTTTTGCAATGAAAATCACAATCTTGATTCTTGCAGCAAGTTCGTCGAGAAAAGTGTTTTACGACGTCGAGATTTCGTGATGAAGAACGCTCTATGTTTTCGGTGTTTGCTGGCGGGACATGTAGTTTCAGAGTGCAGGACGGAGTCGCGTTGTGGTGAGTGTGAAAGTAAGTTTCACCATACACTGCTACACAAGTTAAAGAAGGGTTTGGATGAAAGGAAACAAGAAGAAACTACCTGTTCATCAGCTCTTTCATCTTCGCATGCCGTCAGCGGAAAATTCGACAAGGTTTTTATGTGCGTGGTGCCAGTAAAGGTAAAATATCAAAACAAGGAAGTGACAACGTACGCCTTTCTTGATTCAGGCTCATCAGCGACATTTTGCAGCAGGAAGCTTGTAAACAGACTTGGTATTGAAGGAGAGAAGAAAAAAGTTTCTCTAAAAACTCTCGGAAGCCAGTCATGCTGCACGGGAACTGTGGCAGATTTGAAAGTTTCGTCACTAGATGGAGATTGTGAAATTGAAGTGAGAAACGTTTTTTCTATTGATAAAATACCCGTCGCGCCTAACCCGGGTTTAAGCAGAAAAGAGTTGGAAGACTTTTCTCATCTCCGTGATTTCAGCTTTCCGGAAGTAAAAGGAGCAAGTGTAACTCTGTTAATCGGTGTCGACGTCCCGGAGGCTCTGTGGGTAGAAGAAGTTCGCAAAGGAAGTCCTGATGAACCTTGTGCATGGAAGTCCCCCTTTGGATGGTCACTGATGGGAAAGTTTTCTTCTGCTGAGTTTCCATCAATAGTCAATGCTAATTTCGTTCGAATCAATGAGGATGGCGTAGAAAAACAATTGCAGCGCATGTACGAAGCGGATTTTGGAGACGCAACCGAAATCTATGCATCTCGTATATCTCGTGAAAATCGGGTCGCGCATGAGAAAATGAAGGATTCTGTGGTCTTAGAAAGCGGGCGGTTTTAGTTGCCTCTCCCCAAGCGGGCAAGCCTGTTGCCTTTACCTGAAAACCGCTTGATGGCAGAAAAGCGCTTAAATGGACTGAAGAAGCGCTTAATCAAAGATGAGGATCTGTGTAGGAAGTATGTCGAGTGCATGCAGACTTACATAGACAAGGGATATGCCGAGGAAGTTGTGGATTCTGGGACAGAAAATGCACGAGAACAGTGGTTCATTCCTCACCATCCTGTAATGCACCCGCGAAAGCCAGGAAAAGTGCGTATAGTCTTTGATTGTGCTGCGAAGCACAAAAGGGCGTCACTAAATGATGTTCTGCTGCAGGGCCCTGACTTCTTAAACAGCTTGTTTGGTATGCTAACTGTTATGAGTTCCACTAGTATCTGCAGTTAGCTCTTTTATTTATACGGAGTTACACGATAGCTATACGACTGAATCTGTAAGTTATACTAATAGTTTATCACGCGGTTAACCACACTTAACAAACCAGAGAGAAGAAGGCAGTAGAGCCGTGCGCTATGACGTCACATACTATAACAACCCCCTTTTAAGAAGCTTTTTAGCGAAAAGGTTGTCTAAGAAAAATATTAGTACGTTGTACGAGCCCGATTAATAAACATGCACAAACTATATACAATACGGCACAAGCGTTATGAGTTTTACGCTACTTCATACAAAATCTCTTAAATGATTAGGAAAGCGTTTTTGTCTCACGCTTCGCCGCGAGGTTGGAGATGATGGAAAGACTTCATCTTCAAAATGGACGTGACGTTCGTCTGATGTCATCATTTCCTCTTTGGGGTCTCCCCCTTCGGTGGGGAGAGGGCGAATAAAACGTCTATTGCGCCAACAGACTCGACCGCTCGGTAGTTTTATGTGGTAGTCGCGGTTTCTCCCGACGCCGATGATGAGTCCCGATCGCAACCATTTTTTTGTAATATGGTCTTGAATTCGAACATGTTGTCCGATTTTTAGTGGATTGAGGTGTTTTGCGCGTTTATTGTATTCGGTTTCTGCAGCCACTTGTAGATTTGATAAAGCTGCGTCCCACTTGTCGAATTTGTTTTGCCAATCTTCCTTGAAATACTTCAGTTTAGCTGGGACGATTGAACGTAGCGGGGCGCCGTATAAAATTTCGGCTGGTGATAGCCCATGGGCCTTGGGTGTGTTAACCCATTCGATTAGGCCGCTACTAAATTCATCGCAGTCGAGACTACCATGCTCAGCAGTTTTGGCAACAAGGTGCTTCATGGCTTTCACTGCTGCTTCTGCGTGTCCGTTTGACTGTGGGTAATGTGGAGTACTTATGGTGGAAGTTACTCCCCATTTCTTGAGAAACTGTTGAAACTTGCTTGATGTGAATTGCGGTCCTCCGTCAGTTCTGATTCGTACTGGTACCCCTGTGTCCACGAAAAATTTTCTTATAGTGCTGATTATCTGATGTGAACTAGGGTCATGAGAGAACTCGCTGAGCTTAATCCATCCCGACAGACGGTCTACATAAACCAGGTAAGTCTTACCGGCATAATAAAATAAATCTGCAGATACGTCTTCAAAGGGTCTTGATGGGAGGGGATCGCGTTGTAATGGTTCCTGTTGCAAGCTTGGTTGGTGCTCTTGGCATTTCGTGCAGGCTTCAACGGTATTTTTGATGTCGCTATTGATTCCTGGCCAGTACACTATTTGACGCGCTCTTTGTTTTGTTCTTTCGATGCCTTGATGTGAGGCATGTAGCTTTGTCAGTATTTCTTTTCTTTTCTGTACCGGCACCACAATGCGATGGCTGTTCAGGAGAATTAATCCATCTTCGAAAGTAAGCTGAGCTTTCAGCTTTTTGAAAGGTTGAGCTAATGGATATTCGTTTCCTTTTGAAAAGTTGCTTTTAATAGCAGTGATTAATTGTTGTGCTGCTTCGTCCTGCTGAGTACTTTCTTTTAAGTCTTCCAGTATTGGATCGATAAATGTTTCTTTTGTGACTTCTGGGTCTTTTCCTCTCAGAATTGTAGAAAAGTTTTTGCAGATCATTCTGGTTGTGTCTACGTTTATGATATCTTCTGGTTCTGGGTCGCGGCACGGTGCTCGTGACAACGCGTCGGGGATCACATGGTCTTTGCCTTTTCTCCAGGTGGTGTGGAATATAAAGGCGCTGAGTTTTTCTTTGAGTCTCTGAATCCTGGGATTATCCACCATATCGAGTGTCTGGGTATTCAGGATTGACTCTAATGGCTTGTGATCTACTATCAGCTCGAAATTGGGTAAACCTTGCAGATATATGCGGCATTTACGCATAGCCCAAACAACAGCGAGCAATTCCAGTTCAACCATAGCGTAGTTGGCCTCAGTCTCAGTTATAAAACGTGATCCTGCTTGAACCAATTTCCACGTTTCTTGATGTTTTTGCAAAAGTGCAAAACCTAGACCTTTCAACCGAGATGCATCTGTTTGCAGCATCGTTTCCAGATTGGGGTCGAATGCAACCAAAATATGGGGGCTACAAAGAATTTCTTTTGTCTTTGTAAATGCTTCTTCATGCTGGGGTGACCAGAGAAAAGCATTTTTTGGTTTGAGCAAGTCCCGAAGTGGGCCTGCTGCTTCACTGAGTAGGTGAGTAAATCCGCCCAGCTGGTTTGCCATGCCCATAAAAGATCGTAATTCAGTTATATTTGTTGGAGCAGGGAATTCAGAGATTGCTTCAATTTTTATGGGGTCTGCTTTAATACCGTCGCTGCTCACTATATATCCGACATATCTCACAGCACTTTGTAGTAACTGCACTTTCCTCGGATTAAGAGTAATACCGTGTTCTCGACATCTGTTTAGTACAGCCACTACGGTATTCAAGTGCTCCTGTGCGGTTTCGCCTTGAATAAGAATGTCATCTACCACTTTTTCGACTTTTTCAATGCCTTGCAGAGCTTCATCGCCTCTTGCGCAATATTCGTCTTGAGAAGAAGCTAGTCCCATCGGAGCTCGAAGGAATTTAAATCTTCCGAACGGCGTAATGAATGTGGTAAAGTCTTGACTTTCTTTTTCTAAAGGTACTTGCCAGTATCCTTTAGTGGCGTCTAATGTTGAGAATAATTTAGACGAAGAAGAAATATTCGAAATAGCTTCGGCAGGTGATTTAGATGGATGATATGGACGGCGTACGTATTTGTTCAATTTCTGCAAATCAATACAGAGACGAATTCCGCCATTGGGTTTTTGTACAACGACCATAGGGTGCACCCAATCAGTTGCTTCTGTTACTGGTGCAATGACTCCGGCTTGTACAAGTTGGTCAAGCTCTGTCTTCACCATCCTTCTGAAAGCTAAAGGTATTTGGCGTGGAACAGGTAAAGCAAATGGAACAGCATCATCTTTCAAGGAAATTTTCATGGGTTTACTGTTCATTTCCCGTAATGTTGTGTCTTCAGAAAACACATCGCTGTACGATTTTATCAACTTGTTCTCAATTTTATTGATTTCTGCTTCAGTTGGGTTCTCTGATATAATGAATCTTGTGTTCTCTGCTTTTAATATGCTTGCTAATTTTCGAGGTGTTTTTGATGAATTTATCGGTTGAGGATACGTGTCAGGTAGAATGTTAACCTGTTGACATACGTACCAAGCAAGCAAGAAATCTTCTACCTCAGGACAGACGTAAATGGTTTCTTCCACGAATCGGCCGCAGTATTCGATGATGCATGGGAAAGTCCCTACGCATGTTACGGTCTGCCGGTTTACTGCACTAAGAGTGTCTTGATTTGGCGGCATTAGATTATCAAGGTCTATTCCGAGCCGTTGAATGATGTTTACCCCAACAAGACTTGCTTCGGCACCTGTGTCTGGTGTAGCTTCTGTGGAACCTAACGGGTTACGATGTTTAAGAGAAAAAAGATTAACAGTTATTTTGGGCGCCGCGGAGTTAGCGAAATTTGCATTAGCATTGCATCTACGCTTGATTTGTCCGGTTAACTTTTTCCTCGTTTCTTCGCGTCTGTTAAACCCGGGTTTGTTGTGAAAGCACACTGATGTAAAGTGACCTTTTTTGCGACATATTAAGCACTCTGTATCCTTTGCGGGACAGTAGGTTTGACCTTTTGGTGGGCAGGTCTTTTTACCGCATTTTGTACAGGGCATTTTAGTGCGCTCTTTAGATTTAGAGAAATTTCGGCGAAATTTGCTTTGGTACGCTTTTCTCTCATTCAGCTGTCGGCTTATTCGCGCGTCGTCTAGTTTTGCTGACTCTTCCGATCTGCATAAATCAGTGACGGTCTGAAGATCAGGTAATGGGGACATGGCTAGGAGCTTTGTTCGAGTCTCTTTGTCATATATTCCCGACATGATTTTTGTGACTAAACGACGATTTAAACATTCATTGCACAAGTCTGCGTCTCTCGCCAAAGTTTTAATCGCGATTAAAAACGAATCGAAGTTTTCGCCAGCCGCTTGCTTTCTCTCTTCAAATGCGACGCAATCTAACGCTATATTTCTTTGACTCCGGATGTAATTTTTAATTTTGTCTAACACTTCGTCTGGTTTAAGTGTCGTATCATCCGGGATAAGAAGTACGTGTTCTACGGCTTCTCGCATTTCCATCGAAAAAAAACCGCGAAGCAATGCCAACTGACTGCTCAATGGCAGCTCTGTTGCAAGCGAGACCGTAGCATAATCGTTGTACGATTTACGCCATTTCGCAAATTCAGCTAACGAAATTCCCACCTGCAGTGTCGAAGGCTTTTGTGCGTCCGCTTTGGTTTGCCTTGCCTCGTTGTTAGAATTGTTGACGTCAATGGTTTGCTCACGTGATTCGCTTCTCTCGCTGTTCGCGCATTGGGCCAGCTGCTGTGGCGAAAATTTTTCGATTATTTGTTGCAATTGTCGCTGACTTTCGACATTCTGTTCTTGTGTTTGTCTTTGCATTGACAACTGTGCTTCTAAAAAAGTTTTTAACCAAGAAGGAGGTTCATCATTATTAATATTACTATTCGCGTTTTGATTAGATTGAGATAATTCGGCTATACATTTGTTTGCTGCTTCTAATGCTGCTTGCAGCTCTCGCTTGTTTTTTGCCATGTCTCTTTTATCTTCAATCTTTTACAAATCTCCGATCACGAACTTGCAGTATACTTTTATAATGGTTCGTAAGCTTATTTTCTTTAAACAAATTTATAAGCTGACTGTCGACGACGCCATGTTATGAGTTCCACTAGTATCTGCAGTTAGCTCTTTTATTTATACAGAGTTACACGATAGCTATACGACTGAATCTGTAAGTTATACTAATAGTTTATCACGCGGTTAACCACACTTAACAAACCAGAGAGAAGAAGGCAGTAGAGCCGTGCGCTATGACGTCACATACTATAACACTAACCCGCTTTCGTAAGGAACGAGTCGCTCTTGTAGCTGATATTGAAGGTATGTACCATCAAATAAAGGTGCACCCGAATGACAGAAACATGTTAAGCTTTTTATGGTGGAAATCCGGCTGCTTCAGCGACGCACCCTCAACTTACCGCATGACGTCGCACCTGTTTGGAGCCAAATCGTCGCCAAGTGTTGCTTTATTTTGCTTAAAAGAAACAAAACAAAGATTTGGTAAAGCTTATACTGTAGCAGCGACGTGTGTGAAGCAGTAAGAAGAAACTTTTATGTGGATGACTGCTTGGTTTCGGTAGCAATTGTTGAACAGGCACAGACCTTCGCTAAGGATTTAAAAAATTTACTCCTGCAAGGAGGTTTTAGCTTAAAGAAGTGGGCATCGAATTACCATGAAGCGCTTGTTAAGTTACCTGAAGATGATCTAGCTCCAAGCGTACAAAACCTAAATCTTGGTTCCGCGGATGAACATAAGCAACGTGTTTTAGGTGTCGTGTGGAAACCACGAGATGATGTTTTTTCTTTCAAAGTCGAAGTTGCCAAAAGAACTGAAACTAAGCGAGGAATCTTGTCAGTTATAAGCTCAGTTTTTGACCCTCTCGGCTTTGCTGCTCCTGTATTGATTACAGGGCGCCTCTTGTGGCAAAAAATGTGTCGCAAAGGATATGACTGGAATGACTTACCATCTAAAGAAGAATCCTCCAGATGGAAACAATGGGCAGAGCGCTTAAATGATCTTCAAGCAATTGGTGTGCCCAGGTGTATCAAGCCATCTGATTTTGGCGAAGTAAAACAAACAGAGCTGCACATTTTTGCCGACGCTTCAACCTCGGCTTATGCCGCTGTTGCTTATCTTCGAATTGTTAATGAACAGGGTTCGGTTCATTGTTCCTTTGTAATGGGCAAAGCAAGAGTTTCTCCTTTGTCTACAATGTCTGTACCAAGATTAGAACTGACAGCTTCGGTACTTGCTGCAAAACTCGATGTCCTGATACGAAAAGAGTTAGATTTGACAAATTGCACGTCAACGATATGGTCAGACTCTACAGCTGTTTTGCAGACGCTTTACAATTCTCACAAGCGCTTTCCCACATTCGTTGCAAATCGGGTTGCAGAAATTGAACGTTGTGTTAACGTTAATTGCTTTAGATTTGTTCCGACCGAAACTAATCCCGCGGATGATGCAACCAGAGGTTTGAGTGCAGACGACTTGTCCAAGCAATCCAAATGGCTTCATGGGCCTCAATTTCTTTGGGAGACTAAAGATTTATGGCCTGAAGGTCCAATTGTGCTTTCTCCTGTTCCATACGAGTTTTTGCCTGCAAAACAGAAATGCGCTAAGGTAAACGTCGTTCTATGCAAAAGGCTAGATCCTACCGATAGCTTAATTTCAAAGTACTCCTCTTGGCATCGTTTAAAGAAAGCAGTGGCCTGGATTCTTCGTTACAAAACGTATTTGCGCTGCAAGGCTAAGCAATCGGAGTGGACAAAACCAGCCAAAGGTTTGCTTACCGAAGAAATAAGAAAGGCAGAAGCAGCCATTTTTCAATATGAACAGGAAAAGCATTTTAAACGCTTAATTGCTGATCTGCGCAAGGACAAAGTTTTAGATAAAGATTCGTGTTCTGTAGCAATAGCAAAGTTAAATCCAATTCTGGACAATGGTTTAATTCGCGTTGGTGGTCGCATTGATTTGGCTCCAGTTTCTTATGATCAAAAACACCCCATCATTCTGCCATACAAATTGCATGCCACCGATCTAATTATCGCATGTCACCACGAGAAGGTGGGCCATAGTGGCGTGGGACACACTATATCTTCTTTATGGCAACGTTTTTGGATAGTCAAAATTGGCGTGGCAGTGCGGAGTGTCTTAGGAAGCTGTCTGTTTTGCAAACGTAGAGCAGCGACACCCTGCAGTCAACTGATGGCAGATTTACCTCTCGCAAGATTGCAAGTTAATCAGCCAGCTTTTAGTCATATTGGAGTTGATTACTTTGGGCCATTTCTAATTAAGCAAGGAAGAAGCGAAGTAAAGAGATACGGCTGTTTGTTCACTTGTCTATCGACAAGAGCTGTACATTTGGAAGTTGCAAACGACTTGTCTACAGACTGCTTCATTAACTGTTTGCGCAGGTTTATTGGGCGGCGAGGGCAACCACTGCACATATACACTGACAATGGCACTAACTTCGCCGGAGCAGAAAAGGTGTTGCGAATGTCGCTTGAAAAGTGGAACAAGCAGATGATTGAAGAATATTTGCGGCAAAGGGAAATCGCTTGGTCGTTTAACCCACCTGCAGCGAGTGCTAGAGGAGGGGCTTGGGAACGCCTGATTCGCTCTGTCCGGCGCATTCTCTCCACTTTATGGTCACCAAAATTTCCATTAACCGACGAAATGCTGCGCACATTTTTGGTGGAAGTTGAGTAGATTATCAATTCAAGGCCCTTGGTTCCGCTTAGTATTGATGCTCGAAACAACGAACCACTAACTCCGAATCACTTACTTCTACTCCGCAGTTCACCAAACCAATGTCCAGGCGTGTTTGAAGAAAATTCAAGCTATGCACGTAAGAAATGGATGTACGTGCAATATCTAGCAAATGTATTCTGGAAAAGATGGATCGATGAATTTCTTCCTATGCTGGACAAGCGCCAAAAGTGGCTCACCAAAGAAGAAAATCTTAAAAGGGACAGCATTGTGTTGCTAGTCGACGAAAGAGTTCCTCGAGCTAAGTGGTTGCTGGGTAGAGTGGTAGACGTTTACCCAGACAAAAATAATTTAATTCGCACAGTTTTAGTTAAAACCAAGTCAGGTCTTGCAAAGCGCCCCGTCAATAAGTTGTGCTTAATTCTCGATTCAGACGCTGATATTTCGATCAATTCGATCAATACACGATCAATTCTCGATTCAGAAGCTTTCAAAAGCAACTGGAATTCTATGTAGAATTAGACACTACATTGATAAGAAAACTTTAATAAACCTGTACTACAGTTTTGTATATCCATACCTTAAATATGGAATCACTGCTTGGGGAAACCAAACAAAATCTATAATGAGAAAACTACAGATAATACAAAATAAAATTATTCGCATAATGGACTTTAAAATTTTAAAAGATTGTGTTAAAATGATCTCCATGTATAAATCAATGAAAATATTACAAATTCAAGATATATATGAACTTGAAATGGCAAAGTTTATGCATTCTTTTCATCATAAAAGACTTCCAAGTGTGTTTGATAACTACTTTAAATATTTAAGCTTGCAACACCATTATATTACAAGATCTACTTCCAATAAAAATTTATATCTTCAACGAATGAAGACGCATCGTGGGCTAACTTCTTTCTCTTATAATGGAATAAAAATATGGAATAAAATTCCAATTAATATTAAATTATTATCCAAGTATTCGTTTAATAGACGTATAAAATTGATGTTGATAAATAAATATTAATTGTATTCCCTGATCAAAGCTATATTGTTGTATTTTTTTTATGTGTGAGTTTATGTTTATAATGCAAGTTATTACCCTGAAAATATATTCTCGTATATTTTTTTTTTTTTGTGTGTGTGTGTACTTTTCTTGTTTTGATATGAGTCACTTGTGTATATTGTACTAGTATCTTCCGAGTTTTGTTCTTTTTTTTATTGAATAATACTACCAGTAATGAATATTATAATAGACTATGGACAGTTCTTGACTTGATGACCATTAATTGGTCTTTCACTGTCCAGTTTACTTCATAAATCATATTTATCTGCATACAATGTGTATGTCTACTAGTATAAAAGTTAAGTGTTTGTTTTCATATGCCTAATATTTTACTGTGTATTATCAATTTTACTGCTGAAGTAAGCAAATAAATTGTTGTTGTTGTTGTTGTTGTTATTTAGTAAATTATTGAGCTGTAGTCGAGATATTGGGGGCTTAATTTACTTCAGCATAAACATTTACATGCAACCTCGTGCGGATTTTGATCATAAGCGTTGTTTATAATCATTAACATGTTACATATGTAATAGCCGAGCCCTTGCCCCTTTGTATGCTTGTTTATTTGCTTTTGCTAAGTTGCTCCTTTGTTTTCTTTGAAGTGTCAAAACTCAATATGTGCTTACGATATTTGTATGTTTTAAATATACGGGTCCTATATTTGTGGGGGGGTATGTTATATCTCTGCTGATTGAGTTTTGTTTTTCTTACGTTGTTTTTATTCAAATAAGTGTTACGTCACAAAGGACATAAACTTGCTTCAGCTTACGTTTTTTCTTTGCCATTCATTTTAAAAATAAGTCGCGTTGTAATTTGGTTTATTGGATTTAGATTGGAAATTTAGTTAAAACCGTCTGTTATGAATCAATCTATAATTAATTTTCAATAATAAAATTTTGCAACAAATATAATCATACGAAGACGAGGTTTTAGTCGAGTGTGGCAACCAGCGCCAAATCCAATAAATGTGCTGCTACAGTGGATTTGTTAACCCCGTAAAGGCTTTGGAACTTATTAACTAGTGTTTGAACGTCGACAAGAACGTCGACTACTGTTTGAATGTCGAAAGAATACTGTTTGAAATTGTCATTGTATTTGTGTATTGACCTTGTGTTCTGGGCAGGTTTGGCGTGGAATTCAAATCAATTAAATATCGTATCGTAAATCGTATTGTAAACCGTAAATCGTATCTTAAACCGTATCGTAAATCGTAGTCCATCGTAAATCGTCAATTGTCTATAGTTAATAGTAAACCGTCAATCATAAAATTATTATATTCAATTATATTTCTGTCTTTATTTATTTTTGGGTCCTTGTATCGTCGTTTAATTCATTTTAATTATTAATACATATTTACGCATCATTATTCAAATTTATTTAGGTTGCCGATTTAGTTGTTCCTCTTCATTAATGCAATCACAGAAAGCAAAGTGTCAGGAGCATAATCAACTGAATAGCCTCTTTCCATAGTACCGGTAATTTATAATGTAAATAGCGCGTAAAGCGGCCAAAAAGAAGTACAGAATTGTACAGAATCTGTATGAGAGAAACTAAAATAAATATGTGCTTAAGTACGTATTATTAGGGATTACATAGGTAATTATCTGTCGGTCTAGAACAGATCAATCCCCGAAGTCGTTAACTTTCTAAAACCAATCTTTGCTTTTCGGCCGATTTACGAAAGTTGACTACCTTTTGAAAACTTGTTTTTTCAATCCGAAATAATATTTTATTACGACCTTAAATAACACTTTTGTTGACCCCAGCTGATTTTAGCTGTAGTCAACAACAAGCTGTAATGTCCTGATGAGTCCTAACAAGGACGAAACAGGTCTGTCGGCAATTGCTTGTTGATTGACTTGACCATTCTTACTTAAAGCTAGCAATGAAACTGCAGGGTTTAGCTTGACTTTACCCGATTCGTGTTAGCTGACTCGATGTGGTCAGCATATCGAAACCACCGTCAGTATGCCCTTGCGGCTTAGCCGTACTTATCGTAGTTACATGTACAAAAAAATTGTGCATGGTCACCGCACCAGTTGTGCAAAAAAAAAAGTGATTATCGTGTTTAATGTGCATATAGTAATTATTGTGCAAAAAGACATTGTAGCTTTGGAAAAAGTAGCATTTTTGCGTGAAATTATGTCAAATCTTTAGCGCTTTTGGCGCTAAGTATGGTATATCAGAAATTATAGGAAATATTTTCTGAAGGTATTGCATTTGCAAGGAACATTCTAGTTGTCTAATTATAAAAATAGAAATATTTTGCATAAAATCAAAAATCCACTAAGCACCAGATTTCATATTCATACCAATGCAAAAGGAACTTGATGAAATTTTAATTTTGTTGTTTTGCAAGCAAAAATATAAAAAATTATCATAACAGTTAACGGCCAGCGAAGGTTGAGTAATTTTACTAAATTACCAAAACCAGAGCTTCCCAAAATGAGGTCTGTGATGAGCGCACAAGGGGTCCGCGACGATATGACAAAATTTGTCAACATATATACCTGGTAAAGTAATCCATACCATGAAATCCGAACAGATTCAAAGTTAAGACCTTTTTTTTAAAGAACACTTTTTTAGATACGAATTTTTGTCTATAAACGAGCGTCCCGGTTTGCCCCTACGGAAATATGGTATGCCTGTTTATAAGCATTTATTTTTTAACGGATTTTGTGTTATTTATTTTTGGGTTTGTTTTATCTGTCTTCGTTGGTTGGGCAGAAAATTGATGTGACATAAGATTGGGGTCCATGATAAAAAAAGATTTGCAAATAGAGGTTCGTGACCCAAAAAGTTTGAGAATAACTTTGACTAAATCACTGTAATAGGTTATATGGAAATTGGTACGATTTTTGACAAACTTTTTTTAATATAAAAAACAAAGCAGAAGACAACGTATTCATTAGGCTTTTCATATACCCGAGGCATATTTTATGCGAAAAATCAAGTTAAAAACATATTCACGCATGTTTTTTACATTCGAAGCATAATTGATTTTTGAAAGTGAACGGTTGGATACGAACGATATTGTTTTCGCTTTGTTAAATACAATTTTTAAATGTCAAATGAAATCCAATGTATGACAGAGTTTTAGTTATTACAATTAATTCGTATTATTCAAAAGTACCGAGTACCGGTACCACGGTACAATTTTAGCAAAGTACCGAGTACAAGTACCGCGGTACTTTTAAGAAGTACCGTGCCCACCTATGTACATTACTAAAACCTAAAACAAATTCATTGCTTTGCAGTTGCGCAACGCGTGTATTCCGACTTTGAGAACAAACCGATTTGTCTTGTTTTTGCTACTGTTTAGAGTAGGAAAAACGTTTTTTCTCTAGACGTCAAAATTGCGGCATGCCTCAAATTTCTCTCATTTCAACAGATATTTTCACCAAAAGAGAAAAAAGCGCTATTTATTGTTTCACTTTCGTTTCTTTTTTGATCTGAAGGGAGGCAAATATTAAAGCTGCTTGAAGTGCCTCAAATGTATTATACACAGAACACAAAGGGGTAAAATTCCTAAATATTTTTGAACGGATACATCTGTTGACTTTTAGCAATAATCTAATAGATCTTTTGGCGTAGCAATTAATTTATCCTATAATGATGTAATCAAATCATTAGAAATTAAACCACTTGCTTCCTCATACCTTTGTATTGTCTCCTTGAAATGATAAATTGCTGAAACTATGCTGACACAGCACAGTGACAAGCTTGGCAATATCAATGCTTTTTCATGGTAAATTTGAACCTAAGGATGAATTATATAATCTTCTTGTTGCCATACTTATTTCACAACTTGCCATACCGCAGTAGAACAATTCATTATTTTCTTTCTTGCGACAAAAATAGGCCTATACGCCTAGTAGGCATACCATATTTCCGAAGGGGCAAACTAGGACGCTTGTTAATAGAAAAAAAATCGTCCCGAAAAAGAAGTGCTCTCTAAAAAAAAGGCCTTCACTTTAAATCAGTCTCGGATTTTATGATTTTCGTGCTTAAAAAATAGTGTTCTTTAAAAAAAGTCTTCACTTCGAATCTGTCTCGATTTCCATGATTTTTGTCTGTAAAAAGTAGTGTTTTCTAAAAAAAAGGAGGTCTTAATTACTTTGAATCTGTCTTGGACTTCTTACGAGCTGGCCGAGACAAAGCCCTAAAACTTGGGATTGTTCCGCCAGAATCGGGACGTATAAGCCTACCTATAGGTTAAATTTTTATCTTGACTAGCTTTGCCACCCATCATCATTACGCAGACTAGTCAAGCTCTGGTTATACAATCTTCTAATTTGTTTAATTATTTTTCTTGTAATATTAGATTCTTCTTTCCTTTTTTCTTTCTTATAATTTAATTGATCAAGGTGTTGCGGTTATACTCTCTACCGCTTTGTACTTGCACTTTTTAATTATCTTATGCATGTTTTAACGTCTGACGTTGTGCTGCATTTACCTTTTCTTGATCTTATCTAATATTTGTGATTTTTGTGTGAACTATTTAATAGCGATCGAAAATATTAAAAAAAAAAGAAATGAAATTGAAGTCGAGTGCTAATTGTGGTGCATGGCAAGCAAACCCTAAGAAGTTCAGAAAGCATTGTTGAAGCATTGCCGAGTCTTGTTGGTGCTGAAATAAGTGAAAACCTAGCAAACTTCTACTGTAATTGTTCGTTATCTTTTGCAATTATTCGCAAGCTTTCTTGTAACGATTGGAATTTAGAAGCAGCGAGTTGCTTTTCAGCATCTTAAAATTATTAACAATTTTTTGGCAATGGGCAAAATCTTTTTTAATGTAGCCTACTGGAGCACATACACCAACTGACTACAATGAAATATTTCTCTTTTAAAAAAAAGCGTCGACAATAAGAACTGCTTAATTTATTTGCTAGTTAGAATTTTTTTTGGTTATTTTTTGTTTGGCAGAGTGGTGGCATTTGACACGAACTTGGCTTAATTCTTATTATACTTGTCATGTTGTTGTGTTGTTTGATCAAAGAAAGCCTACCTTGTTACACATTTTTCTGCTTAAAAATTTTTATTATCATCATATCGTATTAAAAATTTCTAGGCCACTACTAAGGAATCCTAGGTCTACTGAATATAAGGAAAACATCGGAGAGTTAGCTTAGCCTTGAGCGATCTTTAAACTGCTTTTGAGATAAGAGGAAGTAAATTTGCTTTCTTTTAGTTAATCAAATCGTTATCGTATCGACCTATATATCTGCTTTCTGTTTTAAGCGGAGTCACCAGAGGGACAATAGATTTTTGCCCAAATTTGTCGACAATTGCCTGAATTATGATCTTGTAGCATTTTACGGGCATGCCCGAATGTCACACAGATTTAATGTGAAGATTTTCTTTTGATCTTACCTGATTTTGCAGTTGAAAATGGAGCAAAATTTTGTCAAATCCTATTGTGGTTGAATTGTTAAGAACGCCGTGATTGTGATTGATACAATCTCGGTTTAAAACCTACTACGCAATTCTGTTGAGTTCTTGGAAAAGACACCTTCCGTCACTCTCCCCGCTTGGCGGCCTTAGCAAGCAGTTCTCAATTTTAGTCATACTTCTAAAAAAAAAGTAAAACACAATAAAAAAATTTTAACCTTTTTTTTATTTTCTCTCTATTTATCCTCCTGACTCGCAGGAAAACGACGGAGGCGGTAATACATAGGGTACGGTAGGCAATTAATTACCTCGACCTGCTTCCGGAGATACCAAGATATTGCTGTCTGCTTGTAATTTAATAGAGATATGACTGTAATTTGGAACTGCTTGCCAGGACCACCAAGCAGGGGAATGTGCCGTAAAATGTCTTTCCCAAGGACATACAGAATGGCGCGAGTAGGTTTTGAACCGAGACCGTGTTGATCACGTGCCCGGCGCTTTAACCACTCGACCACGCTGCCGAAGAACCTGATAGTATATTTTGACATCTCCGGAAGCAGGTCGGGGTAATTTCTTGCCTTATTTATATAGAGCCCCAGTCGCTTTCCTGCCAGTCAGGTGGGATGCAAGATTTTCAAAACGGTAAAACTAATAACAGAATGGCACTGCTAAATGCCAAACCTCGGAAAAATGACAATACCTGTAAGGAAATTGTGGTTAAACTTTTCGCGGATAATATTAATATGTTTTGGGCAAGCATTAATGTAAGGCATCATCAACCATTAAACTAAAGCTGAAAATTGGCTCAATAAATTAATTTTTTTATTTGTAATAAGCCTACTTTTTTTTATAAATAAAAGTACTAGCTTGTTTTAAAATGAGCATTTTTGACATACAAAAATAGTAAAAGCTACTAAAATGTAATCTTTTAGGTGTCGGTACATTACAAATTACACAGCAAAATATTGAACTACAAAAAAACTTTTTAGTAGGATAATGTAAAGATACCATATTTTTGAGATAATAAAAATTAAATAAAGATTAAGTTCAAGAAAATTGGAATTAAGCGCCAGGAAACAAAGTGAAGACAAAAAATTGATCACAAAAATGATCAACTAAATCTCTGTACCCCGCTTCCGGCGCCCCCGTTGTTGAAATACTGAGCACTGATGTTGCCGAAGATTTGAAGATGGTAGCAAGAGCAAATTTGATATAGAAAATCCCCCGACAAAATAGTGACTCAGAGGGGGACGACGCCGGAATAAGGGCTCAAAATTGGGACCGTTCCGGCTAAACCAGGACGTATCGTAAGCCTACTTTAATAAAATAGACAATAGAGGTGTCTAGACCAAAGCTCGACAACCTGCGGGTTCGTAACGCATGACACTTTTTTATTCTTTTGTTACTGGTCTTTTCAATTCGGGAAAATTCTATTAGAACTTATTTAGCCTATAGGCCATCTAATACGTATATCCAATTAAAAGGTACGTTTCGGTAAGAATCACCGAACTTTTTTGAAAAAGGTTCATTTGCTTAGTTCTTATTTGCAATCAAGTTATTTACGTTTTTAAATTGACATTGACACGATGATTGCGAATAAGGAGACAGGGCTAAACAACAGACGTTATTAAGCATAATGTCAATTCTGCGTGGTGGCTGTACCTTAAATAACGGATAACATTGACACTGCGGACCGGATTTTAGATGGTTAGAGTTGTTTTTCAAAAAGTCAACTAAAGACAAAAAAAGCATTCACTTCAATCTAATTTATATTATGTCTGTTGTCCAAGATGTCAAAGGACATTGACGGGCAAAACACAACCTCATGGCCTGTAGTTTGGTGACCTCTGGTTCACGGTAGCGCAAAAAAAGCATTTAGATCTTGTGGCTTTCAGAGTATTTTTTCTGTAAAAATAGCCCTAAATTTTTTTCAAGAAGTGCTAGATAATGTTGAAAACTCGAAACATAAAACACGTTAAACTGTAATAAAACCAACAATTACCCAATTAAAAATATTCTATGAAAAAAAAAAAACGGTTATAGTAGCAAAGACAGAGAGCACATACACCGCGGGTCTATTATATGTTTTAGAGTAGCCTACTTTATGCTATTTTTAAATAAACTATTCGTCGTATAGCACTTTACGATGACGTACAGTATTGACAAAATGATTTTAACTACGGTATTTAAATAGTAAATAATAGTTTTTAAAAGAGTCTTTCGAATCACTCTGTTCAGAAATACTCGTTGGCAATAGAAAAAATATGCGCTCTATACAAGGAACGGGAACATTGAAAATGAAACGTCGTGATGGGTTGAGAGAGAGCACACCATCCACATGGCAACGCTTTAGTACATCTTTACCGAATTTCTTAAACTCTCTTTCTCTGTTGCCAGAAAGATTTTTGTTTATGGGTTAAAGATTTCTCACTTAAGGTGTAAGGGCGCTACCAAGCAATCGCGGACTCTCTTTCAACCAATCAGAAACGCCTCGTTTTCGATGTTCGCGCTCCCCATGTAAACCGCGTATTCCTTCTAGTACGCAATTGCAGTAAGTTCTTTGGAAGAGTCGTTCGAAAAAATTTTTAAGAAACAGTCTTTTTAAAGAAAACCTACAATAAGTAACGAACAAAAAGCCAAATCTTATTTATCGAGTGCTTTAACACAGAGCTAATTTGTTAAGTGCAAAAATACAAATACAGTATATGTTAACGTTTCGAAATATGAAATCGCAAAAATATTGTCTGGCAACTATGACAGAATACTAAGCTCTTCTTTATCACGAGAATCAGAAAGCCTATCAAGTACATTGTGCAAAAATACCAAAAAAGCTTCTTTCACTTCTTCTGGGTTTTTTTCAATATTGGTTAGAACCTAAACAAGTTAAACTTTTTAATTTGTTCAATTTTGTTACATTCAAGATGGATTTACCATGGAAACTGAAGGGAGAGGAGGTGATACATTCTTTGGCTTTTCTTGTTTGTAATTTGCTAGTATGAGACATTGATCTTCATTTAAACCGCGGTTTGAAACAAAGTTGTCGAAAAATGTTTCGATCGATGGTTTTGCTTTGAGGTGAGCTGGATCAAAGACGATGATCACGCCTAAAATTAATAATCAAGCTGAAAAAAGCAATATCGTCTATCTTTGACTTGTCAAATATTACATAAAGGGATTCAAAGGACGAACCACGAATGGTGGCAGTAGTTGCTAGTAAAAAAAAACTTGACAAATTGAATAACAGATATTCTCTAATAAAAGCTTGTGAAACTCGCGAGCGCATACGGGCCGCATTGCTGAACTTTCAGCCTAAAAATTTGCCGCGGGATACAATCCTGTTAGTAAAGTGAAGTGAAGACTAAAAAGTTCTTTATTGAAATTGTTCGGCTGATCCGGTTCATACATCGAAATTTTGCGTTGAAATCAAAATAAAGACAAAAAAAAGCTTTTCTTAATTGATTGGCTGATCCCAGCTAAAATATCAGCTCTAGCTAAAAAATCAAATTCTTTTTAATTATTTAAATTTAGTTTTCAGTCAAAAATTAAATCTGATTAAAAAATTCTTCAAAAGACTTACCAGGCCGCGAGTTTGATATACCTGCTTCAATACAACTACTGAATCAGTGTAGTTTTGTATTATAAAAGACCAAAATGTATTTTTAGAAATTTGACCAAAATGACTAAAATGTATTTTTAAAAATTTGAAAAAAAACACGAGCCATCGTTAAACTGGTTTTGTATGTTACAAGTGGCTGATAAGTAGAAAAGCACTGTTTAAAACTTTTATTTATTCCATCTTACCTTTAATAAAGTTGAAAAAGTCATATAATTAATAAAACTAGAATGTAAAGCACTGCTACGTTGTAAAAACAATGAAGTGTAGCATTGAAAGCAAGTGGTTTAACAGAAAAATGATTTGGTGGGTTTAAGATTACAAAATTAGTACAATACAAAAAATAACTCTACTGCTTCTTTACTAAAGCACAAATACAAAGCTAAATCCATTAAGTGTACCATCACATTGATAAGCCATGGCAGGCCAACAAGTTTCATATTCTTCTTTTCCACTGCAATCCCAAAGTTCAATGTCAATTGTAGAATTACCAATCACATTTTCAAACTCTAATATTCTTGTTCCAACGGTTGGATGGTAGTCAGAAGAAACACTCTCACTCTGAACAATTATTAAAAATGTAAAAATGTCATAATAAGTGGGACAAACTGCTGTTTTCTTCAAAAAATTTTAAAATAAAAATATAGGGAATACATAATGTATCAAAAATCATATACATTTATTTAGGTTTACAAGGGACATATGAAAAGTAATGAGCCTCATCAAGAAAAATACTTAACTGAGATTTCAAAAACTTTTTCTGTTTTACTACCTTTTCTTATTATGATTATGCATTACAATGCTGAAAAATGTTTTTGTGTTGGTTTTGCAGAGTCCTTAATTAGAGGTAGTTCTGCTGCTTTTGAAATGCTTACCAGAATCATCCTCTTCTATCACGACTATGGTCCTATGCACACTTCCTCAGTTGCAATGGCAACAATTCTTGATTGTGGGTTGGAGATTGTTCTTTACTCACCTTATTCACCATATCTTGTATGCTCCAACTTTCATCTATTCCCAAACATGAAAAAAGTTTTGACTGGTCAATGTTTTGCCAACAACGAGGTCATGGATGCTGTGCTCTGGGACCCAAGAAAAAGAGTTCTTTTCAAATAGGATAAAAGCACTCCAGCATTACTGGAACAAGTGTGTTTCTCTAGATGGAGATTACGTTGCAAAATAAGAACATCCAAAATTATGTGTGTTGTGTACTTTCTCTAAGGCTCATTACTTTTCATACAACCCATGTACAGTATTGAATAAACTGAATCAGTGGTTATTTAATAAAGTAGTAATCTAACTTTAATTGGATGTCAATTTCCCCACTGCAGTTACATGACCCTTTCAGCATTGTTGAATTGGGAACAGAACACCCACATAAAACAGCTGAGCATCAAAGATATTTTTCTAAAGTGAACATCTTCTGTGCTGTGTCTTGACCAGGTCTACATTATCTTTATTTTAAAAGAAAAAATTGTTGCAACATAAACATGTCTTGAAATGCTCCAAGCTGGCTATTTACTTTAGTGCAAGCCAAGTTGAATGATTTTATTTTTACAAGATGGAGCATTGCCCAATAGGTATCTTGAGGTTTAAATTAGGGTTGCACCAATATTATTGGCAAGGTATCTGTATTGGCCATATTTTGCCAATATGGCCTATCTAATTCAACAACTTTTATTCTGAGATCAATGACAACAAATCAAACTTATCCCATTCTGAAACAGAATATTGCCTATCAAAAATCATCTGAATGATTTAAGCTTTTCTTATTCAATCATTAATGGTGTTGATCATTTTAATCTTCATTGCCTAAATGTCATTCAACTAAAACTTTTTGCTTTTATTTTAATTTGTGATGTTTATGAATCTTTTCTAATCTTGAATAGTTTTACTGTGAATTTTTTTGTTTACATATACTTTTTGTATGCAGTTATATATAGTGCAATCTTTTTTGTATAATTAATTTGAAAACTCTTATTTTTTTATTTGTTTACTGTCAAAACCCACCATACAATAACTTTTTTTTCTTTTTAAGTATCAAAATTGCTTTTCAGGTATACATCTTATTAATTATCTGAATGCTTCTTTGCCAATAAAACTAAAACCTGACAAAACCAGTATAGTAGTGTATTTTTTTAAATGACACAATTATTTCTATTCATTTTACTGCATTTCAAATTTGCAGATCAACTTTCTCTAAATTAACTTTTATAATGACATAGCATTAGATCCTATTGTAGTTGCTTTTACATGGTTAATGCTTTGAAATTGCTACAAAATTTGTAATATATGTCCACATAAACATCATGTCACAATGTTTTTTTTTTAAATACATATATGCTGGTTATCATGTCATATTTTGCAAGATCATGAATTGTACATGCCGACAAAAAATTAATTTAGCGTCTATTAGGTTGAGGAATATGTTTATAGCGTTTTTATCAAAGATTTTTATTTAAACAAAAATGAAAAGTTATGGCTATAAATTAATAAATTATGTATTCTCTGTTGCTGTTTATGACCTCCCCTCACCTCTCCACCAATTTTTTGATGCCGTTCCACCAAAAATCCCCAGCTCTGGTATCGAAGAATTTGTTGAGCCAGTTTTTAAGGTCCTCTTTATTGTCAAAGGTAATGCCCCTCATATGGTTCAACAGAGAGTGGAAAAGATAGTAATCTGTGGGTGCAAGGTCTGGAGAATACGGCAGATGCTGAAGGACCTCCCATTTGAGCTCTTGGAGTGCAGCTCTGATGACTTGTGCAACATGAGGCCTGGCATTGTCATGAAGAAGTATGGTTTGGCCTTATAAATGGGGTCTTTTCAGTCGAATAGCCTCATTCCTGCAATGTAGCTGGGCTATGTAGAGCTCCTTGTTGACCGTGGCATTCCTTTCGAGCATTTTCCAGTGCACTATGCCCTCCCAGTCCCACCAAATGCAGATCATGGTCTTCCTTGGATGGAGGTCAGGCTTAACTCTCGGCTTTGGTGTATCTCCAAGAGCCACCCATTTCTTTCTTTGCTTCATATTTATATATAGGCACCATTTCTCATCTCCTGTGATGATTCAGTACAAAAAACGCTGTTTGTGACCGCATGTTGCTTGATGGTGGGCAAGATGTTGAGAAGCAATTTGAAGGTGATTTTCTTTGTTGTTTTTGCTAAGCTCATGAGGCACCCAGACTCCCAATTTTTTGGCAAATCCCATTGAATGAAAATGATTGAGAATCATTTTTTGATCACAGTTCACTTTTTCAGCCAATTCACGACTTGTTTGGCAACTTTCCTCTTTCAAAAGTGCTTTGAGATGGTCTTCCGCTGCAGGGCATGTTGTCAATGTCAAAATTGCCATTTTTGAACTTTGCAAACCATTTTCTTGCCGTAGATTCACCTATAACATCTTCCTCGTATACCATGCAAATGTCCCAGGCTGCTTCAGCAGCTTTTTGGCTTCGATGAAAAGCAAAGAATAGCAGGTGTTGAAAATGTTGCTTTTTACCCCTTGGATATTCCATATGTAAGTCTCACAAATAATAAAATCTCAAAATACTCAAAAAGACGATCAGCATAGTTTTTTACAGTAGAAAGAGCTTTATTGAATGAATATATACATTTTGCCAAGTAGTAAAAAATCATTGTAAAATAAAAGAAAATATAAAAATGCTATAAACATATTTCTCAACCCAATACATAAACTTTTCTGTTTTTTTTTAGAAAATTTTGGACATTTCAATACTTTTTTGGGCAACTTAAAATTTAGCAGAAATGTAATTTCAAGTTGCCAAAAAATTTTGTTTGTATAAATATAATTTTAAGTTTAAATAATATAAACAATATATTTTAGTTAATTTTTTTTATTTTTTTTAATTTAGTTTTTGTAATAAAATTAAATGCAATATCCAAAAAACAACAGAATAATTTTTTTCCTTTTTTACCATAATTGACTAAATTGTAAAATCTTGGTTAAATTTAAAAACCATCAGAATTTGCCAGAATGTATTAGCCAAATAATTACGCCATAGAAATTGTTACAATTAGAAAAAAAATTACAGTACTAAAAGTTTTTAAGTTTAAGACTATGGTTGTAAGGTGAACTGTTACATCACAATTAATAATTTGGGATGATAAAACTTGCTTTGTATAAGTGTTTTCTACTTTATCAAATAAAGCAATTAAGCAACTGTGTCACAAAAGATGTGAATGATGTCATAATAAAAATGATAAACTAGATATTTCAAAGATAAAAAAAGCGTGAAATAAATGACTGAGTGCCACATCCACTGAACAAACACCAAATTTGACAAAAGTTTCAGGTTTCAAATTTCTTCTTAAATACCAAAAAATCTAAATAATGGTTTTTGCAATCATTTTGCCAATTAAAACCCATCTGCCATGTTTGATAGGTGTGTTGGACATAGAGTGAATGATACTTAGTGTATAGTTAAAGCATTGTATGAAATTTTTGTTGAACGTAGTAATTACTACAAACAGCAAATGCAAATATAGATCAAACTTTTGTACAAACCATTTAACCCTTTCAAGTAAAGACGTGCATTTTTGCATCACCTATAAATTTACTTGGTGTAGCTTAGTGGAGGCTTTTATCGAATGTATTGCTTTTTTTTAGCTTTTTTGGAGAGAATTCACTTTAAATAGAATTGGCAGATATATCAGAATTTAAAGCATATTGACATGTGAAAAGATTTTAACTCAACTATTATTACTTTTTGGGCTTCTTCAGAATTAGCTTATTCTTTTTATTTTATCAAAACATAATTTAATATTTTTTTTTTATTTTAGCTTAGTTTTGTATTGTTAGACGTAATGAATTGTAAAAATATGTAAAAAATTGAATGGATAAGCTTGAATAAGCATTTTAAATGTGATGCTTTTTTGCATCACTTGCCTTCAAGTAGTTTTTTGCTAAACTTATACTATAATTGCTATTGTTCATAAATGGTATTTTTGTTTTACTTTGCACTTTCTAAATTGTTTTTACATTTGCAATTTTAATTTGTCTTTTTATTTTCTTACAATATTTTGGTAAAATAGAAAAAATTTTTATTTAGCAAATATTATTATTTAATAGTGTAGTGAACTTGAAAAAGTATTTACAAATTGTATTTATCTAACAATATTTTAAAAGTTGCTGCAGAATATTTTTGAAATTGAATTAACTGTGGTAAGTGAAGTTATATATATTTTTTAATAATGTTTGTAATATTTTCAATAAATTATATAATGAATGTTGTATTGCTATTTGCTACAGTAGAAACAGCTTGTATTTTTCTTTGCACTTTCAAAGTTTCAGGCTTATCATAAAATTGATTATTTTTGTATTTTAGATATGGCTGAAAGAAAACTTACACTAAAAGAAATTGTTGATAAAGTTTATATTGATCTTCCTGAAGATGAAAACATCAGTGAGGATGAACCCAGCTTTGAAAATGAATGTTCACTTATGACGACTGCACTAATAATTATGAATTTATCAATGGTAATGAGTGCATCAATAGCTTAAGATCAAATCCTACTAATGAAGACAATATAAATGTAATATTAGAAACAAGAAATTATTATGATTGGGTTTAAAAATGGAGAAAAAAGGTTATTACATCTAAACTGCCACCTTTTAATGGTTTAAGTGGCCCAAACATAACCTTCAATACAACCAGTATTGGTCCTACAAATGTATTTTTAGAATTTTTTACTAAAGATTTGTTGGATGATATTGTATATCGAATAAATTTATATGCTGCACAAAAATTAAAACCGTACAAAGTTCTTGATGTGACAGAATTAAAATGTTTTTTAGGAATTTAAATATTGAATGGGATTTACCAAATGCTGTCTTATAGACATTTTTGGTCTTCTGATTCACTTCTCCGAATTGACTTTGTAGCCAATGCTATGTCGCGAGTACGATATGATTGAATTTTGTCAAATCTTCATTTGAATGATAATAACAAAGAGCCGAATAGAGATGATATTAACTTTGATAAATTGTATAAAGTAAGGCCCTTCATCACATCATTGTGCAATCAATTTATGAAAAATTATAACCCTACAGAGCATCAATTCATTGATGAAAGCATGATCAAATTCAAAGGCCGCTCATCCCTAAAGCAACATATGTCATTGAAACCTACTAAAAGAGGTTATAAAATGTGGATCAAGGCATGTACTAATGGATATGTATCGCAATTTGCAATTTACACTGGCAAGAAAAAAAGTCAACCAGAAATTGGTTTTGGAGAAAGAGTTGTAAAAGATTTTTGTAAAACAATCCAGGAAAAATCTTTTAAAATTTATGCTGATAATTACTTTTCATCTTTGAATTTAGCCAAAAATTTATTAGATAATGGCATAGGTTACTGTGAAACTATAAGATGCAATAGAAAAAATCTCCCACAGATGAAAGAAGACACTTCCATGAACCGAGGAGATATGGATTATTGAATGGTTTTATCTGGAATTTCATTCTGCAAATGGATGGATAAAAAAGCAACTTTGATTATTTCTTCCATTCATAATCCAACACAAAAATTGGATGTTTCAAAAAAGCAAAAAGATGGGTCTAAAAAACTTTTTCCTTGTCCTATGCCAGTTGTTGATTACAATAAACATATGAGTTATGTGCATCTCTCTGATATGCTAAAAGGATTGTATGACATTGATCCAAAGTAAAAAAGTGGTGGATGCGAATATTTTTGCATCTTTTAGATGTTTCTGTTATGAATATCTTCCTAATCTACAAAGTACTATCAATTGAAGAAAAACTCTTTTTGATTTTTGATGCAAGTTAGTTTATGGACTCATCGGATGCAGAAGTCTTATAAAAAGGAAAAGTACAACTGCCTTGAAAACCTCATGTCCAAAAAAGAAAAAAAACTTCAAAGATAAAGTTCTCAAGGAAATCCGACGAGATCAATTGGCACACCTTCCGATTTTTGCTTTACAAAGAAGACGATGTCATTTTTGCAGTACTAAAGCTGAGCCTCACCAGACACAGTGGAAATGTGAAGTTTGTGAAGTGCTGTTATGTC
Organism: Diplosoma virens; assembly: GCA_963680785.1. NCBI lineage: Eukaryota > Metazoa > Chordata > Ascidiacea > Aplousobranchia > Didemnidae > Diplosoma > Diplosoma virens. Next base: position 16,276,460 of record OY796896.1, read on the forward strand.
TCAGTGGAAATCGAAATTGCTTTTCAGCTTTTCATAAAGAATGATTATTTTATAATTTTTTGTCTTGTTTTTATGAAAATAAAATTGTGTTTATGTGTTTGGAAGTCATATATTAGTTAATTTTTCAAAACCTTATTTTGTGGTAGCCTATAGACAGAGTGTTAAATGTTTCTGTTTAAAAAATTATCTTCACTTTTCAAGTGACAGCAACCAAAAATCATAGATTTTCTTCATTGTAATTTTTTCGCTTTAGGACCACTCAGGTCAAGTTCCAACATTAATGCATCACCTCAAAAATCATGTTTGTTGGGGAGGAAAAGGAAAAATTTTTTGAAAAATGCCTTAATAGAAAGCCAATAGCTACCACAATAACAAAATAAATTTAAAATTTTAATAGCATCTAATAGCTGACTTGAAAGGGTTAAATAATTTTTTTACATCTTGCCAAAGTTGCTTAAAATTTTTTAGACATTTTGCTAAAAATTCAGACAGTGTCCAAAAAATGTCAAAAAAAAAAAAAACACAGACATGTAGTAATGTTAATGTTTGGTTTCCTTTCTAATTTTGGCTTTGACACTCTTAGATTGTTGCAAAGCTCACAAAACAATAACAAGTTTCTAATTTTGATGCTTTGCTTTCAGCTGTGACTGCAAATAGACATTACTTTATGACATTGTCTTAAACTTCATTTTCTATAGTCTATACCAGGGGTAGCCCACAAGTCAATCTCAACATTTTCTCTAATTGATCACATCCAATTTTTTGCTTCCTGTCGTTCATGTGTAAAAAATTGTCGTTTTCTAAGATATTGTTTACCAGTTTTTATATAGCTAGCATATTTTTACACCTAAACTTCCATATAAGTTACCTCCATAAACTGCAATGCTTCTCAATCCCTGGGTTGCAACCCAAAAGTGGATTGCTACTTGATTGGGTTGCCTGTAGTCACTACTTTTTAAACACAAAAATCAAGAAATCCCAGACAGTGAAGATTTTTTTTAAAGATTATTTTTTGGGGACGAAAATCAAGAAATTCAAGAAAGATTCAAAGTGAAAATCTTTTTTAAAGATTGCTTTTTTTCAGGGACAAAAACTGAAAAATTCGAGACAAATTTAGGTTAGAATCTCACTAGGTGCTAAGAAACTGTCAATTGGGGCATTAACATTTTATTATCTGCTGCAGCGTTCCATAGTGGTCAATTGAGAGTTTCTAAAAAAATTTGAAGTTAAACTTACCATTAGACAAGTTGGCCACCCCTGGTCTACACAAACTGTTCAAGCTGAAATAAACTAAAATTTTATTTGGCAATAGCATTACATCTGAAAATGTTTCTGAAACGTTTATTTTTATTTAACACTTAATATCCTAAATTAAAGGGAGACAATAATAAAATATGAATTATTATATCAGAAATACAAATATCAACTAATTAAACAAATTCTGATAAAAAATTTTCAATCAAGAGTCAAGTAATGTCAAATTTAACTAACATGAGTAAATTTTGAAACTTTAAAACAATCAATTTGGGATAACAACTTGTTGTCGTCGTTTGAAGGGAATCCACTCCAGGTCAGACACAAACAGGACTGGGACCGAGGGTTTATCCTTTTACTACCCCAGACTGTTGCACTGCCTGAATCAGATGCTGGCAGTGGTGTTATTAAGCCAGCATCGAGTTTCATCATCCAAAACCATCACACCTCATGCACCATGTGATGCCCAATATATAGGGCACGCTGTTAGAACATGGTCTGCAGTTTGTTCAGAGGCGCCACCCTCAAAATTTGGTTAGGGAGCGAGACCCCATTTGTGCATGGACAAATGGAATTGCCCAACACCAGTCTGCAGGCGGTTGAGCTTAACCCAAGCTGCTCAGGGTAGGCCCATTCCAACAGGCCTGGCACTGGTCCCAGGCATAAAAGCACGGAGCCTGGAAGCATTTTCACAATACTCCGTTTTCCATTTGTGATTTGTCCATTCAGAAGCTCTGATGCCAAGTCTGGCAAGGTTGTTCAAAAGATTCCGCACAGCTGGCACAAACAGGCACCTGGATCTTAGTCTCACTTGGCAAGTATCTGAGGACCCACTCAAAAAACCATACAAGATATGATCGGGGTCCAGAGATACATGGTTTGCCAAGGAGAGTGTCGCTCCCATTCGGCAAAGCTCAGCAGGCTGGATGCCTGAGAGTACAGGTAGGTGTTCTGTTGGAGTGGAACGCAGGCATCCAGTGACTATATGCAAGGCGTCATTCAAAACACTGTCGATGAGGCAAGTGTGAGCACTGCGACACCAGACTGGCACACAGTACTCAGCTGTTGAGTAGACAAGAGCTAAGGTGGCTGTGTGTAGTGTTTTAGCACCAGCACCCCATTTCGAGCCCACGAGTCACCTCAGCAGTGTGACGCATGAGGATAGTTTTTTACACAATGCCACTAAATGGTGACGAAATGTGAGTGATCTGTCCAGTTTTACCCCAAGATAAGTAGGGATTGGACAGAACAGTAAAAGTGTATTGTTGTTGTAGACCTTTAGTTCATGTTTGGCCACTCAGTTATTTAAGTGAAAGGTTGCCATCACTGTCTTAGTGTGACTGAGCTTCAACCTCCAAGTCTGGAGATACACTGAAAGTGTAGACATGTTGTGGCTTAAAGTCCCCTCCAAGTCCTTCTAGTTTCCAGAAGAATGCAACAATGCTGATTCATCAGCATAAGCAAACTTTCTGGAAATCATGGAAGGAAGATCGTACATATACATGTTAAATAGGAGGGGAGCCAAGACCAATCCCTGAGGAATGCCATTTTTAAGACAGCGTAGCCTGCTTTGCTTGCTGTCAGCAGTGGTAAGGGTGAAACTTTGATTTCGGACAAGCTCCATAATCATTTTGACCATGTGCTTGTCCAGAAGTAGTCTCAGCAGCTTGCAGGTAAGGCCACGGTGCCCAGACAGTGTCATAAGCAGCTGTCAGATTGACAAATATGGCACCGGCCTTCTTTTTAGCCTCAAAAGAATCCTTTATGTTTTGGGTTAGCAAAACAATTTCATCTACGGTTGACTTTCCACATTGAAACCCAGCCTGCTCTTTAGGGAGCAGTGGATCGATTAATGGTTCAACACGGGCATAGATAAGCCTCTCGAGGATCTTGTAGGGATACAGAGCAGAGATATCAGTCGATAACTCTTTGGGTCCCCTATGGGCTTCATTGGTTTTGGGATCGCGACCACAAGCGCTCTTCTCCAGATCTTGGAAATTTTGAGTTGGTGCAAACAGGAAGAAAGGAAGTCACGTAACCAAGACTTCAAAGCATGGAGTACAAGTTCTGAGCAGATAGAATCAGGACCTGGAGCTTTACCTGGTTTTAAATGTTGGAGGCCAGCAGTAAATTCTTTCTGTGAAAAATTGTCAGAGATATTTACTGTGTCTGGTTTTGTGGCCCTCCAAAGGTCAGACACTTCTTGAGAAACAAGTCAAGATGACTTGCGGTCAACAGCCTCGTATTTTGTGTTGGTTGCAGACATGAAGACCTCACGGTCCCTTTGTAACCATCCTGTCGCTTTATTTATTTGTAATTTCTTACTTCTTTACTATTATTTTCATTACTTTTCTTGCTGTGTCACTTGGAGGCGTTTTGTCCTTTTTGTTTCCTAAGCGAGAATAAATAATCTGAAATTTGTAACCAGCTGAGATGCAATAGCATCGGCTGAAATGAGACAGTGACGAGGAGAGCGTTGTGACCTACCAGTAAGGTTGTTCAAAATACTCTACGCTCTTTGACTAGAGTGTGAGAAGTCAATACTCCAAACTGCCTCGGACCATTGATCCCTCTGCTTCCTGTCAAGCTTGGCAAGCAGAGCTGTAGCAGCCAAACTTGAGTCATCTCCCTGAGGAGACTGCAGAAAGGTTTTATAGAGGGATTTACACTCTGCATCCCAACATGGAATATAGTTATTTTGATATCTGGGTGGGATAGTCTTAGGTATGCTTGGCACTGCCATAGCAAACCTTGGCGGTGTAATAAGCGAAGGTCGATGTTGTGACCTGGGGAACTTTTCAAGGACACGTCTATCCGGTAAGCAACTGTTTGGACCTACGCTAGTGAAAGCTAGATCTGGATTGGTGCCAGTGTTCCAGCAGCCAGAATAAAAACTGGCAGCATCCTTGGCATTATGTAGGAGGGCAAGACAATTAATACTTGCCCAGCCAGCCAAGCACTCACTGTCTGGACTGTTGTCATCATAATCCCAGTCAGCATGACAACAGTTAAAATCGCCAGCGTAAAGACAGGGGTGAGGAAACACTGGGAGATCCAGGGTTTGCAATTGTGTTGGCAGTGGTTTGTAGACATTGACTATTTTATAGCCATCAACATTTACACACAGCCACTCGATCTCTGATGTCAGTGGAGATTGGTCCAAAAGCATGTATCTCAGTCACTCGTGGACAAACATAGCAAGGCCATGCTTCTTGCTTAAAGAAGACCCAGCTAGTTGATAGTTTGGAAGTACCAACTTCTCTGCATCAGTGCAGTGGGTCTCCTGCAGTAGGATGACGAGTGCCTCAGACTGCATAGTGAGATGATGAAGAACATTCATCTTGCTTGCAGTGAGGCCTTTAATGTTCAGCTGCAGAATAGTGGGTCTTTGGAACTTGTTGGCAATGTGCCCTGAAAAGGGCAATTTTATCCAGGCATTGCCCCATCCTGAAAAGGACGTTTGCCAATTAGCAGACCCACACTGAACATCGGAATGGGTGGATACCCTTCCATTTTGGTAGGTTCAGTTTTGGTCTGTCATTTTTAACACCAATGAACAGACTTACTCATGGCCCAGGCTGCGAGAAATCACCTACCATTTGGGCCAAGATAATTGAATAACAACTAATTTAACTCCACTTATGCAATTGGTTTTGAACACTAATGATTTATTTTCACTAGTATAATTATTTTATTTGAATAAAATGTATCTATTTATTACAATGCTAGTAAAATAATTAAATATACTAGATCACTGGTTCTCAACCACTGGTCTGCAGACTGGTACTGGTCCACATTAGCCTTTCTGCCGGTCCGCAACAATTTATTCCAATTTTATACTTTGCAGAGGCGCTACCAGTTCAGAATTAAAACAGTGTCAAAAGAATACTAACAGTAATTATTGATTTCACTCAATAACTAAATGCAGGATTGAGGCTTAAAGTAGATTAGCGAAAATGCATAGTGGTCTGTACTGACAGAGCTGCCAACATGGTTGGTTTTAATTCGGGTGTAAGTGTAAGATATAAGATAGGCAAACTTGCATATTTAGCATATATATTCAGCTGCTTAAATGATCGTAGAAGTTCTCAAGATTATTGCATCGACATATTTACAGTGTGCAAAAAAACTTTAAAAAAAGTTGATTTTTTTGTGATAAATGTTTGCAAAAAAGCAACATTGATGTTTCCAAGTTTGCAAGATTTTGTGGCAAGTACCTTTTTTGACACTAAAGAGTTATTTGTTACTATGAGTCAACACTTAAGAGTTACCCATTAATGTTTGCCTATATTTTTCCAAAAATACGATCCTGAAAAAGGGAAATTTTTGGATCGTTTATCCATTTACAGAGGATATAAAATCGTGCAATCTTAATGTTGTTAATAAAGAATCGCTGATTGAACTTGTTTGCAATACCAAGTTAAAGATGAAAACTTATCACTTTCATAATTTTGGGCTTCACTTAAAAATATATATATATATACAACTTAACAACAAAGCAATTAAACTCATGCTAATTTTTCTACGGCTTATCTATTCTGCCAAAAGTTTTTTACCACTTAAATAAATAAATGTTTTCTCTCTTGCGTACACTATTTATATTTTAAGAATTTCTTGTTTTGTTTAATATGTAAGTTTAAAAGGAAAAGGTTGAAAAGAAAGAAGTTAGTTAGAAGCGCCAAATGAATTCGAATAATAAGTGACAAATTATTGTATAGTACATGTGTATTGGGGTAATAAACCGTTACAAATTGGTCACTCTCTTAAGTCAAAAATTATTCAGAAGTTTACATATAAATCATTTCAAAATAAAAATCATCATCGGCTTGAATTCAAAACAGATTGTGATAATTGCTTGACAGTTGACCTCAGTATAATGCCCCACGATTTCTACCAATTAGCAGGATAAATAGAGATGAAAAAATTGGCAACTTTGAAAAAAATGGCTTTTTGGCTTTATCTCTTGTCAAAACCAAGGAAAAAAATTGCATGGATATTCAAGCTGCACTTCGCCCAGAGGTGCCAAAAAATTTTTGGAGTGGGGGAAGTCAAGATTTAAATCAAAAGCACCTTTTTTTTTGGTTGAATGGAAAAAATTGTAGTTGAGGCTTCGAAACTAAATAGAATCGTCCAAAATTAAAAGTTATCTGATCGAAATATAGTTGAAGACTAAAAAAAAAGGTCATCTCTCTGATTTTCTCATGCAATGACTAGCAAGGGTACAAAGTTGAGAAAAAGAGGCACTCATTTGGTTGATAAAGTGCTAACAATAAATCTAAAATATGAAAATCTTTTTGTATGTACACAAGAAAACCAAATAGGTAACAAACTTTTATAAATAGGTAAGAAACTCTCTTTTTTAGTCTTCAACTAACTTTCCAGGTTATGTGTCTGCGTACCTGTTTAAAATACAGTTAAAGACAAAAAAATGTTGTCACTCTGATTTGACCACCTATTCTTTTTTTTTTTGTTTTCAAATATAGTGTACAGGTACGCAAATGCATGACCTGAAAAGTTAGTTTTCTAGTATACATTCAGAAAAATTACTCTGATTTTACCATCTATTCTTTTTTTGTTGTGTTTTTAAATATATTTTGAACAGGTATGCAAATGCATGACTTGAAAAGTTAGTTGCAGACTAAAAAAGAAATTTCATCTCCTGTTTATGGCAGTTCATTCACCCAATGAACTTTTGGTTTTCTTGTATACTTTTAGAAAAATCACTCTGATTTTACCATCTATTCTTTTTTTGCTGTTGTTTTTAAATATACAGTATTTTGAACAGGTATGCAAACGCATGACTTGAAAAGTTAATTGCATACTGAAAAAGAAATTTCATCTCCTGTTTACGGCAGTTCGTTCACCTAATAAACTTTCGGTTTTCTTGTATATTCAGAAAGATTTTTATATTTTACATTTATTGTGAGTATCTTATCAACCGAAAGAGTGTCTCTTTTCTTCAAATTTGCGCCCTTGCTAACTTAGCATTTTTTTTCTGTTGTCAAATTATTGTTTTAAAAACTTGGTTAAATCTAATTTCGGTTGAATTCATATAAGTGTAGAGACAAATTAAACCCAGCGCTTTTGTACTGCAAATTCAAAGGACCCTATTTTCCCCCTTGTGTGCCCCCGCTTCTGGTGCCCCTGACTTTGCCTTTTAAAAACTTCAATAGAGCCACTTTTACAACGTATTATATCAAGAAGGCAGAAGCAAAGTTCACATTAAATAGAGTTCTTTTGATGCTAAATGCTCACTTTTGTTTTATTAGAATTCTTTTCTTAATATCGCTTTAAACAAAGTCGATTTTTTCGGAGCCATAAGCTTTTCGTGATGCTCTCATCAGTGGCAATCGCGTCAAAATGGGACGAACCAGAGAAAATCAAGGTATTTATAGTCTCAACAGTTGGGAGAAAGGTGCTGCAGTCTCGGAAAGGAGAAAGGCACAATTGCACAGTGTGGTGCAATACAGTGTAATCTTGGAAAGGAGAAACGCACTATGTGCAATAACCTAGGAGAAACACTGTTACTCAAAGTTAAGTTGCGAGTAACAGTGTTTCTCCTAGGTTATTGCACATAGTGCGTTTCTTCTTTCCAAGATTACACTGTATTGCACCACACTGTGCAATTGTGCCTTTCTCCTTTCCGAGACTGCAGCACCTTTCTCCCAACTGTTGAGACTATAAATACCTTGATTTTCTCTGGTTCGTCCCATTTTGACGCGATTGCCACTGATGAGAGCGTCACGAAAAGCTTATGGCTCTGAAAAAATCGACTTTGTTTAAAGCGATATTAAAATTCTGTACCACAAAAAACCTCTTTAAGAATTCTTTTTATCAATTTATCGCGTTTATTACAATTTTGTCATTAAAAGAGATTACTGAGCCACTAGATTGTTTTAAAATATTACTGGTCTGCAAGCGTAAAAAGGTTGAGAAACACTGTACTAGATAAAGCACAATAATAAATCGAAAAATGCAGTCTTTGTCAAATTTTAGATAATTGGACTTGAGTACTTTCTATCATTTAGATGTCACAAATGATTAAAAACCAAAAAAACAAATTTTATAAAAACCAGCCTAACCAAATCTCCAAGAAAATTAGACAAAAGTGTTTTTCCAGTTTCACATGGTCCGACAACAACAATTTTTGCTCTAAAACTACTCATATTGATAAAAATTTTAACAAGATAATCTTAATTCTGTTAAAAAGAAAATACATAATGACAGATAGCTGTACAAGTTCACCAACCATGCAAGATCTTGGCGACTACCTAGAGTGAAGTGATTATATTCAAATGAATTTGATATTTCACTAGACAGTTTTTGGCAAAAGCATACAAAGTTAAAACATGGTATGAGAAACCTATGACTTATGGTGTGATTTATAATTTTTTATTATTACCTTTGCATGGGTAAGTACATAAAGATCATGCTTTCAATCATTTTGTGTTCTCACATAATTTATAAGTGTCCAAAAAAATTGTTTATTTTTACTATTTTTGATATCAAACAATCATTTAATACTATTACACTTTATTGTACTAAAAAATGTGTCACTGCTTTTTTATATATCAGGGTAACTTAATAGACTTTTTTAAAACACTGGAGTTAGAGGTCCAATACCAGATTTTACATTTTTGAAATTTAAATTTCTGTCACTAACTTTTTCCACATCAATAATTATATTTTATACTTCACTTTATCAACAGTGTAGTGGTGTATTTGTTGGACAAAAATAGCAGACTGAGATTCCATTAAAGTGTAAAAAGTTTCAGTCATTTTGATTAACCAATGCAATTTAAAACTTCTTATTGCAGCTGATTTTATTTGGGTCAACTATTAGTTAATTGTTTTATAGTTAAAACAAATAAGTGTAATTTTTGTGTCTACATGGCAATTTTGAAGTTTGTAGATTGCATTTCTATAACAAACACAAGGTATGGTCTAATTTCTATTTTACCATAATCATACAAACATCAATTAATTTTCAAAGTATTCTTCAAAAAATTTGGATATTATTCATGGTAGTATTTATATCTTATCATGGATCATCAGATTTATCTTGGTTTTATAATATTTTTTAGTTTGAAAACTCTTTTTATATACAGGGTGCAGCATAAGTAATGCCCTTTTTTTTAAGTGGAACAAAATTAAAGCCTTTTTGATTATCTTTTATTTTTTCAAACATGAATGTATTACCACAGGTTAATAGATTAATATAATATAATATTAAAGAAATTAATATAATGCTTATTTGGTTTAATAATGTTCAATAAAATGTTCAATGTCCAAAAAAAAATAAAGATAATTAAAATTAAAAAAGGGCGTTGCTTATGCTGCACCCTGTATTTCAATAAAAAAATGTGAAAACTTTGGAGTTACAAATAAGCTGCTGAGCAATTTAAAGAAATGTATAAAGTTACTTCAACATTATGCAAGTTTTCTATAGAATAAAATGTATTGGTAATGATGAAGTTAAAGTAATTTTATAAATCATGCATCAAAGATGCCAAATTTAACATAAAAAAAAACCTTTGTCAAGCAATGTATGTTATGTATTTTTGTATGCATGTATATATATTCACTTATTTCTCAAGCACAGAAACTCAAATCAAAACACAAAAACACAATAAGGTTGACAAAAATACAGTGAAAAACAATAAATGTTAAAACATACAAATAGTACATAGTACAGACTAACACATGCGATAATAACTTGCATGTTTACTGCATCTTAATTATCATAATCAATAAAATATTTATCATCACTTGAATGCACTTGCATTGAAGAGATAAGTTTCAAAAAAGGACTAAAAGTGAAAGTAGTTCTTGTTTAATAAAACCTATAAAGTAACATATCAAAACAACAAATCAAAAAAAATACCCAACAAACTTTGGGTCTCTTTAAGAAGTCACTGTAAGCGATTTTTTTTATGAAACTAACCTGGAATCCCTCTTTCAGCCCCAGGATGGAATAAAGAAGAAAGCAAGCGAAAAAGGATCTCTCATGAAGTGATAGTAAGCGCAAGGGATCTATGTTAGTTTTACAAACAAAAATTGTTTATGGTGACTTTTTAAAAAGACCCAAAATTTTACCCTCTTGCTCAAATTTTTTGAAGAAATTTGAGAAAGCTGTGAAAAAAATAACAATGCCACATTAAGGTTACATGATCTAAAACTGTAAACAAAATGAATAAGTTTAGTTGCCTTTTTTATTTTGCTTCATTGCAGAAAGTTTTCTTAAAGACACCAAGCAATAAATTATCACAGACATCCTCCACAATATAATTGATTGTTTATAATTACCCAATGATAGTATAATCTATATTTTTAAAGTTTCAAACAGACTTTTGTGAAAATTTTTTTAAAATTGAAAATTTTGTAGAATGTTGGTTCTACGACTCGGTTCAAAAAGAAAAAGGAGTTAAGAAAATGAGAAAAACCATGCTTAACTAAAATGTTGATAGCACGGTGACAGCCGATTCTGTACAAGACCCTACTATCTGGATCTGATCTGAGTAACTTACTCTAAATTGACTCGACATTATTCCAAATTTATTTAACTGTGATAAATTACCACTGTGATTCTAGCAGAATAACTCTCATATCTTACAGAAAAAAGAAAAAAAGCGAAAAAACCTTACGCAAATGACGCAAACCTTCATTCATTTCTATGCTAAAAAAGAGAGCAACAATCTTCCACTATTCAGGATTAATTTAAAATATGTTCCCTATCGATTCGAATGACAAATTTGATATCACATTGATCAGAATTTAACGTAGATATCAGATATAAATTCAAGTTCCGGCGACACTATATTAGTTTTTGAACAAAATGCACTTGAATGACCTTCGCTTTACGAGATAATAATTAGCGTCGACAACATTTTGAGTTAAAGTGATTGCGATTTACGCTATTTGAAAGTTCATTTTGACCATGTTCCCTATCGATTCGAATGACAAATTTGATATCACATTGATCAGAATTTCACGTAGATATCAGATATAAATTCAAGTTCCGGCGACACCATATTAACTTCCTAACAGAATACAGTTGAATGACCCCCGCTTTACGAGATAATAATTAGCGTCTATTACATTTTGAGTTGAAGTGATTTCAAGTTACGCTATTTGAAGGTTTAATTTGACCATGTTCCCTATTGATTCTAATGACAAATTCAATATCACATTAATCAGAATTTCACGTAGATATCAGATATAAATTCAAGTTCTGGCGACACCATATTAGTTTCCTAACAGAATACAGTTAAATGACCCCCGCTTTACAAGATAATAATTAGCATCGACAACATTTTAAGTTAAAGTGATTTCGATTTACGCTATTTAAAGGTTTATTTTGACCATGTTCCCTATTGATTCGAATGACAAATTTGATATCACATTGATTAGAATTTCACGAAGATAATAGATATAAATTCAAGTTCCGGCGACATCATATTAGTTTTTGAACAAAATGCATTTGAATGACCCCCGCTTTACGAGATAATAATTAGCGTCCACAACATTTTGAGTTAAAGTGATTTCGATTTACGCTAATTCAAGGTTTATTTTGACCATGTTCCCTATTGATTCGAATGACAAATTTGATATCACATTGATCAGAATTTCACATAGACATCAGATATAAAATCAAGTTCTGGCGACACTATATTAGTTTTTGAACAAAATGCACTTGAATGACCCCCGCTTTACGAGATAACAATTAGCATCGACAACATTTTGAGTTAAAGTGATTTCGATTTACGCTAATTCAAGGTTTATTTTGACCATGTTCCCTATTGATTCAAATGACAAATTCAACATCACATTGATCAGAATTTCACGTAGATTTCAGATATAAAATCAAGTTCCGGCGACACTATATTCACTTTTCAACAAAATGCACTTGAATGACCCCCGCTTTACAAGATAACAATTAGCATCGACAACATTTTGAGTTAAAGTGATTTCGAGTTACGCTAATTCAAGGTTTAATTTGACCATGTTCCCTATTGATTCGAATGACAAATTCAATATCACATTGATCAGAATTTCACGTAGACATCAGATATAAATTCAAGTTCCGGCGACACTATATTCACTTTTCAACAAAATGCACTTGAATGACCCCCGCTTTACGAGATAACAATTAGCGTCTATTACATTTTGAGTTAAAGTGATTTCGATTTACGCTAATTCAAGGTTTATTTTGACCATGTTCCCTATCGATTCAAATGACAAATTTGATATCACATTGATCAGAATTTTACCTAGATATTAGATATAAATTCAAGTTCCGGCGACACCATATTAGTTTCCTAACAGAATACAGTTAAATGACCCCCGCTTTACGAGATAATAATTAGCATCGACAACATTTTAAGTTAAAGTGATTTCGATTTACGCTATTTGAAGGTTTAATTTGACCATGTTCCCTATTGATTCAAATGACAAATTTAATATCACATTGATCAGAATTTCACGTAGATATCAGATATAAATTCAAGTTCCGGCGACACCATATTAGTTTTTGAACAAAATGCACTTGAATGACCCCCGCTTTACGAGATAATAATTAGCATCGACAACATTTTGAGTTAAAGTGATTTCGATTTACGCTAATTCAAGGTTTAATTTGACCATGTTCCCTATTGATTCGAATGACAAATTTGATATCACATTGATCAGAATTTCACGTAGATATCAGATATGAAATCAAGTTCCGGCGACATCATATTCACTTTTCAACAGAATACAGTTGAATGTCACCCACTTTACAGGAAAGTAGGAAGAACGGAATTATAAAACCCACAAAATTACAGAAAGGCCACAAAATTACAATTGAAGCGATTTTAACTCAAATTAATTCTAGTTTGAAAAAAACAAAATTGTTTTAGTAGTTGAGACTGATTATAATAAAGAATTGTTTGTACAAATGTGGTTTATAAATTCAAGATTGAATGTAATAAACGGAACGGCGATAATTGTTTTCTTTTGGTCTACAGTATAAAAAAATTATTTATTTTAACTGAATATTTTAGCTGGCGTTCTTGTCAACTTTTATAATGTGAATAGTTACAATTTTTCTTAATTAGGTTTTTTGATTTGAGTTTTTTAATAGTGGGATTGTAGGATTGACTATTATGTCTTTTTGATTAGAGTGGTTTCTGGTTTTCTATTCGCTGTTCTTGAGGGCGGCATGCTTTTGGAAGTTCTTCAGTTTTTTCAATCACTTCAGTTTGTTTTCTTTTCGGTTTGTTTTTCCACTTATCGCCAATTGGTTTGTTTCTCTTTTCGGTTTGTTTTTCCACTTATCGCCAATTGCAATGTTTTTCAATTCTCAATTTTATTCCCGTAGCGATCAATAAACAAACGCTTCTGGTGTCCGACGTAGGGGGTGCATTTTTACGATTAATGATGACAAGCTTTTAGCAGTTGCTTGTAAGTGTTAAATTTTTTTCTCTAAAGTTTCCGTCGATTTTTGACCAACGAGAGTTCAGTTAAAATAAAATTGGGTTTATGATTTTTGGTTTGGTATTGTCACCAATATAGCATTGAAAAATAATCGTAATCGCGTAAATCGAAATCACTTTAACTTAAAATGTTGTCGATGCTAATTATTATCTCGTAAAGCGGGGGTCATTCAACTGTATTCTGTTAGGAAACTAATATGGTGTCGCCGGAACTTGAATTTATATCTGATATCTACGTGAAATTCTGATCAATGTGATATCAAATTTGTCATTCGAATCAATAGGGAACATGGTCAAAATAAACCTTGAATTAGCGTAAATCGAAATCACTTTAACTCAAAATGTTGTCGACGCTAATTGTTATCTTGTAAAGCGGGGGTCATTCAAGTGCATTTTGTTGAAAAGTGAATATAGTGTCGCCGGAATTTAAATTTATATCTGAAATCTACGTGAAATGTTAATCAATGTGATATCAAATTTGTCATTTGAATCGATAGGGAACATGGTCAAAATAAACCTTGAATTAGCGTAACTCGAAATCACTTTAACTTAAAATGTTGTCGACGCTAATTGTTATCTTGTAAAGCGGGGGTCATTCAAGTACATTTTGTGGAAAAGTTAACATAGTGTCGCCAAAACTTGATTTTATATCTGATGTCTACGTGAAATTCTGATCAATGTGATATTGAATTTGTCATTCGAATCAATAGGGAACATGATCAAAATGAACTTTCAAATAGCGTAAATCGAAATCACTTTAACTTAAAATGCTGTCGACGCTAATTGTTATCTCGTAAAGCGGGGGTCATTTAACTGTATTCTGTTAGGAAGTTAATATGGTGTCGCCGGAACTTGAATTTATATCTGATATCTACGTGAAATTCTGATCAATGTGATATCAAATTTGTCATTCGAATCGATAGGGAACATGGTCAAAATGAACTTTCAAATAGCGTAAATCGCAATTACTTTAACTCAAAATGTTGTCGATGCTAATTATTATCTCGTAAAGCGGAGGTCATTCAAGTGCATTTTGTTCAAAAACTAATATAGTGTCGCCGGAACTTGAATTTATATCTGATATCTACGTGAAATTCTGATCAATGTGATATCAAATTTGTCATTCGAATCGATAGGGAACATATTTTAAATTAATCCTGAATAGTGGAAGATTGTTGCTCTCTTTTTTAGCATAGAAATGGATGAAGGTTTGCGTCATTTGCGTAAGGCTTTTTCGCTTTTTTTCTTTTTTCTGTAAGATATGAGAGTTATTCTGCTAGAATCACAGTGGTGATAAATTTATCTTTAAAAAACTATTTGATCACGTGATATTAGCGTACCTAGCTTCAAAGTTGCCATTTTTTTCATCTCTATTTATCCTGCTAATTGGTAGAAATCGTGGGGCATTATACTGAGGTCAACTGTCAAGCAATTATCACAATCTGTTTTGAATTCAAGCCGATGATGATTTTTATTTTGAAATGATTTATATGTAAACTTCTGAATAATTTTTGACTTAAGAGAGTGACCAATTTGTAACGGTTTATTACCCCAATACACATGTACTATACAATAATTTGTCACTTATTATTCGAATTCATTTGGCGCTTCTAACTAACTTCTTTCTTTTCAACCTTTTCCTTTTAAACTTACATATTAAACAAAACAAGAAATTCTTAAAATATAAATAGTGTACGCAAGAGAGAAAACATTTATTTATTTAAGTGGTAAAAAACTTTTGGCAGAAGTATAACTATTCCTTTTGAGCTTCGGAATCACGATCGTTAAACTTCGATGGGAATCACAATTTTCTGTAAGTAGCTTTTATTTGACTAGTGTATAAATTTTCTCGTAGTACCTATTTACAATGATTTATATGTTATAAACAGGATTACAAGTACAAAATAGAAATTGAAATATTTGTCAATCAAGCTTAGCTTCGAGAGAGTTTCGCGATAAACTAACTAAACCCAAAACACAAATCGGCTTCCAGAAATACCGAGATATTGCTGTCGAGTAGAAATTTTTATCATTACTATTATTTTTTTGGTTTTATTGATAATAAATATAGAGATAAAATAAAATGAAATGAAATTTAAAAATAGGGTTGAAATTTAAAACTGCTTGCTTAAATCATGTAAATCGCCAAGCAGAAAAAAGTGCTTTAAACTTTCTTTCTCAAAGATACAACAAAATGACACTAATAGGTTTTAAAATGCGACGACCAATGCGTGCACCGTTAAAGAGGCACTCTTAACCATTCGGTAACGCTGCCAGTTTAAATTCAATAGGAAGGGTAGAGTTGTAATGACTCAGTCCGACCAGTATATCCTTGGTCCGACTCAAATCTAGTCCAACATTTGAAGAACTCCAATCAGTCGGAGTCAATTTGATTTTGCTGCAGATTTTTTACAGTGAGCGTTTTTACGAAATCCTTATGTTTTTGACAATCACAACGTCAGCTTCTATGTTTTTTGCCTTTTAGCTTTTAATGAAGCTTTACTTTGTGTCTGTGGAGTTAGTACCCGCTCAGAACGAAGAATAATTTTAATTTTTGATTTTTTACAAAATAAAATGATGGCCTTTAGGTTGAAATTAATTTTCATTATGAATTAGTTTGTTTTAGCTTTTAATTTCTTTATTAAATATTTGGCTGATCAAACTTTGACTGATTAGCCTATATTGAATAATTTATGGCAATTTGACTAGTTAAAGAATTAAATCGCTTTGCTATTAAGGGTAATAGATTTCTGTTAAAAAACTTTTAACATGTGGAATCAAGTTAGCTATTAACTGTTAGAGTTGAACTTCAGCTATTAAACTCGTCTATAACGCTCCTAAAAGCACTACCAATTTAAGACCTTTTTCCCTAGACGTAGCCTAGTGTAAAGACACCAAATATACAAGGTATGATACAGCCAATAACTTGGACTCTGACTAGATTTTTGTTTTAGTAAGTAACGACAGCAAAAAAATATAGATTTTTATGATTCTAGTTATTTTTATATGGACTCGAGTCAAATACAGGTCATAGGAATTGATTTGAGTTTTGTTTCACGGACTTCTGTAATAGACCTATGCTGTTTTTTATTTTTACTACTCGTATATTAAAATCAATAAAAATTCAGATCAACACTATTGTTCTTGCTAATTGTTATCAGTCAATCAATCAATTTTATTTACAGACACTCATTAATCATTAATCACTACTTTATTTATTAATTTATTTATTTCAGTATTTATTCTCCTGATTCGCTGGAAAACGACGGAGGCGCTAATACATAGAGTAACAATTACCCCAACCTACTTTTGGAGATGCCAAGATATTGCTGTCCGGTTGAAATTTGATATTTAATTAAATAATGCTGTAATTTAGAACTGCTTGCCAAGACCATCAAATAGGGAAAGTGCTGTAAAGTGTATTTCCCAAAGACACAACAGAATGGCACGAGTAGGTTTTGAACCGAGACCGTGTCGATCATAATCATGGCTCGCTAACCATTAGACCATGGTGCCGATGACTGGCATTACGTTAATAAATATAAAGAAAAAAAGAAAGGTTATATTCATTAAATGACTTGGCAAGTGACCTTATGACAGCAAAGTGACCATGCACCAGGTCTTCAAGTTGCAGTCATTTCTGATTAAATGCTGGCACCAAATAAAAACGATATAAACAAACAAACTAACTAGCGAATATAAAAAGAAAGAGCAACAGCAAAAACAACAAATAAAATTTAGGCTATCCGACATTGTGTGCACACAAAAAGGTAGCCAAACGGTAATAAAGAGAACAGTAAATATAGCAATGATTTCATGCAGTTTGATTTTTCTTAAGTTTTTCTAAACTGTTTAAAAAAAATTTTTTTAAATAACAGTTTTAGGCCTAAATAAAATAAGAGTTTTTCTAAACTCTGTTTTAAAAATCGATTAAAGGGGATGTTCCGAATTATTTTGTGTAGAATTCAAGATTTAATAACATTATTACAAAAGATAACTGCAATTTTTTCTTGAATAGCATGACAAAGAATAATTAGTGAAATTCCTGGTTAAATGTGAATGACGTTGTTTTACCATGGAAAAATCACCCAACATAGGTTATGGGAGTAAAGAGGTGAAAAGCTTACGTAGGTTTATAAATTTTTTTAGTTCAAACACATAGTTTTTTTTTTGTAAAATGTCAAGCTGATGATACAATATGATACAAGCTTTTGTCCAAATTCAGCTTTAGTCCACTAATTGAATGGATAGCTTTGTTATCTAATTCTTCAAGTGTTATTATTTATTTATGTTTTAAATGTTAATTAAACTTTATGTTGTAGCATATTATTATAAACCAGCCATTGGTGGCACATTTCTGTGTCTCTTGATGCCGGTCCCAAGCCCGGATAAATGGGGAGGGTTGCGGCAGGAAGGGCATCCGGCATAAAACTTTTTTGCCAGATTTATACAAATGCGTAATCATTGTCAATCCATACCGGATCGGTCGCGGCCCGGGTTACCAACGACCGCCTCAGGTGTCGCACAGCAGGACACCAGTGGAAATAATGCTACTGCTAAACAAAGTGAAAATGAGAGCAGAAAGAGAGGAGGAAGGCGAGTGAAGAAGCAGCGAGAAGCATGGAAAGGAAGATGCACACTCATAAGGGTGGGTACCTTATGTTCCAGCGCCAGACGGACCCGCCAGATTGTCCAGGCGCGGTCGCCTTATCAAACTGCCGCTTCGCTACCGCAAATGATTTCAAACAATTCGTTGTTAATCTCCTTCTCTCTCTCTCTCTCTCTCTCTCTTTCTTTCTTAAATTTTGTTCTCGCTTCAGCTACTTCGGTCGTTTCATTTTTTTCTTCGTTAGCATTTGAAAACAGTTTATTGACGTAATAATCCATTGTGTTCTGACTCATTCGTTATTAAACGTGGTCGTTTAGCTTAGCTAGCTTAGGATTAGGTCAGCGTTTTTACTCGTTTATATTAATATGTTAATTCAGTTAGAATAGGGTTAGGGTTTTTGTGATAATTAACTTGTTTGCAATAACTATGTTTAACAATTAATTTTTATTCTTTTATTTGTTTCATTCTATTTGAATAAGATTGTTGAATTCTATTTGAAAAAGTTTGATAATTTTGATTAAATCCTATTTGAATAAAATTGGGATAGTTTAAGTGGCATAAATGATGTCTTTATTTGTTTCTATTTGAGGAAGTTTAACACCGCGCCAAGGGTTTCTGTGCCCCGAAATCGGCTAATTTGTGCCGCATAGAAATACCTTAAATATTAGAACGATGACTGGATGGGAAAAGAGCTGGCAGATATGATGGAGCGAAAAAATGTAGACATATTGTGCCTACAAGAAACTAAGCGGAAAGGGAGTAAAGCAAGGAGCATTGGAGGTGGATGCAAAATATTTTACTAAGGAGCTGATGGAAGAAA
This sequence comes from Diplosoma virens, assembly GCA_963680785.1. Lineage (NCBI taxonomy): Eukaryota > Metazoa > Chordata > Ascidiacea > Aplousobranchia > Didemnidae > Diplosoma > Diplosoma virens. The sequence continues at coordinate 16,295,616 of OY796896.1, forward strand.
AAATGGGATAGGGATGGTGGTGAGGGAGGAGATGGCTGAAAGTGTTCTGGAGGTGAAGAGGGTGTCGGACAGACTGATGGCCATGAAGCTGGAGGTAAATTGGTCCATCCTAAATATAGTAAGCGCATATGCTCCACAGGTTAACAACAGTATGGAGGAGAAAAATGATTTTTGGGAAAACCTGGATGGATTGATAGAAAGTATATCAACAGAAGAGAGGATAGTTCTTGGTGCAGACTTTGGTGGACATGTGGGCGAAGGAAACATAGAGGATGAGGAAATAATGGGAAGGTATAGTGCTCAAACAAGAAATAAGGAAGGATCAATGGTTGTGGATTTTGGGAAAAGGATGGATTTGGCGATTGTCAATACTTATTTCAAGAAGAAAGATGAACACAAGGTGACATATAAGAGTGGAGGAAAAAGTACCCAAGTAAATTATGTGATGTGCAGAAGGAGGAACCTGAAGGATATGTGCGATTGTAAGGTAATATTAAATGAATGTGTAGCAAAGCAGCACCGTATGGTGGTATGCAAAATGGCTCTTATGGTGAAAAAGAAAAAGGCAGAGAAAGTAAAGCCAAAGATACGATGGTGGAAACTGAAAGAGACAAGCTGTCAAGAAGCGTTTAGACAAGAGGTGACCAGAATTTTGGGAGGCAAGGATGGGTTACCTGATGAGTGGGACAAAACGGCAGAAATGCTAAGAAAAACAGCTGAAACTGTACTGGGAGTGACATTTGGGAAACGAAAAGGAGACAGGGAGACATGGTGGTGGAACGTTGAAGTTCAAAAAAGCATAAAAGAAAAGAAAGAGGCAAAGAAAGCATGGGACAAAATAAGAAATGAAAATACTAAAAAGATATACAAAGAAAAGAAGAATAAGGCAAAGAAGGCAGTTGCAATGGCAAAGGGACGTGTGTATGATGATTTGTGTGGTAGATTGGAAACAAAAAAAGGTGAAAAAGAGTTGTACAGATTGGCTAGGCATAGAAACAGAACAGGGAAAGATGTACAGCATGTGAGGTCAAACAATGAAAACGATAATGTTATGATAAATTCAGAGGCAGTGTTAAAGAGATGGAAAGAGTACTTTGAGAAACTGATGAACGAGAAAAATAACAGAGAACCTAGGACAGAGGAAGCAGAAGTGGTTAATGAAGAGGTAAATTGTGTCAGTAGAGAGAAAGTAAGGAACGCAGTAAGAAGGATGAAAAAAGGTAAAGCAGTTGGGCCAGATGAGTTACCAGTAGAAGTTTGGAAGTGCATGGGAGAAATGGGGATAAAGTTTTTGACCACACTGTTCAACAGACTATTAATGGGTGAACAGATGCCAGAAGAATGGAGAAGGAGTGTGCTTATCCCAATCTATAAAAACAAAGGGGACGCACAGTGCTGTGGAAACTACAGAGGAATAAAGCTAATGAGCCACACAATGAAAGTATGGGAAAGAATTATTGAAACCAGGTTAAGAGATAGAGTGGAGATCAGCAAACAGCAATATGGATTTATGCCAGGAAAGGGAACCACCGATGCCATGTTTGCCTTAAGAATGTTGATGGAAAAATACAGAGAAGGTCAAAGAGAGCTACATTGTGTATTCGTGGACCTAGAGAAAGCTTACGACAGGGTTGCACGGGAAGAGCTGTGGTACTGCATGAGAAAATCCGGAATAGTAAAAAAGTATGTGCGACTAGTACAGGATATGTTTGAGGGAAGCGAAACATTGGTGAGGTGTGCGGTAGGAACTACAGAAAGTTTCAAGGTCAAGGTTGGACTACATCAGGGATCAGCATTAAGTCTATTCCTTTTTGCAGTGATAATGGACAGGCTAACGGATGAAGTAAGGAGAGAAGCACCATGGACGATGCTGTTTGCTGATGATATTGTGATTTGCGAAGAGACCACGGAAGAAGTGGAGCAGAGATTAGAATCCTGGAAGTATGCATTGGAAAGAAGAGGGATGAAAGTAAGTAGGTCGAAGACCGAATATCTGTGCATAAATGGAGGAAATGGCGAGGAAACAGTAAAGATAGAGGATACAAAAGTGCTAAGAGTAAAGGAATTTAAGTATTTGGGATCAACGGTGCAAGAAAGTGGTAGTTGTGAGAGGGAGGTAAAGAAGAGAGTACAGGCAGGATGGAATGGATGGAGAAGAGTATCGGGAGTAATCTGTGACAAGAGGTTACCAGCTAGAGTAAAAGGAAAAGTGTACAATTCAGTGGTAAGACCAGCAATGGTGTATGGACTTGAGACAATGACAAGTGGAAACAAAGAAAAAAGTGGAAGAGATGGAAGTCGCAGAGATAAAAATGCGGAGGTTTGCTATGGAAGTGGCGAGAAAAACAAGATTAGAAACGAGCACATCAGGAGTACTGTTAAGGTAGAACGGTTAGGAATGAAGATGAGGGAGGGTAGGCTCAGGTGGTATGGATATGTCATGAGGAGAGACCAAGAGTATGTAGGAAAAAAGATGATAGAAATGGAGTTACCGGGAAAGGAAAAGAGGGAGACTAAAGAGAAGATTTTTAGATGTGGTAAAAGAAGATATAGGGAAAGTTGGTGTGAAGGAGACGGACATTGAAGACAGAAAGATGTGGAGAATGATGATACGCTGTGGCCACCCTTGACTAAAGGGAAAGGCCGAAAGGAGAAAAAGAAGTAGTAGCCTATTATTAATGTAGGTAAATCAAGAAATAATATTATTCTTCAACATGTGAAAAAATTTATTTAAAAAAATGTAATGAGAGAAACAAAAAATTGAGGACTAAAGTCGACTATTTTTATTAAGGCACAAGCTTTCGTGGGCTGCTGCTCACTTCGTCAGGTGCAATGGAATAAAAATCCAATCAAAACAAAATTTACACCAACGGCATAACGTAATAAAGAGACATATGCGACGTAATGAAATATCAAAATATCGGAGAGAAAAACCTAAGATTGAGAGAATGTGGCAGTACGGTAAATTACAGCAATTCAAACAAATGCGAGAAAATGGCTGGAAGTTATGCAAAAAAGTTATGCAACAAGCATTCTTGTTTTTAAAACATTTAGAAATCAAAGTAAATAACTTTTTTTTTGGTCTTCAACTCTAATTGCTGACTAGTTTTGGACTGCCGACAAAAAAAGGTTTTTAATTTGATATCTAGATATTTTGAGGACAAGAATGCTTGTTGCATGACTGTTAATTTCAAAAGTTTACTATAGACCGCACAGCGAATCCCTCTCTTCTTTAGCTCCAAATTCTTCAAACTATAGGGAAGCTATCCGAGCCTTCCCCAATCACACCGCTGGCTTTCCCACACGTCCTATAGCTTTATAATATTTATTAAAGTTGAGATTTCGATATGAAGGTATAACAGGCTTCCACAAGCCAACGACCACAATTATTTTCTCGACAATACTGCTTAAACGATGCAGTTAACTATACAACCAACGTGCCGCCAACGTGCTCCCAACTATGCAGCCAACGATGCAGCCAACGATACAATCGCAAAACGAAAGTTACCCAAGTTTCGCTTGCGATCTACAAACTCACTCTACAAGCTCAACCACCGAACCACTTGATCACCAACGACTGAAAGAGGAATTAAATTTACCAACATCTCAATTTATAGTGTGCACGCCACGTGTAAGTGAGCCAATCAGATTTCATTAAGATCGCTGCACGTGATCTTCCTATAAAACAGTGAACGCAAACAATAGAACCAATTAACAGGTTTCAAAAAAGACTTCTATGCAGTTAATTAACTTTTTCAATTTCAGTGCGAGTTCCATTCTTATGATTTTAACAATGACTTTGTGGCGACCAATCAGCTGGCACGCGCGAAAGACTCATGTGACGAGAGACGTCGGTGCGCAAGCATGCGTGAAAACGCTTTCTATGATTTTGTACGCGCGGTCTTTGTATGAGTTATTCATTATTAAAAGTGCATTGGTAGAAACGGGTCATGTATCGCGAAGTCAGATAGTGTGTTTAGTAAGCAAACGCTACATTGGTGACCCCGGAAGTCGAATACGCCCAAAATTTTCTAATAGCAGAAAATAAGCTGAAATTACTGGATTAACTTTGTTAAACATTGATATGTTAGCAGACAGTAAAATTTTAACGCAGTTAACTGAAGCAGTCAGCAAGTTAACAAACAACGCCTTGTCAACGACTAAGATTGAAGCAGTAGCAGTTAAACTCCCAGAGTTTTGGACAGACGACCCAGAGATTTGGTTTCTTCGAGCCGAAGCACAATTTAGATCTAAATCTATAATTATTGATCAAACTAAATTTGACTACATAATTACAGCATTAGATAATCGGGCCGCTGCAGAAGTTAAAGCAGTTCTAAACCCACCGGAGCAAGGAAAATATAATGCTTTAAAAACAGCTTTACTCAACGCGTTTGGTAAATCTCAACTACAAAAAGACGCTGAGCTTATTAATATTTCAGGGCTTGGGGACAAAAAGCCCTCCGCATTTCTACGTTATCTCGAGTCCCTCAACAATGACGCCAACACCCTTCGGCGAGCATTTTTTTTAGCACAACTTCCTTCACAGGTTCGTGCGATTCTAGCGGCCCAAGAATTTCCAAATCTACAGGAATTAACTTTAGCTGCAGACCGTATTATCGAAGCAAACGAGTTACTCCCTATCAACTCGGTATCGGCGTTAAGCCCCAGACATCCTAAGAACTTACAACCAAAACACAAATCCAAACCTAATCCCTCTACTCATCACATTATCTGCTACTACCATAAAAAATTCGGTACTAACGCACGTACCTGCAGACCCGGCTGCCCCTTTGTGAGCTTACTCCCAGTGACAACGTCATCGTCAATCACCGTGCAGGAAAACGGGCAAGCCGGCCGCCAATGACCGCGGCGGTCGGCTTAATCAAAACTAACACCTTGTCAGTGTGGGATCGCGCCACAGGGATATCTTTCTTAGTAGATACCGGCGCTGACGTTTGCGTTTTCCCTGCTTCCCCAAACGACAAGCGCAAACGTACCCCTACAGAAAACCTCACAGCGGCCAACAGTTCCGAAATCAACACATGGGGACAACGTGTTATTACTTTTATTCTCGGACAAGGAAAGCGATATCGTCAGAAATTTTACTTAGCCGACGTCGCTCGCCCTATACTAGGCGCCAATTTTTTTACGGCCAATAACATTGCCATCGATTTACGCGGACGCCGACTTGTCGATTTAAATCACGGCCATATTTTCGCTGAACATACAGAGCGCACACCGAACAGTCACTGCGGTTTAGTTTTGGGCGCACCTAGCCGCTTTAATCAACTATTGCTACAATTCCCACAAATTTTAGCCCCCAGTCTACAAAACCAGGTGAGTAAACACGGTGTAGAACACCATATTGTCACCAGCGGCCCACCAGTTCATTCACGACCTCGGCGTTTAACTGCCCCAAAACTAGCTCTAGCCCAAGCCGAATTCCAACAATTAGAGCGGGCAGGCATAATTCGCCGTTCCAATTCACCTTGGTCCACCCCCCTACACATGGTGCCTAAACCCTCTGGGGGATGGAGACCGTGCGGCGATTATCGCCGCCTTAACCAAATCACCACCGACGATCGTTATCCACTACCCCATATTCACGATTTCAACACGCGACTGGCTGGAGCAAAGATTTTTTCCAAAATAGACCTCATTCGTGGTTATCACCAAATTCCTATGGCCGAAGATTCAATTGCCAAGACCCCAATCGCCACCAGTTTTGGCCTCTGGGAATTTCTTCGGATGCCTTTCGGGTTAAAAAACGCAGCACAAACCTTTCAACGACTCATGGACAGCATTTTCCAACACTTAGATTTTGTTTTCGTCTACCTAGATGACATTTTGGTTGCTAGTAAATCACCAGGGGAACACTACAATCACCTTAGACAGATTTTTACACTGTTGTCCTCAAACGGATTAATAATTCAAAAATCCAAATGTATTTTTGGCGTCCAAGAACTCGAATATTTAGGACATCTTATTACAGTCGAAGGTGTTAGACCTCTCCCGAGCCGCATTGAGGTTATCCGCAATTTTCCCACACCAGATTCTCGCTCTTCTCTTCAACGTTTCTTGGGCATGATAAATTTCTACCACCGTTTCCTCCCCACAATCGCCTCGCAGCTTGCGCCTCTGCATGCCGCATTGTCTGGCCGAGGCAAAGAACTTACGTGGACTACAGAATGTCAGAAGGCCTTTGTTGAATTCTTGATTCTATTTAAGGAACAAACGATCAAACCTTTCTATCTTGATTAACGAATTTAATCACGGTTCATGTATACATGCATCCCACAACAAGGTGTACACAATACAATAAACTTATAAGATAGAAACATTGTTTTTACTTTATTTCCTTATTCAAATAGAAAAAATAATTAATTAATATTATTCTTTAATTATAAAAAAATAAACAATTAATCAGCATTATTATTTTTTATTTTATACTTCTTAACACATGTCTATACCGAAAATCTCGTCACCAAAAAATTGAAGTTATTTTTATCATGACCAAATAAATTCTTTATCAAAAAATAAAGGGACAAATAAATAGTTAAGCCAATTATTAACACTCTCCCCTCTAAATTATCGAGAAATGAATGCAATTTAGCTTCGAGAAATTTACAAACACAAACAAATTTATTTTTTGAACAGTTTATCAGTCATTAATTTAAACCTTCCAGAGGCGCCACGTTGCGGATATCTCTGTCAAAGGTTCGCCCATCCGCAAGTTTAAGTTTAATGCGGCGAACATGTCCGTTTGTATCAGGAAAGGTCTTTATAACAACCGCTTTCGGGTAATCACGACGCCCAACATCTACCTCTTCTTTTAATAGGACAATATCGCCTTCCTTGAGATTTGGCTTCACATCATGCCAGCGATGTCTTATTTGCAGCCACGGCACATACATTTGCAGCCATCTTTTCCAAAATTGTTCAGAGACTGCAATTACAAACTTATAATTGCTGCGATACATTTCAGCTTTGTTAAACTCATGAACAGGTGAATCAGGATGTAGATTACCGCTCAGTATAGATAAAGGTGTCAAAACACGCCAGTCTTCGACCTCGTTACTTAGTTTCGTAATAGGTCTACAGTTCATTGTCGCTTCAACTTCACACATTATGGTCAACAATTCAAAATCACTTGGCGTTCTACCCTTCAAAGCCGTTAGTCCATTATGCCATTGTATATAATAGCAGCCATAACATTTTTCGCAGTTCGAATTGCTCGTTCCCAATTCCCACCTGCATGTGGATTTGCAGGAACATTGAATTTCCATACAACGTCAATACACTTCCGCGACATACACAGCGACACAAAATTTTTATCGATTTCGTCAAAACAAATTTTAGGTTTTTGCATTTTGCATTGTTGTAATAACTTTTTAAATTCTGCATCGCATCCTTTAAAATTAGTGCCTTGATCAGAAAATAAACTACGACAATACATGCCACGTCGGGCGGTAAAACGCATGAAGCATTGAATAAACGAATCGGTGGATAAATCAGGTACAATTTCGATGTGGCAGGCTCGACTTGCCATACATATAAACAGCACCCCCCAACGTTTCACGATACTACGGTTAAGTTTCACAGCAATTGGCCCAAAAAGATCGACGCCAGAATTTTGAAATGGGAACTTAGGTGCGTTTACACGGTATTCGGGTAAATTCCCCATTATTTGTTGTGCAGCTTTAGCACGTCTAAATTTACAATAGTGGCAATTACGTAAATACTTTTTCACAGTGCTTAAACCGTAGCAAATCCAGAAACTTTGTAACAACTTACACAAAACGTAATTGGCACCGAAATGATTCGACATGATATGTTCATGCTTAATGAACATTTCTGTTATAAAATTGGCTTTTGGTAGAATATATTGGTGAACACTATCATTAGGAAGTGAAGACTTTACAACACGTCCACCAACACGTAGCACATGCAAGGTATGATCATAAAATGGCAATAAATTTTTAATTTCCAACAGTTTGGCTCGTACACTCCCACTACACGACTTCAAAGCATCATCAAAACCACGCTGCCCAATGATCGATAAAATGTCAAATCCGAAATAGGATTCCTGGGCCATTCTTATCAAATCTAATTCGGCCAATTTAAACTCTTGACTTTTTATACAGCCAACTTCAATGGACATGTTTAACTTAAGATTTTTAGTATGCAATTTACTAACAACATACCGATAACGGTATACAATCATTTTAATGCAACTAAACAAACCCGAATAGCGCTTAGCAATATTATAAAAATACGCAGGTATCCTGTGATCAATCTCATTTTTACACAGCATCTCTTCATTCTTAATTTGTGAATTAATACACGCCTCAGTATTCTCACCACTATCAATCTCAAGGCAAACATCTGAGCATTCATCATTAACATCATCAGCCACCTGACAAGCATTCACTACTTGTTTTTTATCAAAACCACTATACATTGATTGTTCATACAGAAACACAGAACCTTTAAAGTAAACACAACTAGGATCAGCCTTTTTTGGGTCAATACCACGAGAGTATAGGTCGGCTACATTTGATGATGTTGCCACATAACACCAAGTATCGTCACTAGTAAGACGATTGATTTCAGCTATCTTTCGAGCCACATATTTCTTCAGCCTTAACTTACGATTCTTTATCCAATCAAGCACAACTGAAGAATCAGTGTGTAAATAACCTTTTGATATAGGAAGCTGTATTGAACCTTTTATATTCCGGTGCATGTTGGCTCCCATAACTGCTGCAATTAATTCCAATCTGGGAATACTGAGTGTAGATTTTCTAGGAACAACTTTTGATTTTCCCATCACGAATGCAACATTGCATAAGTCATCCTTTGTCATTTTCAGATATGATACACATCCCAAGCCTTTTTCTGAGCTGTCGCAAAGGGTGTGCAGCTCATAAACGTCTGCTTCAATGTCCCAATAACATCTTGGTATATTCAGCCTTTCTAAGCATGGCAGACCTGCAATCCATTTTTCCCACGACTTCAATATGGTGGTGGGAACAGGATCATCCCAAAGTTCAACTTCTTCACAAACCTTCTGCAGAAGTATTCTTCCCTTCAGCATGTATGGAGCACATATTCCAATAGGATCAAAAATTTGTGCTATAGTACTCCACAGACCTCTTTTAGTTTTTGGTCTTTCCTGAATGTTAACTTTTGGAGATAACGTCTTCTTTGATGGATTCCACTGTAATCCAAGAACTTTGCAATTCAAATTGTCTTCAGACGTCAGATCTTTCGAATCTTTCACAAGCAATTTTCTATCAGGTTCTAAACATTCGAGAATTTCGGGATGATCAGATACAAATTTTCTCACCTCAAATCCTCCAGACTTCAATAACTCAACTAATTCACTGGCTCTGGCTTTACCTTCTTCAACATTCTTACATGCAACCAGACCATCGTCTACATAGAAACTGTTTATAACAAGATTTACTGTTTCAGGTGAAGCTCCGACATCATTATCTGTAGCAGTCTTCTTAAGACAGTAATCAGCCATAGACATACTACAGTTTAGCCCAAAAGGAAGTCTTTTAAATCGGTATGTGATTACCGGTGCTTCAAAATCATGATTTTCAAACCATAAAATTCTCAGTAAATCTCTATCTTTTTCATTTATTCCACATTGCATGAACATTTCCTGAATATCACAAGAAAATGCCACAAAAAATCTTCTGAATCGAATCAGTATATCAGAAAGTCTTTGTAAATCATCTTTTCCTTGATGCAGCAATGAATTTAAACAAACATTATTACATTTTGCCGAACCATCATAAACAAGTCTTCTTTTGGTTTGTTTTGTAACAAAATGAGGTATGTAGAAAACTCTAGCATTTTTCTCATCATCATCCGTGTCCACACGTTCAATTTTGTCAGTGTCAATTAACTTCTGGATAGCATCACAGTAAAATTTTTGAGTTGCTTCGTCTCTCTTCAATGAACGTCTTTGCTGCATTAAGCGGTGTTTTGCCAAACCTTTTGTATAAGGCATTTTGTTTAAATCGCTTTTAATAGGCAGGCTCAAAAAGTATCTGCCATCCTTTTTCATAATTGATTTATCATACAGCTTTGTACAAATAACATCATTTGCGGAAGGAGCAGTATCTTCATCGTCCGGAGCAGTCTCAAAATCGTAACTCATCCACTTTTCAATTTCCGCGTGTAACAACTCACAAGTGTCAGCATCACCATTGCATAGATATGCTCGATCATTCATGTACACATTGTCGTGTTCCATCATACAAATCTTGTTGCAATGAATATCGCTGCAACTATTTAACTTATCATAGACCGGTGCATCAACATCACCTCCATCATGCGCACCAGTATGACCGACTAGCAGCCAGCCAAATTTGGAGAGTTTAGCAGCGACTCTACACTCTTTTCCACGTCTCACTTCAGTCACGTCTAAGAGCTCTTCATAGTTACTTCCAATCAGAAGATCAACATTCTTTGTCTCGATTATTGGAATTTCAATGTCTTTAAGATGTGGAATTTTGCTAAGCTCAATGTTTTCCTTTTTACCTGGATTATTGTGACTAGCAACTTCTTCAACACATACCACATCTTTTAACTTAAAAGAAGGACCGTCATTTACACCACAAACTTCAAGATCAACTTTACAACCATCTTCTCTAGTGCAAGCATTAGCTGTTGACAATTTAACGCATGACTTCTTCTGTGCATTAACAGGTATCTTGAGCAATTTAATTAGCCTTTTAGTTGCCAGAGTATTATCCGAACCTGTGTCTAGCAGACAATTTACTTTCACAGATTGTTTTGAAGCTTCAGAGTACACGATAACAGGAATGATAGGCAAAATTTTTCTTTCACTATTTAATATAGCACTGTGCACCTTGGCATTCACACCATCAGCATCAGTCACCAACTCATCATCTTTATTTTCTCTCACAGTACAGTTAGACTTATCATTCACACAGAGCAAGAAATGATGATCATCACTCTGGCAAGCACGACAACAATATTTAGATCTACACTTGGACTGTAAATGTCCCGAGTTAAGGCATTTAAAGCAACATTTGCTCTTTTTTGCTATAGACCATTTGTCTTTCACATTCAACTCTCTAAACTTATCACACCTCCACAAAGCATGTACATTCTTAAATTCACACTCAGGTACAGGACACAAAAATACATTAGAATTTTGAGCATATGTTTTAACAAGAAATTGTTTAGCAGGACGTTTTTTCTCAGCATTAGTTTGGTTAAAGTCATATTTTGATTTTACATTACTTATGTCAGTTTGCATCAAAGGGTGCGAAATTAGCTTTAACTGTTTTTCAATGAAACACAATAAATAATCAAAACTAGGCATAACAATACATGCATTACATAAAATTTCAGCAAGTTTATCCTTTGTACGCTTGGGTAAACGAGCAATCACTTTTTTTAAAACCCCAGGCGAATCAAGCATAGAATTTTCATTAGTGTCAGCAAAAAGCGTTTTTATATCTTCTAATTCATTCATAAAAGATTGAAATGAATCTAAATTCCATTTAACTGGTTCATTTCTGGTAATATATGAAATATGAGCTTCTACAACAAGAGATGATTGACCAAAAAATTTGTGAAGCTTATTGAGTGCAGTGTTTAATGCAACTTCAGGATCTCTAATCCTATCACAACAACGTATAGCATCAGTGGCTTTACCCGAGCAACGTGACTGAAGAATATCATATATCAAACCATACTGTTTGCCATATAAGGAGATAACTCTCTCCATACCATGCCGAAAAGCAATGTAGTGTTTTGGATCACCATCAAAGGCCACCTTCAACCCGCATTCCATTAACACTTTACCAGCTAAATAATTGTCACCAATTCCAAAATTTAAATTAGCAGTGTGATTGAGTTTATGACTATTTACGTCATCAATATCAAATACACCATCAACATCTTGCTCTGCTAGAGACTTTATTTTATTAGCCTCCAACACAATATGTTGTTGCTCAACATCATTACAGGTGTCTGTAGCCAGAGTTTTTATATTTGCACTCCCCTCATGCACAACATTTACATGAGAGCCTACTTTTTTTAATTCATTCATTGAACAATAATTTTTTATTGGTGAAACATGCACATTAGAACCATAGTCAAAATTACTATCATGGTTTAAGTTATGTTCTTGAGTTTTTGTTAAGTTATCACTCACCACAAGTTTGTTTGCAAGTTCAGCTTCAAGCATTTTCTTCTTGAGTTTTATTTTTTGTATTCTTAAATCTTCTTCAGCCATTTTGACATTATTTTCAGTTAACAAGGTAATTTGTTTAGGAGTCAAATTTCCTCTTATTATCATTGATGACAACAGTCGTTTTGATTTCCTTGACATGCAGCTAGATCTGCTACTAGAGTTTGTAGCAGTGCCTTTACTACTTGTCTTCAAAAGATTGTCAAACAGATTCTTCTGTTCTGCTTCAGCTTCATTATAATGATGTGAGTTTCGTTTGTCAAAATAATCTTCAATCTTATCATTGTCCTCATCAGGATTTAAGTTACCAACATTGATTTCTATGAATTGAAGCAATTCTTCAAAGCATTTAGTTATTTCTATAAAGACTTCTTTAATTTTTTGAAAATCTTTTTTATTTGACAACAATTTTGAAAATTCACAAGCTGCTTTGTTGAAGCTTCTATTTAGCTGTCTCATATTTCTTTCAGACAGTGGCATATCCATTTTTTTTAAAACACTTTCTTCAGCAGCCTGAGAAGTACTAGCACCTTGATCAAGTGACATAACAACCTTTTTTTTTTTTTTCTTATTATTCAAAAAGAATAATGAAACAATGTTTCTATAATGTTGAATTCTTGATTAAATTTAAGGAACAAACGATCAAACCTTTCTATCTTGATTAACGAATTTAATCACGGTTCATGTATACATGCATCCCACAACAACGTGTACACAATACAATAAACTTATAAGATAGAAACATTGTTTTTACTTTATTTCCTTATTCAAATAGAAAAAATAATTAATTAATATTATTCTTTACTTATAAAAAAATAAATAATTAATCAGCATTATTATTTTTTATTTTATACTTCTTAACACATGTCTATACCGAAAATCTCGTCACCAAAAAATTGAAGTTATTTTTATCATGACCAAATAAATTCTTTATCAAAAAATAAAGGGACAAATAAATAGTTAAGCCAATTATTAACAGCCTTCGAAAACGCCAAGGCAGCGCTGGCACATGCTACTTTACTACACCATCCTAAGGCAAACGCACCAACCAGCATAACTGTAGATGCATCTGACTTGGCCATTGGAGCTCAACTTGACCAATTGCACAATGGTTACTGGGTACCCATCGCTTTCTTTTCCCGAAAATTGTCGTCTGCAGAAAAGAAATACAGTACCTTTGACAGAGAACTACTGGCAGCGTACCAGGCTGTACGCCACTTTCGGCATTTCGTAGAAGGCAAGCCCTTTACCTTGTACACCGACCACAAGCCATTAACATTCGCATTGTCCAACAATGCTGACCGCTCGCCCCGTCAATCCCGCCACCTGTCGTTTATAGCCGAGTTCACCTCCGACATACGACATGTGAAAGGAAAATTTAACGTGGTAGCCGATACACTCTCAAGAATCAACACTATCACAGAGCCTCCCATTGACTTTCGACAACTAGCAAACGACCAAACAGTTTCACAAGAAATTGCAGCGTATCGAACCTCAATAACCAACCTTTTGCTTCAAGATATACCATTCGGCGACGTCTCCCTCCTTTGCGACATGTCACTTGGAAAACCTCGTCCTGTGCTTCCAAAGGAATGGACCTACAGAGTTTTCCAAGCTATACACTCTTTAGCTCACGCCGGACCACGCCCCACTCAACGGGAAATTGCAGACCGCTATGTATGGCACGGCCTTAAACGAGACATTCGCAGATGGTGCCGAGAATGCCAGAGTTGCCAAGCAGCCAAAGTGCATCGCCACATCACAGCCCCACTCTCTCATAGGTCTCAACCAACAGGGCGCTTTCACAGCATCCACGTAGATTTAATCGGTCCACTTCCTCCGAGCGAAGGAATGACATACCTCTTCACCATTATTGACCGATTTACCCGATGGCCCGAGGCCATTCCCCTCCCCGACGCAAAAACACCTACCTGCACAAATGCTCTCATACGAGGATGGATCTCCCGGTTTGGAGTACCGGCAGATATCACATCAGACCGAGGTCCACAATTTACTTCATCTTTATGGTCAAACTTAAATAAAATGTTAGGCATTAAACAACAACACACCACAGCTTACCATCCACAAGCTAATGGCATGGTAGAACGCTTGCATCGACAACTCAAAGATTCCCTCAAAGCCCGCACTACATCTCCACATTGGATGGAACACCTACCTTTCACACTCCTTGGTTTACGAACAACTTGGCGTGAAGAACCGGGATGTTCTCCCGCCGAATTAGTGTACGGATCTACTCTACGCATCCCCGGCGAATTCATTGACCCCACCCCACCCCTTTCTCTACAACCTTCAACCACATTTCTTCGCGACCTGCAAAAGTCGATGTATGAAACCCTTCCACCACCCCCGACACACCACTCATCTCTTACATCCTATTACCCACCCTCTCTTGGCCATACAGGTTTCGTTTACGTACGAATCGATAAACACAAGACACCCCTGCAACGACCTTATCAAGGACCACACAGAATTATCTCCACATCTGAGAAATTTTTCACCCTCGACGTAAATGGACGAACAGAAAACATTTCAATTGACCGTCTCAAAACAGCATACCTGGCCACAGGAAGATATCCACCACAACTCAACAACCAAAAAGAAGACATTTCGACGCCTTCCTCTTCGTCGCCGCTCCCTAATAAATCTCCAGGCATCACAACTACACGCAGTGGACGATCAGTTCGACGATTGCCACATATTGTCAAAGACAATATCGCTGGTATACAAGAGTCGTACAACAACGCTGGGGGGGAGCTATGTGGCGACCAATCAGCTGGCGCGCGCGAAAGACTCATGTGACGAGAGACGTCGGTGCGCAAGCATGCGTGAAAAAGCTTTCTATGATTTTGTACGCGCGGTCTTTGTTTGAGTTATTCATTATTAAAAGTGCATTGTTAGAAACGGGTCATGTATCGCGAAGTCAGATAGTGTGTGTAGTAAGCAAACGCTACAACTTATGTGTTTTCAACTCAAATTGCCGACCGATTTTCGAGAAAACAGCATTAAATTCAAAGTGTAGACAAAAAAAAAGTCTACATTAAGGAACAAGTATTCTGCAAAATTATTAATATGGGTGAATTGTACAAAATTAGTCCCTAGTTGGCATAAGTTTTGGAAATGAGTTCGCGACTAAAAAAAGATTGGGAACCACTGATTCATGCAAAAAATGCAAAAAAAGGTCGTGTTTAATTCGAAGAAAAACTGATTGGAGTGAGAGTAGAAAGAAACAAAACTAGTTGCTCTAAGAGATAAAAAGAGAAAAAACGTCGCGCAAATTGTTTTTGCGGGCCCAAAGTGGGCCCAAAATTTTTGGAATTTATAAAAATTTGTCAAGATACTCAAGAAGAACTTAGTATCTTTTTAACCAACTATTTTCTCTCAAAAACTAACCCTGTATCTCCCTAAAACTAACTCTCACTTCAATCGGTTTTTCTTCGAATTAGACGACACGACCGCAAAAAAATGTTTTTATGAAAAGCTCTGCTGCAACCGAACGGAATTTTAAATAGTTTTTCGCGCCAAAAATATAAAAACTAAACTTTAAAAATTTCAAGTATGTAGTTACTAAGAGTACAAAGTAAAAATAATTTAATATACTATAAGTTTATTAAATGATGATATTCTCAGGTCATGATTAATACAATTCCAAATTTTTAATCCTTATTTCATGTAGGGTTTGTCTTAGTTTTGAATAAAGGAATGCTAAAATGATTTTTCAATGAAAATCTTGTGGTCCGGGAATGGAATAGCTTAGCATATAACAAGTGATAAAATATTTATGTAACAAATTAAATTTGTGAGAATAAACGATTTGAGATGTTTCAAACTCAAACAGTTCAGACAAAGGTAAAAAATTAGTTTTTATGCAGGGAGGTTTAGCACTAGCTGAAGAACTTTGGGGCCTCTTCAAGAAGTCACCGTAAGCAATTTTTGTTTGTAAAACTAACTCAGATCCCCTGCGGTTACTATCGCTTCTTGAAAGGTTCTTTTTTTTTTAGTTTCTTATCCCATCCTGGTAATAAAAGGGTGATTCCAAGTTAGTTTCACTGAAAAAAATTGCTTACGGTGACTCCTTGAAGAGACATGAAAAAAGGGGCCCATTTTAAAATTTATTTTGCAATAATAATAACAAATGTAGCCCAATTCAAAACCAAGTGAAAACTTGTTTTCTTTTTTTGGGCTTTGTTTTGAGTAAGGTGGGCAGTGGTAGACATTTAAAGTTAGGGGTCTGAGCAAAATCTTAATTAGGAACACCCAAAAATGATGTAGCAAGAATTCAACCACCATTTTGAAAATGTTATCAAAGGTAACTTACCATAGATCATATTAAAAAAAGATTAATGCAGTTTTTAGGCTTTTTTAAGTTTGTTAGATTTGTTTTCGATGTTTAAGATAAAAAGACCTGTTTTGGCCTTTTTAAACAGGTTGAAATCAAATATTTTTATTTATTTTATTTTATTTCTATATTTATCCTCCTGACTCACAGGAAAGTGATGGAGGGCTAATACATAGGATAGGCAATTACCCTGACCTGCTTTTGGAGATGCCAAGATATTGCTGTCCGCTTGTAATTTAATAGAGATATGACTATAATTTAGAACTGCTTGCCAGGACCACCAAGCAAGGGAATGTGCTGTAAAGTGTCTTTCCCAAGGACATAACAGAATGGAACAAGTGGGTTTTGAACTGAGACCGTGTTGGTCATGAGCCCGGCACTTTAACCACTCAACCATGCTGCCAACACTCAACCATGCTGACAAATATCAAAAAAGGTTCTGAAAGGCAAGTAATGCTTTTGTTTTTAGTTCTCATTTGATTTTTCAAGACCAAAAGATCTTTAAATAGAAACAATAGTGCAAACTTTCAAACTGTTTTCTTAGGTTGTTTTAATAGGCTGGTCCAGCTCTTGATAACAAAATTGTTTAAAATTGTTCAGTGAGGCTTCAGAAAATCATGTTGTAGGGCATAGTTTTGATTACTCTGGTTATGTATATGAAATATTAATTGATTTGTGTTTATACATCAATATTAAATGCTTGTGTAAAAGCAATATTTGTAAGTGCTTTGCTGCAGAGTTTTTTTTTTAGTGCGTTTAAAAATGTAATTTTAAAGTTATAAATCTGTTTTAAAGATATATTTGTTAAGTGTTGATAAAGATATCTGCTAGAGAATGTTAAATGAAGACCTTGAATTGCCAGATGATATAGTTATTCCTCCTGCACCTCATGTATATGGAGAAAATTCAAGTGGTGATCCACGTTTGATAATCACTCACATAGTTAATCATGATTTTAAGTCTTATTCTGGTCAACAAGTACTTGGACCATTTCATAAAAGCTTTACTGCAATTGTTGGGCCCAATGGAAGTGGAAAATCTAATGTTATAGATTCTATGTTATTTGTTTTTGGCTATCGTGCAAACAAGATTCGATCAAAAAAGTTGTCTGTTTTAATTCATGATAGTGAAAATGCTCCCCAGGTGTCATCTTGCACAGTTGAAGTGCATTTTGAAAAAGTGGTTGATTTAGAAGATGGTGGATATTGCACAGTACCAGATAGTTCTTTTTCTGTAAGTCGTCGTGCTTTCAAAGATAACACTTCCCAGTATTTCATTGATAAAAAAAAGGTTTTATTCAAGGATGTTGCTCAACTTTTGCAATCTCATGGCATAGATCTTAATCATAACAGATTTTTGATATTGCAAGGTGAGGTAGAACAAATAGCCTTAATGAAGCCCCGAAGTCAAAATGACAATAATGATGGAATGCTTGAATTTTTAGAAGATATTATTGGATCTTCAAGATATAAAGATGCCATTGAAAAACTAAACAAACAAGTTGAATTTTTTGATGAAGAAAGAAAAGACAAATTGTCTCGTGTCAAAGTTGTTGAAAAAGACAAAGACCAATTAGAACCCATTCATAAAGAAGCTATAGAATATTTAAAAAAGAAAAATGAAATAACCAAGCTTGAAAATCAGCAAACTCAATATTATATATATAAATTCACCAAAGAGAATAAACTTATTAAAGAAAAAATTATTGGTGTAAAAGAGAAGTTGGAAGTTAGTCAAGATAAATTAAAAAAGAAAGAATTAGAAAAAAAACTAAAATCTAAAGAATTACATAAGTTGGCAAAAAAAGTTGAAAAATGTAATGACTACCACAATCAACAAAAAGATCGAATGAGGGAACTAGAAAATACTAATGTCAAAGTTTTTGAAGAGCGAAAATATCGTAAGGGAAAAATTAAGGAAATGAATAAAAAAAAGACACAAGATGAAAAAAAATTAGAAAATTTAAAGAACTCTATCGGCAAAGCTACTCAAGATATAGAAGATAGCATTCAAGACAAAGAAGTTTTACTTGAAAACAAAAAAGAGTTTGAAATTAAATTAAAAGAAGCTGTTCAAAATTTGAAACCAGAAACTCAACAATTACAAGATGAAAAAGAAACTATTGAGCAAAAGTTATTAGTTGAAATGAAAGATGTTAATGCTGCTAAAGAAAACCTTGATCTTGCTAAAATTGAACTGCAAATTTTGACATCAAATTTTCAAAATGCAAAAGATGCTCATGCTAAATGTAAAGAGGAAATAGAAGTAGCATCTTCTAATGAAAAATCTGCAAATTTAAACCTTTCACAAAAGAAAAGTTTACTTTTGAAGTTAGAAAAAGAAGCAAAAACAAAAGCAGAAGAGTTGCACAACTCTAAAACTGAAGAATTATCTATAAAAGAACAATTAAAAAAGTCTAGAGCTGTTTTAGCTGAAACTAAATTAAATTCCCAAATAAATCGTTCAAACAATAAAGTGTATAAATTCTTGATGCAGCTGAAAGATTCTGGTAAAGTAAATGGGATATTTGGTCGATTGGGTGATCTTGCAGGAATCGATGATAAATATGATGTTGCTATATCATCATGCTGTCCTTCTCTTGAAAATATTTTGGTTAATAATATTGAAACAGCTCAAAAATGTGTCAAAGCTCTCAAAGAAAATGATATTGGACAGGCAACATTCATAGCTCTTGATAAAATGGACAAATATGCTCAACATTTAAGCAAAAACTCACCGCTACCACGTTTAGTAGATTTGATTAAACCCCAAGAAGAGAGATTTCGACTTGCATTTTATCATGCCCTGCATGACACACTTGTAGCAAATGATTTAAGTTCTGCTCAAAAAGTTGCTTATAACAAAGCTAAGCGTTGGCGTGTTGTAACTTTGAAAGGTGAAGTAATTGACACATCTGGCACTATGTCTGGTGGAGGAAACAAAGTTGTAAAGGGAAGAATGGGTAAAAAACATGTTAATCGGGAAGGTGCTTTGCAAGATCTTGCACAACTTCAAAATACTACTGATGATCTTGAAAAAAAATTAGTAGAAGTACAAAAAACTATATTGAAACAAGAAGAAACCCTTTCAGAGATTACCTCAACTTTAACTAAAACTAAATCTGACATCAAGTTGTTGCAACAAGAATGTACTAGCCAACAAAGTTTATTGTTGGAATTGAAAAGTCGTTTACCTGAACTTGAACAAGCATTAAAACAGGCACAACCTGATCCAAAAGTTGTTAAAAAATGTGAAGTTGAAGTTACTAAGCAAGAAAAAGCCTTTGAGTCTGTGTCAAAAAAAACTGTTGTTCTTGAAGAGAAAAAGAAACTAATTCAAGCCAAAATTCATGAAATCGGTGAAAATCGATTAAAACCCATTAAAAACCAGCTTGCACAAAATAAGCAAAAATTTGATGAAATTATTAAAATTATTACAAAACAGAAATCCACCTTGTCTTCCGCAAATCGTAATATTGAAAAGTTAGAAAAAAGCATCAATTTTATATCATCTGAGCTTGATCAAAATACCAAAGAAATTGATTCATTGGAACAACAGTGGAATGATCTTGAAACTGAAGGTGCAAAAGTACTTGGTGAGATTAGCAATGCTGAAGAAGAAAAGAAAAGAATGACTGAAGAGTTAAATCAAAAACAAACTGAACTAAAAGAATTAGAAAATGAAGAATTGACATGCATTGAAAATCATAAGCAAGAACATAAGTTAGCTGAAAACCTGACTTCTGATCTAAACTTGAGACAAGAAAAAATCAAACAGTGGAAAGATAAACTTTTGAAACTAAAACTCTATAGTATAGAAGAGGAAGAAGAAACATCTCTTGAAACATATACTGAGGATGAATTGTTATTAGTTGCTGAACAAGAAATTCTTGAGCGAATTTCACTGTTAGATATGGAATTAAAAAATTTACAACCAAACATGAAAGTAATGGCTGAGTACAAAGAGAAACAAAAACTTTATCTTGAACGAGTTGCTCAGCTTGATGATATTACAAGTAAGCGAGATAACTACAGAAAACTGCATGATCATCTTCGAAAATGTCGTTTGAATGAGTTTTCTGAAGGATTTTTAGTTATCACCAATAAACTGAAAGAAATCTATCAAATGATTACTTTGGGTGGTGATGCTGAGTTAGAATTTGTTGATTCACTTGATCCCTTTTCTGAAGGAATTATTTTCAGTGTAAGACCTCCAAAAAAATCCTGGAAAAACATTTGTAATTTGTCTGGTGGGGAAAAAACTCTTAGCTCTTTGGCATTAGTTTTTGCTCTGCATCATTACAGACCAACTCCTCTATATGTTATGGATGAAATTGATGCTGCTCTTGATTTTAAGAATGTCACTATAATTGCTCATTACATAGTTGAGCGCACCAAAAATGCTCAGTTTATTATTATAAGTCTACGCAATAACATGTTTGAAGTAGCTGACCGGTTAGTTGGAATTTATAAAACTGACAATTGTACTAAAAGTGCCACTATTGAACCTTCTTTACTTGTTGCTCAAATAGAAAAAAGTCGTAATGAACAAGATGCCATTGCTGCATCATAAAAATTGTATTAAATAAAGAAATCTTTATTGTTTTGACATTCTGGTTTTGTGTTTAAGTTTGAGACTTGATTGTGTGATTACTTACTTGCTGAGTTCTCTTTTTTTATCCTTTTAGGCATTTTATTTTCTTTGAGCTGAGCTTTTCATTGATTATTCAGTTAAAATTATCATTATTCATTGCTTTGGTTTTTAACCCTGTGGAGCACGTGCTAATAAAATTACATGGATGCGGGCGTTGGGTCTCATAGACCCAAGATTGTTTTTTTAGGATTTTCTACTCTTATATAACAGATATAAAACTGTAAAGTGGGCAAAATGAAGCAATATCAAATGGAGAGCTTTTACATTGAAAATATTCACTTTGTCAACATCTCACTCAGAGTAAAGAACTATTGATTACACAAAGAACACATAAATCAAGGAAAGAACTATTTCACATCAAACAAAAAACTTTTGCTTACTCTAAGAACACATAATGCTAATAAATATTCCAGATGAACAAAAGAATTATTCATTACACAAACAACGTACAAAAAAAAGAACTATGTAATATGAAGCAAAGAACTATTGATTATCACAAAGACACTGTTTGCAAATGAACTTAGCATGTTCTAAGCACAAATATTTGTAGCAGATGGTACAGAAGTATTGAGTCTTTCTGTCTCTACCCTGACAATCATGACAACATGCTCGTTTGCCACTTTTGGGGTCTCTATGAAATAAATCAACTCTTGTACCATCTTGCACCCATAGATCATCCAAATTTTGTTTTCCACTCTTGTATACCTCAGTGAAGTAAATAAGTCCAATCAAGGCAGACACTTCTCCTTTTGAGGTGTTTTTTGCATGTCGATCTCTTGAACAGCTTGCTTTATTTTCATTGATATACTTATTTGTGCATTCCACCAAGTTATTCATTATACTTTCATCAAAAAAACAGCTCCAAAAATCCTTTGGAGTTTTAATATTTTTGGCAGAGCCCTTCACACCAGTCGGCTCTGTAATAATGTTGTGAGCATGAGTTCTTACATTTACTCTGGGTTTGCTTTTTTTCCAAACTGTCTCACCATCTTTACCAGTGTAGCAGTCTAAATCATCTGTATCCAACTCATTCTCAGAAGCGACATCACTCATTTTTTGTTCAGTATCAGTAGATTCATGTCTCACTTCCAAATTGTCTTCCTCCCCTGAGTCATCATCATCATCATCAGGTTCATCAGAACTCACATCACATGTTTCTACCAATCTTAGGATTCTTTTGTTTTCTTTTTCAACTGGATCCATTGTTATTTTATGATCAAAAATGGTATAGAAATGTTAATATTACTGTCTGAAAAGATAATAAACACTTTTGTAGCAAATAATTAACAATGAGAGGTCAATAAAGCTCAAGGAATAACAATAAACCTTTAGAACAAGAATTCACGCATTGGGTCTGACAGACCCAGATAGCAATTTCTTATATAAACAGCTGCTAATATATTGATGTTTTTGGTTGAAATTGAAGTAAAGCTGAAATGAAATTGAAGTAAAGCTGAAATGAAATTGATACTATGCCACAAACATATTATTTTATGGAAAAAAGATCATCTGGGTCTGTGAGACCCAACACATGCTCTGCAGGGTTAAATATTAGTTTCTTTTTGTATTTACAAAAGTTCTTGGTCAAGTAAGCCACTTTCCTACATAAGGTGGAATTTGAAATCTTGAGGCAGAAAAAATCACAGGGGACGAATTTAAAAATCTTGGTACAATGTCAATTGACTAAAAAAAATTGGGCATCTTTTGTAGTTGAATAATAACAACAGATAAAAGTGGTTTCATTAAAGTGAACATCTTTTTTAGTCATCACTTCAATTTCTAACCCAAATTTGGATCACAAATTTGGATAAACTCCCCCAAAAAGATCTTCACTAAAATCATTAAAGTTTTTTTTTCTTTGTGGCTTTTAAACCAAATTTGTGATCCTTGATATTACTATTGGAATTCTTCTTGACATTTAAGTTTTTGAGTAATGATGGTACCTGAGTTTTGAAATGAAGAAATGTAACAAAAATTTAGAGAACCACTGGTATGGGTAATATTGTGTCATATAGATGTGAAAAATGTTTCCATGTTGTAAAATATTGTACATATGTCAATATACATGCATAAATATCTATACATGTAGGTGTATAGACATATATATATAGAGTTTCTGATCTTGTAAAATGCACATTGTAATGCACTTGTCTATCAACACCTCAACTTTGGTACACAACTTTTCAAGGCCAACTGAATCTATTCATTTTGTGGCATAACGATTGGCAAGTTTTAACCACCAAATAGCTCATTTTTATTGTGGGTAAGGGTATCATCAGTGACTCCCTTGGTACATATTGAATTTGATATTCATTCTTTACCAAGAGATTTGCCAGTGATAATCACAATGAAAACCTGTCATATGATTTATTTTTTATCTTAATACATGTACATACTGATTTTAACTAAAAAAAAGGTTCTTGCTACAGAATTTTAGATAGCTTAAAATGGCTTGGTAAGCAACGTGTTAAATGATTTAAAAGTTTTCAAGTCATTTCTAAATAACACACACAAATTAATTGTAAAAAAATTTTATAATTATTTTTTTATAGCCAAAATGTTATTGCTGAGCAAAATAGCAGTTTTTTTTAATGCCTTTAGGATGTTTTTTCTTGCTAATTGTACATTTTAATACTAACAATTATTGTGAATTACGTGAATAATTTTAGTTCATTGTTATAATGTTGATGAATGCTTTTAATGTGAATTAAGGATGTGCTGAAGTTTTGGCTTCCGCATCAACAAAATTCTGGCTTTGGCACATCCATACCATTAACTCATTAGTTTAACTTTAATGTAGGGATGTGCCAAAGCTTTGGCTTTGGCAAAATTCTGGCTTCAGCACATCCCCAATGTAAACAGTTAAACAGTGTATATTAGAAACAGTTAATTAAAGGCATGAGGTTGTGTTTTTACAAGACTTATATTTAAGCCCTTTCTGATTTTTTTTTTTTTGAAAATTGTTGTCAAAATTGAACTAATTTTTATATAAATATTAAAATACACAAAATCTCAATGTAGAAAATATGCAAAAAATATATTTTGGAGTTATAATAATAAAATGCAGATTCAGTTCCTCAAGGTATAAACTGGATGCATATAGATGGGATAGTCCAAAGTGCAGTACCAGAGAATCAACAGACAGATATTTTCAGGTTAATACAGAAAGGGGTTAGACTACATAATAGTTATATTTTTTGACTATACTTTTTTATTATGTCACGTGTGACTTGTTTTACTTAATTTTATTGAATGATGACTGTTCAAGCCTTATTTAAATTTATAGATTTAACCACTTTTGTTCTTTGGCATATTTAGTGAGAATCAAATTATTTTCTTGTGTTACAATTGCTTTAAAGTTTTTTGTGATTAAATATAAATTTAATTAATATGTCAGGCCATACATTGTTAAATAGTTCTTCAAAAACTTCAATTAATATCAGCAATTAATTCTACTTGTACACTTGATTTTTGTTTTTAATTGCATTACTCTTTGTGACTATTAAAACCTGTTTAGTTTAAAAATGTATTTTTTCATTAATAGTTTGTTGATACATTAAAACACAGTTTCCTGAACTAATTTTTAAGTTAACTTTTTGTAACTCTGTATATTTTGTTTGATATCTTTATTATGATAGGTTTGTAAATCTATTATCAGAAAAAATTTATCATTTTTATCAATGAATATTTCCTCTGCTTTAAAGTCCTATTTGTCTGATGGTAGTGCAATTTGGAATGGTTTTGAAATTACATCTGAATTTCCACATCAATTTCATAATGTACTTCATAACTCTTGGTCCAGCAAATTTATCCAGCTTTTTGATATAAAATTGTGTTCTGTGAAAACATGTGTGTTTGCTTTTGAGGATTATAAATGCAATGAAAACAGTCTTAACAATGGCATTCCATTGTCATTTCATGAAAACATTTCACCTTTGGACATCAATTATTTTAACAAGTCAAAACTCTTAGATATATCTTCTATGCAAAATTTTGTGACTTTGTTGCTTCATTCTGAAGTAAATTTAGTTTTGAAGTCTTTACCAATGCTTTTGTTCTGTGATGGATTTGAAAATAAAGAAAACATTTTTATGGTTTATTTAGAAGAGCATCATTTTGATACCCCTTCATCTTTAAGAAAAAACAATTCTTCTTGCTGCTCATTTATTTTGGTGAAGACAGTTAAATGTGAAGGATGCTTGCCTATTCAAGCATGGAAAATTGATATGAGCAAAAACAACTTTAAAAGCGATGAGCAGATTGTTAAACATTACTGCAATATGCTGGCATTACCTATGCATATTCAGCTTGCTAAAGAAAATATTTCATCGAATTCTCTTTTTAGTATAGAGTCTTTTGCTCAATTTGAACTGTTCAATGAAAATATTTCTCATATGCAATCATTTAATCAATTACCTGTTGCCAGTATTTCCATTGATGTTTCTTGTAATAAGGTATGATAGTTTGTGTAATGTCAGTGTTTTTTAGTAGATTGTTTTGTTTGAATATTAACCATTACAAGCAGCAGTTACCTACTCTTAATATTTTTTATCTTGCAAAATCGAAGCACTACGGTCTGACGGTTTTGGGCTTACCCACACTTCATCACGCGATATTTCATCACGTGACTGTTAATTACGGACATTTAACCACTAGATATTTAATCACATAAACCTATTAACACTACAACATTTAATTACATAAACATATTAACACATTTAACCACTAGACATTTTAGTGTATTGCGTGGTATTGTGTATTTATCACATAAATAAACAGTTACCCTAACCCTAATCCTAACCCTTACCATAACCCTAAATAAACGATTACATTATGACCAGTGGTGGATATTCAAATTCAGGAGCCTAAGGCAGTGCTTTTCAAACTTTTTTTCACTACGGCACGCTAATAAATTTTGAGTTTGCCTGCGGCACACTTACTTCATAAAGGCAAAAGCCCACTTAATACACTCTTCAAGTTTACATACAGAAATTATATTTAATATATGATAACAGCAACACCTAATGAAAGGGTGTGCCTACAAAATTGTTTTGATACTGGCAGTGGTGGATATTGGGTGAGGAGAATAAGGCAGTTGCCTCGGGCCTTCCTTGAAAATACTGCATAGTAGAGATCACTATTATTTTGGAAGAAAAATAGTGAAATATGAGATCAAATTGAAATGAAGACCTTTTTTTTAGAGTTCACCATGATTTTGGAAAAAATAAGGAAAATACGAGATCAAAGCCCTTTTTTTTGGAGAACACCAACTTTTGGAAATCCTTGCCTCGGGCCCCTAACTTTGAATATTCCAAAAAGCAAACAACTTTATGCAAATGGCCTCTTTTGTTTTACATTTTTACTGAAGCAACCTATATTTAAGATTTCTAGCAATACGAAAATTACATAAAATACATTAGTCATCTGTAGACCAGGACTCTATGGCTTTCTGTCAAAACACAAAAATTTTGCGGCACACTTTAATCCTTTTTATGGCACACCAGTGTGCTGCAGCACACAGTTTGGGAAACCCTGGCCTAAGGCAAGGATTTCCAAAAATTGATGTTCTCTAAAAAAGAAAAAGAGCTTTGATCTTGTCTTTCACTTTTTTCTCCCAAAATCACGGTATTCTCTAAAAAAAAAAAAATGTCTACCTCGAATTGATCTTGTATTTCCCACTTTTCGTCCCGACTTTATAATAATCTTTAAAAAACATCTGCAGTGAAATGAAAGTGTATGTGCTATTTTTGAGGGAGGGGTCCCAAAAAAAGGGGGCTGTGGCAACTGCCTCATTTGCCTCACCCAATATCCACCACTAATTATGACTTTTTTCAGGCCTTTTTACCCGCTAATTGCCATACTTAACTTAACCACATTTGAGAACATGATGAAGTGTCTCTGTGATTAAATTTTTAAATAATTAAATGTCCAGTGATTAAATGTCTGTGATTAACAAGTGCATGATAAAATATTATGTGATAAAATGTCTGTACACCGGTTTTGGATGACGAAACTCGATGCTGGCTTAATAACACCACTGCCAGCATCTGATTCAGGCAGTGCAGCAGCCTGGGGTAGTAAAAGGATAAACCCTTGGCCCCAGTCCTGTTTGTGTCTGACCTGGAGTGGATACCCTTCAAACAACGACAATGATGAAACACTAAAAAAATTAATTCTTATCTATTGTCCTGCTTTTCAAATTAAATCTAATAATTTGTTTAGATGAATATTTTTTGTGTTCACAAAGATTTTGTAAGCATAGTTTATGAAAAATATTTTATTAATTGGAAATTTTATATTGTTATTTTTATTATTATATTAATATTAAAAATAATAAACAAATGTATTATATTTATTAAAATATATTAACTTTATTTATTAAAATTTATTTAAATTTAAAAGACTAAAATAAGTTTAGAATAAAAAACAAAGTCGACAATATGCTGCAAAACTTGTTTATTAGAGGTGTTTTGGAATTTTTTAGATATGTACATACAAGGACCCTATAGATACAAAATATTTTGTATTCAAAAAACTCATTTTACAAAATTTTATGCAAAGATTTTTTTGCCTCATATTACAAAAGATACAAAATAAAGTTTAAAATTTCCATGCACACAAGATTTTAAAATTTGTAGCATAAGATTCTACTCCTATCAATCAATTTTTCCCATCATGCTCAGCATTGTAATCCTGTTTCCATGTTTTCTGTTGTTTGCCCTCCTCCTCTGCCACCACATTACTTTTGGATGTCATTAGGTTAGATATAGTAAATGATTCAAATATATTTGGCTCTTATTTCATTCTGGTTTTATCCTTATTATAAAACTTGGTGTTTTTGTAGGGCTTGGAATGAATTATGTAAAATGCCACTCATTATTTGAAAAAATCATGATACAAAAACCACTCCAGAACAAATTAATTTCATATCTTTAGGTACTCTGTACAGTAGGACTTGCTTACAATCGCACATCCGGGGATCAAGAAACTGCCATAATAAATGAATTGACATTTTAGCCGAATTGCTACAAACGGTTCTTAAAATTTTTTTTTGATCAACACAAAAGCTTTTTATCCACTTAGATTTACAATGTAATGAAAAGCACTAAAATCAGCAAATACTTTTTTTAAAGAAGAAAATGTCTTTTGTAATACTAACAAATTTTTTCATATCCTAATTCTGCATAGTCACCTCAAAAAAACACCAACAGCATGGTTTAAATATGAAAATTTGCTGCATTTTATGCATGTCATCAACCCCTCTTATTTGAAGGAGGTGGGCTTGCAAAAATGTAATCAATAAATTTTCTGAGTCTTAATTTTTTTTTCAATTGGCAATGAGTCATAATTGCTTTTATTTTCATATGATAAAATGCTTATTCTTGACACAATTACTTCAAAAATTTGACTTAAGCTGTTATTGAATTCTTATTTTTATAGTAAATGATATTGCCTTTAATTTTAGCAAGCTGATAAGTGCTGCTATAAGCCATACTCCATACCTTTTTTTTATATTCATTTTATGCTTTGTTGATAGAACAAGAACCAATATAAAGCTACATGTAATAAAGATAGATGAGCCACTCAGTCACCTTACAAGGCTGTTTTTATCTAATTAAGAAACTTAACCATAAATTTTCATTGGATTCCAAAATACAGGGTGGAGTGTAAATATGGAAGCAAATTAAAATTGATATTATAATGTAACGAAAAATATATCTAACAATTTACAGATACGTACAATTACATGAAAGTCTATACAAAGCAAACAAAATAATTTTATTCAAAATGGCCCCATTGCTTTTGATTACTGCCTGCAATCTTTGGTGAACATCCTCTGCGGAGGCACGCAGCTGTTCTTGTGGAATTTCTTGCCATGCTCACAGTAGAGACTTTTAAATCGACCACACTGTGGTGAATTTTTCCACAGACCTTGGCTTCAAGATGGACCGCACCGAAAAATCCATGGGATTTAGATCTGGGGAGCAGGGAGGCTACATTTCTTGAGACCAAAACCTGAGAATATGCTCTCTGCACCAGTTCTGTGCAACATTTGCTGTGTGTGACATGGCACCATCCTGTTGGAATGACCACAAGGTGTTATCGCCGAAGTGATCCTTAGCAGATTTCAACATTGGCTCCAAGATGTTTTAAACATAATACGAGGTATTTAGCATTAATTTTTGCACTTTGATCAATAAAAATGAGGAGAGACCTCCAGGTTTTTGAAACAGCACCCCAGACCATGATGGAGGCTGGTTTCATTGTCTGGTACACGGTTTTTGGTTATAAGGAATTTCTTTGACATTTCTTCCAATGATCCTGTCCTTTCTTTGATTATGAGTGAATATAACTGCAAAGATCTTCTCATCTGACCAAACAATCGCACCTGCCATGCTAGACCTGAATTCCTTCAGAAAAACTTTGCTTCTCTCCAATCTTTTTTGCTTTACAGCTGCTGACAAAGTTTGTCTCTTTTGGAGGGTGAAAGAGGACATTTTCAGGTCTTTGTGGACGAGTTGTCTCATGGTTCTGGGACTCATGTCAATAGACTTTGGCATTTGTCACATGGATCTCCTTGGGTTTCTCCTAATCCTTTCTCAAATCCACTTAATCATTGATTTAGACTGGTGTGTGGTTTACCACTTCTTTGGGTGCATGGTCTACCACTTCTTGGACAATCAGCTAAACCCCTCTTTCATTGAAACATGTCAATGTCTTCCGGACAGTGGATCTCGCAATTGAAAGTGTCTTTGCAATAGCAGAATCTGACTTTCCGGCATGCAACTATATGCAACTTATGCAACTATATGTAGTTTCTCTCTTGTCTGACATTTTCGAATCGTTTAAAATTTAGCAAAAATTTATTTGATATTGTGATAAAGTGATGTCTTAGCTACAATAAAACGTATTTCCTTCTTTGCTTTATAGTAACAAAATAATTTAGTTGAAAAAATTGCTTCCAAACATATTCAACTTCAAATTACCTTTTATAAAACAACATATTAGGATCTAATTTTATAGATTTCTTGTCTAAAAATGCTTGGTCAGTGAGACTTATTGTGGTCTTTGGAGGATTAATTGTGTTTAACTGTTTAAGGAAAAAATGATAACCTAGAGTGCTATTATAAATAAATAAAAAAAATCTGGGACAGGGATGTCCAGCCTGCAACCTGTGGGCCACACTGCAGCTTACTACTTATTCAAATTTTTTAGTTATAGTTTTATAAGGTACAGAATTTGATGTCACTCCTATCATAATAATGTATAAGGAAACAAAGTAAATATGTCAATGAACTGATTTATGAAAATTTTTGTGGGTGGAGCTTATCGTAAAAATGCTTAACCCAGCATCATTTTCAGTATTCACATTTTTTTTTATCAAATTAATATTAATTGTATTATTTTCAAACGTTTTTTTCATTATCAAGTGATAGTTGTCAATGACTTTAATAATAGTAAAGAATTAAAGATAGTAACTTTCAACCAATGCGGAATCTTAATTATAATAAGATTTTTTTAAAGATTACAGTAGTAGCAGTGATGCTGTTTGTAATATAAAAAAGGAAACTTGTGATTTTAGGTCCAATCTAGGAATTTATCATGTATCAATCTAGGAAATTAACAAAACAGTAACTGACTGGGGACCAGAGATAGGGCAGCTGTTCACAGTGTTTTGGGACCAACATTCCATCCTGACCTTGCAAGTAGCCTCAGCAGTGCAATGTGCAAAGATATTTTTTTGCACAATGCCACTAAATGGTGACAAAACATGGGTGATGTGTCCAGTTTTGCCACAAAATAAGTGGGGTTGGACAAAATAAGAGAAGTGTAATGCTGTTGTAAGCATTTAGCTCACTTTTGGTCTCTTGGTTATTTACATGAAAGGCTGCTGTCACCATCTTAGTGCAACTAAGCTTCAGCTTTTGAGTCTGAGCCTTATACTAAAAGTGTGGTCATGTTTGACTTAGGGTCCCCCCAAAGCCTTCCAGTTTCCAGAGCAGTGCAACAATGCATAGGTGAACTTTCTGGAAATTGTGGAGGGTGGATGTACACGTACAATAGATGCTGAAAAGGAGGGGAGCCAAGACTGATTTCTGAGGAATGTCGTTTTTTAGATGCCGTAACCTGCTTTGCTTGCTGTCACTGGTAGCAAGGGTGAAACTTCAGTTTCATTTTGACCATGTGCTTATCTGGCAGAAGTCTCAAGCAGCTTGCATGTAAGGCCACAGTACCAAACAGTGTCATATGCTGCCATCAAATTGACAAAAAAATCCTTGATATTTTTTGTCAATAGAATGACTTGATCCAAATTGGCTTTCTGTTTCAAAAACCAGCCTGCTCTCTAAAGAGCAATGTATCAATAATTGGTATGATGCATGCATAGATAAGCCTCTCAAGGATCTTGTAGGAGACACAGAGTAGAGGTATCAGTCAATAATTCTTTGGGTCCCCTACAAGCTTTATCAGCTTTGAGATTGCGACTATAAGCTCTCTCTAGATCTTGGAAATTTTGAGTTGGTGCAAGAAGGAAGAAAGGAACTCATGTAATTGAGACTTCAAAGCAGTTCCAGCATGGACATTTTTAATATTAATTATGTAATAATTTTAATATTTCACTTAGATTCCTAATTAGATAATCAATTTAAAATTTGTATTTCAATACTCATCATTTGGTCCTGGCATTTAATACTAAAAAGAAGAAATTTCTTATACATGTAATTCTGCAGCCTGCTGGAATGTACGTAAATTTATAATTTGGCCCAACATGAAAAAAGGTTAGACATCTCTGGTCTGGGAGATAAAAGTAGGTTGTTGGTATTCTCAAATTGACAATATGAGTATTGCTGCTATTGACAAAACTGAAATGTACAGGAAAAATAGGAATTCTACCAAATAAACTAAAACATAAATTTGTAGGCAAATTGATGTTATAGATGAAGCTGTCTGAGGTGAATTCAGCTGTACATTTGGTTACAACTTCATAATTTTGGTGATTTAAACAAAACATGTTTTTGATTATATTTCTTTTTAAAACATATTGTAAATAATTTAATCTTTTATAGGTTTGAAATTTTTTTATCTGCCTCCAGTTGAGAATAAACCTTTTTGAACATTGACTGGAAAAATGGGACACAAAACTTTAATAACAACCAACTATATGGTTTAATTTTTATCTATAATTTAGTGCATAAAAGTAGGTCTAAATTTCAGATTTCACGTTTATTTGCAATTGATTCTGTGCATATTTCATCGATTACTGTTAATGTATCTCCGATTCCTGGTGATTTTCGAAGTCCTGCTCACTGCCTCTTTAAAGACATAGATGTTTTGGAAGGTATTGGCTAGTTTAAGATACTGTATATAGTTGTCTCCTCTTGGTCTGCTAATTTGATTTTAAATTTTAGGCTTGTTACAAGGATTTGGAAATGAAAATAATGTTCAATGGTCAGATTTTACTTGTGATTCTGATCAGGTATAATCTTTTGTAATTTGCAATATTTTCAAATATGTTTTTTATTGCATTTGGTTTTGTATTACCATAACTTTAAATTATGAATGCCTTTAAGTTTTGAAAATGCAATGACTGAACGTTTTCCTGAAATTTCTGAATGTACAGTATAGCAAAAGCAAGTTTTTGTGCAAGGGTGGATCCAAGTGTTGCAAATGCTGATGATTTTTTGTTACCATTTAAAAACATTGCTAACATTATTATTTTTATATTTTACAGCAAAATCATATACAGGGTGATGAAAAGTAACTCCCTATTTTAATATAATTAGCAAAGTTTGCAGATCTATTGTTCAAGTGCAAAGATGGCAGAGAAGCATAAAACATGTGTTTGTTTTATGATTCTCCACCATCTTGCCACCACTTGTACAATGGATTTCCAAACTTTGTTATATGTTTGTTATCTGGACACACTCCTGTAAATAGAGTAAGATTCCAGCCATTTTTGTAAAGCTTTGAAATTTTAAACAAACTACTGTAGTAGCTTTAAAAAGAAAAAAACATAGATTCAGTTCTCATACAGCATGCAACATACACCAAAAAATTGAGAAAAAATTGCAACCCTTGAATAAATTATAAATATTTTAAAATAACGAGTTACTTTTCAATCACCCTGTATATAAGTGCAACCAAGTAATTAAAAGCTAGAGTTTGTTAATATTTTTAGGAAGTGAATACGGGCAGCATTGATAACATCCAAGAAAGTTTAAAAGATGTCTTTCAATACTTTAATTCGTATGCTGTTTTGCAAGATACCAAATCAAATAGATCAGGTATTTTTACTGTTGTATTAATTAATTTACATGTGCTCAATATAATTTTTCAATGAAGTGCTTAGTTTTATATCAATACAGATGAATCCAAATATTTTCATTTCGGATAATCGCATAATCTGTTTTATCACATAAGGATCAGAAATTCCAATCCAACACCAATCATTAGTTAAGAAGACATTTTGGTTAATCGCATATTGGTTTATTGCACAATCTGGTTAGTTGAATAGAAATTTAATGCTATTTATTCAATTAATCAAACATTCCTGAAAGTAACCACTGATTGAAAATGCATTGTGAGCACAATGCTCTTGCTGTACATTCATGAGTAGACAGCAGTTGATACAAAACAACGCGAGATCAAAGTTGCTCAAGTGCTACTGTGTGTTTTTAAAACATCTGTCATCATCTGATAAAAAAAAAGAGAGTTTCTACATTTCTAACTGATTGAAAACAATACGTGCACTCCCCTTTTTTCTTCGTTTTACATTACTCGCATCATGAGAATAGAAGAAACAAAGCGTAACAACTTCGTCCAAGGAAACGCAGACCTAAAGGCTCGTTTTCACTATGAGCATGGAATGGAGCATTCTTTATTGATTTTTTTTGCTTTGCTTAGCGCTCGCTTGAAAAATCAATAAAAGAAACAAATTGAATATTTTTTCTTCTATTCATCTTTTCGCATTTAAAATCTTAGCGAGCGCTAAGTGAAACTTGTAGTGGAATCCTTGTTTCTTCTATTGATCTTTCCATGCTTATGGAGCATTCTGTGTTTCCTTCATTGATCTTTTTACACTGAAAATCTAAGCGAAGTAAAAAAAATCAATAAAACAAACAAATAATACTTCCTTCCACGTACGTAGTGGAAACGAGACCTTTTGTAAGTAATTGCATACTAGCTTCGGTTGCTTTTTGAAACAATGAAGAAACCAAGCGTAATACCACTGAGATTTATAAATATTATGGAAAATAGAAATATACTAATGTTAGCACAACTTCATTCTGAAATGCTTATCATGAATTGGTACACATACTGACACAATTTAGCAATAATTATGGTTAAAAGGGATTGTTTTTTTCTACTTTTAAATAAACGCATAATCTGGTTAATCGCATAACAAAGCTTGGCAAATTGGCTATGCAATTAACCAGATTAGACTGTATTAGTTTTTGTAAAAATGTTATCACGAGTTTAAACATGAATTGCCAGTTTAATTATGTTAAGCTTGTTTATTTAGCACTCCTTATTACATAGATCGTGTTGTTTGAAGCCAGTAATCAGTTGAATTATTGCAGATCAAAGTGATGATGAAGAAGTTTTGAACCTTATTATTCAGAGACAAGAACTAGATTTCACGGAGAAAGTTTGGAATGTTTTAAAGGTTTCTGAAATAAGATTTAAATTAAATTTTTTTGCAGTTGATCTTTGTGTTTTGTTTTAGTATGTTCAAAGCTTCCAGCAATTGGTAAATTGTCTCTCAATGGTTTTTTCTGAAATATGGCAAGGCAAAGCCGAACAATTTTGGCTTCATGAAGATAGTGATTCATTGCTTGCCAAAGAAATTAAAAATTCGTATCAAGTAATTTAAGTTTTTATAAATTTTATTTGATAGTGATTTTGTATTCAATCAGTAATTTTTCTAGGGAAAATTTTCAAACAAACCACTTGTTGGGTTACTTCCTTTGCAAATTCTTGTGGAAATTGGTATCGATAAGTTGAGACGAGATTACATCAATTTCTTTGTCCGACATCGATACTGCTCAGCTGCTCGTCTCCAATCATTTACCACTTCTGTTGTGAACGATAATGTTGCTGATCAATTGCTGTTTAAATTTAGCGGTCTTAAAAAACTTCACCACATCACAGAGCTTGCTGCTTATTGCCATACCTACCTTCAACTTCCTTCTGCTAATATACAAAAAGTTGTGAGGTACTAATAGAAGATTTGTTTTAAACATGCTACTTTTGTCTGTTCATATTATTGTTTTGTTCTTATTTCAAAGTGGCTTTCAATAAGCAGTAACAAAATTATTAAATCAAGGTCAGCTCTTCAAGAATATTCTCAAAGTGATCTAGATTTTAAGAAAACTTTCTCATTTCCGGCTTCTTACAATGACGTCCGACTTCATCTTGATGGTTGTGTTCCATCATTTTGGAAGATGAGTGTGTGTAGGAGTGCTGAACAAGGAAAAGTATGTTTATTTGTCTTTTGCAAGTTTATCCAAAAATTCTGTTAATACTTAATATGCGTATTTTCAGTGTTCAGGTATTGCTTGCTGGACTACAAGCTTTCCATTTACCGGGTTGTTTGATCCACTTTCCCACGATGTTGATTCTTATACTAACGGCTCTTTCACCCATGAGGAAAATGATGCAGATAGTGCAATTTATTATATGACAACTATTACTGAATCACTCTATCCTATAATAACTAAATGAAAGTCAATACTGAGATAATTTTAATCTGTTAGATTTTTACTTGTTTTTCTTAAAAGCGGTTATTGCCAGTGATGGGATTCACAATTTTATTAATAGTTTCTCTTTTGTATAAAACTCACTACAAACAGGTTCTCTCATTATAAAGAGATATAGAGAGATACAGAAATTACCTTAAATTAAGAATAAGTTCGCTGTAAGTCATGACATCCCAAAGATGGGTTTATGCAAACTCGTGCGAACTCTCTGAATCCCAACACTATTATTGGTTATTTACTTCATATACCTATAGTGTTGTAATTGTCATTGATAATACAATTTCTGTTACTGTAAATAATTAAAAAAGTTCTTAAGACTTTAGCATAACAAAGACTAGGTTATAAAAAGAACCATGAACATGAACATAGGAAAGGTTAAAATATGTAAATGTTGCATGAAATTATAAGTACAGTCAGATTGCGTTGATTCCAACTTTAAAAATTTCACGCTTATCTAATGATGAAACTGCTAAAACGGATTTCTTTCATTGAACTTTAATTAATTCGCAATCCAACTCCATACCCAAAATATGAAACAAATACGGTTTTTTAATTGAATTTTACCTCGCAATCTGAAACAAAAGGTTAAAGTTTACAATTATTCATTGGGCCGTAAATCCCAACAAATCGTGGATTAGCGTTAATGAACGTTGTTTCGCAAATTTAGTAGCAATAACATGTTTCTTTGTCATGTTTAATTTTTACTGCGTTATCCAAAACAAAAGCACACAGTAATTGGATTGGCATTACATTAGTGTGTTGAAAATCTAATTTCATTCTAGGTTTATAGTAAAGCATAAAAATTAATCGGTTAACGTTTGTTGATCCCGATAATCTAACAAAGTGTTTCCGATTAATTAGATCTGACTGTATTTCAGCAGAATATTTTTAAAAAATAGTCAATTTTATTCAGGGTCATTAATATTTAGCGGTACAATTAATTTCAAATTGAATATTTTGTATTTTCCCCAATGTAACTGAACTTTTGACACTTTCTAACGAATATTTGTACTCTCAGGTATTTAGCCTTTGTCCGGCGGTATTTAACCTTTAGTCAGGTATTTAGCCTATGTACAATTGTAACTTTTGCGATTTTAAATTGCGATAACTTTTTTGTTATAAGTCGTAGATACCTGAGATTTCCTGACATCTCTACATTCTTGCATAGATATATTCAAGAAAAATTTTCAGCCAAATATGTTTACACATTCCTTGTATATCGGATGAAGTTTTTCTTACACCCATAACAGGCGGCATAGGTACAATTGTACCTACATATACCTTTTGTTTGGAATGAATCCCAAAATAATTAATCATGATTTTTTAAAGATGATGTTATTTTATTAAAACAACACAAATCAATCAATGTATTTACAACATGAAGAAATGAGTAAAGGAAGAAGAGTTTATTCATTTTCACAAGGGTTGCACATCGTTTTAGATACTGAATATTCGTTGCACACAGGCTTCCCGCAAATCACCCAGCTTTTCCTGGTTTTTCGTTGTTTCCTCTTCTGGTCTCGGCAGACACAACAACTGCAACGATCGGAGTGGGTCCACGACTGCCATGTGGAGCACGAGCAACAGCAGCATTTTCTCGTGATGTCACAATTCGTCGTCCAAGCACCATTTCCACTGCGCCTCGAATAAAATGGTTCCTCATCAACATCCTATTGTTACTACGAGCTTCCATCGAGGACATACACGGCTGTGGGCAAGCTCTTTCAGAAACTTTCTTCGTTGATCCTTTGCCCTAAACCTTGCGTTGTGTTCTCTATAGATGACGTAGCATGCCAAGCCAGTGACGTCAATCATGTTGTAAAAAAATGCCAGCGGCCTCCGCAGTGTTCGTCGTTTCACAGTGTACTCGCCCAGCATTTTATCCATAGTATCAACATCGCCTTTTGTTTTGTAATATTTTATTATCTCTGGCTTGGCTGATTGCGTTTCTTCAACTTCTGCTGACATGTGCATAGATGACAAAAGCACAACTGCTTTCTTCTTTGGCACATATGAACAGACTGTTGCATCACGATGGTAGGCAAAATTGGTTGAATAAACAGGCCTTTCCTTGGTAGGCTGCATGTTGCTAGGCAGAAATCTTTTGTTTTTTCTGACTGTACCAACTAAAGTCATGTTCCAGGAGTTCAATACCTTAGCTAATTCCATAGTTGTGAAGAAGTTATCCGTTGTGACATTTCTTCCAGAGCTTTTATACAAACTAACCAGGTTCAGAACTGTTCGCTCGCCAACGTTTACTTGTCGGGGACCATCTGTTGGTTTTCCAATGTAAATCTGACCTTGTAGTGGGTATGCGTTTGATGCATCGCAAGCCCAGAAAACCTTGATGCCATATTTCGCAGGTTTAGATGGTATGTACTGTGTAAATTTAGTATGACCTCTAAATGGAAATAATTGTTCGTCGATGGTGATGCATTCATAAGGCTTGTAGGCTTTTTCCAAATTTCTATTTAACATAATCCATATGTCTCGTATTGGTGCGGCCTTATCTGTTTGCGCGCGTTCTGCGCGGGTGTTTTCGTTGTCAAATCTAATAAATCTAAGCATCATTTTGAACCTGTCACGAGACATGGCTGCACGTATAAGCGGTAAAGCATCACCTTTCCACATATCGTCCAGATTCTCTTTGTTTTGTCTGTGTACACCAGCAGCAATCAGAATGCCAATAAATGCGAGCAGCTCAGCTTCAGTAAAAGGCTGGAATGTTTTTGATGGTGGCCGTCTGAAGGCAAGAGCAAAACTTGTTCATCAGATCATTGTTGAAAGTATTACACACTCTTTTGCCTTTTTGATTTGTTTCTCGTAGTATGATGTCACAAATCTCTAGTCTCATTATTGACTTGAATAACTCATCTGGTGTAAACAGATTACTGTTTGCTGCGGGTCCACCCCTTTGATGCAGAATGTTACGAGATCTTGTTTGTGCGCTTGATAATGGGTTGCTACCCATTCTGTTTTATCCTTGGCTATCCAAATACTACTGACGTTTTGAGGCAAAGGCTCATCCTCAACACTTTCATCGAAGTCGTATTCTTCTTCTTGCTCGATGTCTGAATCTTCTGGAGTGCCGGTATCACCATTCACTGCTGGAATATAGGTTTCGTCATCTGATGCAACATACGAGTCTTCCTCGTATTCGGAATCCGATTCTTCACCTCAATTCATCATCGGCATATCTGCAAAAAATATGAAAATAAAATCACGTAAAGTAATTTGTCGATAAGAAAAAGTGTAAAATTGGTCATGAGCCCGTATCATAGGCCTACTAACCTTCGCCCTTGTGAATTGTGGCTCCTAGTTCCAGCTCCAAGTGCATTCATAATAATTCAGTTAATCGGTAAAAATGAACAGCTTCCTAAAATATAACTAAAATACCTCGTAATATAAAACAACTGAGACAACCTGTAGACGATTTATTGTGAATACCAGGCATCAGTGGCATCAAGAAGTGTGATTTCACAAAACCTGCCGATATTGCTACTGCAGCTCTGTACTGCTACTGCTACAGGTTATGGGCAGTACCGAACTAGTGACGAGGTAGAGGCTAACAGGCTATAAACAGGTAACTGGGTAACTACTGTACGGTAAAACTGGCTAAATAATTGGCTAACTACTGTGAGGACTGGCTACTGTAAAACTGGCTAACCAGGCTAGCTTAAGAGGCTAAAAGGCTTATCCAGAAGGAAAATAGTTACTGCTTTGCGCAATCAAGCTCTATTAAGCCATCATTTGTAGTTCTGGCGCTTTTAAACTTTTAAAGCGTTTCTTCTGACTGACTCAAAAGTAGCTGAATAGCAGCAAGAGACTCGCGCACGCGTTGTGTGTAAACCAGCCTTTAGAATTCCATCGGTATGCATTATGACGTCATAATACGTTGTGTCTGGGCGGTGCTTATTTTTGTCGCATGGTCTTAAAAGGCTTACTGTTTGAATCAACTTCAATTGTTTCAGAAATTATACCTACAACGACAAATTTCCTACAAAATAAGTTTAGGTACAATTGTACCTATGCCGCCTGTTAGCGGTGTAAAATTATGCCGCCGGACAAGGGTTAATTTAGCCATGACTCAAGTTTTAGACAAACGAATGGCAATTCTTGAGCTATTAAGGCAAGCAAATTTGCAATTGCAAGAGCCAGAATTCTCCTATCCCGCCT
Organism: Diplosoma virens; assembly: GCA_963680785.1. Lineage (NCBI taxonomy): Eukaryota > Metazoa > Chordata > Ascidiacea > Aplousobranchia > Didemnidae > Diplosoma > Diplosoma virens. The sequence goes on from OY796896.1 coordinate 16,335,805, forward strand.
TGTGGAAAGAACGCTGCTAACCATTTTTTTCAGTGATGAAAAGAAATTCAACGTCGAGCGGCATGTTAACACCCAAAATGATCGTGTTTTAAGTCCTCGGCTAATCACTCAAAGACAATGGGCGGTGTCAGTGATGTTCTGGGCCGCTGTCACTGATTCTGGTAGGATTTCCTTGGTTTTTGTGAAACAAGGTGTGAAACTCAACCATGAAAATTACCAAATGACATTATTGTTGGTTGATTGTTGCCCTGGGCTAAAAAACACTTCAAAAAAACGTTCTTCGTCATTTTAACAAGATTCTGCACCCTCACATAGAGCTAAAAAGACGCAGGAGTGGCTATCAGCCAATGTGCCAAACTTTATTTCAGAGAAGGAATAGCCCCCTCATCCCCAATTTGAATCCTCTCAACTTTGGTATCTAATCTTATCTCGAGAGCAAGGTCTCAGCTACACATCACCAAAGTATGGGCCAAAATACCCCAGCATGTGATTCATAATCTTTAGGTCCTTTTCCAAGTGTCTCCAGCTTATCATTGATTCCAATGGTGGATATATTGAGTAAATTTTATTTGTACTAGATTTTTAATCACTATGCAACAATATTCCTACCTGCGTTACTCTAACTTATGTTTCATTTCATAAATAAAGCCGTTTTAAGTTGTAACGCTAAATATTCATGACCCTGTAATTGTGGCAACAGTGCAGAGAAAAACCATAATAAATTCAGGTGTAGCGTAACTAATATTTCACTTAGTGATTTTAGGCCTATTTTTGTAGTACCGGTATTCAATACAAGCATGGTAAATGCTTCATGAGATCGCCACATCAAGTTGTATGTTCATAGACATTAACCCTCTTACGGTTAATAATTTTATTGACGAAAACTTTGCATTTACTTTATTTTATGAAATTTTGTAATTTTGATAAATAAAAGAACTGTTTAACCCCAGAGAACTCAAGCTATTATGCAATTGCTGAAAAAAGATAAATTTTCACGTATTTAGGTCATTTTACCTTGTAAAATTTTAAACTGTCTGCAGAAATTGCATTGGGACTAATTTTTATTGTTTTTGGGATGTGACAATGTGACATTTATGTCACAGTGGACGTTTCTGAATATTTTAGCAATGAAAGTGTAAAATTTCTACAAACTTTATTTAACAAAATAACACGAAATAAAATAAAACAAAAAGCATTTTTTCTGAATATAGACAACTATTACAGACACTGAGCATACAAAAATAGAAAAATAACACAACCTTAAAATTTGTTTTGTGGCATATGTAAATTTAGGCCATAAAAATCTGCAAAATAGTTTCGTCTCTCAACATCAACAAAGCATTATCTAACATTACATTTGGAGCAATTTGTATTGTTTATTTTGCATAGTCTCCACCAGGGTTGCGGAGTCGGAAGATTATGATCCGACTCCGAGAATTTCTAAATTGCCGACTCCGACTCCCTACTATGGGAAAAATATTTTTCTTAATTTAGATTTAACTAAGCAAAAATCATCCTTTCGAGTTGTTAGTCGCACAAAATAAATCAGGTTTTTTTAAATATACAGTATAAAAAGATATTTACTTTAAAAAATCGTGTATACGTATGAGTGTATACGTACATATATAACTGCAAATTACTGATACTCTTCGGAAGAGTGCTCAATGGCTTCAATAGTCAGAACGATTATTCCTGATTATCAAAACACAAATATTAAAAAAAATATTTTATTAAAATAGTCCCAACAGACTGTTTCACCTGTAAGGCTTATCAGGGGACACAGTTAAAATAAATTTTTACGCTTCAAATGAAAACTCGCATCTTAGAAAAATGACGCTACCAAAAGTTTGGGTTTAAACGATTATTTTACTAAAGTAAGTGATTGATTAGCAAATAATTACTTTTGCTACGAGATATCAAAAGAAAACATGCTGTAATGTTGCGCATAGATGTATTCTTAAACTTGACCAAGCTGCCGAAAAGATTACCGGTAAAGCGTAAAAAAATTTAATAGTTAAAAGAAAGTGTTATAAAAAAATCTTTTTATAAAAAAATGTTTTTATAACACTCTCTCTTAACGAATGATCCATACTAATGTTTTATACAGTATAAAAAAAACTTTTATAGCACTTGCTCTTAACTAATGATCCATAAACTTTTTTACACTTTAATCTTTTCGGCAACTTAACCAAGTTTAATACATCTACGAGTAATCGAGTATGCGCAACATTACAGCATGTTTTCTTTTGATATCTCGTAACAAAAGTAATTATTTGCTAATCAATTATTAACTTGAGTAAAATAATTGTTTAAACCCAAACTTTTGGTACCGTAGCGTAATTTTTCTAAGATGCGAGTTTTCTTCTGAAACCTAAAAATTTATTTTAACTTTTAATTTTTGCTTATTTTATTTATTTCAACGTAAATAATATTGCTTTTTTTAATTGTTGAGCCTCACAAGCGAAGCAATTTGTTGGAACTATTTTAATACAACATGTTTTTTTGTTATATTTATGTTTTGATAAATACGTATATACATATAATTATATTATATACACAACCCATTAACTATAATTTTTACTGTGTTTGAATGAAACATTAATACAAATCACATTTGGAAAACTAACTCGAAATGTCATACATAACTTGAAACTAAATATGTATTCTATACTTAATGCTTATTACATTTTCTGAACATCAAAGTATTTTATGGATAATTATGATGTTATCTCTAGTCTATTTTACAATTATTATTTTTCCCATGGTAAATCGAACCCGCGACAAACCTTAATGTTAATGCAATTAATGACTTGTGTAGGGCCTGAGTATAGGACTAGACCCTGAGTGTTGTCTCCTGCGCATCTAGTCGGTTCGAAATTCAATGAGGTATGCATCACTGACGAGCTTTAACAAGAGCAAAACTCAAGTCTGGTGCTTCTTGTTTTAGGTGGCATAGTTTTGTTTTTATCAGTAGGTAATGAGGTTAAAACTTAAATATGAAAATTTCATAATTGTAAAAATTTTTACAAATGTTAGTGATAACTATGGAATTTATTGACAATGAAAATTTGAAAACAAAAGTTTATAAAAGCAAAAGAAACAAAAAACCATATGCAAAAGAATTAAAAATTTAAACCCACAATTATAGACTACAAGAAAACAATAAAATGCGACTAATTTTAGAATTTTCCTGAATCACCAACTGCATATAAAGAAACTGCAGAGAAAAATGTTGACATTTTCATACCAATAATAAGCTCATCCTTATTTCTCTCAAATAAACTTCAGCCATTAGTTTGATGGCATAGAGTCCATCTTCTTCACAGTAATTCATGGTTATATATTGATAGTAAGAATATATATGTGAATTTTGTCGGATTTTGTAAAAAAGGGGGTCTAGTTTCTATCTCATGAATATTTCAATTATTGTAATTTTGTACGAGACTAAACATGCAGGCTCCCTGCCGTTCATTGACATTCATATTAGGAGATTGTTAAAAAATTCCCCTTGGTTCAAAACTTTTGGTTGGTATTTTTTTGAAAGAATAGAGCAAGAAGAGTAAGTTTTAATTTTCAAAAATTTTAATTTAATAATTTGCTCGTAAAAACAAAATTGCTTCTGTGAGTTTCTTCTTTATTGCAGCCCTTTGGTCTGTTCTAATAAGCCTTAGTGATAAAAACAGATGTTCAACACTCGCTTCTGTTGGAAAAAGTACTTATTTAAAGACACGTCAAAAATAAAAAAAGGGGGGGCATTTGGGAGGCTGAAACGGATTAATGGCATTTACATTAATTTCAATGGAAAAATTCGCTTTGTCATACGAGCAAATTGAGGTACGAGCTCGGTCACGGAACAAACTAAACTCGTATGTCAAGGTACCACGTATTATAGAAAGAGGCTGCTTAGGATAGTAAATTGATTATGCACCTGACATTTGCTTCCTGTCATTGGATTGAAGAAAGGGAAGCAACTAAATCGGGTGCCCGAGCATAGCATTACGCAAAATACTATTTGCTTACAAATTAAAATGCAAACTTTTTATGAGTCGCACGCTGTGTCGCGCAATACGCGGCAAGGTCCTCTTAAAAAGATTACTGCACTGCACTCCACTGGCGCGCGGCCGCGTAAGTTGCGCGGTTAACATCACTAATACGTAAAGAAATTGGACATGAGGATTCGGATAAAATACTCCGACTCCTTCCGAAAACCTTCGACTCCGACTCCGCAACCCTGGTCTCCACCTTTTGTCAAATTTTTTTGGCAGTGTGCAACCTTGTCTTTCCTGACATTCGTACATGGTAAATTAGAAACTTTTCATTTGCTAAGAGGAACTAGAGATCCAGATAATTATTCACGCTTTCTGTCAGTGTTTACCAAGAACAAAGATAATGCGACTTGAGCTTGGAAACGGCATTAAAATATAATTTTTTTTACTAAAAACCCTAGCAATCGCTAGTGTCGTTTGTTTAGAAGTCAGGTATTTACAAGGACAACACAAAGGAAGTGCCAGAACAGATAAATGTACCATCGGTGAGGTCCCTTCTGAATATATGTTTGGCAAGAAATGAGTCTAACAAATCTATCCCACTCATACATTTGTATTTACTCACTATGGATGGCGTTGGCACCAGTATTTGTTGCTTTCTTTTTTTGTCCTATCTCGTGGTAGTTTGTTGGGGTTTATTACGTGTTTGAGTGTGTAGAAGAGTTACAGCTCTGTTATCATACCCCCAAACAGCAGCAATGTTGTGCTCATCTTACACACGGTAATCGAATCAGCCTCATCCTTTCGTTTAAAGATCTTTTTTAATTTTTTGCTTAACTGTGGCTGTGTACAGAATTCTATCTGCATTAAGCTTTTCTGCAAAAGGAACGCTGGTAAATAAGTTTGCATATATTATGTAGTTTGCATTTTTTTCTTATGTATAGGTTAGTTTCATGACAACATGTTTGCCTTGGCCAAGTTAGGTACGTACTCAATCATGTCCTTGGTATGCATCAAAATTCATGCAACATACCACTGATTCCAGCTCTACCTCATATTTTGAATCCCCATGGATGAGGTTTGCTTTTGATGTATTGTCTTATGGAGCTTCTCTGTCTCGTGTACTGCCACGTCATCTCATCAATTGAGCAATGTTTCTCTGGAATTGTTTTCAAACAATTTTCTCTTTTTCTAGTTAACCATGGTCTTCCAGAGTTTATCTTTTTTGTCATCATTCGACACTCTTGTATAGTTATATTGTTAACAAAGTGAAATAGATTCAACAATTGTTGAAATCCATTTTGTGGCATCACACTGCTTACAAGTTCATAATTACTGTCAATTTCCCAATATTGCCTTATATCACACATTCCGATAAGCCCCATACGAAAAAACATACCAATGACTTGTTCAATTTCTTTTTTTGTTTATGCTTGTCCCAGATTTTTGTACACTGTAAAATTTATTTCTTTATGAATATATATTGTAATGACCAACTAAATATTGTAATCAAAGTATACGATTAACTGATTATTAAGTCAAGTCATAAATGTTGTTAAAAGCTAAATCAGATATAATTGAGTCATATTCTCAAAAACATTACATCATATTTTATCAAAATAAAGTATTTTTATGACCAACTATAAAACGTGTGGGTCCCTGTACCGATTAAGGCCCACCTAAAAGATTTTAGGCAATAACTCAAAAACAACAAGACATAAGTGGTTGAAACTTCATATCATATTAGTATGGGTGCATGAGCACAACATATCACAAGCACGTAACCAAATATTAACCAGTAAGTATTTAGCAACAAAACAAAAAATAAAAAAATGGGCCTTATTAAAAGCATAAGCTCCAAATAAGGCCCACTAATTTTTGAAAGTTTCTGCAATTAAAACATAGTTAAACATGCCAAATTTACCAAATACAACACAACAACCAGTAGCAATTTACAATAAGGATTAAAAACCTTTTTGAATAAATGCATTATTGTATCGGTATGCAAAATTATCACTTTGGAAAACACATTCAATTTTTTTTGAGTTATCATATTGTTCAGCTATTGTACCAACATAAGTAAAGTGTTAATCACAGTTCATACAAATAAAATTGCCTTCGTCATCGGACTCAAGTCCGACACCTTCCTCATGATACCACACTCCACAAACAGCACTGACGCATGCTCAGTTCTGATTCATTGTTACATACGTACAGTACAAAACCAAGAAGCATCCCTCGGTGGTATGGTCGTACGTTTTTTGCTTGATACTGGTTTGCTAATAATCTTTTTGGGACAATTACTTTTCCCAAAAGCTCCTTTAAGTGAGGAAGCTTCCTCAGTATCTTTGAAGAGATTTTTATGTACTACTTGAGCCTTGTAATTAAGGCTTTTCTTACGTAAATTTTACTTTATGATTTTGGGGGTGATCATGAGCTCACTAAAACTCACATTGTGTCATCCTTGCTGGACGCTGATGTCGGAACTCCAACTTCATCAGAAAATGGTATCGTAGCATTAGAAATTGGTGCAGTGCCTGCTTCATAATCAATGTGATATGCAGATGTAGTTGGATGATGGGTTGTTGCAAATAGGCCTACATCTGCCTCTTGTTCAACAATTGGGGGATGTAATGCATTTTCCTCTTCAAAAGTCATTAAGCTTGGTGCAAATGCACTGTCAGGAATAGCAGTAGAATCAAAAGGATAAATTCCTGTTGCACGGAATCCATTTGTAATATTGGCAATTGAGAGAGCTTTTTTTGTAGACAGGTAAACAAATGGCACCGGACGCAAATTACATCCATATTCTGGCTTTAATCGCTTACCTTTATAAATCACCATAGGTGGGATGACATTGCCGCCTGCATTTGCACACACGACAAGGGTGACATTTTCAGCATGTTCAGCAGCCACCAAATGGATCCTCTGAGCCTTTCTAAGCTAGTACCTGCTGCTGGTGGTGCAAAGTCAATCGACGTCCTTTTTCGTCCATGTTTTAAATGTCATATGGTTTATCAAATAATTTATTTTCTTCTATTATTGACTTCAATTTATCAAATTAATCTTCAACAATATGCTTGTTTAACTTGGCTGCTCTTCCCGGGTTTATTGATGGAGCTTTTCGTTGCAATATACATGGGTTTCTTTTCATAAATGCTGTCATTCATTTACAACCAGGTACACCTTTGGCATTATTAAAAGAATGTTTAATGTTACAGTAGAATCCGTTTAATAAATCCACCTTGGACCAGCCGATTTTGGATTTAATAAGCGGCGGATTTATTAACCGAATTTCCTATAACGCTATCTAAACCACCCCTAGGGGGTAAAAATGTACTCAGTTTAACGATTTCCATCATTTATTAGAACAGAAAAAGCTGCTCAACGATGTTTGTCTTGGTGGAAACGCTGTTCGGAGATGATCCTCCACTTCTCTTTTTACAGCACTAAACATGTCCATCTTCTGAAATCCAGTTCTGTCTAGCCCTAAAACCAGTCGACGAAGGCACTCCCGCATCTCTGCCGCTGAGGGTGTTTCTTCTTCCGGTTCGTCATTGTCATCATCGTCAGAAACCTCAACCATAAGCCCATCATTGTTCTGTATCATTAACAAGTTCTTCAGTGAATTCCTCTTCAGTACGTTCTTTTACGGTCAGAACATCATCATCAATGCTTACCCAGTTTCTGAAATCTTCTTCTCTTTGCCCAACAGGTGGTGGAGGCAAAGAAATGATTATATTCTCGGGTTTATCATTGGTAAATCCTCCTTTTTTCCAACAATTCTGGATAGTTGCTGTTGTAACCTTGGCCCAGGCTCCTTTGATCATATGCATAGCGTCCAACAAATTAATTCGTTTTACCACCGTTTGAGCCATAAGTCCAGCTTCCGGAGCATCATCCAGTATGTCAATAAGCTTCTGGCGCATTTCATGTCTGAAATAACTCTTCATTGACTTGATAACGCCCATGTCACACGGTTGCAAAATTGATGTTGTATTCAGTGGAAGAAGAAATATTGAAACGTTTTTCAAAGAGATGGTGGGTTTATGAGCTGAACAGTTATCCACTAATAAAGCCACTTTCCTTTGCTCTATCTGCAATCGTTTATCCATAATTTAAGCCAGCCATCAAAGATAGTGCACGTCATCCAAGCATTTTTACAGAAATCGTATGTGATTGAAAGCTTTTCAATTCTTTTAAAGCAACGAGAAGACTTGAATTTCCCAATCAGCAGCAGTTTTTCTTTGTCACATTCATATTGCAAGTGACTAACACAGTTACACGATCTTTAGCGGTTTCGAAATCCCGATGACTTTTCTTCTCTGCTTCAACATACGTGCTTTCTGGTAGGGCACGAAAATAGATCGCATTTTCATCTGCATTGTAAATATTTTGTGGTGTGAAAGTTTCAAGAATATGCTTCATTGTTTTAGAACGAAAATGCTCAGCTTCGTCGGTGTCTGCTTCAGCTGCTTCACCTATTAAACGTAAACAATGATAGGAAATTTATCATAAAATTATTAAAAAACAAAACAAAATTATTTCGCTAACCTTTTAGAACGACAAATTCCACAGAAAACCTTTTCTTCCATCGATTAAACCATCCTTCAGTGGCCTTGAAGTCTGAATGCCCAGCCGCTTCAGCAATTTTATTTTCCTTTTCCATAAGAATGGGACCGTTAACCGGGGCATTTCTCTGGCGAGTAAACTTGAACCAATCAAAAAGAGCTTTTTCCACTTCTTCATCTTTTCCTGACCTCTTCCGTTTTACCCCACTAACAGATGATGCCGCAGCAGCAGCACGTATGGTGGCTTCATTTTTTATTAAACCTTGCAATAATCCTCTACTGACTCCAAGTCGCTCAGCTGCTTCACGCTGACTCACCAAGGAAAAGGTCTTATACCGATCAACCAAGTCCAGCTTTTCAGCTATTGTTTTGTCTTTCCTTGCTTTCTTCATTCTTTCATAGACAACAGTGCAACGGACCTTTAGTTGCTTAGGTTTTAACGGAATGCTTGTGTGATTGTTATTCCAAATCGGACTACTTTTAAATGACAATTGCATATTGTTTGTTTAATAATTGAAAATACTGTATTGCCGTTTGTTTGCACTTATTTATTAACAATTATCTACGATCGTAATAAAAATTGAATTTATTAACAGGAGTTCTTTCAATGGAAAAGGGTTAGGAAAATTCCGTTCCGAGCAACTTGGATTTAATAACCGGCTGGATTTATTAACCGTGGATTTATTAAGCGGATTCTACTGTATTTGCTTTGCAGTAGCTACTCATAAACATAACTTTTTATGACTGAAGCTGTCAGTGGCAAGCCAACATCACTCAATCAAATATCCGTGAGCACAACCCATTTTCTTGCTCAGATGTTAAAATTGCATTTGTTCCCAATTTCTTTGACTTCTTTCCCAGACTCAATATGATTTCTTAATGTACGCCGTGGTATCTGAAAGCGCTTTGCTGCCAAACGTTGAGAAGAGCCTGATGCAACTGCATCAAGTGCTGATGCCAAATTTTCTTCGCTCCAATTTGCTCTTTTTGGTGGTATGCTAGTTTACACAATGGGCTCTGTTTTAATTACTTGTTTGCAAAATATATGCTTAATCTAAATTTATATTACCTGATATAAAATTTATGGAAGTTAAAATAAAAAGGATATAATTACCCACTATGCTACCTAAACCGATAATTTCAAACAAACTGTCAGTTCAATGGTGGCTTTTCACACAACTAGTAGCTAGCCTAATTTTTACCAGGTAGTACTAAGCTAATCTTAAAATGAAACTGGAAATTTTCTTCACTAGCCTGTAATCTGCTTAATCTTAGCTCAATATTATCTTAAAGATACAACCTTGTGGCATCAGTTCAGCTGCAGGCAGATACCAGCCATTCAGCAGTCACCTAATAGAACTGTTAATAGAGCTCAAAATTTGGAAAGCTTAATGAGTCTTATTACGAACACACCATTCTTGAAAAAACGCTCAACTCATATACTAAAAAAGATTAAATCAAGTGCAAGTTTCTGTTCATTATTCAGTCTATTTTCCACAGAAAACTTTACCACATTAAAAAGTCTCAGCTAATTAATAAAAAATTGCAACTGATTTTCTTGCCAATTAACAAACCTGCTCAACTTAACTCTGCGCAGTTTCGTTTCGCGTTAGCAAATCGAACGTTGAAGGCAAAAAGCTGAAATGTGGTAAACCACTGTGAATCTATATTTTTTAAAAAGGGTTAAAATAATTCTTTTCTTCGTACAAGATTTTGAGATCCGAGCAATGGGCCTTATTACCAACACGGACCTTAATAACTAATTGCATAACCAAAATTTAAGCACAGAAAGCTTTAAATTGCTTATGATAAAATATTTCATCAAAATATCAATATTTCATCTATAAAGTACTGTATACAACCTGGTGTGACACTGGTGCAGCAATAAAACATTGGTACAAAAATTGTAAGAAATCAGATGTTTTACAAAAATTTGGTTGAAACTAAAGATTGTTTGTAAATAATGTTAAAATAATTATAAGTTATAAACCTACCTTTAACCAATCGAAATTTTTTAATAATTTTACCAGGTCATAACGGTAGTTAAAAGCATAAAAGCAGTAATTCAAAAACAATGATTAAAAATAATTGTAGTCCTTAAAGAGTCAATTGGCGGTACAAAACTTTAATTGAAAAATATATTCATTCCTCATAGACTACATTTGAGACTCATCGAAAGGAATTGTCAAAATAAACAGACCGATCCGATTGTGCTTATGTAAGAAAGGAGAGAAGTGTGATTGGTTGAGAAAGCGACCAATCAAGTCAAGAAAACGAAAGCGCGTCTGATTGGTTAAGAAAAGCAACTAATCAGAAGCGAAATAAGAAGAGCGTTAATGAAGGAGTTTTAAACTGTAAAAAATTCCTTTTGTTGACATAAATTAGGTTAAAAACATTTGATAAAAGTAGCTTCAGGGAGCGGAAAGGTTGAAAGAAGTACGTCCTAGGGCAAGGATAGAATATTTGGTGTCACTGTATAGGCTGACACAAAAAAGGTTTTCTAAAAGATGCTGTCCAATAGCAAAATCATGTGCAATAATTTGAGCGATGCTGTTAGTTTTGCAGGCATGGGAAAGATTAGAGCGGTTTTGGGGAAAATGATGGTTTTAATTATAATCGACTTGGAAACGTATTGCGTAATGCGCTCTTGCAACCTTTGGGATGTACGTCCTACGTATCGACTGTCACAGGGGCACACAAATTAATATATATCATTATTGTGGTAATGGGAAGGTGATACATCCTTCTTGGGTTGCGGGAAGAAAAGGTCCAGTTATAAAAGCAACAGCAAAGTAGCAACGCAGAATGGCTGTGGTAATTTTCTTCTGCTTTTCATAAGACTTTTTTAATCATCACTATAACCACGATCAAATTGCTCTTAGTTCATTTTGACAATTCCTCCCGATGAGAGTCAGATGAAGAGTCTTCGAAAAAAAACACGCTTTTTAAAGCTATCTTAATTATAATTGTAACTTTAACCTGCAAAGATAAACGAATATTATTCAGCCTGATTCCAATTTCAATTGTTTACAGTTAAAAATAAACATGGATATTCCAACTTCATTATACTTTACTTTCACTTCAGAACTAAAATCGATGATTAGCTGTTCCGTTTAATTACATTTAGGCCCGGTTTTAAGTTCAACGGGGCCCTTTATTCTATTATACAATATAAAATATTATTTAGTAGTAAAATTGAGAAATAAAAAATAAAATATTCTTCCTCCTAATATTAATTTATTATGCATGATGAATTAACAGTTAATTATATCGTATTGTCACTTTTATTAACAACTACTAAAATTTTATTTTTTATTTATTTATTTATTTATCTCAGACCCAAAAGCGTCCATATATGCACACACACGCAAAAAAAAAAGAAAAAGAAATATCAACCCTAAAAGATGCACAATAGAAAAATACAAGTTTAAAACAAAGTTCGCACAAAATATTGGTAATAAAACGATTTATACCATAAGTCCGATGACATTAATGACATAAGGAAAATATTTTGGGAGTTTATACAACGATTAGTGAAAGAAAAAATATATTTTCTAATTAGAGCATCGAAGGTATCAATATTTGATTGCACTTGATGGTTACGAGCACCAACGCATCGAGGTATGTGGTGCAAAATTCTGTATGTCATTATCAATGTCATTATGATAATTATATCATAACATAACATAAAAACATTATATAATATCATAACAATGTCATTTATGTATGTCATTATCAATTAAATAGTACAGTAGAATTTGTCTTTGAATGCTTAAATGTATTTTTCGATCAAAAATATCTATAATTCTGAATTTTTAATAATAAATGAGAAAAACGTAGTTTGTGTAATTTAAACACTGCTTTCTTCATGTGCTGTGAGTTAAAGAATATTATTGAGAAGGATACCATATGGTGCTACGACACTTGATCGAAACAATAGTTGATTGAAACGACAGTTGATAAAAAATAAAATTTAGTTTTGTATGTTTCTGCAATTAAGCAATCTCTTCGTTACTGTAAATTAGATTCATAAAAAGCAGAAGCCATCGGTATGAAGACAGTTTGTTTTTATTTTTTATAATTTTTTGCCAATGTTAAGATCAGGGTTTCTTAACAAGGTCCCTTGGCAATGCATTTTTAGGAGGCAACAAGTATATATCTTGTCATGGTTATGTTTCGTTAGATGCCTTTTGCTGCCATTTTCTTTGCATTCTTTTTACATTTTAGTCAGTAGCATGTATTGGGGGGCATTGTGCCATGGCGTCACCCTTGGAGACCCCTTGAAGAAATCAGAGACAGATTCAAAGAAAAACCTTTTTAAAGATTACTATGGTTTTGGAACAAAAAATTAACCAACCGGGACAGATTTAAAGTTGTAAATTTTCTCTTCTATTGTTTGATCAAGTTTCAGGTCACAGTAGCATAGCCTATTACTATAATACATTAATGACGTATACTGTATAAAAATAAAGAAACAGTAAGAGTGAAGAGAGGACTTATGAGCCAAATAAATGATATTTGAGTGTGAACTGTGAATATTATGGGTCTCTCCGACTAAGTTACAAAATATGCTAATTGATGGTCGGCGAGTGATCAGCTAATTCAAAATATAGTCTTCCGATTTTAATTATTTGTCATTGTTCCGTTCCTAAAAATCGCCCAAATTATGTAGATTCACAATCTCATAAAAAATCTCTTTGATTTCGCTTTGGTCCGGCTCAAATAGCCGAAGAAATAACGGTTCTATGAGCAATTTAAATAATTTATATTTATTTACAAGAAAATATGGCAACACTGCATAATTTCTCTTTATTGAGAACATTCTGGATTTCCGCTTGACTTGTTTTTGCATGTGACGCAATAATCTTATTTGTGATTGGCTTCATTGAGATAATTTCAGAACATTCGAGTAACCTTACCGACTGGTATAAATAAGGTTCGCTGAAAAGCAATATTATTAATTCGATGTTTCGTTGTGGTAACTTAAAATTGGAAAATTGTTAACTGTGTAAAGTCATAGTTTTTTTTTTTTGGCCGCAAGTCTTGGGTTGTCTACGTGATTGTGAAGAATTAAGCTATTGAGCTTTAACCTGTTGCTTTGATTTATACTATTCGGGCTCCTAAGTGGATTGGAGCATATTTCTTAATAAAGAAGATATTGTGGTAGTCTGAGCTGTGATTTAGCTAGACTATATTTTTGCTGTCGCTGGTTCGAAGGTCAGATCCAGCAAGAAGATTAAGAATTTTATCGTTTAGTAGACACCGAGATTGTGTTATTGGCGAGGCCTTCTTTACAGGCGCCAAAAAAGGTAGACGATTAAATAACGTACTAAGTTACCGAATAAATTTGCTACAAAATTTCAAAAGCTTTTTATCATCGGAACAAAAAATTTCAAAAACTATTTACTAAATTCTACAGTCATGTTCAGGAAATGTCGAGAGACTTAAATAAATTGTCAATGCTTTATAGAAAACGAGATATCCATGCTATATCCATCGACTTTGAACATTTTTTGCAAGATTTTGTCAATAAAAAAACTAGAAGGGTCTTCTAAAAGAGCAGGTCTTTAATTGGATTTTTTTACATTAAAAGAAAACCACAAAACTTCATATTGCTTTTTAAAATTTCATTATGCTGAGTATTTGATTTTTATTAGTTTTTTGTTGGCTTTTCTGTGTATGTGTATTTTTTTAGGTGAAATATAAACCTCCACAAAATTTATTATGTAGAGTAAGGGACCCTGCCATCAGTTTCCTAATCGAGCCCCGCAATTCCTAGCGACGGTCCTGATTACATTCATTAGCTTGGGGAGCATTATAAGCAAAGCATAAGCAAGGAGAACAAGTCTTGGAGAACTTTAAACTTCTCAATTTAAGTCCCGAGTTTTACCTCAGCCCAACGTTTCCCAAACTGGGGTCCGCGACCACATGAAAAAATTTGTCAAACATATATACTTGTAAAATAATCCATATCATAAAATCCGAGACTGGCCCACAGTAGAGCCTTTTTTTTTTTTAGATAACACATTGTTTTGTGGACGATTCGAAATAAAGAATTTTTTTACGAAACACCTTGTTTTCGGGACAAAAATTATGAAATCGGAGGCTAATTGAAAATAAAGATCTTTTTTTTAGAGAGCATCTTGTTTTGAGTTTGTTTGAGTCGTAAAAAATAAGATTTGCAATTCGAGTTCCGTTGCCCAAAAAGTTTGGGAAATTCTATCTCAGCCAATAAAACGTAAAGCCTGAGCCAATCTGCTGTCATAGCAAGATAGAGATAATAGAGAACAAAATAAACATGCATTACAAATTACACATATAATCTACACTAGAAAAAAAAAGATGACACAAAATGATTTTCAATTAATTAAAAATTAAAAAAAATCTTCTAGTTCTTTTAAAAGAGTTTAAATATAATTGGTATATTTATCTGAATTCATGGATCTACTGTTTTTAAGTTGTTTGGATTGAGAAAAATGTGCTAAAATTGCTTAATTTTGTTGAAACCTTGTAGCCTATTGTCTTGCCAATTTCGCAATGTATTATAAAAAATGTAAAACTCAAAAAAAGTGACAGTTGCGCGGTTCGCAAGAATTGGCATCAAAGCCCTCGAGTTTGACATGCCTGTGTTACCAGAGGAACTGTTTTTCTTGTGTTTGTAATTGTGCAATTTTTATCTTACTGTTGATAAAAAAATACAATTATACTATTCATGTTTTCAAGTAGCCTACTTGCCCTGACCTTTAATGTTTAATAGGCAATTGCTGTGCTTTAAGAGTAGGCTACTATTGTAGGATTTGTGTTTATCAAAAAAAAAGAGTAAAATTTTGCAATCACCTGGTGGTTTGATTGGATATATGGTACTTTCTTGTTATCGCCCCACCATCAGCAAATAGGGAACGAAAACCTAAGACTTTTGGGGTCTCTTAAGCAATTTTTTCGTGAAACTAACCCAAAATACCCCTTTCAGCACGAGAATGAAGTAAAGAAGAAACCAAGAGAAATGTACCAAATAACGGGAAGCAATAGATAGTGGGCCGATAACAGGAAAGTACCGGATATAGTAAGTAAAATGATCAAGGCAGTTATAAAAAGAACTCTTCCATCTATCTGATAGATGAAAGATGGAATCTATCCAATAGATGGAAGAGTTTTAACTGATGATTAAAGAGTTTAACTGATGAAAGATATATTAACAAAATGATCGAGGCGGTCATAAAAAAACTCTTCCATCTATCCTAGGTTTTTTTGTACAAAAAAACTAATACAAATTAAAATAATAAACAGTTAAAAAAAAAAATTTAAAACGATCGGGAGAAAATAGACACATTGTTTCAAAAAGATTAATTAAGTCTTTCCCTCCTTTTGGATGGAATCCCACCCATGCCATTAGGTCATGAAAAAGCATGTGTGACGAAAGAAACTGACAGAAGACGATTGTTGTGTTATAATCACATGATGGCTTGGAACGTTGGCAAAGATTGTGTGCCAGGTTTGATTCTGTAACTGGGGCAAAGGTCAAATTGGGTCAATATTTTTTTTTGACTGGCCTTCTAGGAGCAAGCTAATTTTTATCGTTCATTTGAATTACTTTCATTATTTTGTTTTTGCTTGTTGGTAAGTTTTTTAGATTAATAAAAGTCCATAGAATTTAGAGAAAGCGTTGGATTCTGGTTTTCATCACATTTCTCTGAGTGAGAGCTGTTTTTTTCTGGGTGTGATTCCACCAATGCGGAGGGAAGTGATAAACAATTGACGAACGAATGACAAAATTCAAAGGTAATCACATAAAAAAACAGTACATGAAACAAAAACTCATCCAAAGAGGTTTAAAGCATTGGTGTCGCAAAGATTCGAAAGCAGGATACCTCTATTAATTTGATATAGGCCTACATGTTGGAAAGAAGCATCACCAGAGTTGGGATTTTCAGAAAGTGTGTAATGGAACTTGCAGAATCCTTTTTGACAATTTTTACACTTCTCCCCAAGTCGTTTACAGATTGATGAAAGAAAGAAAAATATATTCCTGTGGAACAGTCAGAGAGCACAGGCGGGATCTTCCGAAAGGCATGAAATTAACAAAAGACCTGAAAAAGGGAGAAGTTTATTCAAGATATTATGATGGCTTGTCGGTTGTGAAATGGCTTGATGCCAAATCGATGATGATGATATCAACAATTGATAGGGGAAGTCCTACAAATACAGTCAATGTCGAAAGACGACAAAAAAACCAAGAAAGGTGAATGTAAAGGTTCCTGTAATGGTTCAAAGGTACAACAAATGCATGCGAGGAACCGATCTTTTGGATCAAAAGACCACGGTGTACGCATCCGATGGGAAGAGCCCTGGGAGACATTATTGCAGACCCCTTTTGGGACTATGTTGATATGGGACTGGCCAACTTGTTCATAGTTTATGAGAAGATCGTGTCAACTTTTTCTAGTGGAAGCAAGGACAACATTGCGAAAAAACAAAAAGATTTCAAAAAAATGGTTGCAGTTGAGCTCATTGCTTACTTTTGCTCAAGGAAGCACAATCCTTCTAACACTAAACAATACCGGGGCCAATGTCGACAGCAAATTGATTTATGTCAAAAGCCGCGGGCGGTGCAAAAGATGCTATGTGGAAGAGAAAAGAGATAGGAAATTTTTTATAAAATGCAGTGACTGTGATGTTTATCTATGCCTAAACAAAAACAGAAACTGTTTGGAGCAGTTCCACCAGCAGTAATGATAGTAATTGTTTCCCGTTCCTTTTTCTTCGAGCAAACAGCTTTTCTTTCATATTGATGTGAAGCAGTTTCCTCTTGTGGTATTCGTTGCTTTAACTCTTTGAAGACGGGTGAGCCCAATTTGGGCTCATGTCACGTGACTCAAAGTGAGCAAAAAAAAAGAAATTTTTTCTTGGCTAAACTTGCTGAAAAATACGTCACAATACCCAAGCAAATGCGCACGTCCCTTTATATACGGCTGCACTTTGATCCGATGTCAGAATTTTTAATCAGCAAAAAAAAACATCTGAAAGCTCTGTTACGAACCCTATAGAGATATGTTGTTCAATTTAATGAATTATAATTTACTAATCAGGTCATAATTATAAAAAAAGTTTTTTTTGTATGAGACTAAAATTAGTAAAGCTTTATGAAGTAAAGAAAATATACGAACACTATCAATCAAGTAAATTTTAGAAATAATATATTTTTCAAAACTGGTTTTTGGTTCTATATGTTATTTCAAAAACAGATTTTTGAACACTAAATGTTTCGTCTAAATTGCGGGTCCCTCTTTTTTCTAAATTACAGTATAAATTATTTGCTTCAATAGCTCGGAATCGGACTGCAATATCTTGGAGTCTCCGGAAGCAGGTCGTAATACTTGCTAGACAGCTGCTCTATTTATAGCGTTTGCGAAGCTTTTTCGTGTGTCAGGAGGACAAATATGAAAATTAAAAATTATAAATTATAAAGGATTGGTGTGCCATATCTACGGTGACCTTCTGTTTTTAAAAATGTTTTATTGCTTATCACTAGGGCAATTTTTTTATGACCTAATTTTTCCTAAAATATGACTTAATATTTCCTAAAATATGACTTTAAATATGACCTAATTTTTTCTGTTTGGTTCTTAAAAACTATGCAGCCGAGTCGGAGTATTGAACTCATTATCATTTATTTCGAACAGTTGAACCGCATAATCAAGTACGAATGGACATTGTCTTTGTCAAAATTGCGTCCAGGACATAGCATTTTTTTCAGTATAGAGAAAGAGCGTTCCACAGAAGCCGAAGTTGGCTGTGCTCTTTGAAGCAGCGCTACCTCAGCAGGAGAATGATCTGGTAGATGTGCACCACTACCGGCGGCAATTTTAAGGAAGTCGCTACCTCTAGCTAGACGACTTTGAACATAATTTTTTATCTCACATGGGTCGTCACCAAAGTGGAGATTTTGAATGGCTTCCGAAGCAGCAACAATTGTATTCGATGAATTGGTAATTCCCTTGATTAGGATGGCAATATCTCGGTAGTTACCATAGATTTGCCTTAATTCGACGAAAACTGCAGGTTCTGCTATGGCTTCCTTTGCCCGCTCAACCAGTTTTCCACCATCTTCAAAATTGTCAACAATGTTTTTGATAATTTGGAAGTTTTCTGCGTAGTAGAAAGATGCCTCCAGCCACGTGGCCCAACGAGTCAAAACAGGTTGTGGTGGTGCCGGCAAACCAGCTGCGGTGAACAAAGCATGTCGGTCTTTGTTTTTTATGGTTGCTGCTTTTATAGACGATATCAAATTGTCTGCAGCTTTAAAATGTGCACGTATATGCTCAGCACAATTATGCAGCAAATGTGCGATGCAAGTAACATGGAGCAGGCGTGGATACAGGATTTTTAATGTTTCAGCTGCTTTTATCATGTACCTTGCGGCATCACTGAGTAGCAGCAAAAACTTCTCACGAGCAATATTCATGTTCTTGAGGGTGTCGTCAACAATTGTACAAATATTGGAGCTATTGGAGTTGCCATTTAATGGTTTGCAGTTGACTAAGTATGTTTTTTCAGGTTCCTCCATCAGCCCTGCTAAAATATTGACATACTTTTGACCAGATACCTCAGCCTCATCTACGACCAAAAACAATGCTTTTGCAGCAAACAATTCCTTAAGGCGTTCAGTTTCTTTAGCAGCCAATTCCTTAACATGGCTTCGACATGCTGATTCAGAAGGGCAATGCTTTTCCAACTCTGAGTTTAATAGCTTTTTAATACTGGCATGCTGAAGCTTATAAAGTGGGATGTCAGCCTCTAAGAATGCCGTTACAACCTTTTTTGTAAAATCCCGTTGGCAAATGGGGACAAAAGACTGTTTGTTTAAGGTCTTTTTTGCCGGTGCAATTTTCTTTTGGTGTTTTGCCGATTGTCGATGTTGTTCCACGTGAAAGCGCTTGTCACATCTGACGATGGTGGCACAAAGCTGACAATAAAGATCATTCTGGGGATTGCAAGAAAACTCTTGGGGATATTGCTTTACATACCTTTTTGTTTTTACTACTTTTGATTCTGCAGTTTTTCCCATACTGTTTGCTAAAACTTGCTGTTAAGGAACACTTGCTAATTCATACGCTTGCTAAATAAGCTAAAATGCGTTAAGGAACACGCGCGTGTTAAAATAATTTTCTTTTGCTTGTGGTTATGACGACATAATTTATTTTCTAACTTGTGACTTTTAGCCTAGCGCTTTTACGAGTTTCAAAAGCATTACGACTCTTTCGACAGTTGATGGTGTTGTAGCAAAAGAGCAATATCTGTGCTTGAGACTAAAATTACAACTTGCAAACTAGTGTAGCTGATTCGTTAGAACTTATACAAGGAAATAAATTAATTAATTCGATATTTTTGAGCAAGATAACTATGGCGTCACAGAGTCATAACAATAATGGAGATAGCAAAGCTTTGCAATCGTTGTTAATCTAACGTTCTGTCTTTGCACCATGAATATCCTACTGAATATGGGAGCAATGACTAAATTTATGACTTTTATGACCGAAAATATTTTTTATGACTTATGGTGTAAAATATGACTTTAATATGACTTTTTAACTCCGTTATCAAACATCGTACGAAAGTTTTGATTGAATTTTTGGGTATTTCATAAAAAACAGACCTTCTAAAAAAAATATAATTTTAATGACAAAAAATTGCCCTACTTATCACAAAGAACATTTCAGTATTTGCATTAAAAAATTCATTTATAAATTTTTATTTGCTAAAGTTGCAACTTGTATATCAGCCAATTGAAAATATTTTGCTAAAACATATTACCGGTGTAGTTTTATGCTTCAGCAAAAATACATCAGTCGATCAAAATTTGTTCCGTAAGAATTTTAGTTACAAGAAACTACCTTACTTTGCTGAACAAGCTATTATAAGCCACGAGCTTGCCATTTCTTCTTTATAAATTGTCACGAAAAAAAGCAGAAACTTCTTTTCTAGATCAAAGTCAAAGCCGCGCAAAGATTCAAACAATGGCACGCAAGCACAAACACTCAAATAAAGTTGAAAATTTCTTTGTTCTAATTAGTAATGTACCGTTCGTCATATTCTCTTGGGAATATAATCGAATATGGCGGCGCTGCTGTGCAAAATATTCAGACAAAATTTTTCCCGCCAGGCAGAGTAGAACTCTAGAGACACGTAGCGACTTGAAAATTTGAATTATTTTGTCGCTACTCGTAATTATTGGGAAAAAAGGGATTTTTTGAAAGGAAAAGTGGGGTCTTTTATTTTGTTTATTTCAAACTTGTTTTTGAACAAATTTTTAAACATTTTATGTCATTGTACTCAGGAAAAAATCATCTTTTCAATGATATAAAATTTAAAGAATTTTTTTTTATAATCAATGGGGAAATTATAATTAAATATTGCTTAATTCTTGAAAAACTTCAAAAATGGCGCAGCTAGTGGACAAAAGCCTCGTCTTCAAAGAGTTTTAAAAAAATCTCTCTAACTGAATATCACGTTGGGCCAATTTACACAAGTATTCGCAACATTATTATTGTCGTCTAAAATCCGGTTTATTGAAAATTTATTGTATTTACGATTAAATTGTAATCGCATTAAATTGTAAAATAATATTTTTTACTCGTAAAGTTTGTAAACTTTGAATAAAGATGTTTCATTAAATGAAAATTTTTATGGGATTGCGCAATTCTTGCAAAATTAATTCTAAAATCAATCAATTAAATTTATTCATTCAATTCGTGTCAATGCACTTCACAACAAGCATCATAAAAAAGTATGACAGGAATTTTTACGGTAATCAAAATTAAAAACGTAAATAAAAGTGCAAACAAAAAACAGAAGTCAGCGCTGACTGGTATAAGTAGATTTCGATTAGCAATAGCCGAATAATTTGAATATAAAACTAGCAAAAACAACATTATTACTAACACAATTTCAAAATTGTACCAGTATTAATCAAAAGCATTTACTAGGCTTGACATCCAATTGTGAAATTAAAAAGTTAATTTCGAAGCGGGTTATCATACAAGTTTTTATCGTTTTTTCATGCATCAATAGCACGCTAAAAAATTTTAAAAACTTTAAATTTGTTTCTCTAAAAGTTGCAATCGAAAACAGCTTTGAATGTTGACATTTGGACGTATTTTGACAATATTGATATTTCAATAGTGTTGACCAAATCAATTGTCAGTATCATTTCGCTACTGGATCCAAACTTGTTTCTTTTTTCGCTGATTATCAAAATCGATTTTCTTAAAAATTATTTCACTTTCACCATTGATTGCAATAAATCGAGCAGATTTGACGATAGTAGGCATCTCATTTATTAGTTTTAAGTATTTTTAAAAAAAGAAATAGAATACGTTTGAAAAATTTTTATGCGAAATTTCAAAATAGGTACAAATTGGATACAAAATTTCAAACTAGCAATCAAAATCAAGGCTTTCATACGAAACTCTTTTGTTTAAATAAATAGCCTTAAAAAAATTTACACTGACGAAACGTGGTTTTACTTTATTAAATATTTTCTTCAAATATTGTGATAACCGCTATTAACCGTAATTTTCAGCCAATCACAATCAGTCGTCTAAAACAGTCTTTTTATGGCAACCTATTTAAACAAGAGTTTCGTATGCAGCCCTTTGGTTTAAAAATGATTGAGTAAAACTTGAAAAAAAGTATTTTGTTACTTTGGAAGAAACACTGCGAACTTAATCACTTGCACAGGCAACAAAATTTGAGCAATCAAAATTTTCTTTGTAGAAAATTAAGACGTTTATTTGATTTTGTTCTCCGCCTCTTCATCAATTAATTGTAATTTCACTGTAATATTTCCTTCGTTTGTTTTTTTAAACGACGCACCTTGAAAAAATGATTTGTTTTTAAGTACTTTAATAAACTAAAATAAATGTTCTGTAATGTAGCCTGCAATAGCTATGGCCTACATGTAGCGATAAATTCAACAATCGTAAATATAACTTCAAATTTTTACTGAAAATTCAGCTGTTAGTGCAAAAGTTTTGATAATATTTTATTTCGATAATACTCTTTTCATATTTTACACTTTCCGTTTCATCGGCCATTGTCACATGGCATGCGTCACATGGCCTACATCGATGTGGGCCTTTCGGTCAAATGTAATATTTAGAGATTCTTTCATTTGACCATAAATTAGTGAACGTCAGACTTTTAATTTGATCATATTAAGAGAGATATTATAGTAATTATTTTGTTTTAAGTATTTTTTTAAATTAAAATTAAACAAATTCGTATTGTTTGCGTCTACTTTTACACTTAAATTTCGCAAATTGAATTGAATTGCTTTGCCCATAGCCGTACCAGCCAAGGGGCAGAGGGGCAATTGCTCCCCCAAGTTTTCAAATTCTGGGCAAAATCAAAAAATTTAAATCAGTGACAAAGATCAAAAATATTTTTTGTGCTAAATGCAGAAAAAAGTTTACGATTGTAGGTGAGAACTTTTTTTAAAAACACCATGTTTTTGGGACAAAAATTGAGAAATCTGAGAAAACTTTTTTTAGAAGTCAGAAAGAAATTCTTTTTTTTAAAGAGAATTTTGAGAGAAATTTTTTCCGAAATCGGAAAGAAATTCTTTTTTTTCCTTTTTTGTCTTTACCCAAGAATCTTTAACAAATTTTTTTCTCGTATACGTAAAGTACTAGAAAATCAATTATTTGGGAAAATGTCACCAAATTTGGGTAAACTCCATCGCCCCCAGATTTGACTGGACGCCCATGGTTTTGCCTATACCACACTACTGCTTTATAGCCTAAAAAAATATGTTTTGCTCAAACGAATTTTTTTGCAATTTTTAGAAAAAATTGTCGGCAGTGTGATCGTGATCGACATGATATCAGTTCAAAGCTTATACTCGCGCAATTTTGTTGTGTCCTTGGAAAAGACACTTTATGCCCTTTTCTCCTGCTTGGCGGTCTTGCCAAGCAGTTTTAAATTTCAATCATATTTTTGTGAAACGAAGAAACGAAAATAAAATATTTCAAGAGAACAGCAATATCTTGGAATTCCGGAAGCAGCCGTCGCTTTCCTGCGAGTCAGGAGGATAAGTGTGGAATATTCGAATCAGTAAATGAAATATTCCTTAATTTTAACCGGATTTTTTCACATTTGGTAGTCAAATTCGGTAGCACAAAAGCTGAATGTTAGAGCATGTGTCAAGCTATTTTAAAAAACAATAGTGTTACGTAATGCAAATCGCTTCTTCGGGAAAAAATTGGGTTATTTTTTGTGACCTGTCAAAATACAATGAGTCGTAGCTGCCAACAACGAGGAAATGTGATATATTTGACGCCTTTAACAGATCAATCTACTTATAGACTTTTTTCAATTAAATGTAATAACCTGTATCCGTTCTAAATGACCTGAATGCATTATCCTAATTAAATAATCTCAATGTAACCTCGCTTTGGCAGTAATCTGGATAAGAGCATAAAATTGATTTTTATTGTTAATTTTGTCGTCCGAGCCACATGGCCCAATTCGGGTTTTTTATAAATAGAGATA
The DNA here is from genome assembly GCA_963680785.1 of Diplosoma virens. NCBI lineage: Eukaryota > Metazoa > Chordata > Ascidiacea > Aplousobranchia > Didemnidae > Diplosoma > Diplosoma virens. The sequence continues at coordinate 16,359,911 of OY796896.1, forward strand.
GATTGCTATTATCGGACAGTAACCAGAATTTCGGTCTGAAAACGGTGACATTGCTTTGTTTTATGCTGTATTGTAGCTGCGCTCGTGAAACCGCAGATAAAAAATAAATTTAATCCTCTCTTTCATATTCAAGTTACAGCTATATTTTTCTGAATCGGGCGTCATAGAGTTACGCATATTAAATAAGGGTAGTTTGTAACTGGGAGGGATTTCGCTGACCTTATTTAAACAAGTTCAGCACTAGATGGATATAGCTATTGAATTACGTAAATCGTCGGACACGTCAGCATTTTCTCAACAAAGAGTGAACTTAAGATCGCGAGTCTTTCCTTCATTTAACAAAAAATTCGAATTTATAATTTACTCCCTTCTCCAAAATTTGAATTTATAAGTAGCCTTTATAACAAAATTTGAATTTATAAGTAGTCTTTATAACAAATAGTTTAAAAAGGTATTGTCGTGATTGCAGTAGCTTAGAGTGACCTTTGAAAAAGATTGAGCAATGGTAAATTCAAAAAACAATAATCAAAGCGAGCCTGTACATCTTCAATCGGTTCCAAATTCAACTTTCGTTAAATTCGTTGGTCTCCCACAATGGCTTACTGTATTTCAAAACTTTTAGTTGAGCATCTGCTTCCTTGATTTTGCTAAAGAAAAGAATAAAAGGAAATCACCAGTGAAACTAATTAACGATGCAAATCGCAATCGAACAACTCAACATTGATTACTAAAGAAAACTTTAAATAGTCACAAAACGGCTATGTTGGCCTGCTTGTTGAAAGTTGGAACCTTCCATCTGAAGTGACGTATTGCCTTTTTCTCAGAGCTCAACAATACGACGGGTTAAAGGTTTCACAAAAATCATAACAATCACGGTTGCCGTCAAGCAACATGTAAGTGTACCACGTTGACGCTGTTGATGAGTTAAAATGATAACAATTTTTCTTCTTGAATTGCACGAAAGCTACAGAGGCATAATGTTTAGACTGAATGTCCCGTGATTACCATGCCGTGCTCAAAGTGTACATTAAAATATTGCGGTACAATAGATTTTTTAGTAGGCTTATTTGTAATATAATAGCTGTATTTTTGATTAGAGCAACTTGAAAAGGCCGCTAAACACGGCAACATAAAGTAACTTTCTCAAGGTCACAACAACAACATAACGAAAGTTTGAACTGAAACCATATCGGTGACTAAAAACGTTTCGTATCTTTTGGCCAATTTTCTACCGTATAATACTATTCATGCAGGGCGTTAGTCAGTCGTATAGCACGCCTTCTAAAAAAGTCCTTAAATTGAAAGCCAAAAAGAAGTTTTTCAAAAATGTAGTCTTCACTTTAATTCAAAAATTAGTTTGGAGCTAGGTAAAACCTATGATTTAATCTTTAAATTCTGGTAAAATTACTAATAAAATTATAATAACATCGCTGATAAAATTACAAATTCGAATTACAGCAATTATTTGAAGATTTGGTCTTCACTGATAAGAAGTAGTTTGGACACCATTGTCCGCTACTCTTATATCAAACAGACCCAAACTTACGTTCAATCACAGAACTTGAAAAATCTTCGTTGCTCGTTTCACTGGCCAAACGCTTCAATGTTTTTTTCAAAGGCCGAAGTTCGGAATCGGATAAGTCATCATCTGGATCTGATTTCTGCTCCAACTATGAAGAAATCGATTTTATAAAAATGGCAATATCACTAACGCGACAATAATTTACCTTTAAAACAATTAGCCTGTAGATTTGTAGGCACACGACCAAGATATTTTTCCCGGTAAAAAACACCATCATTTGATGAATTTGCTTGTAGACAATCATTATATACAAGCGAAAAGCGAGAAATGGTACATCCTAAACGATTAGGTTTGTAATTTTAAAAAGATTAAGTAAACAAAATTATTTCATCTAGAATTAGTGAGCTTTAATCAAAACAAAATAAACAGCGTGATTAAGTGCTTAGAGCGCCGTGATCGTGATCGTGATCGTTATAGTCTCCGTCCAAACCTACTTGCGTCATTCTGTTGTGTCCTTGAGGAAGACACTTTACGGCTTTCCCCTGCTTGGTGGTCTTGGAAAACAGTTCTAAATATCAATCATTTCTCTATAAAACTAAAAAACAAAAATAAAAATTTCAACCGGACAGCAATATCTTGGGATTTCCGGAAGCAGTCGGAGTAATTGCTTCCATAGCGCCTCCGTCGCTTTCCTGCGACTCATCAGGATAAATATAGAGATAATATTAAAAATGAAATAAACATGACCTACCTTGACTCCACGCTTACGATTTTTCGATCTGACAATGTTCTTTGTCACGTTCACAATTAGAAATTAAGAAGCAAAATGGTTATATTTGTTAAAACTTCGTTAAAAAACAGAAAACATCAAACCTGAAGCATAAGAGTGACGAGAATTCCCCACAAATCAGCATTATTGAATAAAGAGTTCGCGCAGCAGCTCTTCGAATTCATTACAGTGACTCGATCGTCATTTGCAAAGGCGATTCTGGTTTTTCGTGATCTTGTGGCGGTTAAGACCAGAGTAAACTGAAGACATTGTACGTGGATTAAACGACGTGACCGAATCGTCTTGTTATCACAGTAATAAAAATTGCAGCGGTATAAGTAACAGCGGATAAGTTTTGTGTAGTTTTTAGCAATGAAACGGATTTACTTTGTTACTTTTTATATACGGCTAATTAAATTATTAATAACTTTTTTGGATTTAACTAAATTTACTTTTTAGTTTAAAATTTTAATAGCCTGGGTCAAGTCACAGTAACCTGTATAAGGCTCCACGACCACACTCCATATATCATGTAATGAAGAACAAGATCACAACGAATTTTTTCTTCGTCATCCGCGATTGTTTCTGAAATCAAAAATTGCTTTTCTTTGCTTATTGATTTGCTATATTTTTTCTTAACCACTTATATTGGAGCATAGCCGTACAAGCCGGGAGGGAAATGGACAATGGCCAATAGTCTCAAATATTTGGAAAAAATTTGAAATTTTTGGACCGCGACAGAAAATATTTGAACAAAACAAATTTTTCTTGTGCACCGAAAGAACTACTCCAGCGGAACGACTCTTTCAAATGTAAGAAAACGGTTGAGATTTGAGTTGAAGACCTTTTTTTTGGTCTTCACGCTAAATTTGGAACAAGGTTTCTTTTCATATCCTTGAAGTGCTGGAAGATTATAACTCGGGCAAATGTCAATAGAGTTTGGGCAAAACTGTATTGCCTCCAACATTTTTTTGGCTGCAGCGATATATTGGAGCACTAAATTTCTTCCTGACTTTTTTGGACTAATGCCGATAAAAAGTGTCCGCATATAAGATTTTCAAATTATTTTTACTTACAAATTAACCATTGCATGCATCATTTATGCATCTTGCCCTCCAAGATGCATAAAATTTAGGCAAAATCAAATTCTTTCAGGTACTGAGCATTATTTTTTGGGAAAGAGGAAGTTAACTTACGTATGTTTATATTTTTTTCGAAAAAACTATTGTTATCCTATTTTGAAATAACGATTCAGTTTGGTACCTAAGATAACAAAGATTTATAGCGAAGACCTTTTTTGCTAATTTATTTGCATGTTGCATTTTAAACCCAGCCATCAGAGGCACATTTCTGTGTCTCTTGATGCCGGTCCCAAGCCCGGATAAATGGGGAGGGTTGCAGCAGGAAGGGCATCCGGCATAAAACTTTTTTGCCGGATTTATACAAATGCGTAATCATTGTCAATCCATACCGGATCGGTCGCGGCCTGGGTTACCAACGACCGCCTCAGATGTCGCACAGCAGGGCACCTGCGGAAATTCTGCTACTGCTAAACAAAGTAAAAATAAGAGAAGAAAGAGAGGAGGAAGGCGAGTAAAGAAACAGCGAGAAGCATGGAAAGGAAGATGCTCTCTCTCATAAGGGTGGGTACCTTAAATATTGGTACGATGACTGGAAGGGAAGAGAGCTGGCAGATATGATGGAGCAAAAAAATGTAGACATATTGTGCCTACAAGAAACTAAGCGGAAAGGGAGTAAAGCAAGGAACATTGGAGGTGGATGCAAAATATTTTACAAAGGAACTGATGGAAGAAAAAATGGGATAGGGATAGTGGTGAGGGAGGAGATGGCTGAAAGTGTTCTGGAGGTGAAGAGGGTGTCAGACAGACTGATGGCCATGAAGCTGGAGGTAAATAGGTCCATCCTAAATATAGTAAGCGCATATGCTCCACAGGTTAACAACAGCATGGAGAAGAAAAATGATTTTTGGAAGACCTGGATGGATTGATAGAAAGTATATCAACAGAAGAGAGGATAGTTCTTGGTGCAGACCTTAATGGACATGTGGGCGAAGGAAACATAGGGGATGAGGAAATAATGGGGAGGTATGGTGCTGGAACAAGAAATAAGGAAGGATCAATGGTTGTGGATTTTGGGAAAAGGATGGATTTGGCGATTGTCAATACTTATTTCAAGAAGAAAGATGAACACAGGGTGACGTATAAGAGTGGAGGAAAAAGTACCCAAGTAAATTATGTGATGTGCAGAAGAAGGAACCTGAAGGATATGTGCGATTGTAAGGTAATATTGAATGAGTGTGTCGCAAAGCAGCACCGTATGGTGGTATGCAAAATGGCTCTTATGGTGAAAAAGAAAAAAGCAGAGAAAGTAAAGCCAAAGATACGATGGTGGAAACTGAAAGAGACAAGCTGTCAAGAAGCGTTTGGACAAGAGGTGACCAGGATTTTGGGAGGCGAGGATGGGTTACCTGATGAGTGGGACAAAACGGCAGAAATGCTAAGAAAAACAACTGAAACTGTACTGGGAGTGACATTTGGGAAACAAAAGGAGACAGGGAGACATGGTGGTGAAATGAGGAAGTTCAAAAGAGCATAAAAGAAAAGAAAGAGGCAAAGAAAGCATGGGACAAAATAAGAGATGAAAATACTAAAAAGATATACAAAGAAAAGAAGAATAAGGCAAAGAAGGCAGTTGCAATGGCAAAGGGACGTGTGTATGATGATTTGTATGCTAGATTGGAAACAAAAAAAGGTGAAAAAGAGTTGTACAGATTGGCTAGGCAGAAAAACAGAGCATGGAAAGATGTACAGCATGTGAGGGTTATAAAGGATGAAAATGGTAATGTTATGATAAATTCAGAGGCAGTGTTAAAGAGATGGAAAGAGTACTTTGAGAAACTGATGAACGAGAAAAATAACAGAGAACCTAGGACAGAGGAAGCAGAAGTGGTTAACGAAGAGGTAAATTGTGTCAGTAGAGAAGAAGTAAAGAACGCAGTAAGAAGGATGAAAAAAGGTAAAGCAGTTGGGCCAGATGAGTTATCAGTAGAAGTTTGGAAGTGCATGTGGGAGATGGGGATAAAGTTTTTGACCAGACTGTTCAACAGACTATTAATGGGTGAACAGATGCCAGAAGAATGGAGAAGGAGTGTGCTTATCCCAATCTATAAAAACAAAAGGGACGCACAGTGCTGTGGAAACTACAGAGGAATAAAGCTAATGAGCCACACAATGAAAGTATGGGAAAGAATTATTGAAACCAGGTTAAGGGATAGAGTGGAGATCAGCAAACAGCAATATGGATTTATGCCAGGAAAGAGAACCACCGATGCCATGTTTGCTCTAAGAATGTTAATGGAAAAATACAGGGAAGGTCAAAAAGAGCTACATTGTGTATTCGTGGACCTAGAGAAAGCTTACGACAGGGTTCCACGAGAAGAGCTGTGGTACTGCATGAGAAAATCTGGAATAGTGGAAAAGTATGTGCGACTAGTACAGGATATGTTTGAGGGAAGCGAAACAGTGGTGAGGCGTGCGGTAGGAACTACAGAAAGTTTCAAGGTTAAGGTTGGACTACACCAGGGATCAGCGTTAAGTCTATTCCTTTTTGCAGTGATAATGGACAGGCTAACGGATGAAGTAAGGAGAGAACCACCGTGGACGATGCTGTTTGCTGATGATATTGTGATTTGTGAAGAGACCACGGAAGAAGTGGAGCAGAGATTAGAATCCTGGAAGTATGCATTGGAAAGAAGAGGGATGAAAGTAAGTAGGTCGAAGACCGAATATCTGTGCATAAATGGAGGAAATGATGACGAAACAGTAAAGATGGAGGATACAAAAGTGCCAAGAGTAAAGGAATTTAAGTATTTGGGATCAACGGTGAAAGAAAGTGGTGGTTGTGAGAGGGAGGTAAAGAAGAGAGTACAGGAAGGATGGAACGGTTGTAGAAAAGTATCAGGAGTAATCTGTGACAAGAGGTTACCAGCTAGAGTAAAAGGAAAAGTGTACAGTTCAGTGGTAAGACCAGCAATGGTGTATGGACTTGAGACAGTAGCAGTCACAAAGAAACAAGTGGAAGAGATGGAAGTCGCAGAGATGAAAATGCTGAGGTTTGCTATGGGAGTGACGAGAAAAGACAAGATTAGAAACGAGCACATCAGGAGTACTGTTAAGGTAGAACGGTTAGGAATGAAGATAAGGGAGGGCAGGCTGAGGTGGTATGGACATGTCATGAGGAGAGACCAAGAGTATGTAGGAAGAAAGATGATGGAAATGGAGTTACCAGGAAAGAGGAAAAGAGGGAGACTAAAGAGAAGATTTTTAGATGTGGTAAAAGATATATATGAAGGAAGTTGGTGCGAAGGAGATGGACATTGAAGACAGAAAGATCTGAAGAATGATGATACGCTGTGACCACCCCTGACTAACAGAAAAGGCCGAAAGGAGAAGAAGAAGAAGATTTGCATGTTACATTTTACATCTCTGCTTTGTTTAAAGTTCAAAAAAAGGTCTTCTTATTCAATCTTTGTTATATTTGGGATTCACCATGGAATGATGCAAAATCTTAATTTGAGCAATCGTCCATAAAATGGAGGCCGAATTTTTTTGTCCCCAGAAATGTCCCCAGCATACATTAATCAGCCTCACAAGTGAAAAAAGATTTTTGAAACCAAGAATTATTATTTGTCAATAATAAATTGCGAACAAACCATTCACAAACTCCAAAATATCAGCTCCAACTCCAATAAACACAAGCAGAAGTTGTGACAATTGATCCCTTGTAATCGTTCCTTTCGGCAATAACCATCTTCCAATAACCAAAACAAACAAAAGAACTTGATGTAAAGACAATAACCACGTTTCTGAATCAAGTTCTTTCAGCTGCCAAAAATGTAAGTCTAAACAGGCTAGCCTGCAAGTCGATGAATATAGGCTAAAATGTTTTTTTAGAAATTAAAAAAATTGCATAGGCCGCTTTAAAAATATTTTGTAACAAACTGATTAAAAAGTTTATCTAAATTTTTGGATTTAGTAATTATATTACATAGGATAACATAGGCCAGGACCGTCACCACGGGAGGGCAATAAGGCATCAATTTTTTTGTGGCGAAAATTTTTTCTGATTTTTCTCTGCCATATAAGTAAATTTTCAATGATTTATTCTACTAAGCCGAGTCCTCGTAAGCACAACCGAGAAGCCCCTGACAAAAACTAATATGAAAGCAGTGTTGGTATTTAAAATTTTAAGAACAGGTTCTTTTTTTGTATATAACTTAATAACAACAGGTTCCCTCATTATACAGAGCTATAGCGATACATAGATTTCGCTGAACGTGCTGAAATTCCAAGAACTTGTTCGCGCGAACCCGTGCGAACCCCCTAAATCCCATCACTGTATGAAAGACAGAAAACTAGCATAAGACCAAAAAAAAAGTCTCCACTTATTGAAAGAAAAACGTTTTTAGAGCCTGAATGTAATTTTTAAACGAGTGAAGACCTTTTTTTGCTATCAGCTGTTTTACTGGCTTTTATCCAGCTTTTCTCGGTGTTCCTCCAGGTCTCGCGTTCTGGGGGTGGGCCTAATAGGCACACAAGCAATTTTTCTATTTTAATCTAAACAAACGACAGAAGCGTTAATAAAAATATTCGTAGCCCATTTATACCGATACAGTAACATCTGTTCTACAATGAAATAATTTTATGTAACGATGTTTGTAAAGTATCCAGCCGGAAGAACTATTTCAAAGTTTTTCAGCGACACCCAAAGCGAATTAGACCAGCGATCGTTGCACTTAAAAATCCAAAAAAATAAAAAAACTCCTTTTATATCAACATATAGAAAAGGTTTTAAAAAATCGTAAAATACAAACGTACAATAGAATCCACTTGCTTCAAGGTCGATTGTCCCTTTTCCAATATAAATTGACCGAACGGTTTGTTAACAACTTGTACGGTTGATTCACAAGTTACTGTTTTATCCTCGACTGGGATTTCGGGCTTTGTATTCAGCAGAATAATTTCTATGGTCGTTGCTTTCTTTTTTTTCGTGTTAGCATCAAGAATTTGGTGATCAACTCGATAATGAGATGTTTGAGTTTGTTGATTCTTGCTTGGACTTTGCGTAGAAGTGTTGAAAATTGTTTTACGCAAAGAAGTAGCAGCATCTGTTGCCATTTGTTTGTTTGATAACAGACTACTGCTTTTTTCCTCCCGTTTATGTCTTGTTTCGTAGTAATTTTTCCGGTTGAACAAATTAAAGTCCGAAGCCTGCTTTTTTCGTTGAAAATCTTGCCCAGACGTGTTCACAATTATCCCAGTTTTTGACATTGCTGTTGGAACAGTCTTTCAAAAAAATAAAAATTAGTGAATTAAGTCAAAGGATTAATTTAGTGTTTGTACATTGTTTATTTGTTTGTTTGTAAGTGGTTAGTGTTTATTGTTTCTACTAAATTAATCCTTTTAAAAAATTAATGGATTTACGTAGTGCATAATCATGATTACAACAATTTCTAAACAACTGTAGTTTTCATTCACTCATTACCTTTTCATTCGATCTAACAAGAAAACAAACGAGATTATTTACACGAACTCAGATCGTAAATTAACAGTGCTAGACTTTATTTTAGCTACGGCTCGTTTCCACTAACGGGGTGGGATGGAGCATTCGTTGTTTCTTTTATTTATTTTTTTGCTTCGCTTACGCTTAAAGGCCCGTTTCCACTACGAGCGTGGAAAAGAGCATTCTTTCTCTCTTTTATTGATCTTCGATTGAAGCGAGCGGTTAAAATTGAAGCGAGCGCAAAAGAAAAGCAATAAAACAAACAAAGAATGCTTTTTTCCACGCTCGTAGTGGAAACGGGGCTTAAGCGCGGAAAGAAGTAAAAAAATCAATTAATCAAACAAAGAATATATTCCATTCCACGCTTGTAGTGGAAATGGACCTTTGTCTATACAGCTTACAAAAGTTGCGTTATTTTGGACGTCATAAGTGATATGAAAAATGCCGAAATAATCGGATGAATTAGTTAAAGTAACTGATTTACCGTAATATTGCATCCTTTTTGAGAGATAGGAACTTTAAAATAATCGTTTAGATGATTTATTTCGAGAAGCCACAAGCACGGAACGACACTGAGAAGGTAGAAAAACACGCTAGGACAGAACCTAAATTTAAAAAATTGCTAGTTAAAAAATTTTTGTAGATAGTCAATAGTTAAAAAGATTTGAATTCGACTCATGTCAAATTTCAGAGCACTGCGACCTAAAAACCTTTGTTTACAAGTCTGCTGCTATTCATATACTAATGAGCGTCAAAATTTGCTATTACCAATCTCCAACATTTCTTCCCACAGATTAAATGTTGGCGCAAACTAGCCTGGTATTGTAGGACGAAACAAAAAACCCGGAATTTTCAATTCATTATCCCGGGATTTTTCGAATGAAAAATTTGAAAAAAATACACTTACCGCAAAACCTCTAATTTAGCGCCACCCTGTCTCTTCAAGAAGTCACCGTAAGCGATTTCTTTTTGCGGTGAAACTAACCCGAAATCCCTCTTTCAGCATCAGCATTAGCATGAAATAAAAAAACAAAACAAAAGAAAATGGATCTCTGAAGAAGCGATAGTAACCGCAGGGGAATCCGGGTTAGTAAATCGCTTACGGAGATTTTTGAAAAAACAGGGTGGCGCTCAATTAGAGGTTTTACGGTAATCGTCATTCGTTTATCTATTTCTTATACAATTGGCACATAAGTAGGAGCGAATTATGAGTGTAATCGTTGAAACGGCTTATTATTTTATTTGCAAAAGATCCAAATGTCGAGAAAACATCTTTAGCTTCAACTAATGTTGGCTTGATAGTTTTGAGTGCTACATACAACTTTTCTGAATTATCTGCCCTTTTTTTGCCAATTTTATAGAGCATCGTTTCCTTGTTCACAACACGAGAGCGGGCGTAATTGCTTTGCGTTTCCTCACTTTCATCTTCTGCAACAAAAGTATGCGGCTCCTGAGCTAAAGTTTTTTAATTATCTCGGATACTACGGTATTTTCGGTAGTCACATTTTTTATTTTTATATATTTTAGTAAAATCTGGACCCGATTGATTAATGGGGAACATCCTTTAAAGAATATTTATTGCAAAAATAGCAATTTTTTGATGCTGTATCTTGTGTCCAAGCTGATCTTCAGGTATTTCAATCGATTAAAATAAGTCTATAAACATTGAAGTAACCCCTTGGTGTTCATAGATACATTGTTGAAATCTCGGAATTTAATAAAAATAATCCCCGTAGAAGAATTATAAATAAGAGTTAAAATTCCGGGATCGGGATTCTACGGGATCTCATCCTTTCTCTAAACTGAGTCAAAAAAAAGTTCTTAAATTTTTATTCAAATTGCATCTAGCTAACTCAAGCCGCCGAAGTAACGTTGACCTTAAGATAGTCGCGTAGTGTAAACTTAAAATTTCTAAGGATTGAAAGAACTGGTTGTGAACATTAAAAGCGGGAAAGCGTAACAAAGTAAAGTTTTAAAAAAGTATTTATTGTAGCCCAATTATTCTGATTTGATAAAAATAAGAAAGCTTTTAGCAATAAAGTAGATCTGAACTTTTTTTGTAAGTAAATTGAAGAAAAAGAAACTTTTTTAACAAGAGCATATAAATTAAATTATAAATGTTTTTTTTAATTTAAAAAAGTTTGGTTTGTCAGCGATATTTTCAAAAAGTCGTTTTCCAAAGATATTTACTGTAAAAGCGACAAACGTTCACCTATAGCCTGGAGGTGAAATTGCACTTGTTTATTAAAAACGTCAAAGAACATCAAATTCCCTCGCTATCAGTCTGCTCCGACTTCTTCACGACGGTTATTTAATCTTTAAAGAAAAGACAATTTATATTACAAAACATCAAGAAAGCTTTACTTAATAAACAAGTGCAATTTCACCTCCAGGCTACAGGTGAACGTTTGTTTACTTAAATGATTGATCCCTTTCTAACTTGTTTACAGTCCAGAGGTGATGAGATGTGCCGCTGTAATAATCTTTCTTATTGAAAAAATAACGATGCGACCTCGCTTTGATCAGTGATATTTACGTAATGCGTGAAATTAATTTCCTTGAAAAGTTTGTCGTTTAAACCAGTGTTTCTCAATATGGGCCCTCAGGCCCACAAGTGGGCCTGAGAATTTTTGAAATGGGCCTGAAGTTTTTATTGGGCCTGCATTAGGTCCCAAGGAAAATGTATGGCTAAAGTTGATAGTTTATCTGCTAATCTAAATTTATGAAATCATGACCTTAATGTTTAAGCGAGTACAAACCAATTATACAATATAATTAGTTTTTCTTGCAAATGTGTTTTTATATATATAAATTTTAAAATTTATTATGTTATTAGGCTAAAGTGTCTTAATTCTTAATAGCTCAGCGATTTAAGGTTGTGGTATAGTTTTATTATTAAAAGATTGTTTGATAATTGATTATAACATTATAAAACAAATGGCTTAATTATTTTAATTTGTTAAAACATTTGTTTTCGGTTTATTAGGATAATATCTAACGTTTCTTTTAACCCCCTGACTTTCCATAACGGCATCTTCAAGTTTGAACAAAAGGAAGACTGTCCGCAATTACCAGAAAGATTTTTTATTACTAGGCTTTTATCCATCAACTGCTGATTCTGAGAAGCCTGAATGTGTGGACTGTGGTTTAATAATGACAAATGATTCCATGAAAAAGTTAAAATTATTAGCTCATCAACAGGCGAAGCATCCTAGTTCTGTAGGGAAAGAGCTCAGCTATTTCGAAAAAAAAGTGGAGTTACGGCAGAAGCACGCTCCAAAACCTTTAGATTTCCTTTGGAAAAAGGCAAGAGATAATAATAGAAAGACACTTAAAGTTAGCTATATAGTAAGTGAAATGATTGCTAAGATGGGAAAGCCCCACACGATTGCAGAACGTCTAGTGAAGCCAGCAAAGTTGATTTATGCTAAAGAATTGCTAGGAGAACAAGCTGCTAATATTTTACAGAAGATTCCCTTGTCCAATGACACAGTAAAAAAAAGGGAAGATGAAATGGCAGAAAATCTTGAGGAACAGCTAGTGGAAAAATTAAAAGTTTTAAAATTTTTACTGCAAATTGATGAAACTACAATAAATAACTCTGTTTATTATTTGCCTATGTTCGATATATTGATGCAATGGTAATCCATAAAGAAATGTTATTCATAAACAAGCTGATTGACACACGAAGTGAAACAATTTATGCAGCTGTTTATGAATTCCTGCACAATAATGGGATTCCCCTGTTAAATCTATTGCAGATTGCCACAACGGTGCCAGTGCTATGACCGGAAGGCACAATGGTTTTGTTGCAAAATTAATAGAAGAGCCCCTCATATAATTACAATTCATTGCATTATTCATCGGAAACATCTTGCTGCTAAATCTCTCAATAATGACATCCAAGAGGCATTGAAAGTTGCAATTTCAGCAATAAATTTTATCAAAGCCAATGCTTTGCATGACCGCTTGTTTCAGAAACTATGTGAGGGTGAGGCACCAGACATTTCTCTTACACACTGAAGTTAGATGGCTTTTGAAAAGAAATTCCCTTGTTGAACTGTGGGACATGGTTCTTATCTTTGTTCATCACATGGAAACTAACGCTCAAAGCAAGAAACAAAACTGTAAAGCTGAGACTTTGTTTTCAACATTAAATAACAGTAATATAAAGGCAAAAATTTTTTACCTGGCTGACTTATTTGAGCATGTTAACCAACTAAACAAAACACTACAAGTGCGAAAAACTAATCTTGTAGATTGTGCTGAGAAAGTGCGCTCTTTTTTGAACAAATTAAGTCTCTGGAAGATGCATTTACAAAAGAATAAATTTGCCTTTTTTTGTAACTTGGCTAAAACTGCTCCAAGTCTAGGAGTAATCGCAAGCTGTGCTAACCACCTGCAAAACTTAAGAGATGATATGACCGGAAGATTTAAAGATATAATCGAAATGAGTCCACCAGGTTGGATTATAGATATGGCACACTTTGACGTCTTAAGTGAGAAAGACATTGATCCCATTATTGCTGGTAAACTTCTTGAACTAAAGGACAACAAAGCATTAATAGCCAATATTGAAAGGAATAGATTAATCGGATGGCTGAGCGTAAGATCATTCTATCCATTGTTATTTGAAAAAGTAGTTCCATTCTTACTTGGCTTTCCTACTACTTGGTTAGTTGAAGCAGGATTTTTTGCAGTAAATGATTTACTGACAAAGAAATCAATTGCAAATTGAAAAGAGAGGAGACTTACGCTTGAGATTGAATCAAGGTTTAGCAGTACAACTTAACAAGCTGATAAATAGACACAAGGATTAGTTTGGTCATTGACAATTTTACTGTATTGTTTATATTAATAAGAAAAAAACATTTTATGATACTCGAAATTTTTATTAAAAGTTTTGTGGGCTTAATATTTCTTTTGACAATGAAAATGGGCCTCAAGAGAAGAAAGGTTGAGAACCACTGGTTTAAACCAATGCTCCCCAAACTTTTTTTGCTGACGGCACCCTTTTAAAACCAAAATTTGCAAGCGTTTGAAATGATCAAAAATTATATTAAATTGTATTAACCCGCAAAAATACTGTACGTAATTGGATGTTTTATGGTCACACTAAATTATTTAATGCGAACAGTGAGCTTGCTGTTCTAAACACATTTTATCAAACCGCGGCTCAATGTTCGATATCGCAACACGCATTTCGCGGTCAATGTCGATCTTATTGCGGTATTCAGACTTGATTACAGCTACCGGTGAAAAGCCGGCTTCACATAAATACGATGTTGCAAATGGGATAGAATACGGAGAGCTTTACAGCTTACAAGTGGAAATTGAAATCGAGTCGTAATCCAGAAAGAAGTTATTTAATCAAGACTGCAAATGCTGTTCAAAGTGAGGTCAGATGAAAGATCGATGAATTGTTCAGCTTCAAGAGATGTAAACCCTTGAGGTGCAATTGCATTGTCAACAAAGGGATTTCTTATCCACTTGTACTTATCCATGTCTTCAGAAAACTATTTATCAAAATGTGAGATTAGAGAATCCAAATGCGAATAGATCGCATTCTTTACACCACAATGCAAGGAGGGATTCCCAGATAATGAGCTTAAATGTTACTTTAAAAGTGGAAAACTATCATACTGTTCTCCATTTTCTAACAGACCAGTTCTCCATAATCGTAGTTTTCTTTTAAAAGCTGTAAGTTTGTCATAAAGTTGCAGGATGTGAGTATCCCTTACTTGGAGTGAGATAAATACGCCAACTTAAACCGGAAAACTCCATCTTTAAATGTAGTAAAAAGAGAATGCTTTTCTTCCTTCAAAAATATGATAATTTCACTTCTTACTTCGTACACACAAAAAAGAACCTTGCCTTTAGAATGCCATCTTGAATTACAGTAAAACAATAAATTATTGTGTTCGGCTCCGAGTTTATCGCAAAGACGTTGGAAAAGCCGAGCTTTCAGAGGTCTTGTTTTAATGAAGTTTACAATTTTGACAACTATTTCAAGCACTTCATTTAGGTAAGAACGGAGCTATTGCGAAGCCAGCGCCTCTCGGTGTATCAGGCAGTAAATCCATTTAGCGCGGGGAGCAACACCTTGCACTAACGCTCGTAACCCGCTGAAGCAACCGGACATAGCACGGGCACTATCAGCGCATAAACCAATACAATATTTCCAATCAACATTATTTTCCTCGAAAAAATTGTTCAGAATCGCAAACAAATCATGTGCTTTACAACTTAATAAGTGGGCTTGCAAAAGAGCAAATCTTCAACAATGTCGTCATTTTTATCAATAAATTGTACGTAGCAAATTAAGTTAGCATCTTTATTGCTTGTACTGATTGTTGCCTCATCTAACTGTAAGCTCAACTCATTTCGACGTATATTTGTTACGAGCTGATCATTGATATCATCAGCAGTTTTTTCGTTCCTCCTGCAAATAGTGTTGTTTGAGAGTGAAACGGTTTTAAGCTCTTGCGCAGCTGAATGCCCAATCATTGTCGAGTCTAAATCAATGCAGCGGGTAATATTAGCTCCTCTGCGATAGTACGCGGTTTTTTACATCTTGTGATTCTATGCGCAACTTCAGCTAGCAAGACGCTAGCTGAGCTTTGGCTGATGTAGACAAAAAGTTTGAAAACACAACCGATTGCTTCTTCATTTCTGACAACTTTCGGATAAAAAGTTCACGTGGTTTTACGGATAAATAGTTGTGGTTTATTGTAAGGTGGCGTTTCAGTTTACTGGGTAGCATGCATTGCGCAGCTGAGATTTTGCAACCAATCACATATTGCGGATACTCAATGCCTTTTTTCGATGACAATAAAGCCAAAATTAAGATAATCATTGCTGTATTTTCTAGTCTTTTTTTTTTATATTTGGATCAGTTTCAACCTGTCTTTTTTCAGGCAAAGTACCAGTAATAAATTTATCCATCACGAAACTAAAACTTTATATCCGTTAAATATCTTATAATCGCGTAAACTAGAGTCCCGCAAAATTTTATGTTTTATAAATAGAAATATACTTTATAAATTCCTTTCCTTCCCAGCGTTGCCGTTCCACAACACACATTTTCATGTTTAGTTTCTATCTCATTTGCTATATTTTGCAACTACGAGAATATTAGATCAAAAATGAAACTTTTACAGTGTCTGAAACAATTGTTTTTCTTGATTGATTTTTATCACATCGATACTGCCTAATCGAACGCACGTGGTTAGAAAGAGCGCAGATCTTGGTAAAACTTTGAAAAATTCATTCAAGAAAGAAAGAGATAAAAATATTTCAAAACAACCTTACATGAAAGCAAGTGACATACAATCCAACCTTGGCGTTGCTTTACATAAAAGGGAGAAAAATTTGTTCAAACAGGCCCTGCATTCTTCACATTTTAAATTGATTGTCCGTTGTTACAAAATAGTTATTAGAACATTTGGTCATTATGATTCGCAACTCTTTTATTAGGAAACCGATTAACATTCATCTTGCTAAATTAACTAATAAACGCAGCAGATTTCGCAAATCTACGCGGCGCCCAGTTCGGGAAACGCTGAATTAAACCACACGGGACGATTGAAGTTTGTTGTTGAAAGAGAAGCATCGCTCCCCTCAGTAAGTGATTATAACTTCGCTGAAGGAACAGTGATCATAATTTTGCTGAATGGTCAAAAGACCATTATTGTGCTGAATGAACAAGCTTTAATGTTTTGCTGAAGAAGTTTTGCTATGTTCTGCTGAGTTGCTGTGCTCATGTTTAACCAGATAAAAACTATAGTTTTTCTTGCCCGGCGTCAGAGATACGAATTTTTATATACGGTATATGGATATTTGTTAGACTTGGGAGGATTTTGCTGACCATATCCGAGAAGTTCAGCACTACGAAGACAGAGAAGGCAATTGAATTCCATTAAATTTTTGGATGAGCCAGCTTTTTAGACAACTTAATTACGGTTCTTTATACGAAAATTAAATTCATAACCACTTGATGTATCTATTATAGACGGTTATCACTTGCTTCTCTCCATGAAACAAAACTATTATTGAGGTTATAGATTTAATTGGTTTCAAAGAATTGAAAATTAAATCTTACTTTTCTGTCAAATAGTTTTTGAAGTTTGAGATTTGTTCTTGTTGGCTTTGCTTACTGAGCTAAGATCAATAGTTTAGTTAATGTGGTCTACGAAAACTAGTTTTTTTATTGATTTTTTTGAAGAAGTGAAAAGCTATTTCAGCATTTCCTTAAAAAATTACTAGCTTGATTTTCGCCAAACATGACGACAAAGCCTAATTTAAAGAATTCAGACTAAGCAAGAAAAATTTAATCATCATTTAATCTAACAACAATAACGCGCTGGTTCTTATCTTCGTTTATAGATATTTTAAAATTTGAATAAATTTATGCTGATTTTTTTAATTGGGAAAAAAACTAATTGTTTTTGTTCAAAATGCAACTAACAAATTTGAACTCTTTGTAAAAAAATTGTCAAAAGCCTATATCATTGTAATTTGATATCATCGTACTTTGATGACATATGATATATGATATACATATGAATATATAATGATATACAGTAAACCCTCGATTTAACGGCCCTCGATTTAACGGATTTCGGATTTAACGGACATTGAATTGAGCTGCCAAATTTTTTAATTTTTTGTATTTTTTGAAATAAATAGCAAAATATTTGGTTTTAAAATACTTCTTACGTGCAAGCAAGCGTGCAATGCATATCATACAGCCTTGGACACTAACTTTCATTATTGCCCTATTATGCCATACTGTAATTGCAATTAATGTATAGAGCATTTTTTTAATTTCCGATGTATTGTTTCATAATGGGCTTTGTTTCAACAATGGTTAGGCAACGATAGTGTGAGTTTGTGGTTTGACTTTCTTTTACAGTTTAGCTTGCTACAGCCTTCATTCCATTTAGCCTTTGTACAAGATGAGCAGCAATATTAACAAATCTGTAAAGCGTAAGCGTGTAAATTTATCTGTGGTGAAAAAGTTAGAACTCATTAAAGACATCGAGAAAGGAGCGACAGTTAAAAGTGTTTGTGAGAAATACGGAGTAAAAAAGCAGACTGTCTCTGACATTAGGAAGAACAAGGAAAAGCTGGAAAAATTTGCAGCCTCATACTGTATTGATGCCGCGTCTTCTAAGAGTGGCAAAGTTGGGAACAGAAAGCATATGAAAACAGGGAAGGAGGAGTCTTTAGATGCGGCAGTTATGAAATGGTATGTGCAGGAACGCTCCAATGGCGTTAATGTGAGAGGAACCGAGATATTGGCAGCTGCAAGAAAGCTTGCTGCTCACCTTGACTTTAGCGATTTTAAGGGCAGTGAAGGGTGGCTCTGGCGATTCCGAAATCGTCACGGATTGTTTAACAAAGTTCTTCATGGGGAGGCTGGTGATGCAGATGAGAGCAGCGTGGCCCCCTTTCGTGAGAAGCTGAAAAAGCTTATTAGTGATGAAGGGCTTTCTCCTTCCCAAATTTATAACGCAGATGAAACAGGCATCTTTTGGCGCTCCATGCCTAAAAATACCCAGATACGCACATGTGAGGAAAATGCCACGGGAAAGAAATCAAGCAAGGAGAGACTCTCAATTCTTGTTGGGTCTAATGCTACAGGAGAACACCGATTAAAGCTTGCTGTGGTTGGTAAGTCAAAGAAACCACGAGCATTTGCAGGTCTAAACATTGAGCGTGATTTGCCTGTCTTTTACTATCACTCCAAGAAAGCTTGGTTCAACTCCGCAATTTTTTCCAATTGGTTTTCAAATCATTTTGTGCCAGCTGTGCGCATTTATCAAGAAGAAGTGCTGAAGATTTCTCCGGACGAGGTACGCGCAATTCTTATTCTCGACAATGCTCCTGCACATCCCAGTGAGGATATTCTTTCCAGTGAAGATGGAAAAATTAAGGTGCTCTTCATGCCTCCCAACACGACTTCGATTCTGCAGCCAATGGATCAAGGAGTTATTAGCGCTATGAAGAGGCATTACATTCGCCGTTACTTGGATGAGGTTCTGGTGGTCATCGAAGATGGGTTCGTTGACAACAGGGGAGAACGCACTTTGGCCAACATAAAAAGATATAATATCCGTTCGGCCATTTTTAACTTTGCGGCAGCTTGGCAGGATCTTAGGCCTTCAGTTTTAGCAAACTCATGGAAAAAGCTGTTGGAGGGTGAAAACACAGAAACTAACTTCGAAGGAATCGAGGCAGTAGACTTTCTTCATATGCTGGAGTGCGGAGGAGAAGTAGCAACTTCCATTGCTGACGTCACAGATTGGCTTAGCGAGCTGCACCTGGATCCAGGATACGAACTTTTGTCTGAGGCCGACAAAGTGTCATCTGTGCTAGGAGAAGAGGAGAAAGAGAGCACTGACGATGAAGAGATAGCTGTCCCAAGAAAAAAGCTGTCTACCTTACGCACTTATGTTGATGCTTTGATTGATTATTCATCCTACAGTCAGCTACCTGAAATGGCTCATCACTATGGCAGTCTTCGAATGATTAAAGAGCTAATCATCAAAGAACAGCATATGATGGGACGTCAAAGAAAGATTACCAGCTTTTTTATTCCGCAAAGCGATTCTGGTCTCACGACATCAATCAATCCTGTACCATGCACCAGTCAGGAGCCTATGGTCATCTCAGACTCGGACTAAATTTATGTACTGTACTCTATTTTATACTGCATTGGTGCATAGGCTTCATATAAGATCTTGCTGCCAAATTATTCGATTTTTTAGGCGCAGTATGTTTCTGCTACATAACAATAATAAAGTGATTCTAACCAAAACGTGTATTGTGCATTTACACTACGTAAAATCCGTGTCTTTTCGAATAACGGACATTTTCCAATAACGGACAACTGCATTTCCGCATTAATCCGTTAAATCGAGGGTTGACTGTATATATGATATAGATATGAATATATATGATATAAAATATATATAATATAATATATCATCGTAATTTGATGACCTGCAATGGGCAAAATCGACACGATCTAGCGAGACCAAAAGTCACAAAAAATAGCACAAAAGCAGCGAAGCCTGACGTCACATCTGTTTCTAGCCATTACGTAATTTCAATACGTACCATTTGTATTCTTTGCCGTGTCTGACGCCAATCGTAAAAACCATTTCGACCAAGAGACAGGCTATTCCTATTGATAACAAGTAGAGAATATACGATGAAGGATATTGCAAGGACACTCGCCATAATGCAAAACCAGTGTGAGATAAAAACAAAAGCCTGGTTAAGAAAGCGGCAAATATCTTTGAGCGATTTCGCTTGATTTTTCCTGATGCATTCGATTTTCTGCGACTTGCCAAAGATGCATTAGGAGACTTGTCTTTCACGCTCAAAAGTTGCGATTTTGTATTGTCTGATTTTTTGTCGGTTATAGGCATAACACGAAACCAATTTTTCTGATTCGATTATATTTCGTTACAACACCTTCGTTTTAGCCACATTACTTAACTTAATATCTGCAATATGTATTCACAATTCTTTAGAACTTTTAAATGTAAAACAAATTTTAAATTTAAAGAGTTTGCCTTTTACAAAAATACTGGTAGGCTAGGGTTTAAAAACTAGCCTAATTCTAATTTCCAATAAGTTGAAGTTTTATTTATGTGAAGCCTAAAAGCTCTGACATTAATTTCTTTTCTCGATCTTTTTCAACTTGATTTACAACTTGATAATGCAACAATTAACTTAATTTTAACGCTGTCACTTTCAATCGCAAAAGCAAAGCTTTTTTCGATCGGTTACAGTCAGTTGACGAAGTTGTTTGAAACACCCATTTATTACGCAAATTTAAGGAATTTACCTTTTTTTCCTCACATGCTTCAAACCTACGATGCGTTATCTCGTTTTCAAGCAAAAAACCGTGAGTTTTTTGGGCGGTGTAGTTGAAATGGTTTTGTAATCTTTTAAGTTACAGTCACAGGGTAAGAGCCTTAAATTTGAAGTAAACATAGACCTATTATTCTATTTCCTGATTTACAGTAGACGTTTGCACAAAAAACAGAATTTGTAGTTAAAAAAAACTTTGCTATAATTTGAGTTGGTAGGCCTAAAAAAAATAAAAGTAAAATGTAGACCGAAATAGGAAAAAAATAGTATTTTACTCAAAGCACATTACAAATTAAGATATCAATCATATCACTGTTGATTTTTAAAAATAAAAAATCCGAAAAGCTTTGGAAAATTTGTAAGCAATGTTGCAGATATAAATAAAGACTCAATATGCGGCATATGTTCCTTGATAAAGCACAGCGATCAGCCGTGGCACCAAAGCAAACAAAGCAAACTTTATATGTATTTGACCATATTATATACAAGGACCTTCTTAGCTTACACTGTAAAAATATAACCAGATCGTCCCGATGAAGACATATTTTGGTCTACGAAGGCTAACGTGGCCGATCGAATAATACAGCTGAGATAGGGTTGCCATACCGTCCGGAATTGTGGTCAAAAAACTCAAATGTCGGGAAAAAAACGTAAATATCCGGAATTTTAAAATTCAGTCAATTAATTTTTAGTTAAACGGCTTAACGTGGACGTGAAATTCATATGTTTGATTTTGGGAAGAAAAGTGAAAAATCTGAGACCAATTCCAAGTGAAGTTTTTTTCTCTTTTTTTTTTTATTTGTTCTTCATCCTAGAATCTCGGAAAATTATATTTTGTCCACCCCTTTAAAAATTTTTTAGCTGGTACGCTGACGTCTGTCCGGAATTTCGATTCAGATATCGCAACCCTAAGCTAAGATATGAAACTAAACTAAACTCTCAAACAAAAAAACGGTTAAAAAAGCGAGAAACAGTTAGAGCTAAATTTGTAATAACTTTAATTTATTTTTTGTTACCCTTAATCAGGGTTATCTCTAAGATTTGAGCTTAATTTTATAAAGATTACCTTAGAAAATTCAATGTGCTTGTTTGAAACGTGCTTGTTTTATATTGTCGTACTTAGTTTTCATTATGGTAATAATCAATTAACGATGTTTTAATTTTCAATAAAATTTTTGCAGAAAACACATTTATTATCCAAGAGTTGAGTGAAAACCCAAAAATATTTTTTACTCTACATTAAAGGTCATTTTTTGGTTGAACATCATTTGAAGACCTTTTTTTGGTCTTTAGTTGATGCTGCCAGAAAAAAAAAAATTAAAACAACTATAGATAGCAAATTATGGTGCCTGCATTACTTTGGATATTTAGCCGTGCTTATTTTATGATCAGTTCGATGGTAACCCTATCTTTAGTCGAGTTCAAGCTTGTATAAGTGAGTTTTATTTTGTCTGCAGAACAAGACAAAATGAATAGCTCACCTCAGGCTTTGTTCGAAGTTGGTTGTTTAAAAAAGTTGGAGCCTTGATTTTGTCTAGTGACGTAAACACAGCTTACGTTAAGAGTTTTGTGAAAATTTTCTAACGAGCTCATATTTCATTTCATCTCTACATTTATCCTCCTGACTCACAAGAAAGCATCGGAGGCGCTATACATAAGCTTATCATACGTCCAGATTTTTAGGGTTTTGTCCCGACGCCCCGCCAGGTTAACATTATGTCACGATATTTCTAACTTTAAGTAAAGACCTTTTTTTTAAAAAAATCTACTTTTTGACGGACAAATTTTTTAATTTTAACAAATGTCCCGGTTTACTACTTCGGAAATATGGTATGCCTAACTATATATAGAATAGCTGCCAAGCAATTACCACGATCCGCTTCCGGAAATGCCAAGATATTGGTATCCGGTTGAAATTTTTAATTTAATTAGTTTTTATTCGAGATATGACTGAAATTTAGTACTGCTTGTCAGGATCGCCAAGCAGAGGAAAGTGCCGTAAAATATCTTTGCCAAGGACACAACGGGATGACGTCAATGGCGACCGTGCAGATCACAAGCACGGCGCTCTTAATCAGTCGACGAAGAAAAAATTTTAGCGTACGATAACCCAAAATTGCAACAAAAATGTTATTCTTTATTCTTACGATGAAAATTCTACTGTGTTTTTGGGAAAGACACTTTACGGTACTTTCCCCTGTTTGGTGGTCTTGGCAAGCAGTTCCAAATTTCATTCATATTTCTATTAAATTTCAAGCGGACAGCAATGTCTTGAAGTATCAGATATCTCCGGAAGCATGTCCGGGTAATTGCTTACCCAATGTATAAGCGCCTTTGTCGCTTTCCTGCAAGTCAGGAGGAGAAATAAAGAGATAAAGATAGATAAAATAAATATAATTTTTCACTCGTGGTTGAGATTTTGTTGACTAGTATGCACTTTTTTTCATTATTTTAGTCTTATCCCAGTGCTGCATGGTTTGCATGTACTCATTGCAACAGATGGTCAATACACAATACACGATATAGTCGACGTTTACAAATATTAGATTTATCTAAACCTGAATTCAACAAGCACACCGGAGTAAACTCTAGAACAATGTTTCTCAACCTGTATGCCGCGAAAGATTCCGGAAAAAATTATCTAGGAACGTCAAAATTTTACGGGTTTTTGCACGGGAAATAAATGAGATTCGGAGCGAAGACCGTTTTTATTTAGAAAGAACTGATTTTGGGAAGGAAATTAACAAGAGAGAGCGTGAATTATATAGGTAATGATCTTTTTTTTTCTTTTTTTTAGAAAACAGCATACTGTATTGTTGCGGTGAAAATGAGGAAATTAGAGTGGAAAATTGTGGCGAAAGCGTTTTTTTTTTTTTGAAAAACTTGAATTTTGAGATGAAAAGTAGGAAATCGGTACATAAAAATAAGTGAAGACTTTTTTTTTTACAGATTACATAATTTTGGGGGCAGAAATCAAGAATCTTAGCTCAAGCGCGCCGCGAACTTCGGAAGATGCCAATTATGTGCTGCGGCCAGAACGGAATTTTGAGAAAACAGCTGATTTTAGGTACGAAAGCTAGAAATCTGAACACAATTCTGGGAGGCGAAGACCTTTTTTTTAGAGATCACCTGATTTTGGGAACAAAAATTAATAAAAGTGCCGCGATTTTTAAAGAATTTCAAAAATGTGCCGCAAACGGAAAAGGTTGAGAAACGCTGCTTCAGAAGGTTCAATGCGTCGATTTTCATCACTTCATAACCGGCTTGAAAGTTCTCGAAACAATTTACCGTCAAGCAGTTCTTAAAGTTCTCATTGCAACAAAGCTAGAAAATACACCGCTCGACCAAAAGCTTCAGCATCACTAATTTTAATTCGTTTTGAGTCTAAATGAGAGTCGTTAGTCGGAACTCTAAAAAAATGCTAAAAATTAGAAGAATTTTTCCAACTCCAGTCAAGGCTCCTGTGTTTAAGACTTTGCTAAAGGAATAAGCGATTATATTCCAGCGCAGAATTCCTGCACTTACATTGCAGCAAAGAAACAACTTTGGAACAAGCATCTCAATTGTAATTGCGATGTTTCAAACACAGCCTGCCGCAGGTATTTTTAACGTTTATAATCTTGTCTCTTAAAAATCAATACAAATATTTTTGGGCCCAGTAAGAGATTCAGTTATTTACAAAAACATGTAGGATCAAAGTGATGACCTTTTTTGTCTTCAACTAAATTGGTGGTCGAATTCTAGTTAGCATAAAGTTGATTTTAAATAGTTGCACAGTCCTTAAAAAGAAAAAGAATTTCAGTTTAATTTAAAAGCGAATATCAAATTAACTTTACAGCAGATCATTATCAAAATAGTTCATGGGAAAGATTTTTTTACCCGAGTTAAAAAATTATAACGAAATTATTTTCTTGTATTTGTAAAATCACGACTGTAAAACGAAACGCCCTGCAAATCAATGCGACAAAAGCTGCGCCCATGTATGGTCCAATTCAAAGTGAAGAAACACGCAATCACTGTCCTGTCTCTGTTGCGCCGATTAAAAAAAAAACGATTGTCATGTGCAAAGCAAGTCCAACAAACTACAAGGTACAGATGAGGTACGTAATTTCCTTCAGTAAGTTTCGGGCTGTCTAATGTATTGTCGTGAAAACTGATAAAAACGATGAGTTTTAACAAGTATCTGTCTAAGGGCTCGTATCCACTACGAGTGTGGAATGGAGTATTTTTTGTTTTATTGCTTTGCTTAGCGCTCGCTTAGATTTTAAGCGCAGAAAGATTAATAAAATAAAAAATGCTCCATTCCACTCTCGTAGTGGAAACGAGCCTTAACTCTTGTTTTCTAAGAACAAGATTCTTGGCCGCATAAAATGATCAAGGCGAGAACGAATTTGTTGCTGGAATTAAATTGTTTCGAATTCAAGTTATTGAATACGTCATCGTGGCTGCGACAGTGCGACTGTTTCTTTCGCAAAACAAGCAAATACAAAACAGTTAAAAGAATAAAAACGATAAAAAAACAGACAAAATCATCGCAACTCGGCCGTAACCGAGTTCTAACAAACAAAAATCCGAATATTAGGAAGCTCCCCGCTACTTCTCGACTTTGTAAATCTTCAAAAGCGGACTGTAAATTCTATCTTCCTGCGCATCGCGCATTTTCTCCTCCAGTATGGTCTTCACGAATTCCTCCGCCGTTGTCACCGCGATACCGACCCTGCGATGCGTGTTCCAAACGCGATCCGATTCTTCGTTTTCTGCAAAGCCGAATAAACGTTGGCAGTTGGCACAAGCAACAGACATTGCGCGAATATGGAAGCAAAAAGCACGTGAGGATTAAGACAAGCTCATCTTAAAACGGGGTTCCCCAAATTGGAGCACGCGCGAGATGTTGTGGAGCAGTGATTTTCACTCCTTTTACGAAGCAAATTTCGATTTTTTTTACTACGAATTTGCAAATCAAAAAATGTGCTCCTTTTATTGATTAATTTTCTGCACTCTTAGACGCTCGCATGTTAAGAAGTTGGACAAAGTTAAACAAACAAACTACTTAAATATATATTTAAAGGCCTGAAATCAATCTTAAGAAGCGCCATATTATACTAAATATTACTCTAATTTTTTCCCTACGAATTTGAGACTTTTAATATTATTGACGTCATAATAGGTTTATCTGATATAGTCGGTGTTCACCAATAAGTAGGACAAAAGAATCTAATAACCTTTAAGTTACATAATTAGGAATAAAGGAAAAAAAATTTGCTGATAAAAGGTAAGTCTAAACATAAAAAAAATAGAAATTAATTTGATATTTTTAAAAAATTAGAGAAAAATTTTCCTTGAACTCGCTTCTAAAATAGCTTGAAGTATGTGAAGTATTTTGTCAAGCTACAAACAGAAAAAATGAAGCATTCTTTCGAGTAAGCATGTTGGCTATATACATTGAGTTCATATGCTAACTCAAAAAAGCTAATGTTCAAATTGCCTACTGTAGTTTAACTAGGAACAATTTCGCGCCAAAAGTAGATATCCACTTTGGTGATAAAATTAAATAAGCAAAAAAGCGTTTGCTCATCTAGAGAAATGAACTCATGCCCTTTTGATCCAGAACCAGTCGCTCACGCAGAAAGCCACCAGAACTTGTGAACTTCATCGAGCCTTCACCTGTCAGTACGACCACGTGTCGCGTCATCGCGACGTAGTGCATCTGCAAACGAATGGCAGCGTCGAACACTTCTGTCGTGGTCGCATCGTTCGACGACTCGTCCGTGACTGTCACGTCGATGACCACGTGACTATGACGCTCGATGACGTCCAGCAAACTGACCGACGCGCTCTTCAAGCTGGGAATAACGTCATTCCGAACCCTGAACATAGCAATGAGGTTTTACCAGAAAGTTCTAAGCGAGTCTTTTTACATTTAGATCACGACCGATTCGTTCCTTGACAAAACAAACAAACAAATTCATCACTTACCTGTACGACTTTAACTGTCTAAGAATGTGCTTAGGGAGTGCAAGACGCCAGTAGGGATTTCCTTTTCTCTTGTTCAAGCTGAGCATCCACGATAGCAAACCAATAAAGGTCACTAAAACAAAAGTCACACAATATAAGAAGTCATCTTCAGAAGAAAACTTGTTCTTCATATTTCACGGCAGAGTAGTTGAAGGCGATGTACAAGTTAAAACCACCACCGAAATCTGATTGCAAAAGTTGATACCGACCAAAAAAAGTTAAAACAATCATCATCATCTATTTTCGCACCGAAATAACGTTTGTTTCTGCTGGCAGGGGTCAGCCGTTGTTTGCACCCGTGCTTCCATTGTTATCTTTTCTTTGCTAATTCTCGTTGCACCCCCTTCTCATATCTATCTTCTCTTGTCTTTCTTAATAACCCTTATCCGTCGTTTCTTAGGTCTTCCCTGCTTCTCACCTTTAACAGTAAGTTTCATAGCCATCGCTGGACGTTTATTAATGCTCGCCCTTGCAACGCGCCTAAATTACCTCAGTTTTTGACTTCTCAAAAATTCCTCCATTAATTCAATGCCAGCCATCTTTGTACTGTCTTGCTTTTTACTCTATCCTTCAGTGTCTTGCCACATATCATTAGAAGCATTCCTATTAAGGTAGACTTCAATTTTCTTATATCGTTTACCTTTACTGGCCAGAAATTTTGCTAGACTAACTCATTGCACTTCAGATATGCATTTTATATACTGAGTCTAGAGACAAACCCTTTTAATCGAATATCCATCTTATCTCTAAATTACTTAATCATAACTCTCTTTATTTCTTATCCATCCCCAATCCTGCCTGCGACAAGTCTTTCTGTGGAGCCGAAATGATATCTACCTCCGTTCTAGTAAGAAGTGCACTTTCTTTTCACTTTCAATCGGTATGACCTTGTAGTTATGAAGTCATTTCACTTCTCATATCAGACTACACATCTCTGGCTACAAAACCATTAGAAGATTGAATTATGGCTGAAGAGTGGCCCCATTTCAACAGAAAAACTGGACAGTGCAGTACAAACGATGTTTCAGTATGATCTATTCTACTTTTGCCAGGCCATAAACGAGGCCATAACGTCTTTAGGACTCCGAGAATGAAAAGCATCATTTACCTCTATTATCCAGAAGTACTTGCACAGAGACCGGCATGATGATCCCGAATTCCCCCGCCATGATGTTTGTGTACTTTTTTGTGTGCACTTCCTCAGCACTGTCCACTTGAATAAAATTCACCCTCGGGCCAGCACACTTTAACAGCGACAGATGGGGGAGGACGGGCATAAGTTCAAAATCTTCTGACCTGAAGAGATCACATAAGTCACAAATTTTAAAATAAATCAATCGCCCGCAAACCGGCTAAGACCGGAAATTACCTGATAACAACCCAGAGGGTGTGATCGCCGAGCGCTCGGTCGAGCATGTCGCGCGTGACCGGCACGAGCACGCTGTCGTCGGGTGGCACCGAACAGGCAATCGCATCAGCGATGTCGTGCATCTGGAAAGATCGCCCGCTCTGCACAAGGACGGCTGATATGCGCTTGCACTGCGGGTGGTCGCGCGGGTCGAAAACATAGAACGACTGACGCGGTTGGACGCCGGCGGTGGAAGGCTGCGGCTTCACGTGGGCGATCTTCTGCGTCTTTTCGACACAAATTCCCGCATCCTGCGCCGTAATCCGATCGCTTGAAGGCGGTGGCGGCGTTTGGTTGATGTCACGGCTCGACGTCACGACGTTTTTGCTTGTCGCTGGCCTGTCAACGTCGGTTCCGCGAGCGCTTTGATCCTCCGCATCTGAAGCTTTGTCACGCGATGATTCGGCGATTCGCTTCAAGATTTGCTTGATTTCGTCGCTGATCACTACTTTCGACAAGGCGGCTCGCGACAGCGGCTTCAGGAATTTGTACGATTTCGAGTAACTTTCTTTAACCTTCGTGGTAAAGTAAGGATTGTATGTATCGTCGAGCGTGGGCGTGCCGGTGTCACGGGTGTAATCGATCTCTGTTTTATCTTCAGCCGAAGTGGGACGCACCTGCGGCTCCACAACCTGGATCGGTTGCGATTGCTCATCAAAAGAGGCATGGATTCCGGTTGTTTCTAGTTTCTTGTCGCCACCGATGGTCGGTATAGGGAGGCCGGGTTTAAAGGTCACTGACTCTGTCTTTAGTTCAGGTGTTTTCGGCGAAATTACGTGGCTGTCCGTTCCTGGTCCAAAAGTGCTTGAAATCGGTGAGTTGAATTCAAAAGTAGTAGTCGTTGAAGTAGAAGTCAGTGGTTCCTGTGTTTTTGATGCAGGTTTTTCTAAATCTGTCTTAGGCACCTCGGATATAGAAAACGAAGTCAGTGGTTCCTGTGTTTTTGATGCAGGCTTTTCTAAATCTGTCTTAGGCACCTCGGATATAGAAAACGAAGTCAGTGGTTCCTGTGTTTTGGATGCAGGTTTTTCTAAATCTGTCCTAGGCTCCTCGGATATAGAAAACGAAGTTAGTGGTTCCTGTGTTTTGGATGCAGGTTTTTCTAAATCTGTCTTAGGCACCTCGGATATAGAAAACGAAGTCAGTGGTGCCTCTGGTTTGGATGCAGGTTTTTCTAAATCTGTCTTAGGCACCTCGGATATAGTAGAAAACGAAGTCAGTGGTGCCTTTGTTTCAGTTGCAAGCTTTGGGAGGCTTGTCTTTGATGTCTCGGTTGCAGATGAAACAGAAGCCGGTAAATTCTGTGTTTCAATGGCAAGCTTAGGCGTGTCCATATTCGATGCTTGGGGTTTAGGAGAAACCGAAGGCAATGGCTCTTCCGGCACGTTCGGTATCGCGGCTTCGGATGCAGTAGAAGCAGCAGCAAGAGATACTGGGCTTGGACTTTGAGAAATAGGCTGAAGAGCCTGCGGCTCGCTAGTAGCAATAACACAAAAATGAGGATCAGGATCGCTGGTTGTGGTGGCGCTTGACTGGGATGCAGTTGTCACCGGTTGAGCCGCAGCATCATTGGCGTTTCCAGAGCTTTCTCGAAGTTGCATCGCCAATTGCAAAAGCTTCGTTGAAAGAGCGTCAGTCGATTGCTGACCGTGACGTACACTCTTGACATTTTGAAGCACTTGGTTGATCTCGGAAAATATGTCTTCTTTCGGATGAGCGGGCGCTTTTTCAGCGCTCGACAATGGGAGGTTCGAAGAATCGGTCGTTACCGGCGAAGCGGTCCGCGTTTCGTCACTCGCTTTCTCTGGGCTTGGCGTCATGATGGCACTTGCAGTTACGACAACAGTGGAGGAAGGTAAAGAACTTGACGCAAAAGTCGACGTTGTAGCCGAGCTGGTAACCGTAGCCGGACCTTCGTCCGACTTATCTGCTTCAACCGAAG
Source organism: Diplosoma virens (assembly GCA_963680785.1). Lineage (NCBI taxonomy): Eukaryota > Metazoa > Chordata > Ascidiacea > Aplousobranchia > Didemnidae > Diplosoma > Diplosoma virens. The sequence goes on from OY796896.1 coordinate 16,390,035, forward strand.
TCGAAGCAGGGTCCCGATGTAATTCGCTGACTGCTTGCTGCTCGGCATCAGAGTCGGCTGCGGCAGCGGCTGGTTCGCTTTGATTCGATGCGCAATTGCCCATGTGACCTTGTTTCTTGCGAAGTTTCTGCTGTTGCTTGAACTTCTTGTGAATTTGCTTGATGTAATTTTCGGGTAAAGCAGGCGCAGCGGTGGAAACGGGCGGAATCACGTTTTTAGAAGACGAGCAGACGTTCACAGTGGTTTGTTTCGAAGGCGCTTTATCTAAACTCGAGTTTTCGTTGGCTTCATCGGGCGTCGAAGGCAGTTTGCTTGCATCGGACGAAGACGGTGCACCGATTTTATCGTCATTTGCGGATTGAGGAGGGTGATCGCTAATTGACCGTTGGTCATCGGTAGCGAGCGGCTTAACAACCTTAAAGTTTTCATGAAAAAATTTAATGCCCGATCTTTCTGAAGCATTGGGTCTTGCGGCTGACGCAGCAAGTCTATTGGAGAGAATCGCGCTGGGCTTGTCAAAAGCAAGTGGCGCTGAACCAAAGTCTGTGTCGTGTAAAATCCGCTTGTCATCTATAACGCGGACCATTTGTCCGGTGTTCTTCGTACCGCGGGTCCCAGCTTTCTCCGGTTGGCCATGGGTTTGGCCTTGAACTCCTCGAAGGATGCCACGCGGCTTCTGGGGGGTGGACCCGGTATCGGTCGAAGGCAACGCCGCGGGGTCGCACGCCGGGACTATTCCGAGGAGGCGGAGAATGCCGGTAAGCTCTTGGGTGGAGATTTCGCCAATGTTCTTCCCTCCGCTGGGAGTCGTCCGGGGATCGAAACTCGCGCGGCGGCCCGACGTCGAAGTGGGACGAATGATGGCGGGGCTCGTCGCGCAACTCTCGGTAGAAGTGGTTCCGATACTCGTCCGATATTCTCCGACGTCGAAGATCCGATTCCCACTCCCACTCCTCGTGCCGGCGATCGTAGCGCTCACGCTCGCGCGGTGGCCGGTGTTCGACAGGTCGGGGTCGATAGGCTTGTTCGTCAGCGAAGAACGCGGCTTCTTCTTTATGGCTATACCGGGAATCGACGCCAAATCGATCGCGCCTTGGTAGCTCGACGTCTGATTGTCGGTGCCAGTGCGGTTCGTCGCCGTTTTGCGAGGGGTCGTCGATCCAGCTTTCTTCTGCTCGAGGCTTTCGGACGGGTTGAAAAACTTCGCTCGCAGGCGAAACTTCCGCGACGCCTCCTCGTCCTTCGGAAGCTGTTCGACCGCTTTCTTCGAAGGCGGAAAACGATAACTCGGGAGGGGCAGGCGGCGGGGTGAGGGATGGGCCTTGTTCAGGCGCGGATCTGAAACAAGAAAACGTCTCGATGGTGACGGTGAGGTACGAACACGCGAAAAAAACAATCCAAGCTCGAATGATGAAACAATGCAAAACTTTGTTTTATAAAATCATAAGACAGCAGATGAAAAGATCAGTTCGGCTTCTCCTGAGCAGCAATATTAGATCTTTGGTGTTTTATAAAACAACAAATTTTTTCATTGCTGCAATTCACAAGCCAAAACATTTTACGAGTCTGCTGCACGATCTTCAGCCAGCTATTTTCAATTTAAAAGATTGCAGCTTTTACATCGAAGTGAACATAGTCAAATATCACATGGTAGATGGGTTGTAGGGTGGAAGGTGGAAAAAACTTGGGTAAAACAAGTTTAATCGATAATTGAACGAAACTTGTAGTTTAAAGATTATTATCGAGCCGTGCAAACGCCGAAAATTTTTAATTCGTTAGAAATTGGCAGGTCAAGCTTCAAATCAACCCGTTTCGACCGCAAAACGTAAAAAATTTCTCGCACACGGCACATCCGGCCTGTCATAGCCATACATGTTTGATAAACCTTGTGGATGTCCGGAGATAGGATCAGGATGCTTGAGAGAGTCGACAGACAAGTTGCTGACAACAGGATCCATTTGGGGTGAACCGTTGGATGAGGATGTCGACTTGAAAAAAAGAATCGCAATGTAATCACAAAATGACAATGTGAATCCTATTCGACACAGCAGTACAAGACAAGACTGTTTCACGAGGCGAGCTTACAGTTCAGTTTGATTCGATTTTTCCTTCGGCTCTAAAAACGAACCGTTGGTTTGCTCAAGATCAAAGGAGCAACTTCACCCAAATAGAAGCCGGCTCTTACTTGATTGGTCAACGCAAAGTTGACGTTGCGATTATATTATTTAAGGAACCTAGACCAATTTTAATGTTTTTTTCCTATTTTTAGAGTAGCTCGTTCAAATACTCAAGACGATGCGGAGGTAACATTACTAGACTTAATAAAACCAGCCGCTAAAATTCACTTATTTTCAAGTTTTGCGAACATAACCTTTTTGCGGGATGCAATAACGCAAGCCCGAAAAAATATCGTTCAAGCCGAGAAGCAAAAGTATTTTTGCTTATTCTTAAAAACGCTTTTTAAAATGGAAATACTGGGTTTATAGCAAACCTTAGTTTACAAAAAAAAAAGCAATTTACCAGCACACCCGGTTCTGGCGATGATTCTCTCGATGCATTCACATCTCCTTGAGGAGCCTGAAGAAAGTTGTCACATCAAAACATATCAAGCGCCAACGATAGCTTAATCATCGGAAATTAATAAGGAGTATCTTGAAATCTTTTTAGAATGGTGAATTACGATTTTTATCTTTTTATGCTGGGACATTAATAAAATCAGGTACACGCATAGTTTATTTTACTATTAAAACCTTTTGGTTTATCACGAATATATTTTAGGAAAACCTATTTTACAATTACGTTAAAATTGTCCGAAGTACAACAGACGCCAGCAAGCGCCGAAGCGCCTAACCATTTGCAATCGCATCCAATTGCAGATGCATTAAGACTATATTCAAAACAATGGTTTCGTTTATTATTAAAGCAAAAAAAACGCAACTTCCAAACTGAAAAAAGGAGAAAACTTATTAAATCAAAAACTCGAATGTTCTTCGCACCTTGTCGGGCGGTGCCGCATACTCGTCGACGATGCTCTTCAGCTCACTTGGGATGTCCTTGCCGCTTTCGTTTAGTGTCTTAACGAGCACCTGGAAAGAAAAAAAAAATCACATTTAAGATTCGATTTTCACACGACCCTACCCCGACACAACCTGTATGATCGACTGCGTGGTGGCTTGCGCGTCATTTCCCTCGAGCAGCGCTGACGTCGCTTCCTCCGGCAATTTTCCATGAAGCGCAGTAACGAGCATGTCTGCGATGTCTTGCATGGACGAAGCAGAGGTAGAATGCGTTTGCTGAGAGGCTGGAAAAGAATATCGAGATCAGACGATGCCCCATTCAATGGCGGACCAGCAACGGGTCAAAAAAGGTAGTTCGCTAATTGCCTTGCTCAAGGGCCTCGAATCTTCATGCAGCGTATGGAAACGATCGTTGATTTTTCTCATGACGGGGTAAAGCAAGCTCCAGCAAACTACGCTTAGAATGAAATTTTTAGCCTAACAAAGTATTATTCATATAAAATTTAACGCTAAAGGTCAAAAAGCGGTTCAAAACCTTCTAAGATTGTTAGGGGTAACAAACTATTTTGCACTTCTACTGTTAAACAAAATTATCCATCCATATCTTGTTTTTTCTATTATTTAATTAAATAATTTTTTCCAATTGATTTGTAACATTATTCGAGTAGATCATGTTTTGAAGATTTCTTTAATTTTATTTCAGGTTTTTTTTTAAACTGAGCTTTTCAACACCAAAAAATATGGTTTCCAAAAAAGATTGCATAACACTGATTTAATTAAATCTCTTGTTTGTTTTTTTCTGGACACGAATCTAAGATTTATATTCTCATTCGGACCATCTACCGCCAATCTTCTTGGTCCATCCATAACACGAAAAATCAGCGCCTCGTAAGATATTTCAATGCGGTTCGAAAAAAGTACATGGATCTCTTTGGTCAAAATGATGCTTTTTCGCTTTATTAACCAGGGTATGATATGGTAGACCCACCTGGAAAAATATTGAATCGAGGGAACACCGAAAAAGGTAGTGAATCGACAAAACAATGCTTCTCTATCTTGCTTGTGATGTGATCACCTTTTTTTTTAGGCGTACACTCGACATTGAAGTAGAAGCTTGTTTAATGCTAGTAAAGATAAAATGACATGACATCTTGAGATGACGAAGCTTGGTCTATCGAGTAACTACCTTTTTTTCTTAAATCAACAAAATTTATTGCGGCCCGAACCTAATTTTTAAATTTGGGGATGCGGCCCACAAGTGATATCCGGTTTCCCATCCCTGATCTATATAAAGTCTCAATTTAGGCTTGGGTAAACTAAACAGTGTAAACGCGACACGAGAAATACGGGAAAGCTTTTCATGCTCGTAACTCTTGGTCAGATAAATAAACAACAACCAACCAATAAAGAGTAGACAAAAAAAAAAGAAACATTTATTTAAACACGAAAAACTGTAGAAGACTTTTTTTCATACAACCAAGAACTAGTTGCCCACCTGCGTTCGGTGTGTTCGTGGTTGACGATGATGCGAAACCACTGTCGGCGCTGCTGCTGCCGGGTGGAAAAGGCGATAAGTCTACGGGAGCAAACAAGCATTAAAAGTACGTTCGCGAGCAACGAGATAGCCGACGTCGCGAAAACAAACCTTTCGAAACTGTCGTGTCGTCAGACACTGTGCGGTCGTTCACGTGACTGGTGACCGTGTGCTTCGAGTCGGATGAAGCCTTATCCCTGTGCAAGACGTCACGGACCCAATTCACTTTCTCCAGATCAGCGGGCGACGCATCGCTGTCTTCGTCCCAGGTTCTGTAAGTCGTTTGATCGCATGAGCGGAGTGCCAGTGCTTGGTCAGGAACACACGATCATATTGACATTGTAACAGCGAGGAGTTAACTGTCTAACAACTTACTAATTATCACGACCCAAAACTTCGATGCGACAACACGTATCGCAATCTCAACATCTCGATCTACCCTAACATGGTCGTGTTTTACATAAAACACTTGAAGACCAATGTGAAATTGATAATAAAAGCGCGATAGAAACCCACCCATACAGGGCGCGAAGCATGGACTTCACGACCGGGTTGTCTTCGTGCGCGTAAGGACAGTCTTTGCTTGTTAGGAATGGAACTTGCTGACGGAACTCGACGGAAATCTGCCGTTCCTGTTCCAAATCGAAAACTTCCGAAAATCCGGCTTCTTTGGTGACGCGATGGGTTTTATCGAAACGCTCGCCGAAGCTGCGAAGACGCGAAACGTAGAATATGATGGGATCGTCTACCGCCGATCAACTTACACAAAATCCGGATGGAGCATGAGTTCTTCAACGCTCGCCGTCAGGATGATTTCGACCAAGGCTTTGAAGGACGGGCGGGACATTTTAATCGGAGGTGAACTTTTCAAGTCGACTTCGAGCGAAAGCTTTCGCTTTTCGGAAGCGGAAATCGACTTCGGGACGGACGGCTCGTTGATCGATAGTTTTGAGCGAGAAGCAAACGACTTGCCGCGATTCTCGGTCCCGATGTCGTCCTCGTCGCTAAACGTCGCTTCTGCGTCGCCCTCGACCGGGACATCAAGATAGGGGAGTTTTGCAGGCTTGGGATGAAAAGCCTTGGCGTCGTGGGAAGTGGCGGGCTTCAAAATTGACTTGTGAGGTTGGGAGGTAGTGACCTGAACGAGCAGGACAGAGGTCAAGGTGCTTGATTAAAACAGCCGCTAATCACTGCGGCCAGAAAGGCGGGTTACAGGGTTTTTCTATTCGTAGCCCAATTTCGAAGGACTCAAAAACAAACCCGTTTCGGTTCCTGAATGAGTTTCTCTTTGGAATAACTCGTGCAAGCAGATTAATGTTAAATCAATTTACTTGATGTTCATCAATAGGTATGCTGAGCGATAACGATAAAGAACGCTTTATTCGCATTTTCTTTGTTAAACGATTAAAAAACGTCGAGTTAAAAATTAAACAAACTTTGGTTTCTTTCGGTTTGTAATAATCCAAACGAGCTTGATTCGACGAGGACCAAAGAGATTTCACGGTTTCAATAAAAGTTTGGTAAGAATTCTTTGATGCAAAGTAGGTGATCGACTCCTTGTAGTGATTGTGGAGGAACTTTTCGGAGATCTGAAATCGTATAGTGAATTAGTAAGAAATCGATAAGCTGTTATGAAGTAGCAGTAGCATAACAGTAGCTCCATACTTGGAGTCGTTTCTTATCTTTCAGAACAAGAAGAAGCTTCTCGTGCTCCTCAGGAGGAAGCGTGCCAGCGGCAGAAGAAGATTCTATGTTCATGGAGCGGAGCTTCTGGTCAAGCTCCTCTGGAACTTTATTCTCTCCTTGAGGATCCCGACGCTTTCGTACCGTGACCAAATTGTAGATCTTCTGATCTGTAAAGACGGAGATTGTTAGCTCAGTGAACGTCCCTCGCCTAGATTAAAGACTCGACTTGTGAGAACAACGAGGGGTCTGATAGATAAAATATGTTGAAAGATATTTAATTATGAGCAAGGAACTCGTTCACAACCTTAATGTTTTTGACGTCAATTGATCAAAAATATGGACAAAGAGGAAAGTTTTTTTTTATTTTCTTCGCAATAAAACTAACTTGAGTGACTACGTGAAACGAATAGAATCAAAGGAGCTACAAATAGCCAGATCAAAGTGAAATCGGAAAACCTGCGAAACTTACCGTTAATTTTCGTCGTTAAAAGCTTCGGAGTGACAACGAGAATATGAAGAAATTGTGTGTTCGGCTTGTCGTTGTTCCCGCTCAGCGGCAGCAAGCCCATTTTGTTGACGGTGAGGTTGCTATTCGGAATGAGATAAACGCAGCTTGCCATTCGCAGAGGCACGACGGCGACCGCTTCTTCTTGCACGAGATGAGCGATCAACTGACGAAACTTGCCGAAGCCGGTCTCGTCCGCAGGAACCAGGGTGAAGATGTTGTAGTTTCGTCCTCGATACACCACTGAAAACCGAGAGAAAACGAGAGAATAAACATGGCCGACCATTTGTTAACGCTTGCAGCAGCAAAATCTCGCGAAAGCGGGTGATTACAAAAAACGAAACCAACAGCAAAATACTCGCAAGTCTGTGGCAGCATCAAACACGCGTCTTATACAATGGCGTTGATCTGACAAGCCGCATTGAATGAAAGGCTTTAGCGAATCTTCGATTGGGATTTGCACACTTGTGAATAATAAGAAACGTATGACAAATAATTAAATTTTCAATATTACTTATCTGCTATACCACAGGCATTAAACAGTTAATATACTTGTGAAACGTTTAGAACACAAGATCGGGTTAAAGCAAAAAACACGTGGCCTAACAGAAATCAGTAAAACGACAATCGGTTCAGCAACAAAGTCGGCAAAAAAGAACTTCTCGTCTTAACATTGATCTACGATTAAAGCCAGAACGAAAAGAATGACAACCAAGAAAAAGACAACTCGACTTGCCGTTGTGCTTCTTTCCAGACTTATTTAAAAGGGTCGCAGGAAGCTGCCTTGAAAAGTTGGCGACGGAGAGAAACATTTTAACGTTGATATTATTGTCCCTGTAAAGCAAAGTTACTGAATGTCAAGACCGATATTGACGAAAAGTGTCGAGGACTGGTCGAAAACAGCAGGAAATTCAACAGCATCAGTAGGAATACACATAATAACATAACATTGCATGACTGCAATAAGAAAACTTTTTATCTGTTTACAGAACCTCGCAAATTCATAAAAATCACTTTAAACAATAGAATTGAAGCGATAAGATTTTGCAGGCTGTTGAATAATAAAAATAGCGATATTAATAATAAAAGTAATAATAAAGAGCAAAAGTCTTAAAAGTTCAAAAATCATTTTCAGTCAATTAGCCCCCCAATAACGACAAGCATCATCGTTAAGTATACTTACAAAAAAGCTTTATTTACGGCCGCATCATTCTCAGATCGGATTTCAACGTTGCAAAAGGATCCGCCTTTAACTAAAAGCTTTCCTTTCCATAAACAAAACATCCGAACTCCGATTCCGGGAATAGGAACAGGATATTTGCTATTCTGATCGACTTCTAACGTCGAAGAATCCATCAAAGTTTGATAGCTGATTGAAATAAACGATTGTAAATTAATGTTAAATGAGTTTATGTCAAGGAAATGAAAAATATACTGCAGTACAAAGTATGAACTATACTAAAAAACTTTTTAGATTAACCTTGAAACCTCCAAGATTGTCAAATTTATATAAGTGTAGTGTAACCAAATAAAATTACTTAAAACGGTGGGGGCAAGTTCACTTTAAGAACACATTATTGTGGATTCAACTTGAATCAACAAAAACGAAAATTCAGCTACAGTCATGTGGAATATTTTATTCAACAAAACAGTGGTTTTCAGTTTTTTCACTCATTAACATTTGGAAAGCCAATATTAACAATTCGAAATTTCACGTGAATAACTAGAAGAGACATCATAACTTTAATCGAAGGCTTCAAAAAAAGTACTTAATGCAAAAGGCGATATTTTGCTATTTTGACAAAAAGAAAGAATTTTTAAAAAACAGTGTCGCTTCTTGATCTAAGTAACTTAATTATGACAAAAAAAGACTCTAAGTGAAAAAATATTTTATTCAAGCACGCTGTCTTTAAGCAAATGAAAACAAAACTTATAAAACGCTAACCCTTAGCCAAGCGGACATGCAAAAATAGCGACTTTTGTTACGTACGTGTCGCACGAACGAGAGAATATAAACCACAATGTGAGTAACATGAGAGTAAAACCTGTTGATTATTCGCAAAACGTCTTACAAAACAAAACAAGCCCAGTTTACAAGCCAGCAAATGCTACAGTTTCGAATAAGCTTGCTGCAGCTTCGGTGCGGAAGAACGCTTCGTGCTCGATTCCTCGATATACGCGAGCATTCACGAAAAACAAAGACAACCAAGACAGGCAGAAGCCTTTTTCGGTTGTTTTCATTGTCTATCGAGATTGCGAATCATCGGCAATATAAAGACGTATACAATAAGATGATTCCGTCGTACAAGTCGCAGAGCAATACATACTCAAAAATAATCCATTTAACGTTTTATTAAAACTTATAATCTAATATTGATAGAGTTATGGTGGTATTGAATGGGAAGCAATTAAGTTGTAATGACACATCAACAAAGTTTGTTTTAAGAAGCTTCAGAATAGAAAAGCTACCAATTACTTACGAATCTCTTTGTTGCCCGATCCGGTCGTTTTCGATGTAGGTGAAGTGGAGAATAGCATATGGCAAGATTTGCCGCGGCCTGTTCACAATATCCAACTCACCGTATTCATAGACATAATACTAAAAAAAAAATAATGGAAATTTTACATCGCTTAGCAGCACATTTTCAGCAAAAGCTACAAAACAAGTGCGGAATGCTGAGTCAATCGATGTTCTTTATTGGTATGGCAGATTTAAAAAATAAAAGCCAATCTTTGAGAATAAATATGGCGAAAATGTTCAAAAATTTAAATTAAGTGTAACACTATACCAGTCTGTGCAATCTTGAAAAAAGAATCTATAACTAATCCCCTTATAAAAATTAACTATCTCGGTTACTCATATCAACAAAACAACAGGGAACCTAAAGCAGAATCAATCAAACGAAAAGATGAAAGTAAATGTCTAATATAATGAATAAAAAACTTAAGGGTTTGACAAGGTGAACTTAAATATGAAAAAAAGCTTTGTGCATGGTAAGAATGAAGCACGTATTGATTTATTGGGATAATAACTAGCGTTAGAACAAACAGTCATTAATAACTCTAAATAAAAAGTTAAAACCTTGATTAGAAACTGCAAGAATGCACAAGAAACATACAAGGTGTCCAAAGTCCCAGTACCATTGCAAATATTTGTTCAAAAGACACATGACGTTGAGTAGCGGGTTGCGAGTCGGAAGGGTCAAGATCAGACTCCGAACTCCTAAATCGACTCCCAAATAAGGACAATAGGATCATGCAAAATACGATTTTCTCACAATGCAAATGTAAACTTTGTATGAGTGCACGCGGCGCGACGAGGTTCTCTTTTATTGAAGTTATTGCGCAACACTGTCGCGGGCGGCCGCGTGAGCTGCGCGGTTGACATCACTAATTGGACCTCAGGAGTCGGATTCGGATAAATTATTCCGACTACAATTCTTAGTAATCTTGAGAGTCCGCTCCGTCTCCGCAACCCAGTCGAATAGTGGGATTTTTTGTAGAATATTTTACATTGCTTCAAGTTTATATTCCTAGCACTTCATGGAATACGTTGGACATGTGCACCTCTAGTTGCCCGAAGATGTCAAGACGATATTCCATCTACCTGCGTATCATATCAAGATTTTGCAAGTTGCTAGGGTGAAACAATAGTCGTTTATGGAGGACCTTGCAAATGGTTGATTTGGGTAAAAGCACTTCATTAAAAAACGTGTTTATTCCTCGAAGACTTTTCATCTGACACTCATTGGGAAGAATCGTCAGAATAAACCGAGAGTAATCCGATTGTGCTTATACGCTAAAGGAGAAGGAGTCTGATTGGTTAAAAACGGCGACCAATCAGGAATAGATTTTTTTCTTTTTAATTGCAAGCAAGCAATAGATTTGTCTCCTTTTTTAGACTCCTTCTCTTTCCAATATAAGCACGATCAGATTGCTCTCAGTTCATTCTGACGATTCCTATTTAACATCTATACATACGATCTTCCTTCCATGATTTCCAGAAAGTTTGCTTATGCTGATGATTTAACATTGTTGCATTCTTCTGGAAACTGGAAGGACTTGGAGGGGACCTTAAGCCAAGACATGTCCACACTGTCAGCGTATTTCCAGACTTGGAGGTTGAAGCTCAGTTACACTAAGACGGTGACGGCAGCCTTTCACTTAAACAACCGAGAGGCCAAACGTGAGCTAAAAATCTACAACAACAGTAGACTTTTACCGTTCTGTCCAACCCCTACTTACCTTTGGGTAAAACTGGACAGATCGCTCACGTTTCGTCACCATTTAGTGGCATTGCGCAATAAAATATCCTCGCGCGTCACACTGCTGAGGCGACTCGTGGGCTCGGGATGGGGTGCTGGTGCTAAAACACTACACATAGACACCTTGTCTCTAGTCTACTCAACAGCTGAGTACTGTGCGCCAGTCTGGTGTCGCAGTGCTCACACTCGCCTCATTGACAGTGTCTTGAATGACGCCTTGCGCATAGTTACTGGATGCCTGCGTCCCACTCCAACGGACCAACTACCTGTACTCTCCAGCCAGCTGAGCTTCGCCGAATGGTTGCGACACTCTCCTTGGCTTACCGTGGATCTCTGAACCGCGATCATATCTTGCATGGTCTTTTAAGTGGGTCCTCAGATAATCGCCAAGTGAGACTAAGATCCAGACGCCCGTTTGTGCCAGCTGCGTGGAATCTTTTGGACAACCTTGCCAGACTTGGCATCCGCGCCTCTGAATGGACAAATCACAAATGGAAAACGGAGTACTATAAAAATGCTTCCAGGCTCCGTACTTTTGTGCCCGAGACCGGTGCCAGGCCTGTTGGGATGGGCTTACCCCGAGCAGCTTGGGTTAAGCTCAACTGCCTGCGGACTGGTGTTGGGCGATTCCATTCGTCCATGCACAAATGGGGTCTCGCTCCTTCACCGAATTGCGAGTGTGGCGCCTCTGAGCAAACCGCAGACCATGTACTAACAGCGTGCCCTATACATCGGGCACCACATGGAGCACGAGGTCTGACGGTTTTGGATGACGAAACTCGATGCTGGCTTAATGACATCACTGCCAGCATCTGATCCAGGCAGTGCAGCAGTCTGGGGTAGTAAAAGGATAAACTTTCGGCCCCAGTCCTGTTTGTGTCTGACCTGGAGTGGATGCCCTTCAAACGACGACGAGTGTCAGATGAAAAGTTTTTGAGAAATGAACACGCTTTTTAAAGCTATCTTAAAGTTATGTACCGCAATCGACTCTAAAAGCAATTCTTGTGAGACAAGACAGATGGACTTTTAAGGACTATGCTAAAATGCAGTTTGCACATAGTAAACACTTCTTCACTCATACTCTGAGGCACGTCCATAACACTATCACTCTCCTGAAAGTTTTAGAGATTCTCATTATGCAGGATTTGGAAGGAGAGTCTCTTTCGTATTTCCGGCGGAATTGTTATTGAATGTTAATTGATTTAGTTTCAGCATTTCATCACAGACATTCGGCCTGCTCTTTTGGTGTCGTCACAGTCTTTCAAATCAATCCAATGCAAATATTGAATAATGTTAATTTAAAATTAATATTAATTCAAACCGACATAAGTTTAATGCTACAAAAAGCTTGAAGATATATAGAAAATTTCACAAATAACCACAATACTCCATGTTATATGGTTTCTGAGCAATAAACATTTGTAACGGTACTGCGACTTTATAGACACCCTGTATAATGATATTAAATAATAGAAGTCGTAATTTTATATTGGAAAATAATCAAAAGCATGCACAAATTAATAGCAATTTATAATTTTTTTGTTGACAAAATGTTTCCCAGGCTTTCGGTTTTTCAGCAATTTTTAAAATCCTTGTTCACTTAATTTACACGAAGATAAAATCTCATATATCATAACAGAAACTTGCAATAGAAAAAAAACTTTAATGACAAACCATAGTTATGAATATGCTAAAACAGAGTAAAAGAATTAAAAAAATGTTTCAGGATTGGAACTAGTGGAAACTTTAATCTTTGGCATTACGTATAAAGTTCTTAATTTATAACTTGTACTTAAGTCAGTGAAGCAAAATAGACTATTTACTTGCAAAGCATGAAACGCTCGACTGTGGTTGGTCTTGGAACCTTCTCCGGTCCATTTAGTCAGGTGACAATCGTACAATGGAGTTGGTTCTTGATTAGTTGTTGAGCCTTTACTTTCAGTAACCAGTTTTGTTTTACCCTAAAACATCAATATTATCAAAATCTTAAGAAATAAGCCAACACGAAACAAGTGAGCGAATGTAAATATAAACATCGTTAAAAAGCAGTGTAAAAAAAAACCTTGATAAGCTTGAAAACGACTATACATCCAGAATCTGTCGCACTTAAAGGAGAAGCAGAAACAACGTCAGCGTGCTTGCAAACATAAGCGCCCAAATTCGGCTTTCCAAGGGAAATAAGACTACTATTTCCAATGTGAAGTCCATTTTCACATATTTTAGAAGCCTAAAAACAACACTTTTTTTTAAAATTACAATTATCAATTACGATAATGGTGAAAAAGAAAGTTAACGCGATTAATAGTAATGTGTTTATTTAAAAATAAAACTGCTTATCCTACGTAGCTCAAGACAGTGGTTTTATTTGTAAAGGTAACTACTAATTGCTGTATTACTTGAAAAGAATTCTACTGAATAATATTTCTAATATAGTAAAAAAGTATTTGTTAATTAATCAACCAAAAAGAGCACTAAACAATAGCATACGAAACTAGAACAGCTCAGAGTAAACAATACCACTTCTGTAACGTTAATGCAAAATAAATCATTTACACATCAGAATTCTTGCAATGTTTGGCACACACACACACACTACAGCAATCAATTTTTCAACCCCAACAAAACACCAACACAAAACCAGACACTATTTATCTGGAAATAGCCCTTGCAGCCAGTAAAAGTCATCTAACAGTGAAAATTTAGATTGGTTTTATTACAGAATAAGGGAATGGCTTAGTATCAGATTTTTGACAAGTTATAATGTAAATATGAAAAAAACCTACCTCAGTAACATTGAGTAAATGAGAGAAAACAAAACATTCAGATAGTTCTTTTTCAGTTCTTCCTTCGTCTTTCATGCTCTTTTTTTTGTCCAAAAACTAAAAAACCAAATGGTTACATTGATTTCATTTTTATCTGTAAGTGAGGAGTATACAACCTTTTTTTAGTGTCGTCAACATTACAAAGTTAATTTTGACTAACGGCCGCCAATGAGTTAAGGTAAAATATATTAAATTACATACTGTAAAATAATAAGTTTAATGAATGCTGTTAACTGCTACAGAAAAATGTTATGGAATGAAACTTGACAATTTTTTGACAAATTTAATCTAGTACAATTTGGAAAGCACTCCAATAAATTTTTTTTGGCTTTTCATGCTGGCAGATAACCTTTCTAAAAAACTGGTCAACCTAGGCTGCTATCATCAGAATAGCTGCTAATAAAATTTTACGTTAATACATGCAATCCACAATTTGTACAAAAAGTGAACAAAACCAGCCAAGTTAAACATTATTTGCTGCAAAAAAGAAAAAAAATTATTTAGGTTAAATTTGAATTGAGTTAGGAAGTGATGTACATAAATTATTGCTCAAAGCCCCATACAGACATATGGTTTTAAATAGTGCACTGTTAGTATAAGTAATAAAAAAAAGTTACATAGCACATTGACAAGACTAATTGAAAATTATATTAACACAATTTATAACAATTGTTTCTTTAATTATATAAATTGGTGGCATAAAATATTTTCATACGATTGAGAGAAAATACTATTAAATTATTATAACTACATCTTAAAACATGGTTTAACTTCTTTGCATGAAATTAATTGTGGTATTTATATACAACAACAAAAAAAAAAGAAAATATGATGAAAAAAAACTTTGAAATAGTAATGTCGACAAATAGCTACATTTAAAACAAGGCATGGTATTTAACAGTACCATGCCTTGTTTTAAACTAAATATTAAAAAATCCAGCAGTAATATTACCTCTTTTAAAAGAGTCTGATTGTTGACAAGTTCAACTTTTTGAATACATATGTGTCTTGAAGATTGAGGATATAAAAATGATGATTTTATAGCAGGATAAAGTGTGTGTGTATATTCACGTGATTCCAAGGGCAAAGAAGTTAACAAATCTATGTAATGAAAGAAAATTATATTTAAAATATTTCAATTTTTAAATAGCTCTTTTGATGATTTTATAATTAGTTTATTGAAAATATTGAGAACACAAACTTAGAAACAACTAAAAATATGTAACAAACTATAGAAAACTATTCGAAAAAACAGTAGTAGGGATTGTGTTAAAAACTTGTTTCAATCTCAATTAAATCAGTTTTCTTGCAATATTTAGTAAATTATGGTTATATACCTTTTCCTTCTGGTTGTTCTTTTTTCCGTGGAATATGAAAAGTTTTTAATTTTTCAAAATTATATTCAGGTTCTTCATTACTGCTTGTTTCTTCTTCCAATTTTCCTTCTAGAAAATATTGCAATAAAAGCAAGTTATAATTTTATATTTAATGATTTTTTATTAAAACGGTTTTGAAAATACTGTATAAAAAACTAAGCCACTTAAAACGAGAAGCACCAGACTTGAGTTTTGCTTTTGTTAGAGCTCATCAGTGATGCATATCTCACTGGGATTCAAACCAACAAGATGTTGTCTCACATACATTGGACAACACCACTAGACCACATGGTTCTAGGTACATTCCATCCTGGTAAATTTTACCCCTGTCACTTACATTCCAAAGTTTAATTGGAAACTGTGAAGTTTCTCTTCTTCAACAAAAACACTTAGTTTTTTTTTTATATAGTCTATATATCTTATGTTTATAATTATATGAAAACACTTGGCAAAAAATATTACTTGCAAGACGGGAGGCTTTTACTTTAGCTATGATTGCTTTTCTCTGCATTGCACTCGAAGATATTTGAGCAGACTGACCAACATTTTCCATCGTATATTTTAATCAAAGACTACACAAATATGTTAGAGCACCATTAAATAGGTTACTTGGTAATTAACCTATACAAGTACAGTAAAACTAAAATACCAAATAATAATAATAAAAATTTTTAGTCATGGTTAAATATTTAAATTAAAAAATTTACATTTTCGGGCAGTATTTGATACAATGCTTAGAAGTAGTATCAAATTAAAGACGCATGCAAAAAAATATACTTTTTAAACAGTACTCAGTGGCTCTTTTTATATAACCATAACAAATTTTCCTTCAGGTAATTTTATAGCTCTTATAAAAATTTCTATTGGTTTTCTTTTTTTATTCCTGTGATAAATTATTTTATTAAGTTTGATTCTCAAAGAATTTGTTTTTAGTTACCTTTCAAAAAGAAATTCAACTTAACCTTAGTCTTAACTTTATTCAAATAACATTTTTATCTAATTTAAATGAAATCATAAGAATTTTAAAATTATTTTTAAAAATCTGGGTTGATGTTTCCCACTCTTTTTTAGTCATTGTCCCCTTTCAAAAAATTATCAAGCCTATAGACCATTAAATTAAAAGTGATCTGTCTAACAATTTCAAAAAGGTTTTGGTAACTTTGTACAACTTCCCAAGCATTTGCAAAGCCCCTGAACTTTTTGATGGATCCTTGATAGGAAACCACTGACCTAAGTTAAAATGAGACATAATGCTTTTGTAGTATTATAAAAAAAATTATAATACAATGATATATTCATTAAAACTAACATTGTAAAAACAGCCAGTAAGAAATTTATTTCAATCACTTGGAAATAGACATTGCCAAAAAAATGAAAAAACAATTCAAAATATTTTTCACCACAAAACTGTCAAGATAGGTTTCAATAAAAGCTAATTACATATTTGTTAAACCTAATTATATTATTTTTTAAATATAATTCAAATCCAGATAAGCATTTAATATAAGTAATTGTTTAATTATAATGCAAAATCTATTTATTGTATAATTAAATAAGATGTTGAACACGATATACTATTATGTACTCTATAAGAAAAAGCATTTAATATACTTGTATTAATATTAGTATAATTAATAATCTTTATAATTTATTTAATGTTTTTTTTTATTACCATCATTGCCAGCATTTGATCCAGGCAGTAACAGCAGCCTGGGGTAGTTAAAGATAAACCCTCAGGCTCCAGTCTTGTTTGTGAATGAACCAGAGTGGATGTTTTTCTAAATGACAACAATGACAAGGAAGACAAAACCTTATGGTGTCTAATTTATTTTATAAATAAAATGCTACCTTTAGGAATGAATTTGAAATAAAAGAAATAGGTTTGAAAAAAAATGTCTTGAGAGTGAAAACTTATACTGGAAATAAAAATCAACCAAAAAGCACTTTAGCCAAATTTTATTGAAATAGTGCCTAAACAGTTTTAGAAATAAACTTTTCAATTAACCATAAACGACAGCTAAGCTTTTTCATATAATTTTTATTGTTCTGGTTAAGGCTTTCCACTTAATAAAAGTCACCATTGCAAGTAAATAGCATAACCCCATTTAATAAATTGTCCTGAAGTGGTTTTTCCACAGGCATATTAAAAAAGCACTCAAGGTAAACTGAGCAATAAAGTCTTTGCTTACAAATCAAATTGTTATCACATCAAGCTATTCTACAAAAATACTAATAGCTTAGCTAAAAATAGCTAATACTTAAACTATTCAAATTCTGTTTTTTAAATTATACAAGCATGCAAAAAATTTTTATGGAATAAAAAATCTCAACAGCCTGTTTCACCTTTACCCATTCACAGCTCATCAGAAAGTAACTCTGCAACTCTTATTTACTAATTTGTTAATTTGTTTTAACATTGCCAATATATTCAATACCATATTAATTATTTTTACATGAAGGTATTTAAACTTTAGCAAAATCTTTTGTCATCATTTGAAATCAAAGTTTAGACAATTTTAACAATAGTTAAACTATAAACATTTCAATAGTATTAAAAAAAGGTAAAGATAAAAAGAAAAATAATAAATTTAAGCATCGATTTAAAAGTATGATACTCAAATTGATTAAAGAATACAGTAGCTTTATAATGTTGTAATGTGCAAATGAAAGCAAAAGACTCAGGCAAAACAATAACCTAATCAGCTGGTAGATTTCTTGGACGAAAGAGCAAGTTTTTACAAATTAAATTTCAATTAAAAAGCCATTTAATGTTATTTTTTAGCAACTTCATATGCCGCCTCCATATTCTACAACCAATGAACCAACCAGAATTTATTTAACTTTACATTTAACTATATTTTTAAAGGGTTCGTTTCTGATGATTGAAGCGAGTTTTATTATTTATTATTATCATCGCTATTTATCTTTCTGACTCGCACGATTACGGGGGGGGGGGGCATTATACTTAGGGAAACCTTCAACAATTACCCCATAGATATCCTATCTAGGCCTAACTAATACACTCGGAGACGATTCTGATTCAAGTCTACTTGTAAATATCTTAGAATGACTCGGACTCGACAAATGTTTTTGCTACAGTATTCACAAACTTGATTCAAATTTTCAATACAAAAGACTCGGACTTGAATCTACTCCCCAAATTAACAAATGACTTGAGCCCAGACAAAAACAATTTTAGTAAATTAATTCTAAATGTGCTTTTGCGTTCCTTTGCTTTCGCCTTCTTACAAAGCTAAAGCCCAGTCACAGTCCAGACAATGTATTACCTTAAACTTTTGTGGTGTTTGCGTCGCATTCAAGATAAAAAAAACTGTTGAAAATTAGATGAAGACGATGACAAGAAATGGTCTTGATTTGTGAATAAAGTTAAATTACCTTAGGAGGCCTAATTTTAAAAAAACATTTGGATGCAAGGTATTCATACTAGTATTGAGAGGCTCGGACTCGAAAGAACTCTAGATTAGGTAGAGTTGGAGTCAGAATTGACTGGAGTTACAAATCAAAAGGGCTTGCTTTTTGGGATAATTTTTTTTTTGCATTTTGATTACATATGTTTGAAGATGTCTTATCAGGCTATATTAATTTGATTTTGTGCTGGCTCTTCGTTATTAGGCCTATTGTTTGTGGCCAAGAAAAACAATGTTATTTCTGTTTTACCACTGGCTTATGCATCTGACTGCAAATTCATATAAGTCCCACCAACATTAAAACGCCGCCCATGATGATGGGTGGGCCCTGTATTTTTACAAAGATCGGAATGACCATCAACTTCCCGGATAATTTTATGTCAATGGTATTTTGCCGAGCATGATTCTTACTTCACCTCTTGGTGTGTTCAGGCATTGGCACTTCGTTCAAGAAATTGGAGGAGGTGTTTGTGAGTGGATATTTTTAGGTGTTGCCGCGAAGTGCTCATTCACAAAGAATAATTTTCTTGCATTCTGTTGAGCAATGGAAGAAGCTCCAGTCCCTAGGTGGGAGCCAGATAAGCACAACAAAAACAACAACAGCACTCCAAAGAATTAGGATTCGACTTGAATTGACTTGATTCATTTAAATGTCAGCTCTTTGGCACTCCAAATACCGGTACAAATGATAAACCGCAAGCGATTTTGTTTAATAAAATCTTGCAATATTCATTCACGCTTATAATTTGATACTTTATAAGAAGGTGAAGTTAAACAATGTAGCCTAACAAAAAGATTTGGCACAAAAAAGGAACGTTAACCTTACTAGTTTACAAACAAATGCAGCTTAATTGAGCGCAAAGTTTTGCTTTCGTTCGGGTACAGATCTTCTAGTATTTATAAAGTGGATTATTCATTAATTTTATCAATTATTCGGTGTGCTTTCCGATCGGCATGTCTAAATAAAAAATGGTAAGCTTATTGTATATTAATTATTTAAATCTTAGCCTACTAGCCTGCCACCCTGCCACATAAGTTTTTTATAGAAATATTAGGAAAACCTCACGATCCCAACATCAAAAAAGAAATAAAACAAACTGATCGAAATCATATCAATCACGGTAAGCAAAAGCACACAACTATGATTCTCATGATTTATCTCTAAATTTATCCTTCTGAGTTGTAGCAAAGCGTTGGATGTGCTATAAGTAGGGCAACTGTCAAAAAATTACCCTGAACTATACTTTTGGAGATACTATTAAGATATTGCTATCCAGTTAAAATATTTTTAGTTTTTATTAGAAATATGAATAGATTTTAGAATTACTTGCCAAGATCGCCAAGCAGGGGAAAGTGCCGTAAAGGGTTTTGTTCCAAGGACACAACAGAATGACGTGAGTAAGTTTTGAACCGCGATTGTGTCAATCACTTTCATGGCGCACTTAAACATTTTCTCACACTTTTGCATGCGGCCCATATGCCTAACCAAAATGATCAGTCCACATTTTGATGCTAATCTTATAGGCTATAGAAAAAAATTTTTTCTAGTGTGTTCTCTGGATATTTGAAAACAGGTCGAAGCAGGGAAAAGTGGGGTAAGGTGTGCCATGGGTTAAGTAGTTCCAGAGCCATTTGTGAAAAAAAGAAAAAGGATACGAGGTTGCCTTTTTTCCATCTTTCCATCAAAATTGATTTTGCCTTTGATTTTTCCATCAAAAAGTAAATTTTTTAGTTAACTTTTAAGCCAATTTTTAAAGTGAACATTATAGATATCAAAGTCACTTTAGTGATGCTGAATAAAGTGTATCTTACTTTGTAATTCTCTGATATCCTATTTTATTTAAGTCAAGTCATTAGTAAAAAAAATTTACTCTTTGCTTTAACTTAGAGTTTGTGGTAACTATAGCCAATGATTATGGGGTAATTTGAGCCATGGAACAGCTTACCCCATAGTCGTGGCTAAGTTTACTACTGCATTATTTGTCGAAAGATAATATGAGAAGTTATCACTGAACATATTTTTTTTTATTTAATGATCCTTAACAGTGTATTGTTGGCATTTAAATGTATTTTAAGAATGTTCCGTTATTTTTTGGTACTTAGTTGTTTAATACTGGAACTAAAACTATTTTCACATTAAAATTATGTCAAGAAAGTATCAGAGAAAGACAAACTGTGCTGAAATTTGTGAAGAACAAATAAAAAGTGCTGCTCAATTAGTTAGTGAAGGTTTGAACATCAGAAATGCTGCTCAGACCAGTGGAATAAACAGAATTACCTTAACAAGATACCTAAAAAACCGACAGAAAGGTTATGAAAAGATTAAACATGCAGATTGTGTGCATGGTCGCGCATGACTAATTTTTTATAAATTCTTATCACATGGTGCTAAAAAAGTGTTGAAAGTTATTACAATGATGTTCTTAGCAGGGCATCGAACCGGACCCCGAACCGGATCCGTAAATCCGTATTAACCGTTATTATTTTTTGAACCCGAACCGGAACTGAACCTGAAAAATAAAATTTGCTGAACCTGAACCGGAACTGAACCCCTAAAAATAAAATTTGCTGAACCTGAACCGGAGCTGACCCGTAAAAAAAAATTGCTGAACCGAACATAAACCGGAACTTTATTTTAAATGGATCCGGTTCAACCGTTTGGTTAATGCGAGTTTACGGATCCGGTTCGGGTCGGTTCGGATCCGGTTCGACGCCCTGGTTCTTAGGAGCAAGAAATTTAAAAAGTGTTTGTTAGAAAAACAGCAAAAACGTTAATCAAAAATGAATTAAAAAAAGTCATGCATGAATGGTTTTAGTAAACATTTTGTATGCAGCATGACGTATATAAGTTTATCAAGCATGATATAACAAAAACTGGGTCAAGACAGCTAAACTTTTTGGAATTATATATAGGCACAACTTACCCCTAAACAAAATGACACATAACACTACATACTTCTAACATGGGGTAAATTGTGCCCCTTTGGTATAAATTTGTCAATATAACAACATAATATTGTAGGTGAATTGTTAATCTACATGCCCAATAAAATTGAAAAAGAAATGTTCAATAATAAAATCGTCATGGCAAAATAACAAAAAAATGGAATTACTTACCCGACCTTTCCCAAATTGTTTTTGTTTACGCTTTTGACGTTATCCTGGGATCAAGTTAAAAGAACAAATAAAGAGTAATATTTATTTGATGTATAATAATATTTATTAGGATATCACTTGGATTCAGTTTTGTAATTTCTGTTGAGTATCTAAACTGATATAACTCTACGTAGTCCAACAGACTGTGCGCGCAGTTTCTTAAAAACGCGTATTTTTCAAAACTAAAAACAATTCCATAATTATATGGTCGTGTCTAATTCGAATAAAAAACAATTGGAGTGAGAGTAAAAAGAAACAAAACTAGTTGCTCTAAGAGATAAAAAGAAAAAAACGTCACGCGAATTGCTCTTGCGGGCCCAAAGTGAGCCCAAAATTTTTGGAATTTTTCTTAATTTGTCAAGATGCTCAAGAAGAACTTAATTTCTTTTGAACCAACTACTTTCTCTCAGAAATTAACCTTGTATCTCCCTAAAACTAACACTCACTCCAATATTACTGCAGTACTGAACATTTCGATGAACTTGCTGAGGATTTCAATGCTGCATTTATGTTCGTATCTATAGACACCAATAATTGCAACGTGTTCAGTTCTATATCTTGAGCCATTGCTGCATGATTGTATCTGGTTCTCCATCCGGTTTTACTAATGTATTATTATGTATGTAACTTACCTTTTTGCGTCCCACGTATGTAAATACTGCACTTGTACTTTATTGTCGCGTCAGTTACCTGATGAGCTCCATAAGAGCGAAACAGGGCCTTGTCGTGACTTAAACGCTTTATCGTACTTGATTTACAATAGACATGGCTTTCGCATCTCGTTTGTTCTGACAGCTATAGCGGTAACAGGGCTTTGTCCAATCACTTTTGCTAATATATATATACTGTATATATATATATATATATATATATATATATATATATATAAATAATAAAAGTGGCAAGACTGTCAGTAAAGAGCTCAATGAAAACTCAGATTTCCATAATCTGTGTGGCTTGTACTGGCAAATCTTTAGAAAGAGCTCAACTAGCTGCAGCTTGAAGTTATATATATATATATATTAATAAAAGCACTAAAACAGATTAAAAATTAACAATTAAAATCCACGACAGCCTGTTTCATCCTAAGAATCGTCAGGTGGAAACTTATTCAAATAATAATAATAATAAATTCAAATAAATACTGCTCTAACTATTTGGTTATTGAGCTCTGTACCGGCGAAGTAAAGCAAACAGATATATATATATATATATATATATATAGCGTGTTTCCAAATATAATTTTATTTTTACAGTAGAGTTATTCACAAACATAGCAAGTTATAAAGTCTATTTGTCCTAATTTTATTTTCTTGACTTTTTTTTCGGTTGTAACTATATCTGATAATTTTGACAACTCCAGTTTTTCTTCAAAAAATGGGGTCGAATTTAAAGAACAATTGTTTTTGTAAAGTATTTTTGGAAGAGTTTGCTGAATGTAAAAAGCAGATAAATAAGGTTTATCATTATTACACTTATGGTCATTCCCGTGATATTAATTGCCAAGTTTGGAAGAAGAATTATGATAATTGTGTTTTATGGATTTCAAAAAAAGATGAAAAAGCTAAAGAAAAAATGATCAGTAGCGAAAACACTCGTGCTAATAATGTTTTTAAAAACCAAACTTCAGTTTGGAAATATCGTTTGAAACCTCCTGAAATGTGGGATTTTCCTGGATATAATAATGAGCCTAAGCCCTAAACATTGAATTGGTGCCGGTAATTGTAATTTACAGTATTTCAGCAATATAAATTGTCTTAATTTTAGTATTTCAATAAGCTTAAGTTACTTTTTATGTATGTAAAAACGTTGGATCTATTATTTAAATTTAAGTTTAATTAACTGAAAATTTTAGAAATTTATACATACTAAATCTTTTTTTAATGGAATTTTTTGATATAAAGAAATATATTTTAGAAAAACAGCTGAATGCACCTGTAATCTTTCAGCAATTTCCTCCGATATTGAAATGGCATTTTAGTGCAATGACTATTGACAAATTAGCAGAAATGTTGAATCAAAAGAAGCTTAAATTTCGAATTGGAATTTTTAACCCATCAAGTGCTTAAGTTTATTTTTATTATTGAGTTATATAATTCATAAAATAGATTTATTGAGTTGAATAATTAAAAAAAGATTTTGTTTACAATTTTCAAGTCTTTTTCTCTTTTTACCATGGTGTCATTTCAGGCCTTCTCTCATGACTGCTCCTTATTCTTGTTTTTTTGAAATTTTTTTTTTCGCCTACAATAATCGGGTCTTTTCAAGAAATCACCATAAGTGATTTTTGTTCATTAAACTAACCCGTATCCCCCAGTGGTTACTATAGCTTCTTGAGAAATCCTTTTTCTCTTGGTTTCTTTATTCCATCCTGGTGCTAAACGAGAAATTTTGGTGCTTGTTAAGAATACACCCTAAATGACTGGTGTTATTAACCTGGCTGGTGGTTGTGTCCAATAGGGCAAATTCTTTACAAGCACTGAGATTTTGGGTTGTTTTCAATGAAAAAAGGTGACTTCTTAAAGAGAGTTCAATAGTCTTACTGCTCTTGATCCATTTCTTTTCCAATTCATCAAGTAATAATTTACTGTTCTCGTTTTGTAAAGCATTTTTTAACCATTGTTCATACGAGCTTGATCCTTTAAGATTGATTTAATCACATTATTTTTCCAAAAGATGGTGCTCAAATGGAAGTTTACATTATAACATTTTAATGTTATTTTAGATTTTATCAAGAAAAAGATTTTTATTTTAATAACCATTCATACAAGTCTGAATTTTTTAACTTGAATTTATCGTTATTTTGCCACAATGTATAGTAAACAAGATAGTGAAATAGAAATTAAAAGCTTAAAATGGCACCATGGCAGATAGTGAACCAAAATCCAATTTTCTGTAATTAACTATATAGGCTTTGAAATTGTGGGAATTCCCCAAAACCTGCAAGGTTAGTAATAGCAAATTGTGAACAGAACCAAAAAAATTATCTTTAAAGTGTTTCCAAAGTTATGTGTTCAAACCATATTTATAATAAATGTTTTTATAAAAGTAATATGTCTTTATGGTCAACAAACTAGCAAGTTGTTTTCAAGGACCATATGAGTTTTTCGAAAGTCTATTTTTTTAAATTGTAGTAACCACCAATATATGATTTGTACCATCAGAATCTAGTACTACTGAATTTTTTTGCTTAATAGTTATAGTATTGATAATTTTGCTTTGACTTACCCACATTATCAAAACCTATTAGTTAGTATGTCATTTAAGAAGAACAGGTTTTTTGTTTAAATCTTTTTTGTTTTTTGTTGACAATAGAAACATTTATTATAAAGGGCTCTTTAAAACAAAGGTTTTCAAATAGGTTAAATTTACCCTTAAGGATTAAATTTGAGCTGTTTTAAAAGTAAATTTTACATATTTATAACTTTTCTTTTAAATTAAGAATATCCAACTTTTTTTGGACTAAAATTGGTAACCTTAATAGAAAACAATTTTAGAACCGTTATTGAGAAGGTGCAGATTTGGTAACCACCTGGCTTTTCACATCTCTTTGCCGAACATAAGAATTTATGTTATTTTATTTTTTTATCACTGTCCAAAACCTAAAATTGTTCTTGCTGTTGCCTAGTTTCATAAATGAAATCTTTTATTCATCATCATTTTCAAGGAAAGCATTGAATTAGTTTAGTGTATTTCCTTTTGCCCGTTAATCCTTTTGGGTTTTGGGGGCAGCAGCTCAAGTTGGGATCTCCAAGCATCCTGCAAACATCCTGATCTCCTGCAACTAGCAACAATTTCACTAGTGGCATTCCAAGATGTGACCAGGGCAGGTCTTCAGCATAATTTTGCCAATGAGTTTTGGGTTGCTCTCTAGGTCTTTTGCCACTTGGAAAAGCATCTATTAATTGTTTTGCTGTTCACTCGCTGGCAAATAAATTTAAATCTTTCATTATTTTAAAGAAATTTTGTCATTAAAAAAAAAAAAAAAACTTAATAAATTCTTTTCACATGTAAAACTTGACACATGATTCCTTAAATCAATTTTTATTAATTAATCTTTTATTGGTTGCATCATTTAAAAAAATCCCCAAGTCCCTCAAAATCAATAAGTAAATTTTTTCCAAAAGTTGTTAAAGTGTAATTGAGCAAAAAAAGGTTGAAAAACTATGCTGCATAATGATTTTAGGATTAGATTATAAGGTAAATTAAGTTTAGAGTTAAAACTGGGCTATATTTAAAGAACAACAAAGAAAATTTTATCAGCAAATAAATCAAGAATTTATGCTTTGATTATGTTATTGTAACCCTTTTGCCTTGCCAGCATTGTCAGACTTTGGTCATACTAATAAAAAAAGTAATTAAACAGTGAAATAGGAAAAGTCATTATTGGTCCTTTAAGTTAAAAGAAATTACAGATCTGGTAAGGGACCTCTAACCACAATTTATTTAAATAGTAGGTTTTGTTATCAGTGATGTTTGTTTAAAAGAAATTCAATATCTTATGAGAGCACATCTAACTCTTTCTATGACTTGATACTTGATAATTATAGTTTAGCTTTGGAAATGTGTAAAATGTCTTTTCAATGATTTAAAGTATGTAAAGTGTTGGGACAATGCCATTTCTTTTCAATTTTAATTCCAACAAAAATTTCCAATTTGGATACTTGTCATTTACAATTCACTTTGCATGTTTTAATAGACCAACAAAATCTTATTTCTTTTTAAAGCATTGTGTTTAATGAGTTGCTTAATTGATATACAGTGCCTCTCCTCTAATTGTCTTAAGTTGTTAACAATTAGCTATTGTAAATTAAAGATTATATATATTGCAAGAGTGAATCAATTTTCTTTGCAGATTGCTCAATAAAATAATCAAAACAATATTTTAATACAAAATTTATTTAATCACTGTCTAAAAAACCACAACAGTCTGTTTCATTCTATAAAATTGTCAGGTGGTTACCGGAAAAGTAAAGATGTAATCATTAGTAATGAAAATATTTTTTATTAAGGTAATAATACTTTGATAAGTTATATGTAGTTTTGCAAAACATAGTTTATTTAGAGATGTTTTTGTAAAGTGTTCAATTTTAAATTATTTTTAAAACTAGAAATATATATTTATTATATTATATATAGTTTCATTACAAAATTTTTAGTTTGTAAAATTAAAATGAAAGAAGGTAGAAAATATGCGATCATATTAAGGTAAAAGAAGGCAAGTCAGGTGACCTGACTCTTCTCTCACTTTAGTAAAACAGACTGTTGTGGTTTTTTAAGAATTGATTAAGTAAATTTTATATTTAATTGCTCTGACGCTTTCATTGAGCACTCTGCAAGGAAGATCGATTATGTGAAACTCTTGCAAAATATATACATGGTGAAGCATAAATATAGAATCAAATAAAAACAATTGTAAAAGTAAAAATATACGAGGGCTGTTTGAAAAGTAACAGGACTGTGTAAATAATTATTTTATTTGAAATGCCACATAAAAATTACAACTTGTCCCCTTCAAAGTAATCTCCTTGAGCTCGAATGCACTTTTCTAATCTCTGCTGCCATGCTTCTATGCACTTCTGGAAAGATTCCATTGGGATCGCTTGTAGTTCCTTCGTTACGGCTGTTGTTATGGCTTTTGAGTCTTGAAAACGGGTTCCTTTAATGACTCCCTTGAGCTTAGGAAACAAGAAAAAATCACAGGGAGCCAGATCTGGCAAGTAGGGTGGTTGCTCCAGCACGGCAATGTTATTTTCTGCAAGAAATTGTCGTATGCTTAAGGCATTGTGAGCAGGAGCATTGTCATGATGAAGCAGCCATGACTTTGTCTCCCACAATTCTCTTCTTTTCTCCCTTACCAAACGCATCAAACGTCGCAAGATGTCTTTGTAAACATTCTGGTTAATGGTTTGGCCCTGTGGCAAGAATTCTAGATGAACAATTCCATGAACATCAAAAAAAACAATCAGCATTACCTTAATTTTGGACTTGAACAGCCTTGCTTTCTTGGGTCTTGGTGAGGATGCACTCTTCCATTCAAGGCTCTGCCGTTTGGTGAGTGGATCGTACTCGAAGATCCATGACTCATCACCGGTAACAACTCTACTCAGCAGATCTGGTGTAATTTCAAGTTGTTTCAGGATGTCTTGACACACTTGCACACGATTTTCCTTTTGCCCATCATTCAGCAACCTTGGTACCATTTTCGCGCAAACCTTCCTCATCCCCAGATCTTCTGTAATGATCCTCCACACCCTCTCACTATTCATGCTCAACTCATCTACTATCATTCTAACAGTAAGGCGGCGGTCACTGCACACTTTTTCTCTCACACGCTCAACATTTTCGTTTGTTCTGCTTGTTGTTGGCCTTCCACTCTTAGGATCATCTTCCACATCCTCTCTTCCTTCTCTGAACCTCTTGTGCCACTCAAAAATCCGAGTTCTTGACATCGTAGCATCTCCGTAAACTTCTTGGAGCAAATTGAATGTTTCAGTTGGAGTTTTTCCAAGTCGAACAAGAAACTTCAAGTTGATTCTTTGTTCAATACTCATTATTTGTTAACAAAAGAAAAAAAAAGAAAAAAATATTTACTAAATAAATTATCCCAAAACGAACTACAGTAAAGCGTCTTTCAAGAAAAGCCTGTAAAAAAGCATATGGTTGTCACAGAATGCTGAAACTACATTTTTACAACCACAAGACATTGCGCCATCTTAAAAAACAAAGCTTTTATCATTGTTGCAAGTGTTGTTTGTGCAAAGCATACAGTCCCGATACTTTTCAAACACACCTCGTATATTTTGGCTTATGACAAATATGAACGAATATAGAGATGTAGGTACAGAGGTATAGAGATAGTGATTCCAGAATTTTAATCAAAATGGCTTTCTTTTGAAATTGCAGCTGACTTTAGTCTTCTAACATCTGTGCCACACAGTTGACTCTGAGGTATTTCCTTGCTATGTTAGATCCAAAGAAAGTTTTAGATTCTTTACTGTGTGGTGAACTTTTGATCAAGCTTTTGCCTTAACTATGAATCATGTGAAGAAGTCCATTGGGTTAAGATCTGGGGAGCAAGGAGACCACATTTTTTTGAACCAAAACCAAGGAAGATTGTCCCTGCATTTTGAGTGACATTAGCAGTGTGCGCAGTGGTTTCGTTTTGCTAAAATTTTACCACCAAATTGTTTTTTTGCAGCATAATTCTTAAAAACCACCTCCAATGTACAGAACAATATATTAGCTTTAATATACACTTAACATTTACAATATAATAATAAATAATTATTTAATTATAATTTAATTTATTTATAAATCTGTTCCTGAATTTACGCCTCACCCTGTATAAATATGGAAAAACTGATCAATGTGTTTTTGTAGAGTGCTCAATAAAATTTAGAACAAATATACAATAGACCTCAGTTAATTTGGATTTGATCATCTGAATCAGGCAAAGATCTGGATAATATGAAGCTTTTCATTAAAAATTACTGTACTATAAGCAATCATTTGTAATTTCAATTTTATCTGAGTTAAGCAAAATTCTGCATTAACTGAATCTAGATTAACTGAGGTTTACTATATTGTTTTTCATTTTTAAAACAAAAAAACACACTTTACAGCCTGTTTCATTGGTTCTTTAATTCTTTAATCAGATAAAACAAGCTTTAAAGGTGTTTTTGTTTTTGTCTTAATAAATAAAAAATATATAATTAATTAAATTTTAGACTACAATATTAAATTTAACATTAATTTTATTTGCCTCAACTGTTTTGCCTGCCTAGGCTTGTCATGGGGCAGTTAAAAATCTAAAAAACAAAATAATTAAATAAAAATATAGTTTAAACAAAGCTATTGGACGCTTTTTAATTCCATTCAATTGGCATTCAATCACTTCATTTAAACTTCATTCATTCAGTTTTTTAACCACTCCCTGATGAGCCTAGGCAGACAAAACAGTCTGTGGTAGCGAACAAAATTGATGTTGAATTAAATTTTGTGGTCTGAAATTTAATTAATTTTAAATGCTCTGACTTGACATTGTTGAGCACTTTTCTGATAAACACTGACCAAAAATATTTTGGAAAAAACTTTTGTATATGCTAGGGATGCACTGATATTATTGGCAAGTTATCAGTTTTCACCATATTTTGCCAATATTGATGTGAGAATCACAACTTTTTTGGAACAAAAACTGAAAAATCAGAGATGGATTCAAGGCAAAGACCTTTTTTTTAGAAATCGCCAGTTTTTTGAGATGAAAATTGAGAAATTAGAGATAGATCAAAAGCACCGATATATCAGTTTTCAGCAAATTTGCTTATCAGTGCATCCCTAATCAGGGATGGAGTGATTACATGACCTGTTCTGCAATTACGATTACAATTACTCAAAATTTAAAAGTAATCGATTATGATTACTTGGCCATTTTGCAATTATGATTACTCAAAATAATCATGTGTTTTTCGATTGGTACAGTATAAATTCTGGAACAAATTGGTAAAATAATTTTTACATTAATCAGTATCATGATTAGCATTTAAAATGTTTGTTACATTCATAAACATAAGTTTTGAAATTTAATTGATTACATATAAGTTTTTCTCAAAGTAAGTGATCGCAATACATCCAAGTTTTTCTCAATCTAATCGCTAACAATTACATGAAAAAGCATAATTGATTGTAATTGATTATGATTACCTTGTGTCTATCCTGAATATATATACTGTATATGCATAAGTTTTTCAAAATTTTTTTGGTCAAATCTTTTATTTGAATAAGATAGCTAACCACCCCCTGACAAACCAGGCAGGCAAAACAGTCTGTTGGGGCAAATAAAAATAAAATTAATGTTTTTTAAAAAATTTTGTGGTCTGAAAATTAATTACTGTATATGCATAGATATTTTTGGTATTCGTATATATTAAATAGACATATATATATATATATATATATATATATATTTATTGATTTAACACTACACTTTATAAGTTAAAACCACAACAGCCTGTTTCATCCTATTGAATCGTCAGGTGGTCACTTATTCAAATAGAACTTATTCTTTTTTAATAAGTGACCACTTGATGATTCAATAGGATGAAACAGGCTTATCAGGTGGTCACTTATTCTATTTGAATAAGTGACCACCTGACGATTCAATAGGATGAAACAGGCTGTTGTGGTTTTAACTTATAAAGTGTACTGTTAAATAAATATAATATACTTGCTCTAACCGTGTGTTATTGAGCACTGTACCGGCAAAGTGAAACATTACTGGATTATATATTTATTGATGTTTTTTGTACTTCATAACATCAAGTCAGAGCAGTTATAATCTTTATAAATATTATATAACAATGTCTTTTATATATGTGCATGCATGATAATAATCAGGTATATAAAAAAAGACAAATACATGAAGAAATTAGATGTCGTTTTGAAGAATCAAAATTCTCATCAAAAATTTTTTATGCTGATTCTGATTCCTAAAATTTTATTGATTCTGATTAAACATCTCATTACACACTCATACTAAAATGATTTTTATTTTAAAGTGAAAAACATCTTAAACTCATTAAACTTTTGCATTTGTTTATTGATGGTACGAGGGTCAGTCAAAAAATAATGAGCCCAAGTCTCTCCTGGCCATATTTGTTGCAATAAAATCAAAAGTCATACATCAAAAGAAAGCCCAGGGATAGGAGATCTCAGTTCTACTTTTCAATGTAATCTCCGCACTTTTCAATTCCAACTGTCCATTGATGAACAAGGGACACTATGCCAGCCTTGTAAAAGTCAGCAGGCTGCATTTTTAACCAGTTTCTTACAGCGTGCTTGACTTCTTGATCACTAGTAAAGTGCTGCCCCCTAACTCCTTCTTTCAATGGTCCAAAAAGATGATAGTCAGATGGTGCCAGGTCGGGTGAGTATGGGGGATGGGTTACCGTCGTCCATCCAAAAGAAGCAATCACTTCACGAGTTTTGAGACTGGTATGGGGCTTGGCGTTATCGTGTTGCAGCAAGACCTTAGACATGTCCAGGTGAGGTCGTACTCTTCTCAGTTTCGCTTTCAGTTTGCGTAAAGTGTCAATGTAAGCATCTGAGTTGATGGTAGTACCTTTAGGCATAAAATCTACCAATATCACTCCTTCAATGTCCCAAAACACAGTCGCCATAATTTTTCCAGCTGAACGTTGACTTTTGAATTTCTTGGCTCTTGGGGACGTGGGGTGACGCCATTCCATGGATGATCTTTTCGACAGAGGTTCATAGTGATGAACCCAGGTTTCATCTCCTGTCACTATACGGCTGAGAAAAGTTTTGTCACTTCTGTGACACTCAATAAGCTCCGAACAAGCTTCAAAACGGGCTTGCTTGTGAAAATCCAAAAGTTGCCTCGGAACCCATCTGGCGCAAACCTTTGCAAAGCCTAGCTCATTAACAATATTCACAGCACTTCCATGGCTAACTCCAACACGTTCAGCAATGTCATCAATAGTGATTCTGTGATCATCTCTAATCAATTTCTCAACCTTATCATTGTTTCCAGGATTGACTGCAGAAGATGGTCTTCCACTTCTTGGTCTGTCCTGGAGGCTACTCAAACTTGGATCATCTTCTTCGTGTTTAATCCTGGATACCCACTTTTTCACAGTGCTGTAGGCTAATGAAGCATCTCCATAAACATTTACCAATCTTTCGAAAATTTGTTTTGGTGGCTCCCCTTCCGAAACAAGAAATTCAATCACAGCTCTCTGCTTCTGACGGACATCCAGTGATGACGTCATTTCCAAAACACAATACCAAAAGTGGACACGTTGAAACAATTTTTTTTTACAATTTATCTTTAAAGCAGTAAATTTACTAAACACCCTTAAAATTTCTAGAAAAAATATGAAGGTTAAAGCGGTTAAAGTTAACAGGGTTCATTACTTTTTGACTGACCCTCGTATAATGATAAATTTATTTGCATATAGCTTTTTAAGTTTTAGCTCTTGTTTTGCTCAACTCTATTGTAATATTTGACAGATACACAATGGGAAAGTGATTGCCAATTTATTCAAGCTACTTTGAAAGATTTTAATGCTTGGATACA
This sequence comes from Diplosoma virens, assembly GCA_963680785.1. NCBI lineage: Eukaryota > Metazoa > Chordata > Ascidiacea > Aplousobranchia > Didemnidae > Diplosoma > Diplosoma virens. The sequence goes on from OY796896.1 coordinate 16,422,922, forward strand.
AAATAAAGTTAACTGTGGACCTTTTCAGCTCTTCAATAAAGATTTACATTGGGCTTATGCTGATTATATTTATATGAAAAATATGTTTGACGGAATTCCAAATATTGAGTTAACTAATGAAATTGATTGGTTTAAATTGGGTTTTGGCAAAAGTGAAGGTCAAGACATGGCAATTTGGATTGGTTCAAAGGGTGCTTATACAGTTTGTCATTATGACACTTATGGTTACAATCTTGTAGTTCAGGTAAATAATTTTTCAAGCTAAGTAAATCGTCATCAGCATTATTAAGTAGGTAGGAGCATCGTATTGATGGTAAACTTGATTGACCTAATTGTGTTTCAAAATCTCTCACATCATTTTATTTTTTCCTTGAAAAAGACACTTTCACTGTGCTTGGCAGTCTTAGAGGACATAACCAAATCATTGCACTCCATATACCTTTTTTAACCAACTAGGCATTTTTTAAATCTTAGCATGTCTGCTGTTTCGTTTTATTTCTTACCAACAGTTTTTCATCCATTGTTCTCATTAAGCTGTTTCAGTTTTATCAAAATTCTTATCTTAATTGATTCTTTAAGCCCCATGTCTTCAATGTAACATGGCAAATCTTACTCAAATCTAATGCATCAATCTTTTATTTTAGTAAAACTTTCTTGCTCATACCAATCTCCCACATTTCATGAATTTAATCTAAGTTTTAAAAAAATCATAATAAGTTAGTTTTACAGAAAAAACTAGCCCTCCCAATTGAAATTAAAAACTTTTTTAGTTTTTATATGGAATGTGTTGTTTGGAGAAATCTTCAATTTTAGGGGTTCAGATGTTTGAAAGTTGGAAATCTGGATTAATTTATGACTGTGATGTCAGACCTTTTGTATGATCTTATGTGTGTCTTTGCTTTAAATCAAAAGTCAATTTGTATCTTTTTGTTGTTTTGTAGTTAAATGAAGCCTTGAAAAAAAAAGATTTTTGCCTTAGTAAAACGCCAAAATTTACTTTTTTTCCTAAAAAAAAGTTTGCATCCAAATGCGGGTGTCAGAAAAACGTTTTCAAGCACCAAGAATGTTTTCCCAGGTACCTTGATGCATTAGAGCTACAAATTGAGCAACCCTGGTCTAAAGAAAGATTTTTTATCATAAATTATCAATTACATTAATTTAGCTGGCCACTATCTTTTCAAAACATTAAAAATTTAAAAAAGTTGTGTGTGTCTATTTAAAAAATTTCACTTTATTATTAAAGCAATCTTCTCAAATCAGATTACTGGTCGTAAGCGTTGGATTTTCTTCCCACCAAGCGATACATCTTTCATGTATCCTACAAGAATTCCATATGAAGAGTCTACTGTTTTCAGCAAGGTTAATTTGGTGAATCCTTCTCTACTAGAGCATCCGAGGTAATTAAAGTAACATATTTTTTAATTTATAAACTCTCTCAAAATCTAATTTATGATAAATAAACCACTATTTTTCAACTTATGCAAATTATCTTCCTTGACAAGCTAATCGTAATTTAGTATTCTGTGTGGTAGCTATAAACTTGCTTAATGCTGATATGATCGATCATACTGTAAAATGCCTCTCGTAGCTAAATTGTTGGACGAATGAAGTCCGTATTACGTCATAGCTTTTTCAGTTCTGTATAATGCAACTATCATCAGGCTTTTTTGATCATGTAAAACTTCATCTCTTACGTGCCAGGTTTGCATCTTCTCATCCTCACGTGACTGAACTAAAACCCGGAGATTTGCTCTTCGTCCCACCCAAGTGGTGGCATTTTGTCGAAAACGTAGAGGACAGTATCAGTGTAAACGCTTGGTTTCCATGTGTGAGTTTGCTTGGCAAATAATCGTGAGCTTCACTATTTAATACGGTTTATTTCGTGTTTGACTCGATGTTCAGTTAGTTTGCCTTTATTTTGCATTGTCACACAAGTTGTTCTCATCTCGAGTAAACTGTGGTATTGTTAAGCTTGCTTCGCAAGGTAATCAACTATTCTTTTCATTAAAATCTTTGTGTAAGTTGGAAGATTTTCGATATAAGGATTTTTAACGTAATTTTATAACCTTATGCGAAAACAAAGAAATTTAGGTTTGTCTAAAAGCGTTTTAAACCATCGCCAAGGATAAATCCGCCAACTCACAATGAGCGTAAAATTCACAACTGTAGATATCAATAAAGAGCTAGTTTAAAAATAACATCAAGTTGACCAGCAACGTAATGATTGTTAATAACTCGCTCTTCTAAAAGTTTAGAATAAAACTGAAAACCATAAAGATTCAGAAGTAAATTTAGCGAAATAAGTGACCGCAAACATTGCTTCTTACCGTTACACTTTTTTAGAAAAGCGATCCAGAAGAAAGAGTTAAGGAAGCATTAACACGCTTGTTGATTGGCTCAACTATCAACTGCCAATCGTCTGCGTCGTCAAATGCCCCCATACCGGCGCAAGTTTCGTCGTGGGTTAATCCTACCGAGTCGTCAGTGCGTGACCTCGACGAGAATCTAACGCTGCTAAAAAATGCAGTCGCGTCGCTCCGGAGCGGATTCGAACCCAATGCAACCGAGCCTGAACAGTCTCAAACGTCCAATGTTTGTACTTGCGATTCGGTTTCCTCGTCTCGGTCAGTTCTCGAGCATGGCACTTACGTGAAGGACTACTGTCTCAAGCACGCCTCTATGTTCATTAAACACTGGAATTCCCTGGACAGTAAAAGTTATCTTACTGCTTGCAAACGCCGAAAAGTTTATGATGAATCTGAATTTTTAAGTTTGAAGAATATTGTCGAGTGCCTTATCAGCCCACCTGTTATAAAGTGCTTGAAAAGTGAATTAGATAAATCCATGAAAACTTGACAAAGTTTTATAAATGCTGCTTATCGCTGTTATATGTATATTAGTCTATTATTTTTTCTGTCAATTTTTTGAATGTTTCATTAATTCTGCTTTCAAGATTGTCGATTGCTTTCTGAGATCTGAAAATTGTATGTGCGTTCTCAAATTGCTTATACATTTTTTTGATTAAGTTTGAAAGCAAAAAATAGAATTTTAAAACATTCAATTTTTTTACCGGCTCAAAGAGTAAATCAAAAAAGGAAAATGTTAAAAAACTCACCCAACTCTTATCTATTTAGTTTTAAAGATTCGTTTTTTTGTCGAATATTGGCGTAATATTAACAGACAAGCGATTCATCTTTAAATTATAATCGTAATACTTGATTTAAAAAAAGAAATAAAATTGCAAATGTTTTAATGTTGTAAAGTAAAATCTGCTCGCTTCCGTTCAACTCCTACCTCGATCATGTTCTTTTTGAAAAGACATTTCGTTTTCTCTCTGCTTTTCGGCCTTAACAAGTAGCTCTTAGTTACAGTCATACCAGTGCATAAATAAACTTTGATCAGACAACAATATTGTGGCTCTTCTGAAAACAGTTCGGGTTAATCGCGTGAGGTTTGTTCCAAGTTTAAGAGTATCGTCGTTGCACTTGGTTGTTATTTAATCTTAAATATTTCGAGAGCAAGTCGCTGAAAATCAACTTTCGTTGTTATGTTGATAAAAAAGAAAAAAGAACAACATTAGTTTTATTTGAGTAGAAGTTGCGGTTAGTTAGACATACTTTCAACCATTTAAAACCAATGAAGTAACTTTCAAAAAGTTGCGGTTACAAAATTCTCTAGCAATTCAACTTCTTTATCATCTTATAGAACGCGCTCATCATACAACCAGCCAAACCTTTACAACAGTTTAACGAATGTCTAAAATTGATCGGCGGTAAAACAATAAAAGCCTTCATTTCCATTCAGCAATGGTTTTTACAGACTATAAATTGTAATTTCTGAACATACACGAGCACACTCGCATTGGCAATTTTTTTGTGATCGAGGACTGGAAAGAAGCAGCTCTAGCCAGGCTTGGAAAATCTCTTAAAAACTTGAAAAAGAACAAGGTTTTCATTTCAATTCAGAGCTTGCTACAAATCTAATATAGATTTGTAAGGGAGCTTATATACGGTACATTATAGAGACAAAGAATTATATTCTTTCAAAGGTAGCGGAGTTCAGAGTTCTTTCAAAGGTAAATTTTGTCTTTTTTTATAAACTTTGGTGCGGAAAAAGTTGTCCGGTTAAGATCTTAAAAGAGGCTAAATAGCATTAAGTTACCGTGTTTCTTCGAAAATAAGGCCTAGCGTGAATTTTCACGATGATTTTAATATAAGGCCTACCCTTAAAATAAGCCGTAGTTATTAGTCGGAAATTGTGACATCATAAAAGTTAAGGTTAGTTATAAACAGGGGTGGGATTCAAATTTTTTAAGAACAGGTTCTAAGGAACTGCAAACTTCAGATCGTATATATATGATAAAATTAAATAAGTTGTTACCTAGCCTAGTGAAGTACCACAATAGAAAAACTTTCTATTATGCTCTTTTAATTCATTTGTGCAAAATGAATGCACTAATAGTCTGTATATAATAAACTGTTTTTAAATAAATAAATAGCATTTTGTTTTAATAATGAATTGCTTGCTGAAGACATTTAAAAAGATTAAGAAATATATAAAAAATACTTTTCTTTTTAATAGTTTAATTGAAAAAATATAAACAGTCTTTCATTTTGTCACTTCAAAAATTTCCAAACTGCCACCTGGTTTGCATAGTCTTTAGGTTGTTTTTTTTTACCCTGTTGTCATCAGCACTGTGATTTTTCTGAGCCATGTTTTCACTGAAGGAGTTGGATTCCATAAATCTAATGGAAGACGATGAGATTTATTATCATTAATTTTGATACTTTTTTCACCAAGAGACTACCTCTATTGTCTGTGTAAATAAGATTTATTAATGAAAACCCTCGTTCTGCTTCTGCCGAGCTGATTGCAATTGTATTGATAATGTTTTTAGCTCTCTGTACACTCTGTGAAATTAACACATCTAAACTGTGTAGATAGTTATTCCACAAATAATTGAACACTTTCTTTGATTTGTTTATTCTTATTTAACAGAAATTGAAAGAACATATATTTACAATCAAAATAACACACTTCATTACAGTTATATCTTTATTATTGTTTTTATATCCACAAGTTATTACTTCCTCGTTTGCAGTGTTGCCCTTCCATTTATCATTATTCTATAGGAACTTGTAGTGATCTATATAGGATCACTACAGACTTCCCCTCCTGACAAAATTTTGCAATTTTAAAAAAAATAGATGTGTAACATGGGATGTGTTATAACAATACAGTATTTACAAAATATCATACAGCAATTAGCATTGATGCAATATAACAAACTTATTCTATGTTAACAACACAGTCCCGCAGCCTTTGGGGAAAAACAGTTTTTCTGCGAGGACGTGGCTGTGGTGGCGACAAGATGGAGCTTTGAGTAGTGTCTGGAATAGGTTCAGTTTCAGGTGTTAAGTTAGAAATATTATGAATAAAGCCGGGTTTTACATTGTTAATGCCAACTGAGATTAATTTGCCACGCTTAATAACTTTGAAAACGTCATTATTGCGGTCTATAACCAGGTATGGGCCGGAGTAGGCGGGGCATAAATTTGGGTGAATTGGATCGTCTTTAATGAATATGTGGGTACAATCGTTTAACGTTTTTGGAAGAAAAATTGATTTTTTCTGTTCCACTCTCGTTGAGGTGGGATATAATGATTCTGTGAAAGCGCGCATGCTGTTGATTATATCTGAGGAGGAAGCATTCTGGTTCTCATGTGTTGGAGAAATAAGATCACCGGGGAGTCGTAAACATTGTCCGAATAATAATTCTGCAGAACTGCCTTGTAAATCTTCTTTAAACATGGTATTAAGTGAAAGAATGATGGAAGATAAATGAAAAGCCCAATTAGCTGAATCTAGTTTTGCAGTTAGTGCCGTTTTAATAGTTCTGATAGCTCTTTCAACAAGTCCATTTGATTCTGGATAACGTACACTGCTGATTCTGTGAGTTGCTCCGAGAAATTTACAATAATCTTTAAAGGTATGTGATGTAAATTGGCTTCCTGCATCAGAGTGAATTTCTACAGGTGCACCAAATGTTTGAACATGAAGATTTAAATTTTGAATGACTGAGGCAGTAGACATGTCTGGCATTGGAAAAGCTTCAGTCCATCTTGTAAATGGATCAATACAAACCAAAACATGTGTATAGCCATTTGAGCTGGGAAAAGGTCCAGCTATGTCAATGTTAATGCGTTCAAAACGAGCATTAGGCATAGGTATTGATGTGATTTGTTTAACAATGTGTCGGTTTGTTTTCGTTCGTTGACAATTGATACAAGCATGAACAAAATCACGAATTTTCGATTTCATATTCTTAAAAAGAAATCTGGCACATATAAAACGTTGAGTGGCCTTTATGCCTAAATGATTCATATTATGGTAATAAGATATTATCGTCTGTTCCAAACTAGGGGGAATTAGTATGCGGTCATGTGGTAAACTGGTATCAATTAAAATGCAGAAATTAGTTTTAGGTACTGGCACAGATTTGATATTGATGGATGAGTCAGTAGGAAATGAAAAGGCATCTGATTGAGACTCATGTTGCTGTGCGTCAGCAATTGATTCCAGAGAAATAGGCATAGGTTCTTCAAGAATATTGGCTACAATAACTCGGGATAGGCAATCAGCCACAATATTGTTTCTGCCTGGCAAATGTTGAATATTACAATCAAATTGACTGAGATAAGACAATTGACGCACTTGTCTAGGAGAGTGATTTTCAGAAGGTTTTGCAAAACTGTTAACTAAAGGTTTATTATCTGTGAAGATTACAAAGGGTTTATCAAGCAGCATATATTCAAAATATTTAACGTTTGAATAAACACTAAGAAGTTCGAGGTCATAGGTTGAGTAATGTTTTTGAGCATCTGTTAGTGATTTGGAATAGTAACCTAAAACTTCGATTTTGTTGTCATAAATTTGTTCAAGTACACCACCAAGAGAGTTAGCAGATGCATCTGTTTTTAATTGCAATTTAGCATAAGCTTTAGGATGAGCCAAATAAGCAAGATTGGCAATAATTTCTTTTACTTTCTTAAAGGCCTGCAGTGCATTGCAATTCAATGATATTTTTGTTTCATTTTTTACTTTACCTTTGAGATAATCTTGTAATGGAGAAAGTAATTCAGCTGCATTTTCAATGAAACGACGTTGATAATTAACTAGACCAAGAAATTGACGTAATTCTTTGATGCTTACCGGTGCAGGAAAATTTTTTACAGCTGCAATTTTTTCATCAGATGCAGTTATGCCACTGGCATTTAATTTGTATCCAAGTACATTAAGTTGAGAAGCACCAAGTACACATTTGTTCATGTTTAATGTTAATCCATAAGAATTGAGTCTATTAGCAATTTCTAAAAGATGTTTTTTGTGTTCAAGCTCATTTTTGGAAAATATAATAATGTCATCAATGTAAGCAAAACAAAAAGTATCAGTATTTTGTAGCACATGATTGATAAAACGTTGGAAGCTGCTGCTCGCATAAGTTAAACCTTGTGGAAGTTTATTGTACATGAAGTTACCACGATGAGTGCAAAAAGCCGTAAATTGTCTATCAGTGGGGCGGACATCCAGTTGCCAAAAAGCACTTTTTAAATCTAATGAAGAAAAAATGGTTGATCCATGAATGTGTTGAGTAAAATCTGTTAGCCTTGGTAATGGATAATTTTGTTTTTTGCAACGTTTATTGATAAGTCTGTAATCATGTACCAACCTAAAGGAACCATTCTTCTTTTTAACTAAATGTACTGGTGAGGCCCAAGGGCTGGTAGTTGAACTAATAATATTTTTTTCAAGCATGTCATCTAATATTTTATTGAGAGCATTTGTTTTTTCTAAATTGAGTCTTCTTGGTCGAAAGGCTACTGGGGGTCCATCAACTTCTAATACATGTTCAAAAGGATGTTTCTTTTTTCCGACTTTAATTTGTCCAGATACAAGATGAGGAAACATGTTTAAAATATCCTTATATGAATGTATATTGTAGTCAATGCTGGGCAATGGAGTTAAAATATTTTCCTTTGTAGAATTTGAAATGTCAATTGTGCTTGCAGCTGTGTCAATTACAAAGTTGTGCAATTTCAAAAAATCCAAACCAAGAATAGCATGTTTAATGTTTGCAACAATAAAAGAATGAGTAAACTGCTTATTAGGAAATTCCTGAAAATGTAGTGTTAGTTCAATGACACCTGATTGTTGTATAGGATGACCATCAGCAGCAAATAATCTACAGGGATTTGGATTTGTCACACAAGTATATCTGTTAGAGGGAATCAGTGACTTAGGGCTAGCTGTATCAATAATAAATACAATGTTATTGTGTGTGTCAGTTAAGTGAATATATTTGTCAGCAGATTCAGGCAATGCATTGCTGACATTGATAGTATTTATTTGCAAGTCATGATTTATTGGAGCATTGCCTTGTGAGTTTAAATGTTTATTCTTCATATAGCTATCAAAATGAGTGCAGCCTTGGACACAGTATCTGGCAGTAGTTCCATATTTTTGGTGGTAAAAACACAGACCATTAAAAATCTTATCTCTACCTGGAATAGTGAGATTCGGACCTGGTGGTGGTTGCAAAGTAAAAGAAAATGGTAATTGTTGGGATGAAGTTGGGAAATGATTTTGAGGGTTTTCATTAAAAGACTTGGAGTGAGATCTATTGTGTGATGGGTAAGTGAAATGAGGTGTGGTAGTTTGGTGAGAAATTTTACGCAGAGCCAAAACTTCAGCTTTAAGAGAGGAAAATTCTTTTAACATAGCAGAAAAAACATCATCAGTGGAATTAACTTTAGGTGAGTTTAATGATTTATCATTTTGTATTAGAGAATCAGCAATGGGAGCTAATTCTTCAACAGATTTGAAAGGGAATGCAGCTAAAATGAATTGTATATTGTTAGGAAGCCTATTTATAAATTCAGTTTGTAAGAACCAATTTAATGTTTCATCTTGAGGGTCAATTGTTCCTAAAATGTTTTTTAATTCATATAATAATTGTGTGGGAGAACGGTCTCCCAAAGGAGGAGCTTTGCAAAGCTGAGTTAATCTTTTGTGCAAAGGAAGACTGTATGCTTTTATCAAGGCAGCCTTGAGTGTAGTATAGCTGTTGACACTATCTCTTGACATGCAAAGTGATGCTTTGTGAAAATGTTCAGAAGATAAACATTTAATCAATTCAAAATACAATTGTTCTTCAGTTAGATGCTTTCCAAAATAATGTGCATCAAATGTGTGAAAAAACATGTCAATGTGAGAAGGATCAAATTGGAGTTGTGGAGAATTTTGAATTATTATAGTAGGTGGTTGAGTATTTTGCAATAAAGATTGATGTACAGAAGTAGATGATGATAAAGGTGTAGAAAAGACTTGAGAAGTAGTAGTAGGTAGAATTGAAGCTGAACTAACTGGAATTTCATCAGCACTTTGTGCTTGCAAATGGGTTTGTGTTGAAGAATTATTTTCAGCCAAGGCTATAAGATTATCATTCATATTAAATTTAACACTTCGTAAAAAATATTGATTTGAATGCATAAATAGTAATAATAACAAATAATTTTATAGACAACAATAATAATTTTAAGCAATAAGGTAATAATTATAATGTTCATACAAGTAATTAGTAAAATTGTTTAAAAATTTGTAAATAATGTTCTTTATAGATTGAATACAATGCTTGAGATAAGATAGTCTTTTAAAATAATTGGTATAGATTAATATGATCCAAGTCACTTTGTTAGTTGTTAGTTGTCAGTTGTCATCAATTGTAGATGTCTTGTTAGTTGTCGGGGTCACCAATTGTAGATAGTTATTCCACAAATAATTGAACACTTTCTTTGATTTGTTTATTCTTATTTAACAGAAATTGAAAGAACATATATTTACAATCAAAATAACACACTTCATTACAGTTATATCTTTATTATTGTTTTTATATCCACAAGTTATTACTTCCTCGTTTGCAGTGTTGCCCTTCCATTTATCATTATTCTATAGGAACTTGTAGTGATCTATATAGGATCACTACAACTGCTATTAAGCACATTTTCTACAAAATCTCTGAAATCATTAATACTCACTTCATGATGTAGAAATTCATTAAGTTTGCCAATTTTATTTTCTGCTGCAACCCACGGTACAACGGCTTCTTCCAAATTCCAGGTGTTTTGATCCAACAAGTTAAATAACTCAAGCACGTTTTCTTGCTCCGTGCGTATAGCTTTAACATGATCATCGGCAACCAGTCTTTTTTTGATATTTTTTATTATTGCACCTAGTAACATTTGACGAGGTAGGCTAGCAAATCTGTGATTTTCAATAAATTGGATCTCTTTAAATGCATCAGAAGCAACCCTTTCATCAAATTCTTTTTCATATCTTCCCATGTTGTCCTTAAGTATTTCAAATGCTTTAATAGACCTCTTTATGAGGTTTTCTGCTCTGAACAAACCTGTGCCTCTTGCTTGGAGGGTATTACTGAGCAGTGAAATTTCATGTAAAATATCAATCATTAAAGCTAGGTCCCTTAGAAAATTTTTGTTGCAAAGACGGCAGCTATTCCTAAAAATTTTGTGTTAGATGTAAAATATCTGTATAGGGCCGGATATGTGCGCCACACAGCTAGAGCCGACCTTAAGCTGCATGATGCCCATCTCGGGCCCAATACTCTACCAATTTTTAACATTTGTTGCCCGAGTTCCTGAAAAATATTGAAGAGTTCCGCTTGATTTTTATTTGACTTGTGAAAAATTGTGTACATTTTGTCCATATATATTTTAAAGTGGTTCACCTGCTTGATGTCATTCACAGAATCATCCAACACCAACTGTAATCGATGATTAAGGCAATGCCAGATAACTATTTTAGGGAAATTTTCTTGAAGCCTTGTGCCTACTCCAGAATTCCTGTCAAGCATGACACTGCTCCATCGGAACAGAAACCAATTAAATTTTGTTTTAGATATTCATTACTAAATCCAGCAGAATTTAAGCTATCTAACATGGTATTATAAATTTGTTCAGCTCCCTGACTTTCTACTCCACCAAGTCTAAAAAAATTGTTGGTAAAAAATCTTCATTTTCAATCTTTACAAAAATTATAAGTAGCCTACATACTTGCTAGAGATGGTTGATGCTTCATCTATAATAATACATATTTTTTTATTTTGTTCAGTGATTTTTGCAAATATTTCACTTTTTATTTCTTTGGCAATGTGATCAACTATTTTGACCGCAGTTTTACGAGAATGAAGTAAATGACCCATGTCCACCCCATTTTTTATTTGTAGCTCAACCTCATCCTCAATATCGGAAAATGGCCGGTTTCGCTTTACCAAACTGTACGCTGTATTGAAAACCCTGCATGTGGATTGAATACGTTTCTGATTTAATGCATCCATGCATTTTGCAATCTGATCATTTGCACGATGTTGCAGTTGCTCTAAACAAATACGATGTATTTTTGAAGAAAAATGTTCTTTAATTTTTTTTTCGAAGAGATGCTTGCTGGACTGTTGTATCTTTTCCCGAAGCTGAAATGCTGCAGTTTTTCCACTCTAGTGACATATGATATCCCTTTTTGTGTAAAGTGTCTAGTTTTGCACAGTGATTACAGTCGAGCTTTTTATTACGAACAATTAATCCATCATATTTTTTTCTGAAAGAGTCATATTGTTCATTGCTCCAGCAGTCTGGAATAGCATCTGCCTTATCACAACATTGCAGGTTATTTGTTGCACCAGCGTTTTCCGCATCTATGACGGCATTGGATAGGGACATTTTATCTTTAATTGACTGTTGTTCTGAAATTTTGATTCTAGAGATTTTTTTCGCAAACCAAGCCCAAGTAAACTTTGTTGCCTCTTCATTTTAAACCTGAATCCTGGAATAAAAAAATTCAATAATATTCTGTCTAAAACCAACCCAAAAACACAGTAGGTTCACATTCACTTTTTCATGTGTTATATAATGTATGAATAATTAACTAAACTACATCTAGATTCTTGATCTAAATCAGTAGATTTTAAAAAATTTTTGACATATTTCCAAGCCTTCTGCCTAGTTGACCGAAACTAGATCTACATAGGTATCAAATATTAGCAATAACTCAAGGATGGATCTAATATAATTTTATAACCAGGGTTGGGGAGCCACTGTAGAAGAGCACTAGTTCCAGCTCCAGCTCCCCAGCTCCGGCTCTCCAGCTCTTTAATGAACAAGTAGTTTATCATTGAGTGTTTAAATCTTTTTTGCAATAAACTATTCTATTCGAACAAGAATCACCACTTCTGATCTTTACAATTATATTAATCAAATCTGAAAGCGAGTACCAAGAAATATAACTAAATGAAAATCAATTTTGGCGTTATCTAAACAATGAAAAGGTTAAATTGTAACTATTATGAATTGTAAACTTCGCACTGACAAACAGCTACACTTTATCTCTTTAGTGAAAAACTTTAGAAGCACAGGTGCGCAAAACAAAAAACTCCCAAGAGATTTAAATCACAAGGTAATAAGCGAGAACGTTTGTGACGAAACATTAAGGCAATAAAAAAGATTGAGTCAGCCAAATCTTCACTCCAAAATTTTAAGAGATAAATTTATGACGTAACAATCATGCGAAAATTGAACCAAATAAAAAATTTAATTTATCCAATTCTCAACGGCTACATTATGAAATTTAGATATTTATTTACTATTAATCATTGAGTGTTTAAATTCGTAATGGGATGCTGCCAATTTTTTTTTCGACTCCGATGCCAATTTCAACGACATTATTCGATCCGATTCTTCTTAGTCAGAATTCACCTTGTTTCTTATATGAGGCTAACAATTTTTTAACGATAATAAACTAATTAGATCAATACAAAATATAAAAAGAAAAAATACACTTAAAACTTGAAAAACCCTATAAAACATGAACGTTTACAGAATCAATAAATTGTTTGTTTAGAATTTTTTACCTCTATTTTACCAAAATTTTGAATGAACAAATAACACTTATAGAACATAATATCATTAAATAAGTATTAATTAAAATTTTAAATAAAAAAATAAACATTTCTATTTATTTTTTAAACATTTAACATATCATTTTCGCTACTTTTTAAAATATTGAACCCCATGAGGTTCCGAGATTATTGATACATTAAAAATTATAATTAAAATAGATTTGAATGGCGGTCTACATAATTTTAACAATTGGTTCGGCGAACTCATAGTATTTTAAGCAACGGTTCGTGCGAACCGTTGCGAACCGCTCGAATCCCACCACTGGTTATAAAGTAGCATGCTGTAGCAACAAGACACGTGAGCCTAGGTAGCAACAAATCTCTACTTAGTAACTTTGTTTGTTGATAGATGAAAATAAAAGACATCTCCTAAAAATAAGCCCTAGCGTCATAATATATTTTAGAGTGAGATTTAATATAAGCCCTGTCTTATTTTCGGAGAAACACGGTAGTTATAAAGGTTAATATCACGATTAAATCCGAAAAAATGTGTTTCGCCCAACTACCAAAATTAAAAAAAAGCTAATTTTAAAGTGCATGGCATAGAGTTTTTTATTCGTCGTGGTCAATCAAATAATCTTAAGATGGCTTGATGATGTAAAAATTGTGTTAGCCAGCAGATTATTGCTTAAAAATCACCAATATGTAACAAAAAGTGGGCTAATTTAAGCTGTTTTTGAACATTTACTTTTTCGAATTATTCTGCAATGTTTCAACGTACCATTAATAATTAACCAACATGATAAATTTCTTGGTATTTGCTATCGAGCAATTTTGATTATTGCGACACAAATTCAGTTGCCATTGTTTATTTTTTTCTTTGCATAAATCTTTTTTACATTTGCATACATTAAAATTCATGTCAAAACTATATTTAATTTGATACTTTCTCCTTCGTCAAATGTTTACAAACTCATTTTAATGTGTGGTAGAAATAAGAATAATTCCCGGCTTAACTTTTTTAAATTGTTTTGTCTAAAACTAATTATTTAAACTGAGAAGTATTAAAAAGAAAAATTCTGATGTTTGTCAACGTTGGATCTTTACATACGTACTGACGCACTCAAACGATTTTGTCAACGATCGGAATTAACGTCATAGGCTATAAATAGACTACGTCTATTCAGTCAATATAGCAAGATAGCTCACAAAGTAAAAAAACCCAAACGCAACACCAAATAGTTTACTTAACGTTTTCATATGAAATAAAATATACCGAAAAAACGAAGTTGAAAATCTAGCTTATTTTTCGCTTTATGGATCTGCTGTTCCCCAATTGACGTAGCAAGGTACTGTAAATCCTGAAGACCCATCAATCAAAGATGCTAAAACGGAATAAGTAGATGCTATTCCCCCTACAACCCCTATTAAGATTATTTCTATCAGAATAACTTTCACGTGCAAAGGAAGCTCGAGAACAGTCCAAGTTGCCTTCTCAATCGGCAAAGCTGATTGGCTGTCCGGCTTAGCCTCGACCGGGGATTCCCCCGATTGACTGTCACTTTTAAATGAATCTATTGACTTTGACACCGACGAATAGACGTCATCCATGTAATCCTTCGGTAGTTCTCCATGTCCGGCATACGGAGTTTTCTGACCAACCAGGAGAAGGTAGAAAAGAGGAGGAAAAATAAAGTTTGACGCGGTGACTGTTGTTCCTCCAACCAATGATAAAAGTATTCCGAAATGAGGAATCGTTAAGCCGACAAAGACCATCGTAAACATTAGAGAAGTCCGGATTAAACAACGCTTCAACGAAAACTCTAAAAAATATTGATTTGTTCCAAGTCAAACGTAATTCAAAAATAACAGCAATTTGAGTAAGAATTTTGCCCCAGAAGAGAATCGACCAGACGTTGCTACTTTTGATTGGTCAGTTTACGCTTGAAAATAGAAAAGATTTATTGTCCCAGCAAATCATTTTTTTTATTTTTCTACGCTTTTTGGAACTTGCTATTACCGGGTACCGGTGTTTATAATTTCTAAACATAGTTTTGAACACTCGAAAGTATTGTTTAAAAAGAATATAACTCTGCTGTTATTAAGCAAATAAAATAAAAAGACTGCTAAATCAAAATAAATGTTAGCAAATGTTTTTTAAAAAATGAACTGAAGATTAAAAGATCATGGTTTTATTTTCGATTTCATTATTAATAGCAGCATCAGTAAAAAATTTGAACTATTTTCAGCAAGCAAACCCTGAACAAAAACGGGGTCGTTAAAAGAGAAGTTTCAAAAGATTGTCTAATAAGAATGATTCATAGACTCTATAAAAAAGGATTTGGTCACGTACTCGATTACTCAAATATCTATTATGCTTAACTGTTATCATTTTTATTGGAAAAAAATAGAACATGCAGTTGTAATTGTTAAATCCGAACACTTACTATCGGATAATCTTAAATATCCTTCAATGCCTTGATTGACAGGATTTGCCACAATAAGAACAGCCATTAGTAAATGTGAAGTGATTAGGATTGTGGCGACAGTAGGAATCCATCCCAGCTTATCCCTATTTAATTCGTTTAAGATATTTGAATCCTTCATCTTGTCTCCAATCATAAGAAATCCGGACATTGACACAGGAATATATAAAGCCAAAACAGCTGAAACAACATTGTACTTTTTTAACTTTCCGCATTTTATAAAAAATGGACGAAGCGCTCAATTTTTAACCGTCGTCTGTCAGCAGATCGGCAACAGTCTTCAAAATGTTTGTTTGTAAATTAAAAATATAGTTTTAGCTGAAGACAATCAAAAGTGACTAATTTAAAAATTTGAAATCAGATAAATGAAACTCTTGTTGTCATATTATTTGTCAATCGACGTTCCCGTTGCGTCTACCTTTCCAACACATAGTAACCTTTGTTAAATTCTATTGCAGCTATGGTCAAACCATCATTATAGGTAGCGTATACTGCGGTTAGGCACAGAGAAAACAAGCGCAAAAGGTTTTTTATGAACCCACCGACATCCTCGAATCGGGCATGGATCCTAGGCCCAGTAGACTTTCAATTACAAACCAGCACATAAACTAGTTGAACTTTGTTTTCGAAAAAAATTTATTAAATGTAACTAAAGATGCAAACTTATCTTTTAATTTTTTTATTTCAAAAACGACATTTAATGTTATGTTGTCTATATGATTTTTGCGTGCAATTTACAAATTTAACAATTCGATCAAACAATCAAAATTTTTTTTTTCACATCTAATGGATCAAAAGTAGTAGAATAATGTTGGTCTAGCTCAGGGGTTTGGCTCTTTTTTTTGACGTTTGGGTAAAAAAGCACTTTAAATACTGTTTTTTTTTTCAGAAAACCTTATATTTATTTTAAAACAATATCAAAATTGATTACTGAATTGTTTTTATTGTTTATTGTATTATACTTATACAAACTTAAATGCATTGATTAAAATGGGAAAAACAATGATAAACAAAGAAATAACGATAATAAAACTTTTTTGATCGAATAAAACTCACTCATTATTCCAAGAACAACAGATATTGGAAATTTATCCGGATCTTTCATATCAACTTGAATATTGGGAAAGCAACTGGCACCACCGAAAGCAAACAAAATAGTTCCAAATGCACTAAAAAAGCCAACGAAATTCGGATTGGAATGAGGAATTGGTTGTTCACACCGTGGTGCCTGGATCAAACGTTTGTTTTTAACAAAATTTGGTAGCTCATTTTTTAATCTTTCTATTTTAACTCGAGTATTTTTTTGGTGCTCTATTTTATCAAGGGTATACACTGCCCACGAAATCTAATATAACTGTTTGAGTTAAAGCATATTTTTTTGCCAATGTAGTGATAAAGCAATGGTTTGTGTTGTTTGCTACTAGAACAATTACTTATCTTTTTATTTTAATTTCAACAAATCAAACAAAATTTTTTTTCGCATGCTACGTCACCGTGTTATCGACGAAATTGCTAGTTTTTGTTTTAAAAACAGTCAGCATTGTGGTTAAGCAGCATGACTCTAATTCGTATATACAGATCTTAGCTTTAGTGAAGAAATGTAAAATATCCATTAAAACGAAAGGACTTATGCCAAATCTGTTGTTTAAATAGGTGGCCTTAAAAAAGGCTGTTTTAGAAAACTCGAACGTTTCCTTCTAGTTTTTTTAGGAGGTTACGTTTACTGAAGAACTGAAACTGAATGTATTGTTTGAACAATTTCAAGATTGATTATGATTGGCTGAAAATTACAGTTTATCCTGGTTATCATAATATTTGAAAAAGAGGTTAACCAATAAAGTGAAACTTTGTTTGGTCAACGAAGAAAATTATGGAGAAATAAAAAGAGATTATGAAATTTTTGCACTAAGATTCGGAACTAAAAAAAAAATATTCATATTGACACAAATAATTAATGTGTGTAAACAAACTCTTTCTTTCGACAAAGAGTGCGTTTACGAAAAGAGAGAAAAATGGATTCCAAGACGATAAATGAAATTCAGATCTCGCTTTAGAAAGAATAGAAAATTGGCTGTCCTTATTGTGAAACAAACATTTACCCTGACGAAACGTAGTTTCACTTTATTCGTTAATCTTTTTTTTAAATATTATGATAACCTTTTCTAGCTGTAATTTTCAGCCAATCACAATCAGTCTTGAAATTGTTCAAATATTTTGTTCAGTTTTACGGTTCATTCTAGTGCTACCTCCTGTAGATAGCTGGATGAAAACGATTGAGTTGTCTAAAAAACCTTTTAAAAAGCTACCTACATATTTAAACAAAAGAGTTTTGTATGAGTCCTTTGGTTTTGAAAACAATTAAATTTTGCACAGCAAAACACTTTTTAGAAATGAGGAAATTATTACGATAAAACCATTTATTGAATTGTTCTTATAATTGTTTGGGTCAATAGTTTTTTTAAATACATTTGTAGGAAAAAGCTCGTTTTAACGGTGACGTTGATTGATGTACAGTTAGTATAGGTTTGACCCCTGCATTTGTTGATTTCTCTTTCTTGATAAAGCTTTTTACATTTTCACATATTGCGCTTGGTAAGTTTTATTCTCTATTTGACAAACGTTGTAGGCCTATTTTATTTTATCAAATAGTAGGCCTATGTCCAAAATAGATTTTGTACATATAACTTTCAAATAAAATTTTACTCATGGTTGATGCAGCCTAATTATAGATTCTAGATTAGGGGTGTCAAACTCAAGTACACAATGGGTCAAAATTTAAAACTTGGACAAAGTGGCTGGCCAGCAGTGAAAAAATTTTTCCAAGATATAACAATAAACCTTTTCATATAAACCCAAACAAGTTTTGCTTAAACACTGAATATGCAAAATTTTAACCGTACAATATATAACTTAATAATACACACATAAAAAATTAATATCAAACAAAAATAATCTTAATGGCATTCATTTCTTAAATTTAAATAAAAATTGTATGCTTCTTTTTTTGCAGCCTTTTGAGTGACATTTTAACAGTAACTTTTTTCCGCAGGTTAATAAAATCTCAAAATGAAATTACAATAATAAACCAATTAACTAATAGTATCTTTCCATTATTGGGTGGGTTTCTTTGCTTGTCAGGTCTTTTTTGCTAGCGACTTGTTGCGTATCCCAACACCATTTTCCGTCGACACAACAGCGTCTACATATAGCCAGGATGACGCTTTTACTTTTGTTTCGTTTCATTTTCTTTCTTTTTTTTTATATATCTTTTTATTTTATGTTTTTTCTTCAAAGGTGCTGCAACCATGCACACTTATTCTCAAAATTTGTTTTTTTATCTGGATCGCATACCATAACATTTATTGTTTTGTCGCTTCTTCCTTTTTCTGTTCAGCTTTCTACTGCTTACAACTTTTCTATTAATATTTCACTATATTCTTTTATGGAGGAACTGAAATAAAAGATACTAATGCACAAAGTTAACTGCAGCTCAGTTTGCGAGACACTGATTTACTCTGACGTGTTCAAGCTAGATACCTGGCATCTTCTCTCGGATGCAAGGTCACCAATGTCTAGGCTCAGGCTTTGAGCTGAAGAAATCCTCAGGATCGAGCAAAGGTGCTCATCCGTCAGACGTCTTTGGTGAGATGTTTTGGTCAACTTCATTGAAGAAAATAGTTGCTCACATACACAAGTGCTGCCAAATATGGAGAGCATATGAGCAGCCTGGGTGCGGAGCTGAGGTATTGTGTCAAGAATGAAATTAGGAAAGTGTGCAACGCTCAGAGCATCATATTTGGACTTCAGCCTGTCACTAGACTGGAGTTCATTCAATTCCATTAGGAGGTTGGTTCGTGCGTTTTCCACTTCAACTGTAAACGGATTGCTGAGCAGTTCAAACCTGCTTTTCTGGACGTCAAAGTCGGCAAATCGCCGGTTGAACTCAGCGCTGAGTACGTGGAGTTTTTCAGCAAACTGTGCACAAAGAAACATGGCAGAGATCTGCGCTTTCATCGCGTGGCAGCAGAGAAAATGCTCAGGTTTCCTTGCAGCATCTTTTTTCCCCACAGGCACAATTTAGTTTTGAAAGCCCTCACTGCAGCGTACGTGTCTGTGATGATGCGCCCCATCCCTGCAGCTGCAGGTTCAGCGCATCGAGGTGGTTTGTGATGTCACACATAAAGGCCAATTCACTCAGATACTTTTCATCCCGGAGCTCTGCTGTGTTTTTCCCTTTGCTATCCAAAAACTGAAATATTTCCTCACGCAGCGCGAAAAATCTGCTCAGTACGTTTCCTCGGCTAAGCCTTCTCAGTTCTCACCTCTGTTTGATACGGCACTTCTGCATGTTCCAAACTACACTCCTCCAGAAAAGACTTGAACTGGCGGTGATTTAGATCTTTGGCTCTAACAAAGTTAACTACTCGTGCTACTGTGGTTACAACATGTTCCATCCTTAAGGCTTTGCCACACAATGATTCATGATGTAGTGATAAAAGATTAGTTTAACAGTTCTCTCTTGCATCTTTTCTCAAACCCTGTAGACCAGTCTCCTCTATTGACCGCACATCGCTGGCGCGCCATCTGCTGTCCTACGGCAGCTTCATTTCCGTTACACATTTGGAAACTTCTTCAAAGATTTCCTTTCCTGTGGCTGTGCCATGCATTGATTTTAATCCTATAAGTTCCTCCGTAACACACAGGTTTGAGTCCACTTCACGGATGAAGACTGCCAGTTGGGCAGTATCAGATGTGTCGCTGCTCTCATTAACAGCAATGGAAAATGCAATAAAATATTTTCCTTTTTTCATCAGCTGGTTATATAGATTGGTGGCCAGTGATCAGCAACAGTGCTTCGCCTAAGGCTCACATTTAAAAATGCTTGCTTTTTCTCTGGGTACGCGAGGTCACAAATTTTCGGCATGCTCTTTCTTACAAACTCTTCCTCATTGAAGTGCCGGGCTGATTTTGCGATCTTTGGTGACACAATAAAACTAGTCATTACGGCAGCCTCACTTTGTGATATGACTTTTCTGAACATAATCTGTTGTGAAACCAAATTTCTTTTCATCTCCTCCACTTTCTGGCAATTTTGAGTCATTTCCAGGTTCTTGTACTAGTCCTGGTGTTTCGTTTTGCAGCGTCTTCTAATGTTGTACTCTTTGGTTATAGCCACGTTGGCTCCAAATACAAGACAAACCGGTCTGTCTTCTATATATGTAAACAGATATTCTGCTTGCCACCTTTCCAGAAAAGTCCTTTTTTTGTTTTTCTTTTCGTCATTTTGTGTAGGTACTGGGTAGCACGGTGCCAAGAGTAATATGGAGTTGCTATGACTACTGTCAACGGAGGAGAGATTCCTCTACTAATTGACGTGTCCCGTTTCTAGGGTCGGAGAACAACCTTTAATATCGGCTTTTTGTTTCCAACCACCAGAACAACATAAACCAATTTACCAAAGTCTTATTTAAACAAAACCTTATTCAAATTGAATCAAAGAAATAAGAACAAACAAAAGCATAACTTACCACAATACTTTAATTACAAAACATACCTAACCCTAATCTAACTACACAAAACTAGCACATTTCAAACATAAGTAAAACATTAATCTAAACCTAATTTAGCTAAACTCAACTAATCAGATTTTTTAAATGAATGAACTAAATCTGATAAGAAGCATTATGACGTATTATTGAAACATCGTAGACGCGCGAAAACACTAGCAGAGCATTCTGGAATTTGTAGTATTAGCAGTACATGTGCTGTATAATATCGCCGGGCCAGAGTTTTGCACCTATAGTAGACCTATAGGCTTGCCATATCAGAATGGGCGGAATTCCGGACAGACATAGGCGCACCAACGAAAAAAATTTTTGAAGGGGCGGACAAAATAAATTTGTTTACGAATCTAGGACGAAGATTAAAAAAAAAAGGTCTTCACTTCGAATCGATGTCGGATTTTCCTATTTTCGTCCCCAAAATCATAGTGTTCTCTAAAAAAAAGATCTTTATTTCGAATCGGTCTCGGAATTTGCTATTTTCGTCCTATAATCAATGTGTTTTCTTAAAAAACTGCACGTTATTTTTGGTTGATACTAAAATTCCGGACATTTGGGCTTTTTTTAAAATTCCTTTCGGACACAAAATTTAACATAAAATCCCGGTCATGTCCGGAATTTTCCGGACGGTATGGCAACCTACGCGTAGTATAGATTAATCGGTAAACAATAAAAATTGGCTCCCAAACAAGTTGTCCTTAGCAATTGGACTTTGTTTTATTATAATGCCTCCGCTACTTTTACATGACTAGCGAACAAAGATGGAAAGCAGGAGAAAATATTTTTTTGTTTTGCTTTCTCGCGTTTCTGTTTCGGAGGCATTTTCGTCAAGAGTTATACAATAACTTGAAAATTAGAATGACGGCTATATTTTTAAAAACGTAAAATATTAAATAAAAGCAAATTACAAGCACATGTCTAATTACTTTATCCTTTCTCTGATAAAATCTTATCAAACTGTTATGATTCTTACCGCTGTAATGCTGATTACAATAAAAATACCAGCAATGGCTGTAGTCAAAGCGGCCACTACTCCTGCTTGCCAAAAATCTTTCGGAGTGCCAAGAAATGTAAGTGGGGTTAACAATAGCCCCACTATCATCAGAACGTAACAAGTGTGAAAGTGAATATTATTCAAATTTTCCAAAAGAAGCGAAATATTTCCCGCAATCAACAGCAGAAATACGGTAGCTACAGAAAAAAATAGAGAAAAAAAGTTAAAATCATAAAACAATCTAACTTTAACGATCGAATGTCGCTTAATACGGAAGCGTGGGGGAGTAGGTAAGAACGCCGTATTGATTGCGAACGCAATCGGCACGCGTTGGGTTCAAAACCTACTCTTGTTATTCTGTTTTGTCCTTGAAAAAGACACTTTTCTTGGCTTGGCTGTCCTATTAAGCGCATCTTAGTTTCAATGATATCTCTAAATAAAAAACTAAATTAAAAATTTTAACCGGACAGCAGTATCTTGACATCCCCGAAAGATCGATCGGGATAATCACTTGACTCTTGCTCTGAGTCAAAATGTAACACCTCCGACGTTGTTTTGCGAGTCAGAAAGATAATTATAAATAATGGTAATAACATAGTTAATTAATTTTTACCTTAACTGTTTTAATGTATTTGAAAAAACTAACAATTACAAATGAAATTTTTTTGATGAATTGTCGGACTAGCAGAGAATAACTTGCTTTGTTAAAACCGCCTTTTCATTATATTGCGGAACACAATTACAAAAGCCAATTTCTCGAAAAAAATTTTTGTTGCATTTTTGTTATTGTTTTAGGATATTTAATTTTTTTGTTGTTTGACGAATTTACTTTTGTTTTTTCATCTCCATATTTATCCTTCTGACTCGCAGAAAAGCGTCGGAGGCACTATACATAGAGAAACTATCAAGCAATTACCCCGACCTAATTCCGGAAATACCAAAATATCGTTGTTCGCTTAAAATTTTTTATTTTAATTTTTTAGGTTTTATAAAGATATGATTAAAATTTAGAACTGCTTGTTAAGACTGTTAAGCAGGAGAAAGTGTCGTAAAGTGTCTTTTCAAAGGACACAACATAATTGACTCTTATTATTGAAAAAATGCTTAAATGCGACAACTAGTATATTCTCTGTATGTGTTATTATCTTTCCGTTATGCTTTCTTATTATCGCGTAACTGTAAATTATACAATTATCTCCTGTTTAAACTTTTTCTTCGGACTCGATGTCGGATGAAAGCGGAGTTGATTAATACTGGATTCTGTAAATTTTTTTATTATATACAGTAGTTCAGAAGAATTTAAAAAATACGCAGTTGAAACGGCAATTTTTTAAAGATTTTGAAATTATTTTGACGCTTTATCTGTATAGATAGACACTATCACATTGGATATTAACTACAATATATATTTTTTATTTTCCTCTATAATTGTTAAAATGCAGTAAACTGAAAACTGAATTTAGCGAAAACTTTACCTCCCCCAAAAAGAGTGGCTATGATACAAAGCCGTGTAATTCGTTCCCCCCACTTTCCGGCTGCTCGAAAACCTATCGTTGGGTATGGGTCAGATATGTACTGGTCATCATACTCGGGATATCTTTGTCGAATTATTGTCCAACATTTTCCAAGCACGTTTCCGGTGTAAGATGAAATAATTCCGCAAATAATTAGAAGGGGCAATCCTGCATAATACACCAATAAAAATACTGGCAAAAATAAAAGTTTCCATTTATAAGAAATATACTTATAAAAATTGGATTATTGTAGTGGTTTTATACAGCTTAAAGTTTACCGAACCATCCACAGTCAACAACGGCTTTTGGAAGAGCAAGAATTCCACTACCACACATTGCTCCGACGATGAAAACTGCCCCCATTACTACTGAAAGGCCTTTGTTCTGTCGCTAAAAAATTAGTAAAAGATTGAGTGAATAGTTATATAGCTGTGATTTATGTTAAGCATGTTAATACACAAGCTAAAGTGAAATACATAAATACACAGTGAAAAGTGAAAAACTTAAATAAACACTTCATTTAGATGTAAGGCTACGTCAACTAATGTCTGTACATTAAATCAAAATCGCTGACGAGGACTATGTTTATGTTTTACTGATGAATAAATTATCTACAATAAACTTATATTATTTAACATCTTTATTATGGTATATGTGCATGTGGCCCAAATAAATAAAATCATTTAAAAATGGCTAGTAGCCAGCTTAAATTTTTCAAAATTAAAAGGTTTTAAAATTATTCAATATAGGAAAACTATTTGATAATTGTTTGAAGCAACAAGTAAAACGAAAAATTAAAAATTCTTTCTGATCTATTTCTGTAACACAGAAAACAATAACATGAATGAAAGCTTTTTTTCTTGTTTCATATCGTTTTTTTTTCTTTAAATTTAAGTATATCAGTTTTCTTACAAACTCCTTACTGTTGTTGCTCGAGTATTGAGTTTTAACCCTCCAAAAGCACTTTCCAAGTTCTCGTTTGAAGACATTTTATTTCGACACACTCAGTTTTCTTAGTACAAGTTCTGAAAAAGACCAATCTCGTAATTGCGTAGCTACCTTCAGTTTGAATTCATTTTTCTGATTCTTAGGTTGATGATTGATCCCGTGACTGCAAGTAGCGAACGATCTTGAGAAGGCAAGAAAACGATGCTCAAAAATATTGTGAACTTATGCGTAACAGAAAAATGTTCACCTCTAATTAGAGAATACATTATTTGGCACTGTTATAGCCGAGATTTAAGCACAAAATTTCTTTCAATTTTTTTAAAATTCTTTTTACTAATGAAATAACAACAAAAAATTTTTGCTTTATTGTTGTTATACAACTCAAAATGAAAATACAGAATAACAGCAAAAACGTATCTTAAAATAAATTTGGAAAGGGTGCGCCAAATTTTTAAGACAAGAACCATTTAGACCATAGCTAAAAAGGTGACCGGTAAACTTTACCATGGTATATTCTACCTCGGGGTTTTATTAGGGTTAGGGTTAGAGTTAGGGTTATGGTTAGGTTTAGGGTTAGAATTGGAAAGGCTTAGGGTTAGGTTTGAAGAAGAATACAGTTAGGATTAGGGGTTGGGGCTAAGGTTGGGGTTAGTGTTAGAGTTGAAGTAATAAATGTACTTGTCAACTTATAGCGTCATAAATCAACAACAATCAACAAATTAAATGAACAACCAATACGGTGTGATACCGTAGTGAAATTTACCTGTGGTGGAATTTACCACTGTGGAATGCGCCGTGGTAGAATTTACCGTGGTTGTGGAACCTGCCGCCTTGAGGCAAATGGTCAATCTGCGGCCTCAGCCCCATGAATTTTTTGTGCGGTCTCCATGACAATTTTAAAAAGTAATTGAATTACGTGTCAGCGACTACTACTGATAATAAACAACTTTTTTTTATTTTAGAGATCATTACATTTTAGGGACGAAAACGAAGAAAACTGGGGAATTTGAAACACTTTCAAAGTCAAGACCTTTTTTAACTTTTTTTTAGGGATCACTACTTTTTAGGAACGAAAATCAAGAAAACCGTCACAGATTACTACCCCAGGCTGCTGTACTGCCCAGATGAGATGCTGGAAGTGATGTTGTTAAGCCAGCATCGCGTTTCGTCTTCCAAAACTGTCAGACCTGGTGCTCCACGTAGTGCCCGATGTATGGGGCACGCTATTAGATCGTAGTCTGCGGTTTGTTCAGAGGCACCGCACTCTATTTTCTTGATTTTTAAATGCAGATTTAAAGTAATGACCCTATTTTCTTGAGTTCAACTTATGCAACCTTCTTTGTTACTATCTAATTTAATGTGACCTCTAAAAATAAAAAGGTTCTTTCCTACCTCCGATTGAGACTTTAAAAGTCTAAATTTTAAAAAAATGTGTTGTTTACTGGGAACCGCACAAAGGCTTTACTTCAAATCTGCCGCTTTAAATGGTCTTGCAAAGTCAAGTGAAGATTAAACGTTGTGGCGACGGGGGATTTTTAGTTTTGCATCAGACTCACAGGTCTGAAAGTGTTTTTTTTGTTTTGAATAATGACAATCCAGCGGACAAAGGTAGGAACGCCGTAATAAGGCTCAACGCGATGGAGTCGGTGTCGGTTCAAATCCTTCCCTCGTTACTCTATTTCGCCTTGGAAAAGCTGGCATTTTCCTATATTCTTCTTAATTGAATTAAACTACAAACTTGACCGGCGAAATTAACTATTCTTATTGTTCAAATGTGACATAACAAATTTGTTGAATAAGTAATTGTGTCCATCAGCATTCTGATAACGTATCGGCATACTTAAGCCGAGTTGGATTTTTCAGTCAACCCAAGCAGCTAATCATGATCATAAAAAATTTAATATTTCTATGAACAAATCAAGAAAAAAAGCTAAAATTATTAAAACCCCCACTTGTCTGCTTGCTTGTCCACTGTCTCCTACACGTCCTACTTCGAAAACATAACTAAAAGTCATAGTAATTTAATTTACTGCCTCAGACCTGTTACTTTCGCTACTTAAAAAAATTTATCTTGTAGTCATATCAAATAGCATAGCTATAAAATTTCAGTTATTAAAGTCTATCAGTTTTCAACTTGCCAGCATAATTCATTAAATTAATTAAAATTCGTTCGTTCATGGCGCCACTTCTACCAGAAGCCAGAAATGCTTCAATGGAACCTCGCTAAAAAAATTAAAAATAAAAAGTTTTTTAAAAGCAATCAAACTAATGTTTTTACTTTAACAATGTCAAAAAAGTTTTGCTGTTTCTCGATTGCATTTTGTTTGCTTTTATGAAAGGACCCGGGGTAGTTAGCTGCTGCATAACAACAAGCAAGTTCAAGTGATTAGTAAATAATTGATCTAAATTTAACTGCCTGTTGCAATGGCTTATGTCTAGTTCCGGCAAAAATTATTTTACTGGCCGCGTAAAAACGCTTGGTAAAAGAGCTTGCAAAATCTAATACACCGAATTGCTTTGGAAAATAGTAGACAACCATTTCTACGACGAAAGCATAGATCGGTGCTTCTTCACTATTTTAGCTTGCTACCTAGTTTCTTGGGATACATCATGCGTGACCCGACAGTTGATCGAACGACAGTTGATCGAAAGAAGGTTGATCGAAGCGACACTTGATGGAAACGCACTTGATCGAAACGACACTTGATCGAAACGACATTTAATCGAATCGACACTTGATCAAAACGACACTTGATCGAAATGACATTTGATCAAAACATCCTTTGATCGAAACCACACTCGATCGAATAATGAAAGAAAAAATTTACAACTTTGAATTTGTCCCAATTTTGACAATTTTTCAAAAAACATAGCGATCTCTAAAAAAAGATCTTCACTTTGAATCTGTCCTGGTTCTGTCGACTTTTTGTCCCAAAAAACATTGTAATCTCTAAAAAAATAGATCTTCCCTTTGACTCTGTCTCTGATTTCTGCAAAGGGTCTGCAAAGATGGGGCCATGGCACAATGTTCTTCCCTAAATAACTGGCTACAATGTAAAAAGAATGCAAAAAAATGACAGCAATAGGCATCAAACGAAACATAACCATGACAAAAAAGTTACTTGTTGCCCCCATAAAAATCCTTCGGCTAGGAACCTTGTTAAAAACCCTGACCTTGACATTGATAAAAAATTATAAAAAAATAAAAACAAACTGTCTTCTTACTGATGGCCGCTGCTTTTTTTGAATCAAATTTACAGTAACAAAGAGATTGTTCAATCGCAGAAACATACAAAAGTAAATCTTTTTTTTTTTTATCAACTGTCATTTCTATTAAGTGTCTTTTCGATCAAATGTCGTTTCGATCAAATGTCGTTTCAATCAAGTGTCGTTTTGATCAAATGTCGTTTCGATCAAATGTCGTTTCGATCAAGTGTCGTTCGATCAACTGTCGTAGCATCTATATCATGACCCATTAATAGATATTGTGACCGAAAACAATGTAAAAATTGACATGAGAAGAAAGAAACAAAATATTGATAACACGTTTTTTTTTGTTAAATGCAGCAATGGGTAGATTTCTGGTTTTTGTCTCAAAGTCTAATACAAAACTGTAACATTTTGGAATACTTTGCGCGTTTGTGGCCCTCCCGAAAAAACTGTACTGCTACTGGTTGGAAAGTTCTGGCACAAATGTTATTCGATAGCGATTTGTAAAATACAAATTGACACTTTTTTCTTGAAATTAGATTAGACATTGCGTTTCAAAAAAATGCCTAAAAAAAACAATAATAATATGCTGTGTAAACTAAAGTGAAACCTCTGCTAGTGTAAGCTAAGTGGGAGCAAACAATTTATTGAAAACACAAAAATCCAAAACCTTTTAGCAAAAAACATCGTTTATAAAAATTTGCAGTTTTGTTCAGTTAAAAATTTGATTTACTTTTGTTGGTTGTACAATTTGATCTAGTCCAAAACTTTATTTCGGTGTTATCGTTTTAATCCAGATAACTCATTTAGCACTTCATCTCATCCCCAAAAGTTAAATTTATCTTTCCAACTTGCAAAAAAGTGTCGAAGGCGCTATACATAGGATAAGCAAGTACCCTAACCAGCTTCTAAAGATGCTGAGATATTGTTGTGCGATTTTTAAAGCTTTTTATTTAGGCTTTTTAGTTTTACAGAGATATGACTTAAATTTAGAACTGCGCACCAAGACCGCCAAGCGAGGGAAAGTGCTGCAAAAGATCTCTCTCAAGGACACAACAGAATGGCGCGAGTAGGTTCTAAACCGAGACCAAACAATCATAGCGCTCTTAACCACTCGGCCACGCTGCAATTAACTTACTTTCTTAAAGTGTTTTCCGATAGGTAAATTTAACTATTTCAGAAGTTTACAACAACATGACCTGATTAATTGCAGTCTGTGTTTTTTCATAATTGTTTTTCGACGTTTTCGAAATAAATTTCAATTTCGATTTCCCTCATCTTTTTAATGTAGAGGTTTACCGATTGTTTTCAGTATTTCTTCAGCAAATTCCAACATTTTATAGAAAAAAAAAAAAAAAAAACTTGAGGCGAATTAAGTAAGCGTAGGTTTCGTGTCGCTTGAAGTTATTGTCTTTGAGTTTGGGTATTTGAAACTTTTTTCGGTTTTGCTATGCTAGAATTAGTTAGCGTGTTCAATAACCATCGGTCAAGCTCGTCAAATCGCGTGTGCAGCACTTTGACATACCACAGTATTTTATGTGTTCCGTCCATCGAACACCAAAGGAATACGAGGTAATTTCGGAAGTTTTCTCAAGGAAATAAGCTTAATTAATTTTGCGCACTATAGGAAATTCGTCAATGACTTTTTTCCATTGTTTAACTATAATAATTCTGTCTCGAAACTCAAAGCAGCAAGCTAAAGTTGTTTTTGTGCATTCTAAAAATCAATAATGATTAGAGGTTTAAATGGGTATATAATTAAATACTATGTATCGTTAATTTTGCAATTTTAAAGATTGTTGTCATAGCTGACTGACACACACCAGTATTTATCATTGATATTATTACAAATGAAAGCAATAAGATGAGATCAAAGTTTCTAACAAAATCTCTACAACTTTTGTCTTCAACTGCTAAGGTATCAATTAGACGCTATGGGTCACGGAAAACAAAGAAAAATAATTAAACGTTCCAAAGATGTAAACACCGTCCACTAAAACATTTTGCGCTTCATACCAACACAATAACATTGGAGATGAAAATGTACAACAAAGGCTAATTCTTTAGCTTCGTTCTCCAGTTATTTCGTTACAGGTTTTGTCGTCGAAGAAAGCTCAAATGTAATTCATACTTGGTTTTAAAGATTTAAATCCACACGAACCTGTTTACTTTCATTGAACAATTGTTGCTTTAAAAGGTGTCAAATAGAATAGAGAATGGTTTGAGATGAAAAAAAAATAATCAATGAATATTTAAAGCTATTTGTGATAATATGCATTGCTGTGTTAAGCTAGTTTGTATAAAAACAAAAAGAGAAAAAAACTTTTTTAAAAAAGCAGATTACTAAAGGTTCTTAAAAATTATTTCACTTAAGGGGTTTTTATTTACTGAAAGCTAAAAATAATAACTATAGCAATAATGTAAACCAAAATTGTTATGAATAAAAAAAGGTTCAGAGCTAAAAAAATAATTAATAATTACGTGACAGAAGATAAAATTGCTTAAAACAAAAAGAAAACAAGCAAGATTTCCTTGAAGTTTTCGGAAGATATTACTGTAACGCAACAACACGAAACAAAAACTAATCGAGGTCTCAAAATATGTTGCAGGCTTTTAAAATTTAAATTATTGCGAGTTAGTTGAACGATCTTTATACAAGTTTTGGCGTTTATCAATCATCTACAATAACTTTTTCTTTTTTTTTCACATAAAAAATGTTTCAATTCTTTTTGTTGGAAAACATTTAAAGCGGAAGATACTTTTATTGGTTTTAATTTTTAGAACAAAATTTTTGGGAAAAAACTTTTTGAATTTTGAAAGATGTCTTGTGTGAAAAATTATTTGTTTTCAGAATCGATGGCATTGAAATACTTTATTTACTTAACACATTTGAGAAAAAGTGTAAGATAGACCAAGCGTGGGAAAAACTTACTTTCTCTTAGCAAAGAAGTAGGCTGTATTGTTGAAATGTTTCTTTTCTTAAATAACTTGAGTTTTTTGGTTGCTTCTTTGAATTAAAATGAAAATGGTACTTTTTATTTCCTTTTATCAAGTTTTTTATTTTAAAAGTAACTGGAATGCGGTGTTAATCAAAGACAAAATGAATTAAAATTCTTACGGCCTTATGAACTTTTACGTCCTTATAGCCCAGATTTTTTACTCTTTAGACTTCGCCTTTTGACGTTGCCCAAAAAGTGTCACACCACCCTTCTATTTACAATTTGCAAAGCTTTTTTTTATATTGATAGATACTAAGAAAAGGTCTTTATTTTCAATTGAAACCCGAAAAACGTTTTTTCTTGGACAGTAAAGATAAAGAAATCTTTGCTTTAGCTTTCACTTTGTTTTCTACCTCCAGTTGCACAACCACCCTCTTCAGATTATTAGGCATCCACACTGCACTGAAAAAAAAGGTTTATATTCTACCACTTCGAGGTCCCATTGGCGACTTTTTAAGGGCTCCCAGTCAAAAGAGAATAGTACTAAACTATCACGAATTACCGACCAAGCTGTTAAAAGAAAGTTTTTAAAGAATAAAGCGTTATTATATTTAAAACAGTCCCAACGCTAATATTTTCCTTGGTCTTTTGTTTAGTTTCAACACCTAATTTTTTACAAACGTGTTTCTGACTAAGTTTTCGATTCGAGCAGAGTTTTCATGAATGAGTGTAATGATTGAGCAATAATTTGTTCTTTCATTTGAGACTGACATAACACACATATGTTTTTTCAAAAGTTGTTCATTCGACTTGCTCATATTCAATAACCGCTTCAAAAATAAATTGTGAAAGTAACATAAAAACGTTTTGTCTTTTATTTTCTATTTTTTTAACGGCACTAACGGTTTTTAAGCTATTTTTGCAATTTCATCTGAGTTTCCCAAAAAATGTGTGACTTGTGAAGCGGCACAGTCAAAAAACTCATTAAATTGTCTGCAAATAAAAAAGAAAAAAATTTTAACACAGAAAATTATAACCGAGATCTGTAATCAGCTATAGCAGTTAGTCAAAATGTAAGTTCACCAAAAACACAAATTGTCTAAAAATAAACCCTTAATAAAATTCATTCGTTACTAAAAATCTTATCTCTTTATCTAGTCTTTTAGTACAATACGATATTTAAAAAATTCCAAAGTCAGGCATGATGGTATTGGGTGAAAGAGCATTTACTGGTTACAGTATGTCACAACTGCAACTGTTCCTCCAAGATATCAAGCGAAAGCATCTGCTTGCTTCATAGAGAAATCAATATTTTTTCTTTCATCGTTTTTATCGGTTGGTCAGTTCTTTATCTTGATCTCCACTTTTTATAGCTGCACTAGCTACATATATCAATATACCCAGTTAAAAATTTTTTTCATCCAATGACATCATTGTTCAACTTTGAATTTTTGTATTAAAATACTAAGTGCGAAATTTTTCAAAAATGATTAATGCCGCTGAAGGATAAAATTAAGTGTAGATTGTTTAGTTTGACCGCAATCCATCTTATGTCAATTTCGATAAAGTTTAATAGTAGTTGAGTTTGGTCACGTGATATAAACAATTGAAAAATAGCAAATCGAGAATTTAACCGTTAACAACCAAACAAATCCTTTTTAAATTTTATTGAGACTGTTGAACTCTTTTTATAACCACAAAACAAACAAATGATTAAGACTTAATAGAAACTTTATAATCAAAATAAAACCCTTAAATAATTTTCCCAAAATGTCTTAAAAACATGCGTGACATTTAAGTAGACTACATTTTTTATTTTTTTATTTTATCTCTATATTTATCCTCCTGACTCACAGGAAAGCGACAAAGGCATTAATACATAGGGTAGGCAATTACCCAGACCTGCTTCCGGAGTTGCCAAGATATTGCTGTCCGCTTATAGTTTAATAGAGATATGACTGTAATTTAGAACTGCTTGCCAAGACCACCAAGCAGGAGAAAGTGCCGTAAAGAGTCTTTCCCAAGGACACAACAGAATGGCGCGAATAGGTTTTGAACCGAGACCGTGTTGGTCACGAGCCCGGCACTTTAATCACTCGACCACGCTGCCGACTTACATAATCAAATTTAAGATTAAAAACGAGTCGTTACAAGCAAAGCAATGTCTTCATCTTTAATAACTAATTTTCTTAACTGAATTATGAATAATAATATCTTAAAAACACCCGTCCTGATGTTCTAGCTTTCCTACCACCAGCACGGGAGATGTGAGTTCGATTCCCAAACTGGTCAAATCTGACCTAGTATTACCAACAGCTTGAAATCGCGTAGATACCGTGATTGTGCTTGATTAACGTTATGTTTTGGGAAAAAATCGATTGCAAACTCATTTCAAAAGACCGAATTGTTAAGACCTCGGCACATAAAATGAGTAAATTGATAAACAAAAGCGTTCTGAGGCTTAAATAATTGATTAATTATATTTAATCTAATATAGGTATTAAATTTATTAAAAACACAAGTGAATGATCACTTTTGTTACAGATGAAATTAAATAAAGCAGCTTTTTTTTTGTTAAAAAAAGTTTAACTACTTGAGTGAAAGAATGACTACTAATATCAAACCAATAGTGAAGTCAGTGAAGCAAAGCTACGTGACCAACAACAACGCCTATAAACAGAGTTTGTACAGTGCCAGTCGAAGAGACGAAGATGCTTTTAGGCAACTTTTACAAGAAAAAAATACAACCACGGACCGTATTAAAAGTGCAATATTTTCTGACCGAGGAACACATTTTCATAAAGAACATCCGGGAGTTCAGAACAGTTATCCGAAATTTCGGCCAGTTACGTCTCATCCGACTACGTCTCTGTTGGCATCTTTCTACAAACAACAGTCGTTTGCGGAATCGCGAAATACCCAGGCCGCTGCAAAACTTCCCAACATCACCAATAATTGGCCCACTTTATTCCCAGGCAAGTCAAATCGTGATTTGAAACCGTTTGCAAACCCTTCCTACTCGCTTAATTCTCCGTCCTCTCACAATCAATTAATTGGCCGAAAACTGTCTTCCGGTGGTCCGAAATCTTCAAATCGTTCCATGGTCGATTGTCACAACAGCAGCAAGGTGTCAATTAACGCCAGTGACACGTGGAACACTGTTCATAATTCAATTTTGGCAAATGGCCAAGGAATATTTCATGAAACCACGTCAAAAACAGTTGCAGCCTCGAATACAAAAAGCCGGTCATCAGATGTCTCAAAAAACCTTCAAAATGCACCTTCAGTAAACTATATTCCTTTTTACGAAGTCCGAGGAAGAGGAGACGGGGCAAGTGTTGTTGAGAGCTCTTCCATCGACGTGGCAGGAAAAAAAATTGTTTCTGCTGTTCTCGAACTCGTTCAACAAGAAACGAAACAAAAACTGACAGTTTCCTCTTCAAAACGCGAAAATTCCTCGGATGTCGTTGGGCCTGCAAACGATGGAACCAACATCAGCAGGAAAAGTGATGACCAATCAAGTTTTAAAATTACCGAAAGTAATGAAGAGGCTCCTAGTTCATTTGTTTCATCACTTCAACGTCCGAAGAAAAATGACTCAGGTAGATCTCAAAATCCTAATAAAATTGAAAAAAAAGTTAGGTTTAGTGGAACAATTACAACCAATAAGATATCTGAAGAGCCATCCTATATAGAAGCGCTTATTAGTTCAATGCAGAAATCCTTTAAGCAACACAATTATTTAAATACCGTGCATCGATCAATCGCATCCAACCTGGGAGCGACAGAGCTAAAAGATGTCAATGTAAAAGAAAACAAAGAAGTATCCGAATCAATTGATGCTTCAAGTCGCGTAACTGGGGAGGAGGATGATCCTGCTTTTGTCACTCCGGTAATGAAAGTAGTTGTGACAAAGCGTGAAACTCCAGCCGGAACTGAGCATCTGAATTCAAACTCGACTTCTCCAAAAGATGGCAAGCAGCAAGTGACATCCAGGCAAGTGTCAGCTGCCGCTTCACGAATTATCAACAACCAAACCTCGTTGCATGAAAAGGAGAGCCAATCACGACCCGAAACAAGGCAGATGGTGTCGTCTGAGCTGATACGAAAAGGGACACAAGCGACCCACCGAGCGTCGACTGCTGGATACGGGCGAAGAAAAGAAGCAATTGCCAAAGTGGTGAAGCTTGTTCCCAAGCGACAAACAGTAATTAAACCCAATTTCACCAAGTCATCGGCTTGGCCCAATCTCGGACAAAATTTTCTGCATCCTAGTAGACCCCAAAAGTATGGAAGCGATTTAACAATTTCTCGATCTTTCTCTGCCTCAGTTCAAGGAAACAACTTTATTCAACAACCGACAAAAGAGATTAAGTACAGGCGGACAGCTCTCAGCTCAAAAGAAAATCTCAAAAATCGCTTAGCAGGCACGGGGCCAACTAGTTACTATTTGAATCGACATGACAGTCGCCAGGCGAATTCTTCGAGGCAATCGAGAGAAGATCAAAATAAAATCACGAACGCTGAAATAGCTGCGACTCCGTTGGTGGCCCTACCGACTACTGAAAACGTGTCGCAGATTGCCTTGCTTTCCCCCCGGCTGTTCACCGACTTTCAACCGATTCCATCAATGCCAGATCACATAAATTTCTGCGACCCAAGAAAAACGGAGCTGATCCTGAATTGGCTCGAAGACGTGAACAAGAAGAGAAACGTGGAGTCGAGGCTGCGACGAGTTGGCTTGCCAAAGTAATTAATTTCCAATGTCGGGGGATTGCTCAGTGTGATAACATTCTCACGTGCGAACAAAAGGGCGCGAGTTCAATGCTTAATCTATTTGAGTTTTTTTCTGAATATTTGAGACTTGAAAAGGCACTTCACGACAAATTACTCAATAAGGTCAACCTGATTATTTACAATACTGACTTTCCTTAAAACAGAAAGCAGCTTTGGGCCTATACAACCGTACAAAGAAAAAGCTTTTTGATGTAGTAGAATCGCCGGGTAAATACCAACGCCAAGTTCTGATTTTGGTTCTAAATCAAACAAGCGAAATGATGCAAGTCGAAAACTAACTTGGATTCACTTTTTGATTAAACAGCAAACTGTAGTTTGGATTTTAGATTTGTCAGTAACTGTTCAATTAGCCTTGGGTGTAATTTTTTTTGCTTTTTCAGGTTGTTCAAACATTGTGCATTGTTATACCGTATACAAAAAGTTGGTTTTATTTTTAACGTAAATGCATATTGAACAGTTAAAAACAAATGTGTAGCCGAAAAGTAATCTGATTAGTTTCTTTTTATTTTGGTTCGCACAAAAGTCTTAAATCATTTTGTGTTAAATATTGTTCAATGTAAGAATCCCGGTTTGTCTTTTATTATTTTCTACAAACCCTTTTTTAAATTTTAATTGGATCAACCAAACTATTTATTATATATTTAATGGTTAGTATATGTCAATGAACCTTTTTGTGCAATAGTTATTTCTTGCTTTTTTACGATACAGATTATATATTTTTTTAATGATATAAATATTTTTTAAACAAAAGCAAAATTGTTACCGTTATTTATCACATTTAGATGCTTTCTAACAAAAAAACTTTTTTCTGCAGTACTGCCAATTGATATTGATTTGGATGCTCGTCGTTTCGAAGAGCATCCACTCCAGGCCAGTTACAAACTGGACTGGGGCCGAGGGTTTATCCTTTTACTACCCCAGGCTGCTGTACTGCCCGGATCAAATGTTGAGAGTGATGATGTTGAGCCAGCATCAGGTTTTGTCATCCAAAACCGTCAGACCTCGTGCTCCCAGCAGCAACACGATGTATCTGGTTGCTGCTTTCTGTTTTAAGCAACACTTTCGGTAAGAAGCTTGACCCCGTTTGAAATTTGTAGTCTGGTGTCGGCAGCGCGGTCGAGTGGTTAGAGGTCGGGATTGTGATCGACACGGTCTCTGTTCAAAACCTACTCACGTCATTTTGTTGGGTTCGTGGGAAAGACATTTTACAGTACTTTCGCCTGCTTGGTTGTCTTGGCAAACAATTTTAAATTTCAGTCATCTCTCTATTAAATTTCAAGCGGAAAGCAATACCTTGGCATCTCCGGAAGCAGGTCATTATAATTGCTTACCCTATGTATTAGCGCCTCCATCGATTTCCTGCGAATCAGGAGAATAAATATAGAGATAAAATAAAAATAAAATATTAAAAAGTGCCTTTCCAAAGAGAGCAATACAAAGCACTCAGGTAGACTGAGGATAGAACTCGCATCCTTCTGCTCACAACTCAGAGTGCTTTTACACCGAGCCATGCTTTTTGACAATTGGAAATTTGGCTTCGATTTTTGACGTAGAGGAAACCGAAAAAAAGTTTTTGTTTTTCATTGACATATTAGGCCTACTTTCAACTAAACAGTTTATAATCACTACAATAACTTAATTTTATATTATGCTTTTGAAATACGCTGAAACCTTTTGGAGAAAATACAAAACTTTATGATCAAATACCGTGCAGTCCAAAACGTAGCGCTCGATATGATTTTCTGCGGCCTGCATGCGGAACAGTTTCCAATATTCTTATTGTTGTCCATTAAATTTTTTACGTGATCACAAATCTTATCAAACAGTTTCAAAGAACCTATGCAAGTGATCCTCTTTTTTAAATTATAGGTTCACATATTTAGTTAAGAGGTAAATTTAGAAGTAGGACTATTTATTTTGGTCTTTAAATTTGTCTTGATAGATGTAGATGTAGCCACTATTTTTGATTTTGAAAACGTTTATTCAGTCATTGCCATAGGCAATTGCGCCACGACACGTAAAAATTTAGTCAAAATTAGAATTTTTGGGCGCCGACAATGAACTCTATGGGAAAGATAAAGTTACCCTATTTAGAACGATTAAGATCAGTGAGCAAAAGCAACTGAGATTTAACGTGAAAACTTTTTTTTTATCTTTACTAGTTTTTTTAGATGTAAATGAAGCAGTAACGATTGGTTGCGCCCAAATGTCACATAAATTTAATGGAAAGGCCTTTTTTTTGATCTTCGTGAGGAAAAAAACAATTGTTTCTACTTCATTTTGAACTACAAATCAGGTGAAGACCAAAAAAAGTCTTCACATTAAATCTATGTGACATTTGGGCATTTCTGTGAAATGATGCAAGATCAGGATACGGGCAATGTTTGAAAAAATTTTAGAAGTGTATTCTCCCCCAGCTTTTTGGGCTGGTACGGCTATGGTTATTGCTGATCAATTCGGACTGTTTTAGACAACCTAAGGCTCGTGAGTTATTAAAGTTTAAAAAAGTGGTTACTATAGGTACAAAAAAATTTTGATTACATTGATCACCAACTTTTATTTTCAATCAACATATAACAATTTTTTTTGAAATCCAGAAATTAAATAAGATACTTTTAAATTTGAAAAATATTTAATAACTTTCTGTTTGATATCTTTTGAATTTTTTTTTAATTCTTGAACTAAAAAATACCTTAAAACACTTTCTTTTGTTTAATCGCAAAAAAAATGACTTCAAGCTTATGAAGAAAAATGATTTCTAAAATTCAGGCTCACTTTTATCAACTAGGGTTTCCGATTTTCCAGTTTTAAAAAAAATCCGGGAAAACAAAAAAAATTTAACCCGATTCCGGATCCCCGAAAAAAATCAAAAATTTTAAAAATAAAACACAAGTAGTAAAGTATGTAAAATCAGCAACCCATAATGCATTTATGCTTGATTTACCAGCTTTAAACAAGTTTTAAAAGTATGCAAGTTAAAAATAATAGATGTTACGTCGTCACAGTGTTTACCGTAACAAAACAACGATTTTCATATACAAAGTCAAAATCACGAAAACGACTGACGCAAAAGTTAAATCACCGTGATGCAACAATTAACTTAATGAAATATAAATTTATCAGTAATATCACTGTATTAAGATTTTTAGTCAAACCTAAAAAAAATTATAGAACTACTTAATTCAGTTCAGTTCAGTCGTTTTTTATTTCCGCCACTTGTCGAACAAAATACTTACATCAACGTAATTACACTACGGAAAAAGACACATGCAACAAAACGAAACAACGTTGTAACATGCAAAAACTCAATAAACTACACTAGCAAAGGTAACGGCTTGCATGGTTGCATCACCTAGAGAAAAAATATATATACGAGTATAAAAAATTTAAAAAAAATGCCTAAAACAAAACAAGACGATAAAAAAAATGCATAAAAACAAAAAAAAATTAAGACAGCCTTTTTTGTTATTATAATATTATTTGCTGGCATGTAACCCCAGCACAGGGAGGCTTTCAGGTACTACACCTTGCCCAAGGGTGACCTGGAGGAAGTTGTAATTGGATATCCTCATTCATCCCGACTTATCAGTTGATAAGCTTACAACCGGATGCAGTTTACACTCATACCCTAGAGAAACATATTTATAGACAAGACTTGTTTTTGTAACACATTTATTTTCGTTTAAAATTCTTTAAACGCATTATTTAAAGTTCCAATATGAGTTTATTTTAAGACTCTGCTGGCATTAAACTTTTTTATCTGGTCAATTGTTAGGAAAAAAAAAAGTTTGTCGAGTTTCAAGACTAGTTTAATACAATTTGGGATTAAGCGATTGTTCCAGGTGCATGAAGAGTTAAATTCTTGAATTGATGTCGACGATGACCTGAAATATAAAAAGAAAACAGCAGCAGGCAGGAAAAAAAAATTTTTTTTCTATGTTGCAGGTACGGCACTATGTTTACGTAGATTCGTCGGGTATTGCACCAGTTAGATAATGAATTTTTAGTTTGTTTTTGAAAGAAACTAATGTAGAGCAGTTTTTAATTTCTTGAGGCAAAGTATTCCAAATTTTCGGTCCAATAAATTTATTTGATTGTTGGCAGATTGTTGTTCTAAAACACGAAGAAATAATTTGACTATCACTTCTAATTTTAATTTGACATCGTTTAAGCTAAAATAGTTGTTGAATTGGAATAGGAAGAGTGTGTTTTTGAAATTTATACATTAAAACCGCAATTTCACTTTCATACAACTGCTGAATATTTAAAAGCTCATTTTTGATCATATTATTTTTTACACAGCCTCTCCGTTTTATTCCATACATGGCTCGAATAAATTTATTACAAATACGTTGAAGTTGATTGATTGTTGTGCGATTTTCAAAGCACCAGCTGGTGATACAATATCTTAGATGACTTAATAATAATGAATTGTACAAAATTAGCATTGCTTTAGTGGTAAAACACGGTTTTACACACATAATACTTCCTAGAGAAGAACGAATTTTTCGTTTTATCATATTCATGTGCTCTTTCCAGCTTAAATTTTTATTAATTATTACACCCAAAAAGCGAATTGATGAAACTTTTTCAATAGTATTATTTCTAAAATGTACTTCGAACGATGTATTTGAGACGGAATAATTACTTTTTCTAGGAGTAAAAAGCAGATAATTATTTTTGCAGATTCATGCAGATTTGCAGACTTATTCTTGTTATATTTTAGCATCAGAAAAAACCGAAAATTTTTTTAGTAAGATGAGGAAACGAGAAATGCAAAAAAGCACTAAATCCCGAGAATTTTCGAATTTCAAACCCTATTATAATATTGTCTCAGAGAATTTTAATGCGTTTATTTGTGAAAACTTGTTTTTTTAGAGTAAATTGCTTTGTTTTCATTATTACTGTTAATAAAGTTTTAGTTTTTAATAACATTCCTAGAAAATATGTTTATTTTACTGGTGCAATGTCAAACGAAAACCCCCAAAAAAGTTTTACAGTAAAGGTCATTTTTTGGTTAAACATCAACTGAAGACTTTTTTGGTCTTTACTTGACGTTACAAGTAAATTTTGCTGCTCCCTCATTTTTGGTAGTAAGACTTAATTTTCGGTCAATTCGGTTGGTAACGCTGCAATGGCGCTTTTTTTTGTTGTAAGTTGTGCAAACGTTAAAAAAAGTCCAAGGGTTACTGCTAAAAAGCTTGCTAAAACTACTTCATACTGCATAATGA
The DNA here is from genome assembly GCA_963680785.1 of Diplosoma virens. Taxonomy (NCBI): domain Eukaryota; kingdom Metazoa; phylum Chordata; class Ascidiacea; order Aplousobranchia; family Didemnidae; genus Diplosoma; species Diplosoma virens. The sequence goes on from OY796896.1 coordinate 16,463,569, forward strand.
TAGTAAAACTGACTTGAGGACAACTGTCTAGTCAGTTGTGGTCAGCGTTTCTCTCTCCAGCGCGCGAGACTAGGCTATGAACACTGATCAACCCAATTTGACGTTGCCACTGCGGCGATAGTTACGCTTGAGTCAGTATGTTGCCATTCAGGCGCAATATTGCAAGACGGACATCGCGAACTCGTCACTCACATTGCAGCATGAAATAGTTAAAAGTTGGAACCTCAGTGTAGCGTCGATAAGACGCGAACCAGGTCTGTGATCGCGCGTTAATTAAAGTAGGCACATGGCGCGTGGTGATTTGTACGCGCTGCTGTTGCCTGCCTTTTGGCGATCTCTCTCTTTATCGGAATAGTTAGCACATGAGGCAGGTCTTTTTGGGTCTGCCTTGGTAGACGAAGGTGACTATTAGAGCCTGCTGGTTGCTTTCATATACATCCTTTTCTAATTGAAAAGCCTATTGGCAGAAATTCGGTGTGGAACAAATTTGTTATAACCTAATTTGGTGTACTTAATTTAATTGAGTAAAGTTTGGAATAAACAAGTATTCGTAGTTCAAATTTGAATCATTTTCAGTACCGAACTAACAATCAAGAATAATTCAGAAGAGTTTTACTTTGTTTTAAAGTTATTCGCGGTACATTTAATCAAAAATATTAATCTTTGATGCAATTTAACGTTGTTTTAATTGGTTTTAATTCATACTTTACAGTCGTTTAAAAGTAGGTTGTTTCTAAAAAACCTCATGAATCGACGACGGAACTTTTAAAGTGAACGTAGTCACTGAAAGCAAATTACGAGAATATCTCTAAGTGTCGACCAAAAAAATATCTTACTGTAACCAGGCTTACCATACGTCCCGATATTCAGGGTTTTGTACCGACGTTAACATAATATATCCCGATATTTCAAAATTTAAGTTAAGACCTTTTTTTAGAGAACACTACCTTTAAGATACAAAAATTAAGAAATTTGAGCCAGATTCCAAATGAAGACTTTTTTTCAGAGAACACTACTTTTAAGGGACAAAAATTAAGAAATTTGAGCCAGATTCCAAATAAAGACTTTTTTTTAGGAACACTACTTTTTAGGGACGAATTTTTTTCATTTTACAAACGACCCGGTTTACCACTTCGGAAACTATGCCACTGTATAGTATGCCTAACTATAACAATCAAGTAAAATAAAGTAAATCTAAACGAAAGAGCGATTATTAAATTTCTGGTGAAAACTAGACTTTTCTGAATATTTATCAATTTTCTTCAGGTATTGCAGGTGCATTATGGCTTCTATTACGTACATTTAAAAAAACAAACGCTTACTCATAGCAGGAAACGTTGATAACGAATTGCTTTGTTTTCTTTGACTTTTTTTATGGAAAAAACATGTGTTTATCCCCACAGAAAGCCGTGTCTTTCTGCTAAAGCGTCGATTGCTCAAAGCACTCACTTGCTCAGTGCACGTCACATTTTATGTTGTTACTAAGATGGCGAAAAGATAAGCTCACGCAAAACAGCAAACTCGTGTTTTTTAACTACAAGTTGATTGCTCAAAATACTGATCTACACTGAATTGTATGAAATGCTTCGTCGGCTTTGGATAAAAGTAAGCGGGTTCAATGCAAAAATTATACAAGCGCTAGATGTCGCTGCAATACGGTTTATTTTTAAATACCTGTATTAGTTTTACAGTAAGAAGTTTAATAAAAATTAGCTTTCTTTATTTTAGAAAAATTATCACCTATTTTTTCCGTGTAAAAAAACCAAAAATGTTATTTGCAAATTTTAAAAGTCGTTGGATTTAAAAAAGTGATATTTACGCGTATCTCGAGAAATGGGAGCTTTAGCACTGTTTTTAAATTTTTCATTCGGAGGATTTATACAAAATCAGTTGTGAAATTTAGAAAATTTAGCAGAAAAGTCTCGATATTATTTAGAAATAAACAATTACATGTAAAAAATAATAATTTTTAAATAGCCTTTTAACAATTCACCTAACTTACAAAACTTTAATCATGAGATCACAGCATTTAGTCCAGGGATGTGCAACTCGCGACCCGCGAACTAAATTCTGTGACCCGCGGAAAGCTTTGGTTTTAAAATAGAGTGATTTCCCGCGCCATACACAAATCGTTGCTTCATAGTTTTATGGTGGGGGTGTGAAATTTTCGGCTCGTAGGTCAAATGCGGCAGAAGTTTAATGCGGAAAGTGAAAAAGAGGTTAGTAAAGAAAAAATAACTGAGTTTTAATGTGAAGACCTTTTTTTTGGTCTTCACTAGTTTTTTAAATGTAAAATGGAGCAGAAAGCATTGGTTGACAAATATCACACTTTTTTGTCTTGCAAATATCACACTTTTTTGTCTTTAAAAAAGGGTACCAGTTATTTCTGCTTCATTATTAACAAAAAAATTAAGTTGAGACCAAAAAATAAAGAAAAGATTTTCACATTAAATCTGTGGGACATTTGGGCATCTTCATAAATTGCTGCAAGTTCATTGTTACACATCATTCTTAATTTCAATCCTAACTTTAACCTACAATTGATTTTCAGTCTTTTAAAGTAATTTTAAACTTTTGATTATAACGTCATGTTGTTTATTGTTACGTAAGTAAATGCGTAATCAATACACCACCCCCCAACTTATTATGTCTAGAAGTTTTTTTAAAAGTGATTATCCTGAGTCGTTTTACTGTTTAATTCAAAGCACATTGACTAACTGAAATTTTAAGCCATTATCGAAGAACAAGGCGGCGGTGATGACGTATTTTAGTATTATCTAGTGTATTTTAGTATTATCTAGTGATGTGAAACATATTCCATTTTAGTATTTTAGTATTTTAGTATTATCTAGTGTATTTTAGTATTATCTAGTGATGTGAAACATATTCCATTTGTAAGTTACATAGTTTCTGCTTTCTCATATGATTTTTTTGTGACGTCATAAAGCGCTTTATTTGATTGCAAAACCTAGATAATAATTTGTATAAGAATTCTCGTTCGTCAGGTATATTTGGTTTCTCTCTGGCAATTTTTGGCTGATATATATACAGGGTGCGGCGTAAGTAACGCCCTTTTTATATTTGTAACTAACGCCTATATTTTCATAAAACAATGTTTACGAACTTACCAACAAGTTATCTTTATTTTCTTTAAGGTAATGCAATAAATTTATATTCAATAACTTGTTAGGAAGTTCTTAAGCATTGTTTTGTGAAAATATAGGCGTAACTTACAAATATAAAAAGGCGTTGCTTACGCCGCACCCTGTATATAGTTTGTTATTGCAGTTCGCTATTCCTATTCCTATTCCAGTTCGAAGTAAAGTGTAGAGATCGCTTATGACAGAGTTTCCCAAACTGGGGTCCGTGATGACTGCATAAGGAGTCCGCGACGACATGACAAAATTTGTCAAACATATACATGTATACTTGGAAAATAATCCCTACCATGAAGTCCGAGACTGGTCCAAAATGGAGAAATTTTTTTCAGAGAAGACATTGATTTGGGGACGAAAGTTACGAAATCGGAGACTGATTCGAAATGAAGACCTTTTTTTAGGGAACACCTTGTTTTTGAGACAAAATTACGAAATCGGAGTGAAGACCCCCTTTCTTTTCTTTTTTTCAGGCAACACCTTGTTTTGGGTTTGTTTTGGGTTTGGGCCGTGAAAAAAAGATTCGCAACTAGGGGTCCGTGCCCCAAAAAGTTTGGGAACTCTGGCTTATATTATTGTTGGGTGCGGGATTGCTTAAGTATTTAGTTGTTTAAGGGTCAAATGTTGACACCTTATTGTAATTCTATACTGAGCTAAAATTGTTTGGACGAACTATTAAGTTTAACATTAGACATCGGGGTGCTAATTATACTTAAAGTTAGTCAGTACGAAGTTGTTGAGTAATTAGTTGCAGTTGTGAATGTCTTGAAGTTTTGTGAAAAGTCAAATGTAACGAGAGTTGATCAAGTTTGTTAATTTTGTGAATAATATATTCTTTGTACTTGGAAACTATGGTTTCTTGCTATCTGTTGAGAGAAGTTTTCGAGAGAATTTATTTGTGCTTAGCCGGAGCTAATTGTATTAGAAACTTCAATCTCGTGGCAAACTATTCCTTGAGCTGGAAAAAAAACAAACACAGCTTTGCCTGAGCGTTAGTATTTGGGATACCAAGTTCCACGTGGTCCTTTTGAATTCCCGACTAAAGTTGTGACATTCATGAGCAATCGTTGAAAAAATTTGGGAAAAATGTTTTTCCACTCCAAACATTTTTGGCCTGGTACGGCTATCTGGCATACGGTTAAATTTTGTTGTGCGTATTTGGCCCAGCAACGCTAAAGGTTGCACACCCCTGGTTTAGTCTATAGCAAATTGTTTATTCATAATTCATTCAAACCTTTGTATTTTGGTGGGATATTTTAATGTATTAGTACAGTGCTTTTCAAACTTTTTTCACTACGGCACACTTACATTATGAAGACAAAAGCTGCGGCACACTTATAATACTAAATACACTCTTGAAGTTCACATACAAAAATTATATTTAATATATAACAGTAACACCTAATGAAAGGGTGTTCCTACAGAAATTGTTTTAATACAGGGTACAATAGGGATGTCCAACCAGTGGTGGACATTGGGTGAGGCAAATGAGGCAGTTGCCTCGGACCCTCCTTGAAAATACTGCATATAGTTTCATTTTGCTGTACATGTTTTTTTAGAGATCACCATGATTTGGAAGAAAAATAGCGAAATATGAGATCAAATCGAAGTGAAGACTTTTATTTTTTTTAGAGATCAGTATGATTTGGGAAAAATAAGGGAAATACGAGATCAAAGCCCCCCTTTTTTTAAAGAACACCAATTTTTGGGAATCCTTGCATCGGGCCCCTAACTTTAAATATCCGTCACTGTGTCCAACCTTGCTTTAATTTGGGCCAAATTTTAAATCAAGCCAAAGTCGCTGGGCCGCAAAAAGCTTGTCATGCAGAATCTTGCTGCAATTTCTTCATTTTTGTCTCTAAAATCAAGTGTTCTGTAAAAAAAAAAGATGGACCAATAGACTCTATCTATGGCTTTTTGTCAAAACACGAAAATTTCGCGGCACACTTCAATCCCTTTCACGGCACACAGTTTGGGAAACCCTGTATTAGTATACTAACGTTCCGGGATATCTTAGCGATTAGTGAGGAGAAGAATGCGATTTCGACGCTTAAACTAATCGAGTAATATCCGTTGTACTCGTGGAAAAGTCATGTCATAAATTGCTTAATGGGGTCACGCTGCTTACGTTCAATAGTGATTCTGCTTCAAGCCAATAAGGCCATACGAAAAAGAAAACTGTTTCTATAGTGACGTGGTTCAATTCATAATTGCGCTTGGAAAGCAGGAGGATCAAGCCGAAAACTGAAATGCAGCTCATCTAAGATAAGCAAAGAACAATGCACTAACCAAAGCAGCACAACAGATGGCACAGATTTTTTTGTCATCGTACCTGACGCCAACGAGTTTGTTCTGTCAAACTTTTGCTTGAAATCGATTTACATTTTAATTGTAAAAAAGGTTTTTGCAATGTGTAGTTTATTCTTTATTAAAAACTTTTTATAAGGCAATCAAGTGTATTTTGATTAATAAAATCAACAAACAAAAAAAAATAAAGTGCTCATTTTGTGGGGTAGTGTTGCAATTGTTGATTAAGCAAAGAATTAGGCTCATCAGCAGCCTCAACTTCATGACAAAGGAAATGATATGGGCTGGAAATCTCAAGCTTTTGTTGAACATTTTGGTGGTTTTGAATTGAACACTGCTACTGTAGCGCCTTTAAACAAATAAACAAACTAAAAGGAGTCTTTCTGCTAGGTTTAGCGAATCGAACCTAAAGCAGAGTTTTCATGACAGTTTTAATAAGCTGAACTAAAGGCTGGCTACTTTGAGCTCATTCATATTATTCAGGTTTTCAATTACGTCAATGAGATCAATTTTCTGATAAAAGAAAATGACACTTGGAATGTTCTTTTATAATATTTAGCTGTAATAAAGCCGCCTCTTTACCTCTTGTTTGTTTATACAAGAATACTCTATGAAAAGATGTTTAATTTGAGACCACCTTGCCAGGAAATTCTGTCACCATTCCTGTCATTCCTGATTAGTCATATTCGCACGTGTAAGCGCTGTCACTTAGGAATGACAACTGTAGAAGTTCATTAAAAACCAGGCAAAAAATAAACGAACTTGCGCCATCATCTCCGTGAACAAATTTCCTTTAAGTGAGTTCGACAGCAAAAATTTGCAATTTTTCGGAATTAAAACAAAAATATTCTACTTGTTTTCTTGGAAAAGAATGCGAAAAAATTAATCAAATTAAGGCTATGCAGTAATCTGGATATAGCAATAAAAGAAAAGATTTAACAACATATGCTTGCACTGACTTCATGAAATTATACAAAGTATTCTGTAGTACAGGGATTCTCAACAGGTGGGCCACAACGAGTTTTTAGTTTCGGGGACTGTTTTTTATTGTGAAAAAACGATTTGAAAAATTGGGTTGGAAATGAAAGTGAAGACCTTTTTTTTTTTCGGTCTTCACCTATAATTCGTAAATGTTGTGGTAAATTTGGGTGCAGAATGAAAGTGAAGAGTAGACACATTGGGCCGCAACAATTGCGTTTCAAGCTTTTTGGGCCACGGTGTTAAAAAGGTTGAGAACCCTTGCTGTAGTACGAAAAAACTGAGCACTCTATAAGTTAAAACAAATGGCAAAGACTGAGAATTAAAAAGTGCAACTCAGTAATGCCCATCTGCGGGTACAAATGTAAATCAAAGATTCAAAATAGTATTAAAAAACGAAGCCTCACGTATCTTGTCAAATACTTTTTGAACTTTATAAAAAATCATTACAGTTTGTATTTTTTATATTATAGAGTGTATACACCTCTGCTATTTTACTTGTAACAACAGTTTTAAAAATGTTAATTTTAATTCAATATGTTTTAGTGCTCGCAGTGCATATTAACAAAAAAGTGGCACCCTGCCTATGCGAAAAATTCGGCACAGCAAGCATTAAGCGTTGGTATGTTATTAAACTAAAGAAAATTTCGATCTATATGTACCCAAAAACCAACTTAATAATCAGAAAGTGTCAGATTATAATTTTGCGATAGCTTAAGCCAGAGTTTCTCAAACTGGGGTCCGTGATGACTGAACAAGGGGTCCACTATATGACAAAATTTTTCTAATGTATATACTTATTCATTCTATGAAATCCGACACAGATTCGAAGCGAAAACCTTTTTTTGAGAACACCTCTTTTTGGGGATAAATTTTCTATTAAAGAACGTCCCGGTTTGCCCCTTCGAAAATATGGTATGCCTGTTTACAACGATTTATTTTTTTAACGGATTTTGCGTTATTTATTTTTGGGTTTGTGTTATTTTTCCTCGTTGGTGAGCAGAAAATTGATTTGACATAAGATTGGGGTTCGTGAAAAAAAGATTCGCAAATAGACTCCGTGGCCCAAAAAGTTTGGGAAACACTAGCTTAAGCTAACATCAGCTTCACGAAATTAACGTTCCATAAACTGGCATCTTTACTTTAACAGTAGTGCGAGCCATTGAAAATATTTTAACTGGGCATAGATGGTATAAAACAGTCTGAAACTCAAAAAAGTTTTTAGCGCTTTTCAATGAAAACTCAAACTTTTGGTGTTACCATTTTAATAGCCTAAGTTGCCTTCGGCTAAGTTGCCAGTTCGCCTAAGTCGCCACATATCGCTTGGTTCCGGCTGAGAGCCCATTTTTTTCTGTCTTGTCAAGTTTGGCTAAGTTGTTTTCGCCTAACTCGCCACCGTTTTTGCTCATCATAAGCAGAAAAATTTGCCTAAATTGTCAGGCCTATAAAAACTTTACCAGCGTGATTATATTCCAAATTTTTAATCTTCTACAACCGCACTAAAGTTGTTTCGCCAATCTGTTTAGATTCTTACTGATGTAACACAACCACACTGTGCATCACATACTTTCTTCATAAACCCATTATTTTATCGCTTTAGATTGTTTTCATCAGTTTTAATTTGGTTCAGTTAGCCATCTTACTGCCGTGTAAAGCCGCCTAACTTTGACAGTTACAAAAACTATCAGCTTATTGAAATATATGCAATAAACCAAAAAAGTGCTTTTTCTTTGTGTTCTTCATTTCTCAAAATTTCAGCTTTTGCAGAAACAAAGGCATTCCATGTTTGTGTAGGCCTATGCATGTTTAATCTGCTTTTGCTTAAGTTGCCAGTTCACATAAGTCGCCGCTTTTTATGTTCCCCTTAAAGTGGCGACTTAGGCTAATTCTACTGCATTTGTATTTTGTAGGAAACTTACAACACACATTGAACATTCTTTTTAACCCATAAACGCCCATGATCCCCATTTGGGGATCAAGCACATGTTACATCATAATCCCCTAACTGCAAAAGTAGAAGGTCTGTATATGCAACAGCTATGTGTACTATGTTAGTGGTGCTTTTTATTTACACCAGCAAAAGCAAAATTACCGAATGATGGGAGCTTTTACAAAAAAAAGTCTTGTAAAAGTAGAAAGTAAAAGAAAAAGAAAAAAATTTGGGCTTTAATGGGTTAAATAAGTGCTTAGTTGTACAAAATACAGTAGTACAATTTCTTTTGAATCTCACGAGTGCTCATGTGACCAAGCATTACACAATTAAAAACTACTCGCTTCAATTTTTCTTCATAGTTATTGTAGTAAAGGTTTTAAATTAAAAATACAGCTTACCGTTAAGCTATGTCAAATTTGATCATTTCTAAATATGCTAAGATCGTCGTCGTCGTCGTTTGAAGGGCATCCACTCCAGGTCAGACACAAACAGGACTGGGGCCGAGGGTTTATCCTTTTACTACCCCAGACTGCTGCACTGCCTGGATCAGATGCTGACAGTGATGTCATTAAGCCAGCATCGAGTTTCGTCATCCAAAACCGTCAGACCTCGTGCTCCATGTGGTGCTTGATGTATAGGGCACGCTGTTAGTACATGGTCTGCGGTTTGCTGGGGTTTGCTCAGAGGCGCCACACTTGCAATTCGGTCAAGGAGAGAGACCCCATTTGTGCATGGACGAATGGAATCGCCCAACACCTAATCGCCCAACACCTAATGCTAAGATAATCATACGCAGATAACCGTAGTCTTCGATATTTAAAATTCGGAAGTTAAACAAATGCATTGCATACCTTTCAAACAAAGTTGTTTTTCTCATTCGCGGCATTTGATTTTCTAGGCGTTCAAAACAGGCAAATTTGATTGTACGAATTTATTGTTCAAAAATAGCCGGTCTCGCTTTCCGTCACAATTAATTATTAAACTCGACGTGAAATGGTTTCAATAGTAATTATTCTTTCAAAGATATCATTAAACGCTTGATAAGCTGCCCACAAACAATTTTACAGCGCGCTTCGGAAACCATTGGACTTTTGAAAACGATAAAAACATTGCACCTGGTTTTATTTGGATATAACAGCGCGTAAACAGTAAATTTAGGCGACCACTAGCAAAATTTATTTCTTTTTTCCCAAATATTTCACATTCTAAAGCCTAGTTCGTCGCAGCGCACGTTGAACTAATTCCATCTTGGCTGGAGCTCTTTAATTTTATTTCTTGATAGGTTGTCATGCGTAATTAATCAAATGCTGTCTAGTAAATATATAAAAAAATTAGTTTCAACTATGATCGACCTCATTTTACAAACAAGTTTTGATTTAATGAAATACGAATTTTACGCGTTTTGTTGCAAAATGTTATGATTTTTACTTAAAGCTTAAAAGGTAAACCTTTTTTAAACAAAATTATTGACTTTGCAAATAGTTTCAATCGTCGTGTAAAAAAACTTACTTTTTTATGAAAAGATTAATATAACATTTAGATTCTTTTCAATTTTACACTTTTTTTCTTCTGTCCCGAAAAAGCGACAAAACCCTTGACTGAGAACGATCAAAACCTTGAATCGACGATGCTCTCGTTTTTCAAATGGCTTCAAAATTTTTAATGTTAATTTCTTTTAGCTACCAAAAAAGAGAACCAAATCGGCGTACAGTGCTTAAAATGCAAGAGTAAGCTACCGGATTTCATTTTCATTCAAGCTGGCCATTTAAACGACTTTTTGATCCACACATACCATTGCCAAACATTACAAAGTGTTTGCTCTGAAACACTTTTTCTTTAAATTTTTTTACGCTTTGTTTTATAACAGCTGATGCGGATTACAATCGTGAACAAAATGACCTGAAAATTTAAAGAAATTTGTCGACAGCTTTTTGAATTCTATTTTACATCATTTATCGGTGCTTCGATGCTGCACCTCTTCAAACAATAATCAGTGAGGCTTAACTTTTGGGGTCAGATTATCTAGTTTACATCTAGACGAACCAAATCATGTATGAAACATGGCCTTCTCGCATAATTGGTTTCTTGTTTAAAATAAAAGATGCAATGAAAAAGTCACTTTCACCAAAAATACTCAACAAACAACATGAACTTGCTGAAGTCAAAGTCGTGCAATACCTTTGCAACCAGATTTTGATGGCACTTTTACCAGATGCTGGTGAGTTGCAACTCATCTTCTTGTGCATGACATTCCTACAAAGGTCACTTTGATTGACTTAAATTTCACATTCTAGTAATTAATGTGTCACATAGGCTCTTGTTTACAAACTAACACCTTTGAAATAACGCAAAGTAAGTTCTGCAGCACGATATTTGAACACGTTATTAGTTCCATTCAAGATCACAGCGCAAGGGCAGATTTACGCCCTGAAGCGTTTTTCCTAATCAATAGCAACGCCGAAATACGGCAGAAATAGTTTTGAACCGACGCGAGTGCCGCGTAACTGACGACAAACGAAAGCGATTGCGCCGAGGTCGTGTCAAATTTAAATTGTCGCGTAAAAGACACAAGCGAGCGGTCCTTGAAATAAATCGACGAATATCACTTGAAATGCTATCGCGAAACGAGCTAGATGAGCAGACAGCTGTAAAGCATTCGAAAAGCAGAACCAAGAGAAAGAAATTTAAAAAATAAAAAAATCTTTTTGAAATTTTTTATGAAAGAGAAGTAATTTAGTCAGCAGTGCAAGAATCAAAAAAAAAGAAAACTTTTGTTTGTTTATGTTTAATATTTCTAAATTCAGACTTTTTTAAATTGATTTGCTGCTGCTAGTTCTATGTGTTATCTCATGTTATATCCTGAGGTTTTTAAAATTGTGTAGCTGGTTTACCACTCTTTGATGTTGTTCAAACGAATGAGATGGCATTGTTATTGCTTATTTCCCACAAACGCTCTGTATGTAGTGAAGCGCTTTGTGTTTATTTTATAAAAATATGCTACGATTCTTAGGAAGTTATTTAAAAGTCATGAAATACCTGGTTCACCATGACAAAAAGCAAGCACGACAATTTTTCCTCGCTTGTCAGTTGGTTGCGCCATACTCAAACAGTTTGTGTTTGATTTTGGTTTTAAGTGGCAATTATTTTCGATTAAAAAACAAAGCAATTATTTAATAAAAATTCAATGCTAAACTGTTGTTTTTTTGTGTCTTCAATCAATCATTTTGATTGGAAGCTCAATGACGTAATAATGGTATTGTCATTAATTCCGTAATTATGAACGATAGTTGTTGACGTTCAATTCGACAAATAACTTCTAGGCCATTTTCAATTAAGATTCATTATTAAAGTTTAATAAAAGATGAGAGAAAAATTCGCATAACGTGGCGAAAGCCCACTTACGATTCTTTAAGGCCCGTTTCCACTACGAGCGTAGTTTGGAGTATTCTTAGTTTGTTTTATTGATTTTTTTACTTCTTCCGCGCTTAAGCGCTAAGTGAAACAAAAAAACCAATGAAAGAAACAAAGAATACTCCATTTCACGTTCGTAACGAAACGAGCCTTTAGACAGCAACAAATAAGCAATCGTGTCAAATAAAAATCAAGTGAATGATGATGTTACTCATCATACCCAGTATTTTCGTCTGACAAGCAAGAAAATCGGAATGCGTTAAATTGAAAGCAACCGTCAAGCAATTGCCTGTCCTGTTTCGGAAATACCATAATTTTGGGTTGTATATTTTTCCTTTTTTTCTTTTTTATCGAAGAGTTTTATGATAACAACTTAGAATTACCACTAGCAAGCAGTAAAAAATGTCATTTTTTTTCTTTGTATGGCCAAATATAATGATTTAAATTGCTTATCATTAATATTGATAATGTCAGCTGGATTGCTTTAGTGTGCTATCATTTTGACCGGCGACCTGATAGATCCCAGTTCGACTATTATATTGCCCAGAGCTTTAATGCTTAATAATACATCGGCGACGTTAAAGAGTCAAAGATTACTCTCATCAGCTTTCGACAATAGGCTACCTAGATTTTGCAGTCCAGTTGAAATTTTTTATTTCGTAAAAATATGAATGAAATTAAGCGTTGCTAGTTAGGAGTGGAAAACAGAGAAACTCCCATAAAGGGTCTTTTTCAAGGACATTATAGAAAAACGCGTGTAAATTTTGAACCGCCACTGTGTCGGACACGTTTGCCATTAGTCTTCTCCAATAGACCACGCTGCCGACCAGACCTACATCAAAGTTTTAATCACCTCATCGTGCACTAATTTTACAATTATTTTTCCTTCACAATAAAATCAAACTACTGTATTTCGGTTGAACTTCACCGTCATCATGTTTTTGTTCCCTTGAGTCCCTTACCTTATTGGGGTCATGGTGCTTACGTACAATGGTCACTCCGCATAAAACAAAGCAGCAAACAGGTCCAGTGCCTTTCTTAAAGGCACAATAAGACGACGAAAACAGGACTTACACTGTGTTGACCATGGTTCTTATTAAAATGACTCTCTATACTTCTTAACTACATAGCCGTTATCATTTATTTGCTCAATACCAAATAGTTTAAACGAACTGAGCAATTGATTTTATATTGTTTTTCAGCCGTGTGCAACAAACCTTGGGTGCTTTATATCGTGAATCAAGGCTGTATCAAACTTTAATTTATGAAAGAGTTACTATCAGATTTTTAGCTTTTTTTTATAAGCTATCATTAACGAATTACATTTAAAATTAAATTGTTTTTTGTGCTTTACAAAGTTTTACTTTTTATATTTCATGAAAAATTTTTTTTCGTTTCAAAACCGGCTGCCACATTTAAGTTTCTGTATAGTAATAGAGGTAACATTGTGTTCTTACCTATTTCAGATAAATTTTATATCTTAATCTTAATATTAAAGTAAAAAAATTGATAAAACTGTTATATCTGGTTATATTAATCAGGTAGCAATGCTTGTAAGCTTCACCAATTTTCCTTTATCTCTGTCTAAAGTTTACCTAAGTTCTCCATTTGATGAAGCGATTGTTGATGATGAAACTAAAATAACTGCAATTGCTATAGCAGTTGTATTTTCCTCACTTTTTCTTACCGGATTTATAGGCCATTGCTTCGTACTTGCATTTACAGTTTCTCAAAATAGGTAAGGTCTCTTTTTTTTATTAGAATAAACGTCATCTTAAACTTATTTATTTCTTTTGAATGCAGAGTATCAATATGGCCTAAAAAAACCTTTCAAGATTCTAAACATCATGGCAAACCGCATGCAAACAATTCCTACGTGTTCAATGATAACAGCTGAGAAATTGTCAGAAACCCAAAACCAATAATTTTTCCAATAATTTGATGCTGAAAAACAAATATTGCTTGGGAATTATATTTATAAAACGTAATTCTTCGATTTCTTAATGGCACCATTCCATTCTGTTCTTTTAAGGCTCGTTTCCACTACGAGCGTGGAATGGAGCATTCTTTGTTTCTTTTATTGATCTTTCCGCGCTTAAAATCTAACCAAGCGCTAAGCGAAGCCAAAAAAATCAATAAAACTAACAAAGAATACTCCATTCCACGCTCCTAGTGGAAACAAGCCTTTAGAAGAAAAACTGAAGAAACATTATATAAAATAGTGCACTGTTTTTACGGCTTTTATGGCAAATAACTTGATTGATAACCAATTGATTGCAGCTAAGATTGTACTTTGTTTGCTAAAGATTGCTAGAGCGTTATACAGTACATATTTCAATAATTTTGCTTATTTTTTTAGGGCACCTTTTTCTTCGGCTTACGTCATTCTAGGAAACTTGACCGTGGCACAGCTGCTGTTCGTAACCGCTTGCCTGCCTGCAATCGCTTATATATTATTAATGGAACTGGTTACTTCAGAGTGGCTATTTGGAGATATTGCATGCCGCCTCGTTCCTTTTATGACAGTACGTATTGGCTGTTCTTATTGGTTAATAGTTGCTTTAAAGTTTTTCTAACAGGTTTTAGCTTTTTTCCGAGATCTAAACTGCTTGTTTTATGCAAAACTGAAAATTGCTACATGTTGAAGATGAAAATCGTAACAAAACAGAAAACAAAAGTGTAATTTACTTGTATTTTACATCAAAGATTTACATTGATGTTCAGAGAGAGCTACCCAACTGGATGTAACAAAAGTCAAAATTGGTTAATAGCAAAAATAAAAAGTGTCGTAGAATTCTACTGCAGAGAAAAGGTAAAAATCAAGGTTTTCACACGCCATAAATTGGTTTTCTTCCTATATCGTATTTGACAACATCTGTTCTCGGAAATCAACAGAAAACCAAACAAATTTTTTTTACTTCAAATTAGTTGTCAAATGCATTTTTCAGCAGAGAGCGACTATAAACCAAACAATTGCCGCCATCTGGTTTGAGTTTTGTAAGGTCCGGACGAGGATGGCGATCCACCAGTTGAATAGACTGGGTCTAAAAAAATTAAAACTGGAGTTTGTGTTTTAGGATGTAAGAAATACGATGTCTATAATTAAAGTTACCGTACCGTCCTACAGTATTTCTAAGATTTGTCCTTATGAAAAGCAGTGTCTAAAAAGCTGGACTTTTTTTCGGGTTTACGTCCTTTTTTATCTTATTTTGAGCAAAATTATCAAATAATTTCATTCATTCAGGATATAATATTAACCTTTCAAGAAGATTTAATTAGATGCAGTCCGAAGAACGTCAAGTGAAGACGTTTAACTAAACATTTTTTAAACTTCAAGTGAGGATCTTTTTTTTTAAGTGTTTATTTTTTAGTCGAAATCGATAGTAGCCCTGCTGTAATAGAAATACTCAAAAATAACAAAATTAACTGAAATCTTTATATATACTTGTAATTATTTGAGAAAAAAATCATGCCTTTTTCATTCATTGCAATATGAATTGTCTGTGTAATCCTTTGAAAATCATTCGAAAAAAGATTAATCTTTTAAGCTGATTAAAGAATGTGAAGCCATCGAAAGGATCACGAAGCAAGTTTGATAAAATAAAAAAGCAAACAAATTCAAAAATTTGGCATAAACTTAAAAAAAAAAACGAGAAAAAGTCAAAAAAAATCTGAATTGAACTATTGTAGAGGATGTCTAAAATATTGAACTAGGAACAGTTGAATAAAATTTGAAATCGTTAAGTATTAGATAAATGTGTTCTTTTTTCCAGGTTCTATTTGATTTTTAGTTGTATCTTTCGAAAAATAGTTTTCAATGCGATGTTAAAAGACAGTTTTATACGCGTTATCTTCTAGTTGCAATTCTAAAAAAAGGCAACTTTAAAAAAGTTAGCAAAACCTTTTGGGTGTTAAAACTAAGCATTTAATATTTTTAACGAAATAAAACTAAAACAGTATAAGGTCGACCTTCAGGAGAAAGAATAGATAAAACAGTAGTTGCAATTGTCTTCTGGCGATACGCGTTGGCCTAATTAAAATTTCTTAAATTTTTTAAAGAATTTATTTGCGTTTTCGGATTTAAAACCACTCACTTATTTGTAGTTTGTAACAAAATTTCGCCACTATTTTTAATATTTTGATGGTTGCAATTTTGCATGCACTTGAAAATGAATCGGAGCTCAAACTACATGTGAATTGATAAGTATATGTTTATACCATGCAATTAGTGTCGTTCACAAGACCTAATTGTCATATCAAGTGTGCAGAAATTGGATTAAATTGCTACATATAAAACGACGGTCAACTCGCAGTTTGAAACAAAGAAAACCGAAATAACTTTAACATGCTGGTATACTGTAGAATGAAATTTATTTATATTTAAAACTTTCCCTGTTGCAAGAGAAAACCATCCAAATAAGCGGGGCTAATTTTTTTGAATAAACTGGGCTTTTTATCTGGTGTATTCAAAAACTTAAACGTTTTGTTTCTTTGTACTACATAACGTCATTTATCTATGCTTTTATTTCAACCAGTAAAACCAAGTGCAATTTCGAAATATTTTTTATCACCAAATCCCGTTCTTTGTTGTTATCTTTGATTACTAAAACCTTCCTCATCCTTATATTGACGGTTTGCGCTTTACCAAATAACTTTTTCACGGTTCATCTGAATTCAAATAGAAGATTAGATCTTCTTTCGGCTTGTGTCAGCTTTTGCGCCAGGTCATTGTAATCTGTCGGTGGAAAGGAACCTAAAACAAAAAGGTTATTTACTTTAGTTTTTATTTGTTGCCTTCACGGAAGAGCAGACAGGAGTAGAAACTTGATCTCACTCCATTTTTTAAACTTGTTACAACTCAAAGTTTGACTTACCGTCTACTTGTGTTTATATTGTTCGCCTTTATTTTGGAAGGTTGTGGCAACTCGCACTGGATTTCCACATTTACTAGGTAAGTGATTCTCAAACTTTTATGGTTTGTAGCCCCTTGCTTAGAATATTGTCCTAAAAGACTAGTGAAAACCAAAAAAAGGTCATCGATTTATAACTGCTGCTGATTTCTTCATTTTCGTCCCAAAAGATTAGTGAAGATTAAAAAAAGGCTTTTGGTTGTGACTCCATGGTAAATGCTTCTTTGAGAAAACCTGTTCTAGTTGGTCTTGAATGTTATTTTAATGCTCTTAAAGCGAGTAAACATTGGCTTGCTTTTTTTTAATCGATTATCATCAGTTAGAAACAATGAATTTTACAATCAAAACTTGGTGCTATGTTCTTATAGAACGCTGCCGAAATCAACAAACACGGTTCGGAAACCAAGGCAAATCTAATTTCCTGCACAATTCTTACACGACTCAAAAAAACAGTTTGAAAAACATCTGATAAAACAATAATATAAAAGAATTTTTCTTGTATTTGACAAAACATTTACACATCTAGTTTGCAAATCTCCTACTTTATTTGATAGTAAAACTTTATCAATGTCATACATTCAGAAATTACATAAAAAATTTTCATTTCATTGTTGCACTCCGACATGATGGTTAAGTCGTGTTTGTATAAACAAGAAAAATTTAAATTTTCTTGTAAGTAATACCAGAAACTTTCACAATTATGGCGGAATCTGCAACTGATTTCAACTCTTTATTGAAGTATCGATTTTCGAAAAACTTGGAAGAATGAAAATTGATTTCGATTCTTGTTTTATAGTTTATAGAGACAACAACGATAAGCGAAGTACTACTTTTATTTCATGTTTTTAGGATTTAGCATAGGGTGACCGTAAATTGCGGTCTGTGTAAGAAAAGGTTAGAGTTTTGATTGCGTCGTTCGCACGGTGTTCAGTTTCACTTTTTCTATTTACTCGTACGCTGTTACCGCGGTTAGTACCAAGTGACGCACCTTGAGAGATTCATCTCCACTTCCATATTTTTAAAACTTTCATTGCGACGTTGTTATACCACTCATGCTTTGATTGACATTAAATAATCACTCGATCTGTCTCTGAACGAGTTTTAACTTGACCACTTTGCATTCTTCTCGTTTATAATCGCAATAAATCCAGTGAGTGCTGTTGGATGTGCAAGAAAGCGTAAATGTCGCTTTTTAATGCTTGCAAGGCGTTGTGCTTGTAGACATTCATTTGATATCGAAAAAAATTTCGCGACCACTTATCTTGCATAGTTGACACTTCATTGACTTCAAGCAGCTACTGACACGAAACAAACACAATGATTATGAACGATACGCGCGCGATTCGATTGAAATAGCAACTTGATTTTTCTTTATAAACTCAAAACACCGTAACCGAAATCTTTCCGGCAGTCGTAGTTGGATCGGGTTGAATGGCGACTGACTGAAAGATGTCGCTCGACCTCGCGTGCTTCAATCGGGAACGCACGGCATTCGTCCAATTTGATTCGTGTTCTGTCAAGCTTTTTATATCACGTTGAGTGACCGTTACACAATGTCGTGTTTCATGTGTGTTGGTGCGCAAACGTTGCTCTGTTGTTTGCTGTTTTAAAAATTCCCGAAAAGAAATCTCAAGACTGGTTAGGCCAGGTACTCGCAGCCCGAAAAGTCTTTTGAAGAAATTTTTTAATCAAATGCTCAATACGAAATCGAAATATTAATTCAAAACTAGGTTTCATCTACAAAAACGAATTGGATTCTGACCTTTTATGTTTATTTCTTTTTTTTGGCTTCATTTTGATTTTAATTTAAAATTTAAAAAAAGATAAACCCCAGGCCTTAATTTTAGAACCTATTAAAAAAAATTTTAAGATTTTACATTAAAATCCAAGTGAAAATAAAAAAAAAAGAGGGCCGGATTACGGCCCGCAGCAATTTTTTGGTTAAAACTCACCAGTGCGGCCCGCATACGTTCATGAGTTTGATATACCTGGGTTAGGTTATTCCCCTGCATTGCTTGTCTCGCTGAAAATCTGTAATCGTAATTAGAAAAAAGCGAATTCAAAAATGTTTTCTTTTTGGTAAAAAAAATTAAGGAAGTTCTATTGTGAACCGTCAGTCTTCCCATTGATGCATTTTGTCAAGGTTTGAGGTAGAGCTACTTTAAAATTTTCCTATCGCTCAGCCGAGCCCCAATAATTAACTCCCATCTAAATCATTTTTTATTTTATATCTTAACAATTTTATATCTTAAGAAAGAATCTTAAAATTGCTAAACATCTTGAGAGTTCAAAAGCTGTGAAAACCTCAAATCAACTTTTAATTATTTCTGCTCTTTTTTTTTTAAATAGTTTGTTTAGTTTTTGCTGCTGCTGCCCCTCCTCAAGGCTGATCTTAAAAAAGGCATCTTGTAATCTTATAATAAAGTCAATATAGACCCTTACTTCTAGATGACTTCTTTTGGGTGCAAGGGGCTCTTCCACAGATTTATGCTGTGTAGGAGTGTGGTGTTAGTACTTTCTTGCAGTTGAAAAAAATTTAATATCGCGTGTGGCACGTCCAGTTATTTCTTGGTGAAAAGGCAATGAGAATATTGTGTTAAACACGGTCGGTTCTGAAATTGAACCTAACCCTCAGTCAATAAATTGACAAAGCAGTTATCAAAAATTAAAAAGAGTTTAAAGCTTATAACTCGATTTTTTTTCTGAATGGTAAGCAAACCAATCGCCTTGTAGCGAGTCAAATGCCACAAACACCGTTTCGACACAGAAAATCATGCCAAAAAGTAAAATAATTATACTTTCTGAAAGAAAATAAATTTCAGATTAATGCCAAAGCTTACTCGGCATTATGTGAATTGTAATAAACTAAAAATTTTAAAGTTTTATTTTGTTGTATGAAAAACCACAAAAAGTTGTTTAGGCTTTTATCTATATAAAGAATGTCGTCATAGCATGTATTTTGGTCCTTTATTGTCACGTGGCAAACACACAAGTGTTATAAAGAAAATATGTGGTCGCACAAATGCCATATACAAAGCTTAGCGTTGGCGATTTTCTCCGAAGTCGCTTTGTTTGGATATAGAATTATATGAGCTTTTTCGCAATGCACTGAATGTATTGAAAAATCGACAATAACGATACGCTTATTTATGGAAACTATAAATAGAGTCTTGCATTGCTAAATCAAGTCAAAGTTTTCTGCAAAAAACAAAACTGACATTTGCTATAATACAGTTGGTACGCTGGGTACTTTACCCTGATATTGAACAATTAAGATATTATCAATTTCTAAGTTCTCTTTGTAAATAGCTTTTTTTAGTGATTAAGTTATTTACTTTTAACCCTTTGAACGTCAATGTACCAATTTTGGTACATCGCCAATTCATGACTGAAATGAAAATGAGCCAATTTTGGTACATACCTTTTTAGAAGAATTTTTTAATGCTTGATAAAATAATTATTATAAGTTATCAAGGAAAAAAACTAAATTGCAATATGTGCAGTGGTTTTTCTTTGGTTAGAAAATATTTTTATGTAACACACATATATACACGAAAATTAAAGGGACGTTCAAAGGGTTAAAGAGATCATGTTTCCCGCCAGAGCGCAAGTTTGTTATCCTTTGATAACATGTCGATTTTGTAAATAATTGAAATGCTTTTATAAGGTTTTTATGCCATACTCGAGTGCTCCACTGTTGAATACAAATCCCTTTTAAATCTGATCCCAAAGAACTTCTCTATTTCACACTCATTTTGTGAATAGCTTATAAAAGCAGGATTAGGCAATTGCTTTTTAAGGATTTCATGGTTCTTTGTAAAGTCCATCAATCTATTTCGTCTCGATTATAGAGTTGAAATGATCAAACAACGAAGAAGATTTCAATCTTGATTCTGGTCTATCATTTATGTAATTTCATCTCGATTTTCTCGACAATTCTAACAAAAATTAACAGCATTTTGTATCTGATACTACACCGCACATTTTACGGTGGTCATTTTTGGCTTATAACGATTGGCTCAATTATATGAAAAGTTCAAAAAAATTACCTTTAAACAAAAAATAGGCCTATATTTGTCGTTTTTATAGTTTTGTAAAGCTATTTATTGACTTTAAACTGTTCTTCATTTATAAAATTTTAGCACTTTAAAGTAACAAGTTTGTCTGTTTTACCTGACATTTATTTGAATTTGCTAATGTTTGATCCTTTATGCTTGCTATTTAATGCCCACAACAAAGCAACTTATTTATTTACATTTAGTTTGAATCTGTGTAAACAAAGTAAAAATTTTAAATTTTATACTCAAAATACGCTTTAAAGTAGATAATTGGTTACAAAACGGTTAACATATTTTCGAGCAAAGACCAATTGAAATGCTAAGATTTGTTACTTTGAATTATTGATTTACTTCGTTCCCTAATTTAAGTAAATCGATTCCAACAGCTTTAGATTTAAACATAAATTTGTTGCTGAATCTAAAAGTGTTCAATGCACTTTTTTAATTTTGATAAGAACTACAACAAGATAAACGTTTCATTGATTTGCAAAGAATGAAATAACTGTACACTATTGACTGCTCTGTAGCCATACAGTTTTCGTGACGTCAACCTTGTCTTTTTATAAATTCATGTTTAATTTTTAGTCTTTGCATGCATAGCCGTACCAGCTGGGGGCAGGGAACAATTGCCTCTCAAAGTCTCAAAAAATTTGGCAAAATCATAATTTTTTGGCGGTAACAAAAAATATTTGGGCAAAACAAATTTTTTTGTGCACCGAAAACGAACTACTTCTGCAAGACAATGTTTCCAAATATAGAAAAACGATCAAGATTTAAGGTGAAGACTTTTTTTATAGAGATCACAACTTTTCTGGGATAAAAATTGAAAAATCAGAGACAGATTCAAAATGAAGTTCTTTTTTTGAGTGTGTTCACCTCAAATTTGGTTTGAAATTTCCTCTCATATCCGTGAAATGCAAAAAGATTTGGGCAAAATTTGGCCAAAACTATATTTCCCCCTCAACATTTGTTCGGCTGGTCTGGCTATGGCAACATGATTTAAAGGAAAAACAAATAAAGACAAAAAGGTCTTTAATATAAATACACTTTTTTGTAAATATTGAAAAGATGCTCTCCTTTTATTTTTTGCGCCAAGCCCCCCATTTGTTAAGCCACCATTGTGTGGAAATGCACTATACATAAAATAACAGCATCAAAGAACTTTAATAAAAGTATCAATTAATAAATAACTTCTCCGTTTTGAAAATAACCTAAAAAGAAATTTCAACTCAATTGATTTAAACGAAAGAACTATAGATCATCAACAAATGCTAAATTTCGCCTATATCATCAACAAATGCTAAATCATCAACAAATGCTAAATATATGCTAAATCATCAACAAATGCTAAACCATGAACACACCTATATCACTTTTTTTTGAAATCATATGAGTTTGTTTTTAAGCATTTGTTGCATTAGATCAAGAAGCTTTTGATATTAACAACAAAAAATGTTTAAAAAATTATTTTATTGAGAAATTTATTGGAAGTCTTTTGACATTTTTTCTACTTGAAAAGGATAGTTTTTTCTAATTTCATTTTTGATCAAAAGCGTTTTACGACTTCGTATGTGGTCGAATTATTTAACAAACAATTTTCTGGTTGAACTATTTGAAAATCTATATTATGAAAGGTTAATTGACTTACAATTTACTCTATTTGTGCAAGTTGTTTCTGGCAGCATTATTTATTCAACTTATCGCTTCAAATTTTAACTTATTATTTCAATTGGCCACTCCTTCAAATTGCCCATTTTGCTTTTCTCAGAACACAAGCAGGTGGTGTCAGACAACTTAAGTGGCTGACTCAATTGCTTAGCCCAGTGCCGACACAACTCAACTACCCTTTTCTTAAGCTTAAAATTTTCATCGAAACAACAATTTTTTTGTTTGAATATAATTCAATATGGACGTCACGAGACGGAAACACCATGCCGTCATATCTCTATGGTTACGACAACTTTTGTTCGAGTTAAATGCGGTTCACGTTATTCACACTTTCAAGTGCTTGTAAAAGCAAATTTTAACCGATCCATGTGAATTGGTGTTTGATCAAACCATTTTATAATAGATCATTGTTGGTCTTGAAAAGAAGAATATAAATCTTTGCACCGCTTCAAAGGCAAACAAATGTAACGGAGAATAGATATTATTTTTGCGTGTTCATAATGTTTGAATATATGACTAATAAAAAGATTTTGATCTCCATCTATTTTTGTAGTTAATTGTTATTCAACTTTACTCTTTGTTTAGCGGAAAAGTTTTAAATGTACTCAATACTAGCGAATTCATCTGTTGGCTCGGTTTTTTGACATGAAGCTAAACCAATTATTGATAGTTTCATTTATTATTTTTACTTATTATTTAGATATTCAACTCCAGTCTTTGTCACTTTCACGTAAAAAAGAATCTTTGCACAAGATCAGACTATACCATAAGCAATATTTATCTTTGAATTTTTTAGAAATTGTTTTGAAATCTTGACTATACGAGGTCTGTTCAAAAAGTATCCGACCTTTTTCCCTCTCGCCAATAAGGTATGAGCAAACTGCCCGTGCAAAGCGTGGCTGCACACACACACATTCACGCGTAATCGTGAAGCGTTTCAGGCCGATTCGTCATTCGTATCTCTCTGTGTAAAGCATTTAGTGCAGGCGTGTAGTACGTGTTCATCGGTTTTTTGATTTTCAGAAAATTTCATTTCAATGACAGAACGCATCGAACAGAGGTATTGCATCAAGTTTTGTCAAAAACTTGGTGATACTCAAGTTGAAACAATTCGAAAGATTCAACAAGCTTTTGAAAATGAGGCCTTAAGCCCAACTCAGATAAAGCAATGGTTTAAACGCTTTAAAGATGGCCGTGCATCAGTGGAAAGTGATCCTCGCTCAGGACGGCCATCCACAAGCCGAAACGAGGAGGCGATGGATCAGGTTCGTGAAAAAGTGTTGGAGGATCGTCGTTTAACAGTACGAGAGATTGCTGCAGAAATGGGAATAAGCACAGGCTCAGTTCATTCAATCCTAACTGAGGATTTGAACCTGCGGAGAGTGTCGGCTAAATTTGTCCCCAAGCTGCTGACGGAGCAACAGAAGGAACTCCGGAAGGAAATTTCGGAGGACATGCTGGATGTTGCAAATCATGACCCAGAATTTATCAAGACAATCATCACTGGTGATGAGACCTGGGTTTATGGTTATGACCCAGAAACCAAGTTTCAATCATCACAATGGAAGCATCCGGAATCACCACGCCCAAAAAAAGCTCGGCAAGTCCGCAGCAATGTCAAAGTTATGCTGACCTGTTTTTTTGATTCCCGTGGCATCGTGCATCATGAATACGCACCAGAAGGTCAAACAATCAACAAAGAGTACTACCTGGAGATTCTACGTCGCCTTCGTGATGCTGTGCGAAGAAAGCGGCCAAACATGTGGGCAGCAAAGAATTTTCAGCTTCACCACGACAATGCTCCCGCTCATTCTGCACATGTGGTCCAAGCTTTTCTAGCCAAAAACAGCATGCCACTTATTAGACAGGCTCCTTACTCTCCCGACTTAGCACCGTGTGATTTCTGGCTGTTCCCTAAGCTAAAAACAACTATGAAAGGGAGGCGATTTCAGTCAAGAGAAGACATTATGAAAAAAGCGACGGAGGAGCTTCAGAGCATTCCGGGGGAGGAGTTTATGAAGTGTTTTGAGAAGTGGCAGAAGCGCTGGGATAAGTGTGTGAACCACCAAGGGGAATATTTTGAAGGAGATTGAATAAAACTTGCAAAATTTATTGTGTTGTGTGCTTTATACAAAAAAGTCGGATACTTTTTGAACAGACCTCGTATTGACGTCGCACTTCTATTAAAATTTTGTTAAACCTTCTTAAATCGGTAACGAGTCCTTGTGAAATTTTGAATAAATTTTTCAAAAACTTATCGTTCTAGATTTTCCTGCTGGGAGTCAGCACCTTCAGCTTCTTCGCTTTTGCAATTGATCGCTTTCAGAACGCTCGTCTCGTCAATCGTGGTTACGATCGACTAAGCGACTCGTGGCTGCGCAAAGTCGGCAAGATGCTCGTCCTATGGATCGGCGCTCTCGTACTCGCTGCTCCCGAACTCTTCATGACGGCGACTTCTGAAATCGCCTTGCCTCTTGCAGCGAATTCGAATCATACTTTTTTACGAGACTTTACTGAATTGCCTTCCGACGTTCTCGTCTTATCGAAAGAACAATATCGGGTTCGCCTTGAGTCGATTGAAAACAAGCATGGTGGTATTCCCCCCCAAAAAACACGAAGTCAAATGCTACAGGCTGCTGGAGACTTTTACGAAAACGGTTCTGTAAAAATTTTTGTCCGTTACGAGATCTGTGAAATTGCTCGTTCGTGGAATGAATCCGTCCCGCGCGCGATCAGTCTTTTCATGGAAAATTACGCTTATTTTAGGGATTGGTGGTTATTGGTTTTTTACTTTTTTTTTCCAGTTACCGTTGCTCTGCTTTTTGCTCTTCTCGTATCACGTCGCTTATCTCAGGCGATACGAAAAAATAACGGTAATTCCGTCGCCTTCCCCGGAAATTATTATGTTTCCAGTGCAATTGACGGTGGAACGTTGACCAGCCAAAGAGATAACGAGCAAGCCTCACTTATAGGCTCCGGACATTATAAAAGCAACGTCACCACTCACCCTCACATCAATGACGCCGTTTATACGCAAAGAGGTGGATTCTCACTTGAACGCCAGATCTCGCATAACCAACTTCAAAGACGCTTATCGCCAGTCATGTCCACGGAAGACCTTCACGATGCCAGTCCCACTGTCGTCGTTTCAAACGGAAGTCTACGAACAATTGATTCCTCTCGTCGCTTTCCAGAATTTTCTACGCAGCCTCCAGTCTCTCCTTCGTTTACTACAGCTAATGGAGTTTCCCTTCTTTCATTGGCCATGTCAAACACAGCTGGAAACGGGGGCGGAACTTTAGGAACTACATCGTTACCTCCTCACGGGCACCGGAGAAGTATAAAGCGAAGAACCTCTAAACAGACCTTGGGAAATGTGGCGCGCGAAAAGAGCCTCAATTGGGTTTTGGTATCTTTGGTTGTTACTTTTATTTTGACACAGTTGCCCATAAGAGTAATTTCAATTCTACAAAATCAAACCAAACTCTTGTCGACACTGAATCAGAAAAACGTTGATCTGATTATCAATTTATGCTTGTATTTATTTGTTTCAACTTTTGTCATTAATCCTATTATTTTGTGCTTATGCTATAAGTCTTATCGCAAATTTTTAGCTCGTCGCTGTTGCCGTTGTTAATATTATGAATTTCGCCGCCCCGTTGAAATATTCTGCTTGCGTTAACCAGATTCGAGTTTTGTTGTTATTCACAATATGTTCAAGCTTAAATTCGAAGAGATCTTTGAAATTTGTTGCAGAAAAAAAGCAGAAATTTTGCATTTTCTACGAGGCAATTTAAGAAAAAAATGTAATTCTTCGCAGTAAACAATTTCATTTGTTTTTGTAAAAATTAATTAAATGTACCATGCAAAGTGAAAGTAAACTTCCAAATCTTTGCTTCCATCAAGTGGTTTACTTTTCCGGTACACAAAGTTCTGCCAAACATTGAAATAATAAATCATTGCCTATAAACCTTCGCAACTCTTACATAAAAAACATATAAATTATTGTAAATCATTTTGTAAAAAAAAACTCCTATCCACACCTATTTTTAGAAACGGAACCGCTAACGAACAATATAGACCTGGGGTGGGAAAGTAAGACCTTTTTTTAGAGATCATTACAAATTAGAGACAAAAATCAAGAAATCCGAGACAGATTCAAAGTGACGATCTTTTTTTTAAAAATCACTAAATTTTAGGAACCAATAAAATTTCATAATGACCCATAATTATTAAAATTTACCAATGTCCGTTTATGTGCGCCCCGAAAATCATTCCAAAGCCCCAATGTGGCTCGTGGTTAAAAATTATTGCCCACCCCTGATATAGGCTCTATTTTACATTATTTGTTCTTTTTTTTATGCATTATTGTTTAAATTTTTAGCGTTAAACAGTGAGTGATTCGATTGATTGTTTGAGAGCCAACAGTTTTTGAAAAAATAAAGGGTATGATTTTGGACTGTAGAAAACAGCAAGCTTAAGAGGTTTTCCAGTCTTTTCCGCCAAAGTTTTATTTTGACAAATAATTAATTAAAAATATTGCAAAATTTTGACAGTTTTATTCACTTGCAAGAAAGCGTCAGAGGCACAATATGTATAGTGATAAATAGCATAGGCCTTAGGCCATTTAAAAACTCTAAAGTTTTGAAAACCAAATAGACCTACATGTACCGTAGCTTTTAAAACATATTTGACAACAGAGTCAAAGTGATTAACAACTTAAAAATTGTATTTAAATTGCAAACACTTTAAGAGATGAGAGAAGAGCAAAACAATTTGCTTTTCACAAAAGTCTGTGTGTATAATTTTGTTAAATTTGGCTGTCTAAATTAGACAGGGCCGTAACTACCACTGGTGAAGCCGGTGCACTGCACTGCACTGCACTGCACTGCACTGCACCGGGGCCCCAGGACAAGAGGACCCCACAGTCCTACGTTTTATTGTTAACTTTTTATGTTAAAAATTAAAGTAAACTTCTTATTGTTCGTTTAGAATCTAGACCAGTGGCGTGCGGTCAGGGCATGCAAGTCATGCGTTGCATGATTAACGAACTTTTGCGCGATGACCTTTATTTTTTAACTTAATGAAATAAAGCACTGTTTTGGGACGAAATTAGAGAAATGTGAGGTTGATCCGAGACGAAGACTTTTTTTTTAGGAACACCATGATTTGTGGAGGAATAGCAATAAATTTGAGACTGATTTGAAGTGAAGACCTTTTTTTTTTAAAGAACGCTATGATTTTGGGACGAAAAGTAAGAAATCTGAGTCTGATTTCAAGTGAAGACCTGTTTTTTTAGAGAACACAACGATTTTGGAATAAAAATTGGTCTACGTTTTAGAATCCAACACAATTTTTTGTCCTACCCAAAAATATTACATGTCCTGCCCATTAAATACCAATAAAATACCCAATTTCATGACCAGCTTTGGCATGCCAACTGCATGACCAGTCTCATAGGTCACCGCACACCACTGATCTACACATATAAAAAAGCAAACGCAATGATATCTATGCTAAGAAAAGTAAACCTATTGATTATTATACCCAAAGTAAATGGGACTCCATAATGGATGTTTGGATGTTTGACGAAGTTACGGCCCTGAATCAGTGAATCAGATATAAAGTAATAGCCTATTTTTTCTTGATTAAAAACTTGCTCGGTTCAAGTTCTACTTTTGAACGACTGGAATATTTTGACATGTTGCAAATGAGCAAGAATAAATAAATTTTGTTCTTCTATTATATGTTTTATTTAGATTGCAAGTTAAATTATATTTCTCTTGCATTGGGGTTTTTATGTTGGTAGTGTTTTCAATCCGTAGCCTACGTCGTATCGTTTACAACTGTGGCTAACATCATCTAAGCCAAAGACCAAATTTGGGTCTTTTCTGGTTGTAGTGCTCTTCAAAAACACCGTTGTCTTTGCAAAGCAGGTGCACACGTTTGGGTGTAATCGCCAGTAGTATTGTTAGGTTCGGACTACGGTTACTCTTATCAGGGCGCAATTTAACCTCAAATAATTTAACCAACATAGTACCTTATAGTAGACCCAGTGTTTTTTATTAATTTTTTCATCTTTATATTTATTCTTCCAACTTACAGGAAAATGTCGGAGGTGTTGTACTTATTGTAATGTTCTGCGCTTAAAGCTTTCGATCCTAGTCTGATCCTATTAAGCTAACAAACTAAGCTAAACAAGCAGAACAATTTATTAAGCTTTTTTTTCAATTAGCACCTATACAGTATTTGAATAATTCAACAAGTATTTCGCATTAGCAATTTAGTTGCTTTTGAACGTCACAACAAGTCATGACATCTTTTCCCACACAGTAATTACAGAAATAAAGAAAACGAACTCAATTGAAAATAAATAAATAAAATGAACTTAACGATTAGAAACAAAAATAGATAAATAAATGAACAAATTAGTAACCAAACAAAAAAACAATATTATTGGCATATATGACTACTAAAATGATTTACAATTCAACTTTGCACGAAACCTAGGTATTGTTTTGGTGATAGGCTACAGTATGACTAAACATCCAGATCGTGTTGTGTGCTGAGAATTTGACGTAGGAAATGTTTTGTTGAGAGAAGTTGAGGGCAAATTGGCACTGGAACTTTTGTTATTTGGAAAAACGTTTAAATTTCGAGTTAAATTCGGAAATTCGATAAAATTTGCATCATCTTCAGAAGAAAAGATATATAAGTGACGACAATTTCGAAGCAATCATCTGTTTTTTTTATACAAGAGCGCTGAAATTTGCAGCATACCAGCATTTCTATGCTTTTTGACATGCCAGGTCAATACAGTACAGAGCGAGCTCGACATTTCGTCTTTGCGATTCCAAGATTGCAACAAGGACAACATAGGTATAAGCACAGGAGTACCAGCCAAAAAAATTTGGGGGGAAAATGAAGTTTTCCCCAAATTATGATTTTCTAGTACATTAGGGATAGGACAAAAAAATGGTCTCAGATTCTCAGACGAAGAACAAATTTTGTCCCAAAATTATGGTGATCTCTAAAAAAAATAAAATCTTCACTTGAATTCAGTTTCATATTCTTCAGTTTTTGTCCCAAACTCAAAGGTGTTCTCTAAAAAAAAAAAAAAAAAGGTTTTTACCTAAATTTGGTAACCACTTTTTGCAATTGGTCATTGTCACTGCCCTAAAACTCCTGACTTTGCCCAAATTTTTTATATCACTGCCCAAAAAATTATAGTTTTTCCCAAATATTTTCTTATCACTGCCCGAAAAATTTGAATTTTGCCCAAATTTTGGAAACTTGGGGTGGCAATTGCCCCCCTGCAGGTACGGTTATGGGTATAAGACGGGATAGCAATTTTTTATTTGCCACAATTATTTCATTAATTTGGTGAAGTTCATCTTTAAGATGCCAAAAAGGAGCAACACTTGGAGTAGCCTACTTATTTTGGTGAAGATGGCCGTCTTCTCATGATAAAGGATAAAACTGTTTGCAAATTTTGTCTTTTGTTGTAGGCTTTTGAACTTCTTCAAACTTTTGAGAAGTAGGAAATAAGGTGTGAAATATATGGAATATGTCGGCAGCGTGGTCGAGTGGTTAAAGCGCCTTGCATAGGATTAACATGGTTTCGGTGCACCTACTTGCGCCATTCTGTTGTGTTCTTGGGAACACTTTACGGCACTTTTCCGTGCTTGGTGGTCTTGGCAAGCAGATCTAAATTTCAGTTATATCTCTACTAAATTGCAAGCGGATAGCAATATTTTGGTATCTCCGGAAGCAGGTCGGGGTAATTGCCTACCCTATATATTAGCGTTCCGTCGCTTTCCTGCGAGTCAGAATGATAAATATAGAGATAAAATAAATAAATAAAATGTGTTGCTACGATTTTTTAACATTCTGCATAGTTTGCTTTGGGACAAAATATAAAATTAAATAGGTTTTCATTACTTCCTAATTGGGTCTAAAACGTTTCGACGTGACCCACTTCAAACGCAATGAGTTGGTTATATCTAACCTTTACCGAACACTAACACTAAGCCTAATCTTCGCCGAAAGATCCCATGTCGAAAACGGACCAACGAAAAACTGAGGCATTTTCTTCTTATCTTTAAAGTTACGAAAATTGGATTAAAAACCAAGAATTTTAAATTGATTGCAAAAAAACTTTGGCCTTGTTAAATTGTTCAGGGCTGGGTTTATTTGTGCCTTCAAATTAAATGATTTATTGAGTAGCTTTGCAATTTTTAAGCTTGTTAAAGACGATCTTTTTCAATTGTCGCACATTATCACCTTAAAGCCGCTTCTCAATTTGTATTAGCCTGTAACGGTATGGCCCAAAGTTATGTAGCTTTGCATCCAAATGTCACTTGAATTGTAGAGGGTGTCCATAAATTATCTTTACAATTAAAAAAATTTACCATAGTCTTATTTTTTAAGATATTTTCAATCGGTTTGTTTTATAGTAAAGGGAAATGCTTCAAGTTTACGTTAGATGCTTTAGTACACCTCTATCCTCTAGGTGTGCACCATCAGTCGCACGTACGATATTCAACCGATATTCAATTTCTTGCCATGTTCTTGCTAATATATCTACAGTAACTGCATCAATTGTTTCAATTATTCGATGTTGCAAATCATTAATGTCTCTGACTTTCTTCCATACTTGCGTCTAGAGTTTCGCTGTGCCTGAATGTCTGACTTTACAAAGTTGTTGTTTTTACCTGATGAAGTCCGCCCTATGTAACGGACAAAACGTCGTGTTAAGTTTTTCTTTGATAAATATATTAACGCCTTCTGTTATTTGTACACGCAAAATAACAACCGCGAAGCCGATACACCACACATTATTTGCGGGCCAAATAAATAAAACACCGCGGCCAAAAAGTGTAGACCTTTATTTATTTTATTTTTGGTTTTGACTGAATTTTTTGATAAAAATTTGCGTTTGCTGAGTGTGACTTTTTTAAATTTTGCCCCTCCCACCAAAAAAATTTTAGGAGCCCTTGATTGCAGCACCTCTTCTTTTTTACTTGCCAACCGTCATTGAGAGTGTCCTCTTAATTTACAGCGAAAATGTAGCATAAAGACGCCGTGTGTAGTGTAACCATGATATAGCCTATGAAAGAAAGCCAAACAAAAAAATCATATATGTTTTAAAATAAACTCTTTACTGTCTATCCCGTAGTTACACCGAAGGCATGCAAGTTCTTAATTTATAAAGCGTTGATTTGTGTGTGTGCGTGCATATGATTGTCTTAACAAAGTTGATTAATGTCTATTTATTTTACTAATCTCTCACAAAAAAATAAGGTCAAACACATATGCCTTCGTTGCTGCGTTATAGTTTGTATTTGGTGAAAAAAATTTTGTGGTTAAAAATGAAAGTTAAATCGTGGCTATGCTGTTTTTGACGCTTGTCTTTTATTGTGGAATGAATTCACGTGAAAATTGGGTATGCTGACACATAAATTTAGCAACTCTTTTGTCTGGAAACTAAGAGCTACACACATGTGAAAAGCAGTGACCAAATGCTCCAGCGTTTTCGGCGTAAAATTACACTTTGATGCTTTTTGGGAAAGTCTTTTTTCTGGTCTAAAACGACTTATTTTGCGCTGTTTAATCATAGCCATGGATGAATTTGAAGTGTTTGGTCGTCACAAATCGAATGGTGTTCGACAACCCGTTAAAAGGATGCTCTGAAGGCTATTTTTAGTCATTGCTTAACAATGTGGTTAAAATATACTTTTTCACCAAAACTTAAAAATGAAATAAAGCAAAAGAAACCATGAACGTTTTCGACTTACATTAGCCCTCTTCAGATGAATAAAATGTTATGAAACTTTACCTTGTAATTTAAAGATCGAGGTCAATGACCTGATTACGTAGTTGTTTATCAAATTTTTCACACGAGGTTTTCATAAAAAGATATGTTGAAAATTAATTTTAAAAAAATGCACACGCAAAATAACAACCGTAAAGCTCATACACCACGGAAAATCCAAATAACAGAAATAACCATCTAAAATATATTTAAAACGATGATTCATTCGCAAAAGTCCAGGTTTATGTTTTTTGATTAACAAAGTTTCGTGAATTTTAGTTTCAGAATTAGAATTACAGTTTTTATTTATCTTAAACGAATTTATATTATATTTATTATTAGCACAAATATCGCAAGATTAATAATCTTTATGATCTTTAACGGAGCTTTCAGTTTTCAAATAAAAGCTCAAGTGTTCACCGAGTGTTCATTTGAGCATTAGGGTCGATGAACACTTGGGATTTCAACTTGATCGAGTCCAAGCCATAGTCAGTAGACAGATCTCTTTATTACGCAAGTTTGTCAATCAGTAAAACCACGCTGGCACGCCTGCTCTAACAAGCATTTGTAGAATATCTAACCATGCCTTCATAACTTGGGTAGCCTACTTATCTTCTTAACTCAATCAATTCAACCCCAGAAACTTCAAGTGTGTGGTCAGTTGTAGCAATAGGTTGTCTACGAGCCGCTTCGCGTTACTTTTTCTTATTCCTCATTCATGTCTTAGACATACTCAGCATATTGCTGCTTGTTTTGACATTCTCCCACACCTCTCAGTGAAAAATATGTCGAACCTATTTTCTTCTGCGTAATGACCTAATATGTTATTTATATCTAATTGTAATCTACATAATTGACTTCAAGACAAGTTTAAAGAGGAATGATTTTTTTCAGCTGGTCCTGTTAAGGGAAAAATCTTGCTTATGCTTTACTCTATTTTCTGGCCGTAGTCTAAATAATAAACAAGATATAACAATTATTCTGTTCTAGCAATTAATTTGTGTCGATATGAATCAAATTTTAAAAACTTCAACCGTAAAACTGCTCGAACAGGCCAGGTATGCCCACCTGTGGCCTACTTAAGGTTCTTATGCGGCCCAGCGACTATTTCTAGTTTTCTGGTTATAATGAAGGTTACGAAGACGAGTTCCGCGAGATTGCTGAAACACATTTGGGGCGGAAATCGATAGGAGCGAAATTCTAGAAGACCTTTTTTTTTAGAGAACACCAGAACTTTGGGACAAAAATTAAGAAATTGAAGCAAGATTCTGCGTGAACAGCTTTGTGCGGCCCACCGACTTTAGCTCGATATGAAATTTGGCCCAAATTAGAAAAAGGTTGGACATCCCTGGAACAAACCTTATTTGTGCGATTAATTTTTATCGTTTTTACAACTTTTCCTCGGCTTTGTCAGGTATAACTTTGTCAAAACGCACAAAAATCTTAAGCTTACCTATTGTTAGGCTGCAATGAAAACATACCAGTAGGATTACCAAAATTTCAAAAACTTTTTTAGGACAACTTCGACAATCAAAAAAATGAAAACTTTTATTAGGTTGATGACCAATCAACCGACAACGTCGACTCAACTCTCTGCGTTGTCGTTAAACGATGAAGAAAAACCTATCTTCAAGCGGTACTTCAGCTGTTACATACACGACATTCTGCGCAAGAGATCTTCTTTTTCTTAAGATGGAGCTGGAATCGTGTCCATGGTTTCGTCTTCGGTTGTTGCAGGATTATCGTCGTCATCGTCTGAAATTTATGTGCAAACTTTCTTTAAATTCAAAAACTATACTACGTATTCCAAAGAGAAACACGCTTTTGAGTTTAGCGTTTCGAAAGAGCTTTATAATAAACAGAACTAAAAGAAAAGTTTATATTTTCTGCGAATATGTTAATGAGTTAATTTCGCTTTATTTCATATTTACTGTATAAAAAAAAACTGTAGCTTAGATGCTTCTATTTTTTACGTGGCAACTTTACAACACTATTCACCGATTTGTTTAAAATTACAAATACCATAAACGTTCAAGTGTAAGTTTGTATAGCAAGTTGTCGATTTCAACATGTGCCAGTGGTTATTATACCGGGGGTGGTGCCCAGTTCAATTTTTGGTCCGGAGAAATTTAACATAAAGTTGTCCAAAACCTGCCAGTATGGCGAACATATCCGCGACAGGTGCGATGTCACGAAAAGGGTTGGGCGAACACGTGACATGTTTCGGCTTATGAAACGAGTATAAAGATTTGGTTATTAGTAAGCAGGAGGCAAAGATTTTCTCACCCTGATTCAGGGTTTAAAACGAAAGAAGAAAAGTTTTAAGAGTGGCGCTTAGAGGTCGGCAGCCTCAAAGTTTAAGAATAACTGGTAAAAATTGTAGAAATTAAATATTTAAGCTATTTATAGCTGCTCAAAAAATTGCAAAAATCAGCAAGACTTAAGTTTCTTTTGTAAAATTTGATAAGGTAAAACTTGGACAAATTTTGCTTTATTTTGATCTATAAAATTAATTAAAAAAGAATCCCCTCAACAACCAAAACTAACGCTGCGTAAGTTTCATGATCTAACAAAGGCCTGAAAAGAATTGACTTTAGCGGGACCTAGTTATTAATAAAAAAATTACGAAAACGTAAAGAGTTTGCATTGGCCAATCTGCAGAACTTGCAACTGGGTAAATTGCCCCTTTCATCTTACTGTCGCAGTGGTGGAAAACTGCGTCATATTTGGACGACCTAAGAAGCGAGTCCAAACTAAGGAATACTAACTGCTTGATTCATTGAAAGATATATAAAGCTCATTCATCCTTTGCTAAATTTCAACCAAGCAAAAAAACAAAGTCTTTTTTTATTTTAAAGCTGAAAAATTGTACGAACATTAACAAAAATTAAAAACTTTAATTTCATGTCAGGTCACTGCTGTTCTCTATACAGCTTTAAAATAGAGCTTGCAAAATGTTTTACTTTTTTATTCTGTTTTTTACTTAAGGCGCGTTTACAGCCGTTTACAGTACTTTTTTCTTTCAGTGTGATCTTTGTTTGTTTTATTGACGCTCAAATCCACTTATTTTTTCTCGAAAACATGAGTGGATTTGAGTGTCAATAAAACAAACAAAGATCACGCTGAAAGAAAAAAGTACTGTAAACGGCTGTAAACGTGCCTTTATATGTCGCAACGCGAACAGGTAACTGAACGATACTAAATTAACGTGATTTTTAAAAATAATAAAAGGAAACAGTTGATAAAAGCGTTACAAAAAATGAAGAGTTTAGCTGGACACATGATAAATAAAGAAAGATTATTGGAAATCAAACCACAAGTTTAGAAAAAATGGCGCTTGACGAAGACGAGCAGGAAAATTAAAATTGATCCGATCTGATAACGGTTAACTCATTTTGTGACGAGAGCAAAAGTATTTTCAAATCGACCAAACATATTAAAGCCATTTAAATTGCTGCGAGGGTAGAATTAGTAATGGAATAAATCAACTATTAAAGAGCCGCTTTTCAAGCAGCATCAGACCAATGACAACATAGAATAAGCCTGATTTTAAAGAATTTACCTTTCAAGATTTCACGAAGCTGGTGAACAGATGTGAGCAGTGCGTGAAATTGCTTTTTACGCAATTCAAGCTTTGAAGCAAGTCGACGTTCTGAGATGCGCAACTCTTTCAGCTCCGAGTTTATATCCTTGATTTGTCTAAGGTACAGATAAAAATTATTAAAAAGCTTGTTTTTTTAAATGGACGGTATAAGTGATTAAATGAAAAAATAGTAGAAGCGTTTAGAAGTGCTCCAGTTTATTTCAAAGTTTTGAACAGTAAAAATACTAATTTAAAATTCTTGAATTGCTTCATAATTAAAATTTCATCTTTTTGAACAAATCTTACTAAAAAGCTTTATATGAACGTGATAAAATTTTCTGAAATTATTACAAAAAAGTTCGTTTGCTTAAAATCAACCGATAGTTTAAAATAAAAATGAACAATCTTTTGCTTTTGCCGGATGCATTACAGAATAAGTTTTAACAAAAAACCATCATTGAGTTTATTTTATTAGAAAACTAGGAGAATACCAAAAAAAGCCTTCACTTGTGATCAAGCATTAACGCGGCTTTCGCGCCTTAAATTACAAGTGAGGATCTTTTTTTTATCATCACCAAGCTTTTTGCCGATGAAAATTGTTTTTTTGTTTACTATATTCTAGAATCGTCGTTTGTTATAGATTATGTTGCCCTTTTCGAAACAAGATGACGATAAAGGGAAAAATTATGAGGTTTTATTTGCAACCAGTAAGTGAATAACATATGTGCTGCGCACGGCCACATGAACTATGATTTAAGGCGGCAAGTTGGTTTAAAACAACATGTACGCGTTTAACAATCTCACTTTTCGGTTTTTTCTCTGTCGGGATGTTCCAAAGCAGCTCCAGCTAAAGCGTCATACTCTTGTCTGTTGCGACGAACTTGTCTAGCAGCAGCTAACTCCTCCTTGCAAACCTTGATCTCTTCATGAGCTAGTTCAACGTTTGTGTCAATTTCTTTCTGCGTTTTAAAATGTGTCGTGAATAAACGTAAAACAAAAAAATAGAGATAGAAAGGGTTTAAAAAACCTTTACGGATAACTAATGGTTAAGTAGGGGACAAAGTAAAAGCAATATTATATTTGCATGGATACAAAAACATCGAAATTTAATAGAAAACGTGAAATCTTTGAAAAAATTTACATATTTAGCCTCTAACCCAAAAAACAATACTAGTGGTTAATGTTCTACAGAAGCATTTATGAGATTGATCAGAGGTCTAAAATTCATTTAAATTGCCGGCTGTATATCTTACTTTTTGTGAAAGACATTATCAGTAGTTGAAAAATTTTTATTTATTTTCTTTTTACTCACAATCAACTTGAAATTAATCATAGTGCATGTAGAAACAAAGATTGTGAATAAGGAAGCAGCGACCAAACGAAATACATTATTACCTTTGAACAAAGCGGTGCGATGTCAAAAAGAAAAGGAAAGCGAAAAGAAGATAATTAATACACACATCCGAGCCATAGTCAGAGAATGTTGTATAAAAAAATTTATGTGAGAAGCATATTCATCGAAGTATACCAAAACGTTGTGAACAGCAATGTGTGCACTATACGCGGGTCCGCCATTCCCAAGTATCACACTTGTTTTAGCTTTGCAGTCTATTTAATTTCAATTGAGTAAATTAAATGAAATTTACCCTTAAAAATTGCTAAATGCAATTGCAAACTAACTTGATAGTGTAAATGTAGCACAGCACAAGTCGTGTTATTAGCGTAAAATATGAAGATCTTTTATTCTTGCAATCTTAGGGGTCTTGATTTTTACATTTGTATTGCAAGAAAATAGATTTTCAAAAACAATTATGCTGTCTACATAACACCTTAAGTTGCTTCACCCAGATATTAACAATAATATTAACAATAACTTGCTATGATTTTTCAACAACATGCTTTATTTTTGTTGATTTTCACTGATTATAACATTGTAAAAACAGACTTGAAGTTGTTGATATCGCTCCATTTGTTGCATATTCATCTTATGGACAAATGAAGCTTTGGTCATTGCATATTCACTCTGAGCCAAAAACGAAAGCATTCGCTGATGAGTAGAGCTAATAAAGCACAACAAAAAAAATTCATTGCAGTCAAATAAGTTTACAGTTTTTAAAATTCTACCAAATACTTCTTTAAAATTCAAATATATAGTTATACAAAATGCTAAAAGTTACAACAGATTAATTTTGTAAAATTCAAATAATGCTTAAAAGCAGCTCTGAATTCAAACAACCCAGATGAGTGCTTTGTGTAATTTGTGAAAAGAGGAAGTGAAAGATATAAACTCTTTATATGAAATTGAAGTTTTAGCTACACTCTTGTTACCATTTCTTAGTCAAAAAATACATAAGGTGTTAAATTGAAGTCACTCCGCTTAATAATGTCCAAAATCTAAAGTGATAGCACTAGAATTTTTTTGGAACCACTGATCAACTAAAATTGATAAATATTGACAATTTCATAAAACTGTTTGATGGGACTGATTAATTTGTGAAAAACGTTGGATAAATTGTCCACATTTACTTTAGTTCAGAAATGCAAGCAAACAATATAATATAGAAGACACAGAAGCACCTTAATAGATCTTTAATTTAACAATCAATTATTTAAAAAATTATAATGAAAATAGTTATCAGGTTATCTTTCCCCTAAACTACTACCCAGCTCTGGTGGAAAGCTTTGGATGTTTTATTGAACTGTAAAGTTGTATTTGCCAGAAACTTTTTTTTCTTGTTGGATACTTTATCTATGCCAGAGAAGTTTAGAGGCAGAAACTAAACGAAACTTAGTTTACCAAATAAAAAAATTAAAAACTTGAGCAAGCTGTGTTTCCTAATTGTTGCAAGCAACCAGCAATCAGTTTCAAAAATAAAACTCTTTGAAGTTGGGTTATACTGCATAAAATGTATGACATTTAATGTTGTTTTCCATACTACCTCAGGTGCCATGTAGTCTAAAAGACTCAATGTTCTGATTGCAAATAATTTAATTATCCTAGCACTATTGAAAACAAAGTGCACAAACTTTTTTGTAAACAAGTTTTTAGTCATACTTGTCAGCATCTGGCGTGTTACACCACTTTATAAACAACTTCATGAGAGCATTTAATCTTCTTTCATCTCCACCACCATCACCATCAATCAACAATCTTTTTCGAATTACTTCATCTATAAAAAAGTTTTAATGATAATAAACTTTTATAGTTTTACAGAGATTTCTTAAAAATTTTTAAGGGAGTTCATAGTCTAGCAATTAATAAGACTAAATTTGAAAAAATTAAATAGTAAAATTTTAGATTTATAAACTAATTTAAAATCCTGAATGATTGCTACTGTCTTTTAATTTGATCATTTTTTATAAAATAAAATTTAAAATTATCATGTGCAAGTTTGGAAGAATTTAGCCCTGAAAACTTGATAAACAAAAACTTGGTACTTGACCTTTAAGTATTACTCATACAAATGTAAAAAATATTTTTAATTGTTGGCTTGTAAGATTGTAATGATGGCCAATGCTACAAAATATGTTATAATGACCAATGCTACAAAAAAATGCTATGATGACCAATGCTGCAAAAAATGTTATGATGACCAATGCTACAAAAAATGTTATGATGGCCAGTGCTACAAAAAAATGCTATAATAGCCAATGCTACAAAAAAATGTCATAAATGGCACTTTTTAATGTTGTCTGCTAACAACTGGTGCTTTTTCTTATTCTTTAACTTTTTGTTACTGGTTGGCCATCACTCAACCTTGCAAACCAGCAAAAAAATTTTGCATTCACTTGAATACACTCAAATACTGAATTTTTATCAAAAAAATTGTGGACTATTATCAACAAATTACTTATTTATATATAATATAAAAAATTTTTTCAACCACTGATTTACAAATTTATTGATCCTTAGCATACTATGAAACAGTTGGACCAATTCCAGATAATTGCATATGTTATTTTGTAACTATGGATTAACCCATAATTCATGGTGCTAAAACACTACGCATAACCACCTTGTCTCTAGTCTACTCAGCAGCTGAGTACTGTGCACCAGTCTGATGTCGCAGTGCTCACACTTGCCTCATTGACAGTGTCTTAAACGACGCCTTGCGCATAGTTACTGGATGCCTGCTTCCACTCCAACGGACCATCTACCTGTATTCTCAGGCATCCAGCCAGCTGAGCTTTGCTAAATGGGAGTGACACTCTCCTTGGCTTACCGTGGATCTTTGGACCCCGATCATATCTTGCATGGTCTTTTAAGTGGGTCCTCAGATAATCGCCAAGTGAGACTAAGATCCAGACGCCTGTTTGTGCCAGGTGCACAGAATCTTTTGGACAACCTTGCCAGACTTGGCATCCACACCTCTGAATGGACAAATCACAAATGGAAAACAGAGTACTGTGAAAATGCTTCCAGGTTCCGTGCTTTTGTGCCCCGGACCGGTGCCAGGCCTTTTGGGATGGGCTTACCCCGAGCAGCTTGGGTTAAGCTTGACTGCCTGCAGACTGGTGTTGGCCAATTCCATTCGTCCATGCACAAATGGGGTCTCACTCTTTCACCGAATTGCGAGTGTGGCGCCTCTGAGCAAACCGCAGACCATGTACTAACAGCGTGCCCTATACATCGGGCACCACATGGAGCACGAGGTCTGACGGTTTTGGATGACGAAACTCGATGCTGGCTTAATGACATCACTGCCAGCATCTGATCCAGGCAGTGCAGCAGTCTGGGGTAGTAAAAGGATAAACCCTCGGCCCCAGTCCTGTTTGTTTCTGACCTGGAGTAGATACACTTCAAACGATGACGACAAACCCATAATTTTTTAAAAAACATATTTTAATTCATTACATCGAAAAAAATTTTACTTCAAAATCTTGTCAGACGTTGCTGATACACATATGTTTAAATGCTTTTTTACATTGAATTCATTTGTCAATATCATGGCATTGTTTAACACATTTTTTGCTGAGTGAGCCATGTATAGCTCACACCTCACTTCTATTTGCTGCAATGCAAACAACATGTGCTGCAATGCAAACAACATGTGCTGCAATGCATATTACATGTGGTTTGCAATTAATACTAAGTTATAAATAACAATTCTGCAGTATGAGAAACATGCAGTTGCCATGTCCTGCAAGAAACATGTTAATTAACCAAAATAGCATAATGTGTTCTAATAAAAAATTATAGCACCATTGGTAATTCTGGCAGCAGCAGTGAACATGTCAATATAAAGATATATGCCCAGCTAAAAAAACAAATCTCATTTGCTGTTTGCCATTCCCTTTACATTACCTTTTAAATTTTGGGGAATCCCTAAAATCAGCAAGGTTAGTAACAACAAACAGTAAACAAGACTAAAAAACCTTGTTTTAGATTATTAACTTATATAAAATATGTGAATTATTACAGAGACACAAAATGGTAATCCTGTACGTTAGTGTGGTAAATAAATTTACGAATACTTTTCGTTCTAAGCAATAATAACCACAGGGGATCTGGGTTAATTTCACTATCAAAAATTGGGTGATCCCATTTTTTTACTAACCCTGGTAAACTAACCTGGATCTGGATCCCCCAATGGTTATTATTATTTAGAATGAAAAGCATTCATGAATTTATTTACTGTGCTAAAGTACAGAATTATTCACAAAATATATGAGTAATGTATGGCATTTATGATTTAAGGACATTTTTTTATAATATGAAGCAATGGATTTAACTTCTAATACAGATGAATAAAATGCAATATACATTTTTCAATTACAAACTATTATATTATTAATAATATTTAAACATCAGATATAGTTTTAGATACAGTTTTTTTGTCATTTATTGATTTAGAAAAATTATAGGTTTGGTTGTAGAAATGCTAAGTAAAAAAGTCTCTTTAAAAAGTCACTGTAAGTGATTTTTGTTGGTTAAAGTAATCCAAAATAAAAAAGAAACCAAGAGGAAAAGAAAGTTTTCCAGAAACGTTAGTAACTACAGGGGATTGTGGGTTAGTTCTGCAAACAAAAAATAGCTTATGGTGACTTTTTGAAAAGATCCAAATAAAATACATAAGATTAAGAAATGTTGATATAAAAATATCAAAATACTTATACTATTTAAATATAATTTGAAAATATATTTAATTCTAAATGGCATAATTTTAATCTTAAGTACTAGGAAAAAATAAACATTTTATAACAATGGCATACCATCACTTGCTGTTGTCATTTTGCATAAAATTTAAAAGCAAAATTTATCAAATGGATTAACACAAATAAGAAAGTACCATGTACACAATTGACTTAGACAACATTAATCTAAACAAGATTAAATTATATAAATTACTACAAACATATAAAAATTATTATAATAAAAACTAAAAGCTATTATAATGGTAAAAATGATTATCAAAAAAAACGTCAAGTCAAAAAATTTAAATCTATACCGGCAATGAAAAAAAGTTAAGGCGTTTTTACGTTTATTACCATATGCTTCTGTTTCTCTCGTTTTTACTTTTCTCTCGTATCTAATCGTGAGGCGACGTTTCTTTTCTGATCTCGTTACAAATTTTCTTTTTTTTTCGGATTTCTGATTGTTATTGTGCTTGACAGTGAGTTAGGGGTTAGAGTTAGAGGGTTAGGGTAACAGTTAGGGGGTTAGAAACGAGAAAGAAGTAAAAACGAGAAAAAAAGAAACATGAGATAATTTATTTATTTATTTTTATTTTATCTATATATTTATCATCCTGACTTGCAGGAAAGCGACGAAGGCCCTAATACATAGACCTACGGTACGCAATTAACCCAACCTGTTTCCGGAGATACCAAGATATTACTGTCCACTTGTAATTTAAAATAATCAATTTTACCCCCAAAAAAACAATTTTGTCATTAAATCTGGTGAACAACCAGGGACACCGAAAGCGGAGGACAGGATGCAATTTCCCCACCCTATCTCTAAGCTATTTTCAAAATCCGCGAGCAACCGTACAAGTCTTTTACAAGTATTTCCTTTCAAGTTTGTTTACATGCTATAACCCTATAACTTGAGCGCGTTAAAGTTAATCAAATCAAAAAAATTTAAAAGTTTTATACGTCATGAAACCTACATAACTGTAATTGTTTGGATTGTTCAGGAGCCTCTTTATTGAGTTTTATAGGTCAGAATAAAGTCAAGTTTGTCAAAATTTTATCTTATTAAATTTTTACATACAAAAACTCATTTTTCCTTATTTTCACTGTTTTTCGAGCAGCTTTGAGCAGCAAAAGAAAGTTTTAGATTTATAAGGTTTTAGAGAAACTGTTTAATCTAAAAAACAGACTACAAGAGTACCAGAAATTGCTGACTAGAATTTGCGTATATATACTTTCATGGCTGAGTGAGGTGCTAAGGAAATTGCTTTTTCACAGATCTCTTGCATTAGTTTCTGAGGTCTTGCGAAGGTTTGCGGCGTTTAAAACCAGTTTGTTTTAGCCTGTCACTCAATCGTAACGAAAACCAAGGCGGTAATTTCTAGTATAACCGTAAAAATAGAGGTAACTTGGGGCCTTTTACGTTTATTACTTTTTATTTACGTTTATTACTTTTACGTATATTTATTTACATTTGGCAGCGTGATCGAGTGGTTAAAGCGCCGTGCTTATGCAACATAGTCTCGGTTCAAAATCCATTCGCGCATTCTGTTCTGTTCTTGGGAAAGACATTTTACGGCACTTTCCCCTACTTGGTGGTATTGGAAAACAGTTCTAAATTACAGTCATATCTCTATTAAGCCTTAGTTAACTACCATTGAAAATTGTAATTTTGAAAGAAACGAAAAAAAATTAGATAGAAGCAAATTAAACGAATAATCAGCTCAGTTAAGATCAATTTTTATTAAATCTATTTGATTTTAAATAACAGGGAGTCGAATTGTTTGATTTTACCGGTTCAGGTTCGGTTCGGGTTCAACACCCAGCCAACAATGCTATGTAGGGCCTATGCGGGCCCTGCAAGGGCTGTCCGTACGGTAACCGTACCGATTTGACCGCGGGCGCTGCAGTAGCCCCACATGGGCTAACCGCACGAGTTTAATCTGGCTTTCAATTTTAAGCCGTAATCAAAAATTAAAACATGCTAATAAGCTAGCATTTTTAATTATTTTTAAAAAGGAAGTTTTTGCATAAATAATTTCAACCATATGTAACTTGTGCAGTAAACCCATGCGGAACCACTGCAGCGCCCGCGGCCAAATCGGTACGGGTACCGTACGGGTAGCCCTTACAGGGCCCGCACGGGCCCTGCATAGCATTGTTCGCTGGGCAGCTGTTTCAAATTTCGGTTCAGTTCCGGTTTGGGTTCAGATCAATTGAAACGCTCCGGTTTAGGTTCCCTCCTGTAAAAATTACCTCAAAACCGGTTTATACAGTTCCGGTTCGGGTTCGCAGCATCATTAGGAAAATAATATTATAGTATTCTCTAAATATAGCGTTCTCCAAAAAAAAAAAAAAAGGTCTTCACTTGGAATCGGTCTCCGAAATTCCTATTTTCGTCGCAAAGTCATTGCGTTCTCCAAAAAAAAAGGTCTTCACACCGCATGCGGCCCGCGGGCCCAGTGACGTCACGAAGCGAACCGGTGTTTTC
This sequence comes from Diplosoma virens, assembly GCA_963680785.1. Classification (NCBI taxonomy): domain Eukaryota; kingdom Metazoa; phylum Chordata; class Ascidiacea; order Aplousobranchia; family Didemnidae; genus Diplosoma; species Diplosoma virens. Next base: position 16,508,012 of record OY796896.1, read on the forward strand.
AACTGATTTGGGTTCGGTTAAGCTTCACGATTATTTAAATTATTCGGTTCAGTTCTGGTTCGCTCTTTTTGAATTTTTTAAATTACGGTTTGGGTTCTGTTAAGGTTCGGAAAAAATGGTGTAAAACCGGTTTATAAAAATCCGGTTCGGGTTCGGTTCGACTCCCTGTTAAATAATGCTGCTAAACTAGTCATTGTAGCGAAAGAGACTTTTCAAAATTAAATCTGTAAGTATTTTGTGCAATAGATTAATATATGCTATTTTAATGTGAAGAGAAATTGACAAATGTATAACTTATGATGTAATTTTAAAGCATTTATACAAAATTATTTTTTTTGCAAAAGCCTTTATTTCTTCACCTTTTTAGACAAAAATAAGTCTTTTTTAAACTATCACAACAAGATTAGTAAATGAGTTACTAACTCCTTTTGCAGTTTGTAAACATTTGCACGATGGTGCTTTGGTTTGAAATTTTTTCGAGGTGTTTTGCCAAATGCAACATGTCACTACTGAGGTTTATTTATTTTAAACAACAAAGTGTTGAAAAAAATAAGAGTAGGGACCTACAGTAGAATTGACACAAATTTCACATAATGATTTCGATTACATGTTAGTCTATAAGCAGGTTAAATGTTACAGAAATATACTGGTCAGTTTATTGACAGGCTTAGGAATAATATTTGGTGTATCTAACGTAAGTAATGATGTAGCAATAAAGTAACAATGATGTCATGAATACGGGTTTTGAAAAATGCTTTTTGATTTGCCATAATTTACAATTCACCAGTTATTGCGTAGTGCCTGAAGTGGTTCTTACATTACGAGAATGAATTTTGTTTTGGTGCAAAGTGTTTTAACTAAAGGCGAAAAAAATTCTCAAGAAATTCCAACATTTAGTTGCTAAAAAATTTGGATAAGAGTGTGATGTGGTGTATCAATGAATTGGATTGTTGGTGCAATATTCATAAAAAACAATCAATTCCATGTGCTTCATCAGCAATATATTGGAACCATTTTTCCTGGAATTGACAGATGAAGAAAAACAGGCTGGATGCTTTCAACAAGATAATGCCATGGCCCAAACAGCAAGAGTCAGTATCCAGAGTGTGCAAAATGCGTTTGGTATTCACTTCATTTCTCATGGTTTGTGGCCTCCACAATCACCAAATTTAACACCTGATTTTTATCTGTGAGGTTAACTGAAGGGTGTAGTGTATGGTAACAATCCCCATACTATTGAACGATTAAAAGACAAAATCAGAGCACCAATTCAGAACATCCAGCATGAGGAGTTAGAGCAAGTGTTAACTAATATGCGGCAGCGAGTTGCACTTTGTCTCAAATTGCATGGTGAACGTTCCCAGCAATTGATGTGAATTACGAATGGGTCAGCTTCTAAAAAATGCTTTAAAATTGAAAACAACTTATTTAAAATACTTAATAAATGTTATGAATAAAGTTTAATTTGATACAAACAAAATTACATTTGTTTTTCTACGTATTTTAAAGCAGTTCCTACTATAGCTGCTGTTACGTTTTGAACACCCAGTATTTAAACATTTTTCACATGCAACAAAAAGAAGTTCTTTATCTTCATAAACACATTTTCTATGATCCCAAATTTAAATTTGGATTCTTTTTAATCACTTAAACTAAGTTTACCAGCTTTTAACTTTTTTGTAATATAGGTTGCATTTAACTTTGATATATCTATACTGGGAATAATACTATTTAATGCTCTACTGAAATCATAATTTAATTACACAGTAGCAAAGATATAGCTTTTAAAAGTTTAAAGATATTGACCACCACCTGACAGACTTTAGAAAATTAATTTAAGAAGATACTTACTAAAGAATATTTTTCAGTTAAACTTCATAAAACAAAAAAAAATGAAGCAATATCTATAAGTTGCTATTAATTATTGAAATTCAGTGTTGTGCCCGTCAACAAAAAATCTTGACGGCGTTAGCGTCAGCGTCACCTCTACAAATTCTTATCGGCGTCATGTAAGCCTATGCCGATAACGATTAAAAATGTTAGCGGCGTCAGCGTCAAGATTAGCGTCAATCCCACAAATTAAAGTACTGTTACGAAAAAATCATAAATTATGTAGTAGGGCAGAAAAATTAGGAATTTCTAAATTGTCATAAAATGCTTTAATTTCAAAAGAAATGCGTCACAAAATTATTGTTACACTTGTTTTATTCATTTATTTACTTCAGGTTTAGAGCCCGTACGAACAAGCAACACAAAACATTAATAACAACTGAGCACAACAGTAAAAAAAAAAAAAAAAAGTTGCATTGAAGTAAATACTATTTCACGGATCTACGGTACAACATGGGCTGAATAATTCAGATACACAGCAGATTTTTACTCGTATAAAAGCCATAAAAATGGGATTTAAAAAGAACATCTAAGTTTGCAAGACTATCAATGACATTATTATTTGACTGAAAACTACTATTTATGAAAGTGAACGTACACTTTTTCTTAAAATAGCATCAAAAAGTAATAGCCTAATATTATGATAGACCTAAGATTCAATTAATTTTACCGCACGTCACAAACTCCATATTCACTTGCAAAATGCGCCGGGCAGACCGATTTTAAGGGAGGATGGGAGCAAAAACGCACTAGTCATGATAAAGACGGAAATCAATTACTACTAAAAAAGTTCTAAAATTTTGAGCAAATAAAATTCTTCTCTTAAAATCTTTCACTTTCTAATCGCCCATTTTTTCACCAAATTTCAAGGTGAGGACTGTTTAAAAAGGTCATAGTGTAACGAAAGATCCAAAATGACTTTCTACAGTGATTCTATCTGAATAAAGGTGTCCTCAATTTAACAGCAATTCGTACCTGCGCTAAAATTATCAATCTACCTGTGCCTGCCACCAGACAAAACAGCCACCCAAACAATTGGCTATCGATATAATTTAATGCAGAAAACTACGAATTTTCAATTGACTAATTTCTAAATATTTACATTATAAGTTGAAACAAAAACTACAATGTGCTGTCAATTTGCTATTATTGACCTTTCTTTTAAGGTTTTCCACAAATTCAGTGCTGTGCATCTGAATAGCTCCCTACATCTGCAGACAATACATCTGAATTAAATGCACTGAGGTTAGAAGTAACAGCAAAATTACGTTCTTTGTTAATACAATTTAAATCATTTATTTATTCATTTTTATTCTCGATCATTATTAAACAGTTTAACACAAAAATTATAAATATTGAAAAGATAAAGAAAAGGAAGAAGCAGCACAACGTCAGACGTTAAAACATGCATAAGATATTAGAAAGTGAAAGTACAAGACAGTAGAAAGCATGACCACAACACCTTAATCAGATAAAGATATAAGAAGTAAAAGAGAAAAAAAAAATACATTATAATAATATTATCAAACAAACTGAGCGATTAAATAACCAGTGCATGGCTGCGTAATGATGATGTGTGGCACAGCTAGCCAAGATGGGAATTTAACGTGTATTGTGGTAATCGATCAAATCATTGTGGTAATATATTTAATAAAAAAGTCCAGTCCTACTTTAAATCGCCAATTATATGCCAATGAAACATAATTTTTACTAAAAATTAAAAAAAATCTGCTCAAGTGATTTCATTCACCGGCAATGTGTTTGCAGTCATTAAAATCCACTTGTTTTTTTTCTGCTTCGTTTAACTACCTCTAATGTGTTTACAGTTCCGAAAAAATCTGTCTTCGTCGTGTATAAAATTACTTTGTCAGCGTTAACAAATAATTTCTCTGTTTAAATCGAAATAAAGTCAGGAAGACTATATTCAATATGAAAACCTGAAGAGGGCTGAAGTTAGCAGAAAACGTTCATTTCATTTTTTGTTTTCTCTTTAATATGTAAATAAATAAATCATTTACAAAAGATGTTAAATCTAATATGGCTGCTTTGAATAGCAATTTTATGGTACAAAAAAAAAATAACCTCTCTTCCAAAATTATATTTTCTTTCTTCGTAAACGCTTGGGCCTCTTAAAGTTTGATTGTACGTGTCACGTCTCAATTGTCATTTTAGAAAGATCCGTTGGCCGCATTTTGTCCTTCTTACCGTCGCCTATGTCTGTAATAGCGAGTAAATTTATATTTTCTTATTATTTTTTATTTATTTTTATCTCTGGCTCGCTAGACAACGGCGGAGGCGTTATATCATACTTAGGGCAAGCGATTACCTCGACCAGCTTTCGGAGATGCTGAGAATTGCTAAATCTACAACTAAAATTTATAAATTACTAATCATTAAACATTGTTTCTATAAGATAGTTTAGTAGCTTCTTCGACGGATTTGTGATATTTTTTTATTAAATTGAATACCAATTTTCAGAAACACTGTGGAAGCCTAATCGAAGGCTATAAAATCTTTTGTCAATTTAATTTGGCCTATCGCTAATTTAAAAAGCATTGAATTTAAGAAATACATTTTTATAAAGAGGTTACGCTGGGTTACGAATCAGAAGACAATTTTTTGATCAACTAGAAAAAAATTAAATTAGCAAGCTATCAAATTTTGATAACAGCCAACTGGACAAAAAAATTTATTTGAATGTGTACAAAGTACATGTATTTCCAACAAACGTCATTCTTACTATTGCGGTGAAGTTGGGATGAAAATACGCGCACCTTGGATGAATACGGTTTTCTACATTAAAACTTATAAAACAGAAATAGACACAACACACGAACACTTACTAACTGAAATCGCTTCACAATCTCCCAAACAAGATTGACGTTTGCGTTTGATTTCAAAATGGCCCACGAGGGTCCGACTATTTATACTAAGATAACAGATAGAGAGAGGCGGGACAAAAAAGCAACTTTAAATGATGTCATTATCGGCAAGAATTACGTAATGCAATAAAAATAAAGTAACTTTTGGTTTACAAAGTATTGGCGGGAAAAAACTAACTTCTGATGATGTCATTGCCGAAAACAATTACGTAAGGCAAAAATAAAACAACTTATGATCTAAGAGATATTGGCGGGAAAAGACAACTTTAGATGATGTAAACAGCGAAAAAAATTACGTAAGGCAACGAAAATAAAGCAACTTTTGATTTAAAGACATTGACGGAAAATCAATCTTAGTTAAAAAATATAACTTTGACTGAACTCGAGTCTGCATTAACACTTACTATGGATAGCGCTGGATATCGGTCGAAGCCTACTATTGTGATCTATACAGACTATATTGAAATTGCAATTACTAATTTTCGTAATTTTAATAATATGAAAATTAACTATACTGTAAAATTATTTATTTAGTAGGCTAGTCTGTTTGCTCTATAACAAAAATTAAAATTTATATTTCTGATAACAATTTTATGTGTCCTGAGTCTCTGTTTTGCTAACATTTTTGTTCGATTTTGTTCGAGAAATGATTTTTTGATCCGCAACAGGATTTCTTTCGGTGGGTTTGTTTGCCTGTTGGGCTGGTAGAATATGTTCATGCTTTTACATATTTTTAAGGGCTGATCATATTCATCGAGCCAAACTCTGCTATGGTCCCACCATTGCACCGCCCCCATAGCAGTGTTTTATTAAGCAAATAACCTCGGTCTTATACTTTATTTTCTTTCTTTTTCTCTTTCTATTTTTTAAACAATTTTATAATGAGGTGAAGCAACTTTGCTTCTATATTATACAACAAGTCACACTTTTCATCGCTAATTAGCAAGTCACAACGTCAACTCGTTTTGTTGCTTCTTCTTTTTTCTAACCCCGTCTTTAACAACACACAAACTTCTCAACATTTTGTTATTTTGTTCATGTGGCGGAGCAGAAATAAAAAAAACTGAACTAAACTGATTTTCCACAGACCACAATTATGTGATTTTAGTTTGATTGAATTTGCCAACTGAGCTGAGACGCAAACACTTTCAAGCACCACTCATATCTTTTTTTTGTGTGTGTATGTGTTCAAACAACATCCTGCGAAAACAAAGAAAGTTGCTATCGTGCCCTTAATAAAAACAACTGCGCTTAAGTTCCTCAACTGCGATTCTATTTTGCGGCTTTTAATTAAGTTGCAGCAGGTGGATTTTCTAAAAACTTTTAGAAAGCAAAATTGTGATCCTTCAGAACATTTTTGGCAATTGGAAGCAGCTGCATTTTCAAAACAAGAGTTCGTGAAGACCCTTTTATAACTTTATACTGTTTTTGCAAGTAGTTTATTTGACATGGTCTAAATCTGTTTTTACATGCTGTAGCTTTGGTAACTTTGTTTCTTAAACGAAAATGCGCCATTGGAGTCAGAGATTGAAAAATTTTTGTATACATTTTCGCCTAGCAAAAAATAATTGACGCTTAACGCTTGACGCAAAAAACAAGCAAAAAGTTGTCGGCGACACCTATTCCGTCAACCGAAAAATATCTTTACGGCGTTTACGTGATCGTCAACAAAAAATTGTCGTCGACATTTGACGCCGTCAAATTAACGCCGTCAACGCACAACACTGTTGAAATTTAATTAATTAATTTTACATTCAAAAAGTTTTCTAAAAGTTTTTTCTATATCTCATTTAATAATCTGATTTTTTTATTATTTTGCTTAAACTAGTATTTCCTATTTAAAAAACAATAGCGTTTTAACTTTTGCGCACTTTTCACTAAGTAAAGGCCCGTTTTCACTACGAGCGTGGAAAAAAGCATTCTTTGTTTGTTTTATTGATTTTTTTTTGCGCTCGCTTCAATTTTAACCGCTCGCTTCAATAGAAGATCAATAAAAGAGAGAAAGAATGCTCTTTTCCACGCTCATAGTGGAAACAGGCCTTAACACAGTAGGCTAATTTTTGAAGAAAGTTTATTTAGGCCATGTAGCCTATAAGGAATAGTTCTCGTTCATTTATCGCCGAGTTTAGTTGATTACCTTTTAAATTTTGAGAAATCTCTAAAGTCTGTAAGATTAGTAATGTCGAACGGTGAATGAAACTTTAAAAAATTATATGAAAAATGATAAAATTTTGTTTTGGTATCTAGTAATCGGTTAAAATGTATAAAAAATAATACAATAACAAGTTGATTAAAAAAAAAGTGGAAATCTCACAATATTCAACTTTATTTTTAAAAATCACATTGCTTATTTTCTCTTAATAGAATTTCTTACCAGGCTTTTCTCTCCCGTACATTCAGATTCTCTTCATGGATTTCAGTTTCTCTCATATTTCTTTTTTTTATTTTGCTGCTTTACGTGCCATTATAGAAAGAGACTACTTTAGGCAGTAATGGCCTAACAAAAAAGGAGGCCCGGTGCAAGAAACGTTAGGGGACACTAATTAGTGTAGCCTACTAAAAAAGGTAGCTAAACCCATGCAATATTAATATATGAAAGCAAAGTGATCACTAAAAAAAAGCGTCTTCAATTTAGGGGGGCCACTGTTGAGTGTTCCAAAGCAAGATAAGACAAGGAGATCTCTAAAAAAGAAGTGGTTAGCCTACTAGTAAACCGTTTTTTTCTTTTCCTTTGACATGCCATTGACGTCTTGGTGGGTGCCGGTTTAGTATGTGGCCTACCTTTCGAATGTGAATCGTATGTGGCGTACCTTTTCAAAAGGTAGGCAAAACCTCCTGGTGCTACAATGAAGAAATAGAGCTATTTTTTGTGTGTGTGGGGGGGGACTTTTTGATGTACTTTAGGGGGAGTTCGGTGCATCCGCACCGTTTGCACCCTATTAAAACCACCACTGACTTTAGGGTAGTAATAGATTATGCACCTGGCATCGTATGTGGCGTACCTTTTCAAAAGGTAGGCAAAACCTCCTGGTGCTACTATGAAGAAATAGAGCTATTTCTTGTGTGTGTGGGGTGGGGGGGTACTTTTTGATGTACTTTAGGGAGGTTCGGTGCATCCGCAACGTTTGCACCCTATTAAAATCACCACTGACTTTAGGGTAGTAATAGATTATGCACCTGGCATTTGTTCTCTGTCATTGAATTGATAAAGGTGAAGCAACTAAGTCGGCAACCCAAACAATAAATAGCATTACAAAAAATACGATTTGCTTAAAATTTAATTGTACACTTTTTATATAAGTTGCATACTGGGCAGCGCGGTAGGCGGTAAGATACTCTCAAAAAAGTTACTGTTCTGCACTACGCGGTTGACATCACTAATGACTTATCTTTACTCACAAAGGTATAATTTTTTTTTGAAATGGCAACATGTAATCAATTTTTGTTTAATAAGTAAATGAGTGAGCTAATGGTAATGTTTATAAAATTATATTTTAGTTCTCTGCCGGTAGTTAATAGTTATTTGTTAATATTTGTATTAGTTGCTCTGACAATATGCGTAGCGAAAGTGCATTCACTCTTTTTTTAAAAACCACTTATCTTTTTGTGGCGATTTTTCGTGAAATTCAAGTGAAATTACGCGTACAATAAAACTTTAGCATAATTGAACATGTAACTTATAATTAAATGTTTGGCTTTATTCACCTTTCGCCGTTTCTAACCTCGCAGCCTTTGGGGATTTCCCAAAATTTTAAAAGTAATGAACTAAATTCGGCGAATAACAAACAAGAACCAAATGTTTGTTAAGTACTTTTAGACTTGTTTTAATTTGATTTTTATAAATTAATTTTACGTCTTCTCTTGCAGATAACAGATAGACAAAATTAATTATGATAAAACATTTTTTTAATAAATTTTGCAGTATTGATTTTATATTTACTAATTTTTTAAAAAAAATAGCAATTATATAAACCAAAAAGTTACATTATTTCAAGGTGGAGTTTGATAAATAAATATTCTTAACCCAGAGCATATTCATCTAAAAATTAATCTAAAAAGAAATAGTGGTAAAGTCGTAGTTTATGTTGGTAAAATAAATATTGCAGTGAGGACTTAATTGAGGACTTCATTAATGTTGAAAATAGAACGGGGTGCTGGAGGATGTCCACGAGGCATAATTAATTTTGGTACCTTAATTTTAAGTATTTACCAAACTTGAAAAAAATTAAAATATTTTATTTTATGAACATAAACTATGACTTTATTGAAATAGTAATTCTAATAATAATAGCAACAGTAAATAGGTATCTCTTTAAGAAGTTGCCATAAGCGGTTTTTGGGTAACATGAAATCCCTCTTTGCCCTAGATGGAATAAAGAAGAAATCAAAAAAGAAAAAGGATTTCTTAAGAAGTGATAGTGACTGCAAGGGGATTTGGGTTAATTACATGAACAAAAATTTTTGGAGCAAGTTAAGAATTCGGCTTTGCTGTGTAAAACTCTTTTTTCTAATTTTTGAATTCTTTTGTTTTCAACTCACTTCTCTCTCTCTCGTACATATATCAATTTATATGTTGTTTCTTGCAAAGTATTCGCTTATTGATAAGTTTATGTTGTGTTTGAAAAAAACGAAATGTATTTCTTGTAAATTATTTGGCCAACTGTAGTTATTTTTATCTGGTAAAGCATTTGCCAAGCATTACAATTTCACTGAGCAACAGAGAAACAGAGGGAGAAAGAGTGAGAAAGAATGAGAGAAAGAGTATATGAGAAAGAGAAAAGTGAGTTGAAAATGAGAGAATTCAAAAATTAGAAAAAACAGTTTTAACCAGCAAGGGCAAATTCTTAACTTGCTTCAAATTTTTTACATAGACTTCTTGAAGAAAAGTTAACACAAGTGATTTTGGTTTTTTAAACTAACCCTGTGATTACTATTTTTTCTTAAAAAGATCCTTTTCTTGATTTCTTTTTTATTCTATTCTGGTGTTGTAAAAATAATTATGGGTTTGTTTTACCAAAAAATTGGGTTCTCTTTAAGAAGTCACTGTAAGTAATTTTTGTTTCTGATACTAACCCGAGTTTCTCTGTGGTGACTATCATTTCTTAAGAGATCTTTTTTCTTTTAGTTTATTCTTTATTCCATCTTAATGTCAAAAGAAAGATTCTGGGTTAGTTTCACTGAAAAAAATTGCTTATAGTGACTTCTTGAAAAGACCCAAGAAAACTGGGGTCTCATAAAAAGATCACCATAAGTGATTTTTGTATGTGAAACTAACTCCAATCCCCCAGTGGTTAATATTGCTTCTTGAAAAGATCTTTTTCTCCTGGGTTTTCTTTTTTTTATTCCATCCTGGTGCTGTGGGGAGAAAACTGATCATAACTCATACCAGTATGTCACACAAAAAAAGTAATTATATACAGGCTAAAGTTATTCAAGATTCTGATAGAAATTATTGAAAAAAGAAGTTTTAAGTTTGATTTTACAAACAGATTTTCATTTGCAACTTTTTATATCATATAAAAGTTTATTTCAATAGCTGGAAGCATATTTACTGAAACATCTACAGTGGTATCTGTTTTTTTTTCCAAATTCAGATGGAATTCTTAACAAATATGAATTTTTGGTTTTTTTAAGATTGACATTTATGTTAGAGTTTACTGCTGGCAATGGTGTATTCCAAGATAATAATGTTTGTTAATAATGAGGAGCAATATCGTTTAAACAATTAAATGCAGTGAGACAAATTTTATAATCTATTTAAAATTTTTAAACCAATGTGTAAGCTTTTATATAATATGGTCTTATGTGTTGACAGTAAAATACATTACAAAGAAAATGTAAATCACAATTGATTACACAATATAAATGTTGCAGCAAGCAATAATGAATTTTAGAAAATATCTGTTTTACAAGGATTAATTTAACATCTTAAATTCAAGGTCCAATAATGGCTTTATTGTATTATCATTTTTATCCAAAATAAAACATTGAAAAGCAAAACCCTTGCATCCCAGTTTGATTCTTGTTTGAAGCCTCTTTTCCAAGTTATAAGCTATTATAAAATAACACATTTAAAAAAATACAGTTAAGTGCTTTAAAAATCAGGGCAGTATTTTAAAAATTCCTTGCTTGTGACTGAAAGTAGATGCAAGAAAAAAATGAAGCATATGACAAAATAAGTGTAAATTATATAAATTTGTTAAAGTTTATTCAAAATTTTAATACATGTCCAATATAAATTAATACTTATGTCAATTCCAATTAAACTATTTTAACCCTAATAGAAAAAAGGTGTTTAACCCAGAATCAAATCTGGGCACAGCACTTTGTTTTTCAATATTTTGTTGCATCACACTAAGCAAATAACTTTGCTTAAAAAATGATTATATAAAAAAATTCATTAACTGGATCTTAGATTTAAAAAAAATTGAAATCTGGTATTGGAACTTATATTTTAGAGAAGTATGAATCTTTAGCCTTCATTGTAAATTAATTCAATGTATGTGGTATCTTACTTAAACTTTATAAAATATACTTGATAAATTTATTGCCGCAGGTAGTTGGTTTGATTTGCAGTGAGATAAGCATCACTGACGAGCTTTAACAAGAGCAAAACTTGAGTCTGGTGCTTCTCATTCTCAAAGCAGCTTGATTTGTAATCAAAAAAATCCTTGTGTTTAACTTTATAAAATGTGTTTGACTTAAATTAAAGAATAATGTTATAAAACTTTTTTTGTCTAAATATCTTATAAAAAGTTTTATAACTTTAGTTAACTTTTCCAAATTTGTAGCCATATACAAGCAAATCTATAGCCAAAATACAAAGCATTTTTAGGGATGTTTATAAATTTTAACCATCACTGATAACACTGGTTAACAAATTTTCACTCAAGTTTTTAATCAGAGACACAAATAAACTTTTCCCAATGAACTTTTTGTGCTGATTCCAAATTTGCCCTTGTTTTTCTCTAGCACATCTTGTTCTCATATATTTTCATTTTAATATTTTGTGTTTGATAATATTTTTAAATCAAACCAAATTTTGTTTTAAAGTAGTTTGTTTAAAATATGCTATAAATCTGCATTATATCACTTATATTTTTGTGTACTGTAACAATGTTTTAAACCAGGAAAAACCACAATGCAAACAATAAATGGTAAAAGATGTTACAAATAGACATTATTTAAAGGCAACAATAAACTTCTTCTATACACTGGTGCAACTCATGAAACATTTGTTTTATACAAACCTATAGAAACCCACTGAGCATTTTGAGTCTGCCTACCACATGCAATATCACATGCAAAGTTTCTTTATTGTTAAAGAAGATTACTATAATCACCTAATAATGCTTTGAATACGATTTTTTGTGTGTAAGAATTTCTTTGGTCATTACAGTACAGCATTCAGCGATAATCACCCATTATTCCATCATTCCGGAAACTTTAGTAGTGTGGCTCTATTGCTTGTATATCTTGGTGAAATTGTCACCTTGCTCATCACTGATTACACCATGGTTTGTGGGAAAAATCTAGGTGTGAATGTAAAATTTGCACTTTTAAGGACATGCAACAACTCATCACTGTGTAAGCGTCAAGTAGGTTTTCAATTCCTTCCTAAAATAAAAGTGACATTATGTTGCCTAAAAAAGTTTGTACACAGCCATTCAAACACTTTCCAAGCACACCATTCAACTGCAGTTAGCATTTTCTCAAAATTTAGATCCTTCAAAATTTTCTGAAATTGTGGGCCAATGAAGATGCCTTTTTACATTTTCACTTATTTTGGGAAACATGTTGCAAAGAAATGCAAACCCATTGGAATTGCTCTTCCCCAGTGCTTCAAATAAATTCTTCATTAATCCTCGTTATACATGAAATGGTGGCATGAAGACATTTTTTTGCTCAACTAAAGAGATACTTTGGATATTTGCAATCCCTTGAGTGTGTAAATCTTTTGCTGAGCAATGTCTTCTGACCAGGGTTGCAAACTTAATAGATTTTTATTTGAGTTCAAATTCAGGTTCTAGTTTATAAAAAATTTGCAAGTCTGAGTTGAAGTTCCTAAATTTTTAATTTTTTGAGTTTGAATTTAAGTTTTATTCAATGCTGTAAAAATCAAAAGCTCAATTAAGCCTATCTATACAATAACTTTAAAAAATTAGAAGGCTACCATGAAGAGATAAACGAAAAAGAAATAATGAAACAGGCCATTATATTGGCGTATCAGCCAAAATAATGGGGGGAAATACAGTTTTTCTCAAATTTTATGACTTTGCTCGAATTATGATCTTAGCACTTTACAGAAATGAGAAAAGATTTTGTCTCAAATTTAGAGTGAAGGTAAAAAAAAGATCTTTACTTGGAATCTGTCTCAGATTTTTTGGATTTTTGTCCCAAAAAAGTTGTGATCTCTAAACAAAATCTACATCTCAAACTGTAATCATTTTTCTGAATTTGGAAACTTTGTCCTGCAAAAGTAGTAAATTTTCTGTGTTCAAAAAAATTTTTGTTCCAAATATTTTCTGTCACTGCTCAAAAATTTCTGACTTTGCCCAAATTTATTTTTTGTTTTATCTCTATGTTTATCTTCCTGACTTGCAGGGAAGTCTAACATAGGTGCTAATACATAGGATAAACAATTACCCCAACCTGCTTCTGGAGATAAAGATATTGTTGTACACTTGAAATCTAATAGAGATATGATTGTAATGTAGAACTTCTTTTCAAGACCACCAAGCAGGAAAAAGTGTCGTAAAGTGTTTTTCCCAAGTACACAACAAAATGATGCAAGTATGTTTTGAACCAAGACCATGTTGATCACAATCTTGTTTGACCACACTGCCAAATATTTCCTAAGTCAAATACAACTCAGTTGCATTTGAAATTTAACAATCCTGCTTTTGATATAGTGCTCTGCAGTAGCATGACTATCTCATAGACTGAGAAAGCAGCAGTGTTTGGTAAATCTTCCTTGCATTCTTATTAGAATGCTAATGATCTTTAAGGTCTCCACAAATCTTCCAGTTATAATAACCATACTAAAGGGCATTGAGGAAGATTTCAATACTTTTGTAAGATTTCTTCAAATGCACAGAGTACACGCTACTTGAACAGATGGCTTTATGTTACCATTATGGTGAAAAACTGCTTTGAGACTTTTGGAGGAGTTTAGAAAAAAAACACCATTTGCTTGCTATGTTTTCCTTTCTGTTGTTGTTGTTGCCCCTTTTCCAATGATACCTTGGTGTAGCCATCTCTTGATCCCTCAAAGAAGCCAATCTGGATTCCCACTCTTGAATTATCTGTGCTGCTTCTAAAAGCTTTTTACACAGACTAGTGGTGTTGTGTTGTGCTGTTACTTGACTACAGTTAGAGAGGTGATTAGTGTTACGTGTGTATGTGAAGCATAGTTGACATTGTGGCATGTAAGTTTCAGGGTTTACTGTATATAGGTAACTTTGCAAGAGTGGTGATTTGTTGGCTCTGAGTTGTGCCAATTTTGTATACATGTGACATGGTAAGGTTTGTTCTGATGAATGAATGTCATAGGGTGTGGTGATAGTAACTTGGTTGTTCTTTCTGGAACTGAAGTATTATTGGTAGTGTGAATGTATTTGAGGTTTTCTCTACATTACCCAGGTGTTATGTTTGGTTTTAAGATGTTAGTGTGCTCATTGTTATGAAAAATTGTGGCTTTCATGTTTCTGGGTGGATCTGAGTATGCATTAAGATCATATAAAGAGTGTGTTTGTGTTTGAGTCAGTTGTTAAAGTTGAGTAGCATGAAGTTTGAGATGAGTGTCCATTGGAAGGACCTTGGTTTCATCCAGTAGGTGTTGAGTGTTTGTATCTTGTGTGCAGCCAGTGGCAATGTGCAAAGCTGTGTTATGAATGGTTTGCAGTTTCTTGATGTTGTGCTCCTTATGGTCATTCTTCAAAATGTGGCAAGTGGTAGCTTTGAATGTGGAAACAATTAATTCTGTTTGTTTACATCATTTGGTAGAAGTGAGTGCTTTCAGAATGTTAAGCATTTGTTTTGCTTTAGTGATTGTGACATTTATATGTTGTGAAAATGTCAGTTTTGGGTCTGGAGTGATTGCAAAAATTTTGGGTGTTTTGATTTTGGTAGTGTTTGGTTGTTTAATTTTAAGTGATAGAGTTGTGCTATGTTCAGCTGGGTCTGGTGTAAAAAGTGTGATGGTAGTTTTGTCTGTATTTATATCAAGATTATTAGTCATGGCTCATTCATATATTTTGTGAAGATATGGTTGAATGAGTTTTTGGGCTTTACAGTGTTTGGTGTGAGATGCAGTGATTGTTATATCATCAGCATATGTTGTGATTTGTACATCTTTTGTGGAAGTGTGGAATGTCAGAAGTGTAAAAGTTGAATAAGGTTGGAGATAGAACTCCACCTTGTGGTACAGGGTGTAAACGATAAATTGGGACTGATTTTAACTATTGTTTTCTTCATTTTCAAGGTGAAAGCTGTAAGTTTTTAATTGTAAAATTAAAAATTTAATGTTTGAATTCTATAATTAACCAGTAAATAAACCTTGAAAATGGCTAAAGGTGAAGAATTCAATTGTAGAAATGTTATTGCTGAATTGTACCACGCTAATAACTGTGCAACAGAGATAATTAAACCTGCTGGATATGCTAAAAGTACCATTTACCATATTGTTTCATGCTTGAAGGCTGGAAAAGGAGTTGAACGCAAACCACATCATTCAAGAAGTGACATTAAATGCAAACCTTATGATTCAAAAAGTGACAATAAATGCACTCCTCACTTTCTTGCAGGACTAAAACGCACTATCAAGGCCTATGGCTTCATTGGCAAAACAGCCATAATGTTAGCAAAATGACCATACCCAAAGCAATCAGAGTTAACTTGAATATGAATTCTTATGTTAGAAGGCATCGAAACATTCTAACAGCTCATTTGAAGGAAATTACAAAAGAAAGAAATGCTTTTCTACTTAACCATCTGAAGAATTGTAAAGAAGTCGTTCACTTCTTCATTGACAAGAAAAAATTTGTTGTTGATGAGATGGCTAATTGGAGAAACTCTAGAGTAATTGCGTTGAATCCATCTGAAGTTGGTGTATCATGCAGAGTAAAAATCCAGCTTCCATCATGGTTTTTGGAGGCATTGCAGGTGATGGTAACATCATGCCCCCTCATTTTATTGATGTTGGCTTAAAAATCAACACAGTGCACTACATGAAAATTCTCGAGAGGGTTGTCTGAGCTTGGATTATAGAGAACTATGATCCCAAACATGTCATGTTTGTTCAAGACTCAACACTTGCCAAAACTATTTCAGAGTGCCTCAAGAAACAACTGCCCTTGTTTTTTTGGAAGGATGTAGATCTAGCTCGCCAGATCTAAATCCGTGTGACTATTGGCTATGGAGCGAAGTTGAAAAGATGTCTAATAATAAACGTCACAACACGGTTGAATCATTAAAGTCAGATATTTAGTGAGCATTCTGATCACTTTGCAGGGAGCATGTCATTGATGCCTGTTGCTCTTTCAGAGGGCGTATACAGCAAGTTATTGATCTGAAGGCTTGCACATAGAATAAATGTATTGTTCAATTCATTGTTTAATGAATTATGCTTCAAAATTTTCTTTTGTTTCATTTGTATTTTATAAAATACGATTAAACATGTCTGAAAGAATAATCCCAATTTATTGTTTACACCCTGTACTCCAGTGTTGATTTGTTTGAGGTTTGAGAGTGTGCCATTGTATTGAGTGCATGCTGTTGTGGTTTTTTTATGTAATTTATTATGAACTTGATGATGATGTTAGGAATGTTTGTTAGTGTGAGTTTGTGTAAGTTCACTATATCAAATGCCTTGCTCATGTCCAAAGCTACAGCTACAGTGTGTTGTAGAGGCCTTGGATTGTTGAAGCCTTTTGTGATTTGGTGGCAGATATTGTGCAAAGCAGTGTGTGTTGAGTGTTTATGTTTGAATCCATGTTGATGAGAAATGATTAGAAAGTTTTCTGTTATAAATGGTAATAGTGTTTTCTCTAGTGTTTTGGCAATGGGTGATAGAAATAATATGGGTCAGTAGTTTGTGCCAATATTCTGATCTTTGTTTGATTTTAAAATGAGGATAATTATGGTATGTTTCCAAAGATGAGGCATTGTGTTAATGTTGAGGGCAATGTTATGTACATGTTTGTGAGGTATCTGATGGCAAGTGGCCCTAGGTGTTTGAGATGTCTGATATTTATGCCATCAGGTCTAGTGGAATTGTTGTTTGTGCTGTTTGAGATGGCTAATTGCACTTGTGTAGTGGTGAGTTGTATTTCCTCTGTGGGAAGGGTCTTGATTTTTTTTTGTGCCTGTTGATTTTGGTTGTGCTATATGGAGTGACATTTGTGAATTGTTTACTAAAGCTTTTGCTTCCTCTACATCAGTGATTTGCTGTTAATTCCTGAAGTGAATGCTTCTGTTGTGTAGGTGGTATTTTGTTGGATAGTTTTGCCATGGTGCTCCACAGAGAGTGTTTGTAGTTAATTTTGTCAAGATGTTGTTTCCAGGTGTTTGTTTTGTGTTCATGTATTTGTTTATGTGATTGTTAAGAGTAATGATTTGTGGGTCTGATCTGTTTTGTTTGCAAATATGGTTACGGTGATGGATAAGCTTGCAGATATACATGGGTAGTGAGTGTGACTTGTTCTGTTGTGATTTCCTTTAGGGATAAAGAGTCTGTTGGTATCCAAAATTGCCTTGATAAAAATGTTTGTTTGCCTCATGAACATTTGTGGTGCAGGGTCTGTAGGAGATAAGATCTTCAACGTATTGTTTAAATGATGCCCAATCAACCTTTTGGTAGTTTGTTATTGTTTTGGTCTTGTATTGTATACTGAGGGTGGTGAATAAAGGTAAGTGATTGGATGTGAGGGAGTGGATGGTCTGGCAGCTAGTGTAGTGCATGCAAGTCTGCTGAAGCAGTAGTGATGGCTGGTGAAGTAGGTTGTTGTGTTTGATTGGATAGTAGATGTGTTGGAGTGTTTGTATTTAGTGTGATGTGATTGGAGTTAAACAGGATGTCTTTGATCAGTTCTCCTCTATGATGTTCAGTCTGGTGAATACCATAACAATGAGTAAGCATTGATATCTGCTGTGATGGTTGTGTTTGAAAGATTTGTTATGGTTGTAAATGTGCTGGATATAATTGAGTTTTCTTCTGTTTGTGATAGGTGGGCAGAATGTACATGTTTGCAATATGTAATTACTGTGATGTAGAAAGATGAATTTTGATGATTTGTAGTTTAATGGGAAAGATATTTGATATATTAAGTTGTGAAAAACTGATGTTGCTTTTGATGTAAGTTAGGAGGCCTCCTCTTTGTTTGTGAATGTGATCTTTTCTAATAGGTGTTAAATGAGAAATGTTTGGTGTTTGTGGGATTGATTGAGTTTTGTCTTTTGTATTGTTATGACATCTGCTTCTGAGAGTAGTTGTATTTCATTTGTTTTGTTGCAGATGCCATCTGCATAAAATTGCAGGGCTTTGAGAAAGTTTTTTTTGGTGAGGTTGTGTTTGCTTGTGTTCTGTGGTTAAAAGTGCTGTAAAGTATGCAATGCCATTAGTTATTGTAGTTCTTTGTTGTGGTTTGGGAGCATTTTAAATGCACTCTGTACTTTGTGTAGTTACATAAAATAGATGTTGGATGTTTAGTGATAGGTTTGAGGTAAATGTCACAAATCTATTTGTGTGTTTATATCCAAAGTTTGGGTGTATGTTGCCCCAAAAAGCAGCAACCTGATCATCCAGTTTGTGAGTAAACTAAAAAATTGACTTTTCTGAGAAGCCAGAGATGAGTCTTTTCTCACCAGATAAAGCAAGAACTTCAATGAATAGAGATCAAACAGGAAGCAAAAATGAGTCAATTTGTAGTGCTTGAAAATCAACCACCAGTGCCTAACCTCAGCAAGGCTAGGAAAGTTCTTTTTGAACAAATACCTCTGCCAAGTACCTGAACCTTTATTGCCCATTAGTAACAATCTTTAAGAAGAACATAATTGATTTAAAAATTTGTCATTTAAACAGCTTTGTTAAAAAAGTAAGGATTTCAAAATGTCTGAAATCAATGCATGAATGCAATCATGGCAAGATGTAAATTATTGAATTTTTATGTAAATTTCTTCTGCAACATATTAATCAATGGAAAGTGGAGTATTGTGAGAACACTTCCAGGCTCTGTGCTTTTATACCCTGGACCAGTGCCAGGCCTGTTTGGATAAGCTTGCCCCGAATAGCTTGGGTTAAACTCAACCACCTGCAGACTTGTGTTGGGCGATTCCATTCATGCATGCACAAATGGGGTCTTGCTCCTTCACCAAATTGCAAGTGCCCTGCTGCTGAACAAACTGCAGACCACATTCTAATAGCATGCCCCATACATCAGGCACCACATAGAGCATAAGGTCTGATGATTTTGGATGACAAAACTCGTTGCTGGCTTAACAACATCACTGCCAGCATCTGATCTGGGCAGTACAGCAGCCTGGGGTAGTAAAAAAATAAACCCTGGCCCCAGTCCTGTTTGTGTCTGACCTGGAGTGGATGCCCTTCCAAATGATGATGGTATTAACCAAAATTTGTACATTTAAAATTAAAACAAATGTTATCTACTGATTGCAAAATTGCCATTAGATGTACACTAGTTTATTTGAATAGATAGTTGAATGTACAGAATTTTTAAGAAATCATGTAAAATTAGTGTCATACAAAAGCTTTTTATGTGACATGCTTTAAGAACCACTCGATTAGATCTAGTGGTGACATGAAGCAAAGCTATAAATAGCTATTAGGATGGTAACACTGAATTCATGGTGCTAAACATAGCAATTGTGTTTTCTGACATGGCAACAACAAAAAAAGCATGTCTATCTCAAATGCGGTAAAAAGATTTTTTTCTTAATTACTATATAATAGTGTATTTCATTAAAATTGATATAGAACTTACAAAACTATTTCTTGTTTTAAGTTTAATATTTGACTTTTGTTGCATTGTTATCAAATGTCACATATATACATTTACTTGTTCAAGTTACCAAAAGGTCATATATTGGTATGTTCTTGGATCATTTGGTTACTAGACTGGAGAGACATTTTAATTTCAATTAAAATTATAAATCTGTAAGAAGATTTATGTTTCTCTATAATCTATTTCTGCAATTAATGCTTTGTCCAGTATCTTTGAGAAAATTTCTATTGTAGTTGTTAGAAATATAATACAAAAATGCATTAAGCCTTATAAATTAAAAAGCACAATTGAAAATTAAGTACTTCTTGGTTTGTCTTTTTTATATGGCCAGATGTATATATGACCTATAACTATATTTCAGCATGGTTATATAGTCAGCAGCATGGTTAAGTGGTAAAGAATCTGGTGATTGTGATTGACATGGTTTCTGTTCAAAACCTACTTTTGCTGTTCTGTTGTGTCCTTGAGAAAGACACTTTATGGCACTTTCTCCTGCTTGGCAGTCTTAGCAAGCAGTTCTAAACTTTAGTCATATCTCTGTAAAAGTAAAAAACAAATAAAGTTGTAACCAGACAGCAATATCTTGGCATCTCCAGAAGGAAATCAAGGTAATTGCTTGCCCTATTATCTATAGTGCCTCTGTTGCTATTTTGTGAGTCAAGAGAATAAATATAGAGATGAAATGAAAACGAAATATTGATATTTACCTGTATGCTACTTTCTGTGTAAATGAAGTCACCGTTGTAGTGTAGGTAGGGAGCATGATTCTATTGTGAAATTTTGCCCTCAAGTGCCTTAGGGCCATCTATTCTAAATGTGTCTGATTTGTCGTTTCTTCTAAATGTAATCAAGAAGTTTTGTTTTATTTTTTAAGTAATTTTTTATCATTACTCTATTTTCCATTATCCTTATTTTCATTAAATTTAATAATAATTTTTTTGTTTGTCAACTTCAATTTGAAAACTGTATGATGAACTACGTACTATTAAAAGTTTTTTTCTATTTCCTCCAACTAAGACTTTTTAATGCTTTATTTTTTAAAAATATGATTTAGTGATACATACTTCTTGTGGTAAAAGTTTTGTTGGTAATTTTTTAATGTCCTTGAAAGATCTTAGGTGATAACTGACTAACCTTATCTAATTGGGTAACTGCAATCTTGTGCATCATTGACTGGTTTACCACAGGCATTAATTTTAAGTCTTCAAAAAGTCACCATAAACAATATTTTTTTGCTTATGGTGAAACTAAACCTGGGAAGTGAAACTAACCCGGATCCTCTTGTGGTTACTTGCTTCTGGGAGAGATTTATTTTCTCTTGGTTCTTCTTTATTTCATCCTGGTGTTGAAAGGGAGATTCCAGGTTAGTTTCTCTATAAAAAGTTGCTTATAGTGACTTCTTGAAAGGACCCTTAATTTCTTGGTTAGAGAACATAGAACAAAATATTGTTCAATTTCAGCAAATTTTTTACAATGGTTTTAGTTTGATTTTGACTGCTTCATTTGCTGTTTCAAGGTGACTGAAAGCTTATTGAGTTGTCAATATAACATACAATTAACAACCAAATCTTCACCATGACTAATTTTATCTTGGTTTTATCATACCAATAGTTTGGGGTAATTATTTGAAAGATATGTCCTTTAGTGAACTG
Organism: Diplosoma virens; assembly: GCA_963680785.1. Taxonomy (NCBI): domain Eukaryota; kingdom Metazoa; phylum Chordata; class Ascidiacea; order Aplousobranchia; family Didemnidae; genus Diplosoma; species Diplosoma virens. Next base: position 16,529,456 of record OY796896.1, read on the forward strand.
CAAGTCTGCAAAATAAATTGATTCTTGAAATGGAATATAAACTATCTTTTTGGTTATTTTCAATAATTGGATTTCATAAATCAAATGCTTGAAAAGTATAAATTTATAGTTTATTATTCCTGTACTGTTGGCAACTGCCATAATCATTTCGACTATTTGTCCATGAAATTATAATTGATTTAAAATTAATTTAAAAAGCTTCTTGTTCAGTGGCTAAATCTTAATAAAAAAATTGTTTTTACAGATAACTGATACTTTTTTGTGACTATAGTGTATTTTTTTGTCCATACAGTGTTAACATATAGTTTTAGCCATATTAAGGATTAGAATGGCTGAAGAAAGTCAAAGTCATTTTTTAAGCTTTAATCAATAATATTAAGAGATGGCTGCATTTCAAGATGTTGTGATACCTGACTTAAGTCTTTTAGTTGGACAAAAATGGTCCAAATGGCAAAATGCTTTAAATTTACAAGGTATAGTATATACTTTATTTTTTCTCCATTACTGAAGTTTCTTTTAATTTTAATAATATGCAAAAATTTGTAGTATTGCATTTATATACTGTAGGGATGTGCCAAACCCAGAATTTTCCCAAAGCCACTTTGTTGTTGTTGTGATTTTGTGAGGGTTCTTGCTTCCCTCTTGATCAATTATTTTTGCAAAGTATGCAGACAGCTATGCTAACATCCTCATTACTTATTTTGACGTAATCTCTTAAGGAATTTTCATCTTGTTTAGGCATTATGAATAATGATTAGCTTAGTTTTCCATATCATTAATGCTCAGAGCTGAAACATCAATGATCAACATGAGGATATTTATATGTACACTATAAAGATGCAATTATTTATAACAATTATATACTACAATATACACTTTATATATTATTGATTAGCTACAGACTAATTATAAAACAACATTATTTACAACAAACGTTTTTTCAGGACTCAGACACACGAGAAGTTTTTTAATTTTATATTAAAACCATAGAAAGTTACAAATTGAAAGTTTAGACAGTGATAACATAGCACACACTACTATCGATCTGAAGGTCGGGCATTTTACTGCCATAGTCCTTGCTTAATGCTAGCACAACAGAAAGAAATATGGAACAAAGTGGGGCTAACTGTAAGTCAGTGGCATGCAATACTTTATGGATAGGACAAAATATTGTCTGGGATTCTCAGATGAAGACCAAATTTGTCTCCAAATCATGGTGTTTTCCGAAAAAAAAGGTCTTCAATTGTAATCACTCTCAAATTCCTGACTTTTCATCCCAAAAGCATAGTGTTTTCCAAAAAAAAGTCTTCACTTGAAATCAGTGTCAGATTTCTGACTTTTTGTCCCAAAATCATAATGTTCTCTAAAAAAAAAAAAGTTTTCACCTTGGATCAGCCTCAGATTTCTTTAATTCTGTTCCAAAATCGTGGTGTTCTTTATTAAGTAAAAAAATAAAGGTCATTGTGCAAAAGTTTGTTGCTCATGCAAAGCATGACTTGCAGGCCGACTGCATGCCACTGCTATAAGTCAGTGTAAACCAGGGGTTCTTCCAACTTTTTGAGATGTGCCTCCCTTTCATCATGAAAATAAAACTTGCACCCTCCTTGATAATACCAACAAAACAGAATGAGTTCATCTTTTATTTCATTATGTGTGCTAACTTGTTAATTAATTAAAAAAATAAAAAGAACTTGGTAAACAGTTTTGTAATTACAGCACTTGCTTTAACATAGTTGGCAGTTCATATGATTGTTGCAAACCTGCTTTTCATGGCAATAGGTAAAGTTATAAAGCCCTAAGCATTTTGGTGAATCACACAATGAGATCTAACTGCATTGGAGTTCCTACTGTATCTTTGCGATGAATTCACTTCAAGATCCAAACATTGTTAGATGACCATCAGTGCAGACACCCAGAATTTTTTTCCAAGGTATACTATTGTTCTAACAAATGTCAAGACCACTTTAAATACATTTTAATGCTCTACATGTGTTCTCTAGGGGTTTGCAAAACAGCATATCCTTTTCACTCAAAATGAACGTAGACTAACAACTGTGACAATTGGGAAGTATCAGTTGTTTCATCACATTGAATTGAAAAAAAGCTGGTAACTTTTTGAAAACTTGACACTTGATTTCCTTTGCGAGCTTATCAATGTGTGTTTAGATCATAAAATCCGATAGTAAAATCTTTGCTATCTTCTTGCTGTATGTTTTTTATCACACAAAACCAGCTGCTTTTAATGTGCACGATTTAATCAATGTTTCACTAATTAATGTTGTGAGATTTCTTCTTTACAGCAATCATGTGAGCAATTTCAAATGATGCTTCTACTATTTCTGCAGATGAAGATTAGCAAAAATACTCACTTTCAAATTTTTTTAGACCATCTTGTTTTGAAAGCTGAAGGCTTATCTCTATGGCCAGGGTTTTTTTGTCTAAGATGATGCTAAAACAGCTTGGTCTCATTGCATGATTGCTGTGGTTTTCATAGCATATCACACATTTGTCATTGTTGTCATCATTTGGAATCATCTGATGATGGCAATAATGTTCTTGAGCCACTGTCTGGTATCTAGGATTGACAGATTACGACGTCCTTTTAGGGCCCAGTGTGTAAAGCATGTAGAAATAATGTGGTCTCGAGTTTGTTTATGTGCACTACACTCGCAATTACAAGAGGAGGCAAAACCCTGTTTATACAAGGATGACCAAAAATGCCAGTTCGCAAGCAGTTGAGTCTTACCTAAGCAGGCCCAGACCAAGAAGCCTGAAAGCAACTCTTGGGATGAAATTATAAAGTTTAGTTGGGCTATTCAAATACTATATGTTCCATGTAAAGTCTGTCCACTGACCAACACGGATATGTAGTTTAGATCATTATCTTATAGTTTTCATGCGGCAGGTACAAATGGGTGTCTGGATTTTAATCTCTCTTGCCGCTCATATAATGGCCTGATTAAATGATTATGCAAGAGGTGCTTGAGGTCTAAAATGCTGTGGTCGGCCAAGAGAAGAGTGGCTCCCAGATGATAAAGTTTAGCTGGTTGGATATGGAAAGAATTGGAAGGTTGACCATTAGAGTGGGATGCAGCATGGCCATTTATAACTTACAGGCCTGGAAGCGCAAATAAAATGGCGGACAACAAAGGCTGACGCATCACAGATCAAAAAAGGCATTTGAAACACTTTTTAAAAACTTGAATAACTTTTTACTTCTATCGGTGAAATTGTACTTACTATTTGTTTTTATTAACATCACTTAAAGGTTGTTACAAATCATTTTTGTTAATTATGCTTAGGTAGGATAACTTACAAACCAAAAATTTAAATTACCACAATAAGTTGCATAAATGAAAAAATAACTAAAAAATGGTAATAGATTGAGAAAACCTTTGTTATAATCATAAACAGTAAATATATACAAAAACTGATTAACTTTTAAAAGTAGCTTCAAAATTTGGTGGCTCTTTTAGTAATTACAGCAGAATGCCTAACATTGTTGTTTTGAGCTTTCAAATAGTTGTTCAACATTATATTAAACAAAACATTGGCTCATTTCAATAAAATAATAGAATTGCTATTTAAACATCAATTGCAATCTTTAGACATCATGAAAACATCAACAAATTGCATATACTCTTTTAGAATTTTCGTAAGGACAGCTTTTTGATTATTTAGTTGAATGAAAACTTTTTCATAATTTTTTGAGATGCATATTATAAATAAAGCATGAGCAGCTTGGAATACATGCAATAAAATAGTTGAAGGATAAGTTAATCCACCTCAGTTAAGTTTTTGAAAATATGTAAGCACAGAATTGTCTATGTCAACCTGCAAAAGTTTACTGCTTCATCAATAAGCAGTTGTTTGCAACCACCACAAGACAGTCTTGAAGTGCCTTTTTTGGCAGCATACCCTGCGACATAGAGCAAAATTGGTAGTTGAGCTTCATCAAATGCAACTTGTTTATATGGAAACTCTTCAATAAAATTTTGGTTGCCTTTTGATAGTGTAATGCTTTTAACTGAGTCTGAAAATTTCAATATTTCTTCATTGAAATGGTGAAAGACAGAGAATGTAATCTCAGTAAGCTATTAATTTAAGTTTTCTTTCACTTTCTTTTATTTCTTGAACAGACACTAATCTGTTGCCGCCACACATCTGACGATACTGGATAAATCGACTTTCTGAATGGTCAGTCTGGAATTTGCCATAAAGAACAAAGTCAAAATTTAAATTCTCCAACAAATACAGTGTTTAGCAACATTCTTCAATACTTTTAAAGTATGGCGCAAAATCAAAAAAGTATCTTTAGTGAGAAATCTTTCTCTGTGGCGTTGCAGCAAGCTTAGATTTGACCACGCATTTAGCCAAGTACCCATGGAAGAAAGGAACTGCACATTTTCATGATCAGCAGCATCAACAAGACGGGCATATTTGTTTGGTGTGTTTCTTCCTTTACAATAATTTTACTTGCATGTTCAACCAATGACCTGTCACTAACTACAGTAGAAAATTTTCTAGTGTTTTCATTGTGCAGTTGAGCAAGAAGATTTTCTTACTGGCTCCAGTGTTACAAACAACCATTTTTAACTGTTGTCATTTAAGGTCGTCAAAATCAAGCTTAATGTCTTGAAACCATACATCTAAATTCATTGATTTGTGCACAAGAATAGGAAATTTTAGAAAGGGATAATGTTCAATTACAGGAAATGAAATGTGATACAGAAGCACATAATCAGTATTTTTTTGAGCAATTGCAGAATGTTAAAATTCTAGCAGACGCTTATCTAATCCTTCAAAAAATGATTCATATGAAGTAATTTTGTCAGTGTTAAGCCATTGTTCTTGCACAATTTCATGGTATTCTTCATTTCATTTGTGACGTTTTGATGGGCTGGAAGATCGCACAGAGGTAGTTGAAGTTGACAAATAAGAACATAAGTTTGGAAAAATGCAAGGAAAAGCATCTTTTGAAGTGCAATTTTTTTGTGATATCTTAACATCTGGGTCACCATTTTTTCCAGGTAGAAGGTCATATTTAGTAATGTTACATTCTTGAAAATGTTTGATACGAACAACTGTATATTTTGACACATTAGGTCCTTCTTGTGGCATTTTTCTTAACCATTTTTCCTGTTTGTTTTATCAGTAGGAAATTTCAAGCAAGTAACATAATCTTTTTCGGAATTACTATCATAATTTGATTTACAATTAGAAACGCAACATTTAATAACCATCACACTTCTTTGCTAAATTAAAAGACCAAGTATTATAAAAGGTACTAACAGTCAAACTGAAATAAACTGTACGTTATGAAAGATTGATTAAGAGATTAATTAAATTTACCTTAAATTAATTAACTTTAATTAAAGTTAAAAGCAAAAAATGTAAACTAGGCTACTGATTAAATGGACCACAAAATGATAATTTTACTTAAGAGAGACTTGTTTTTTAAAAATATATATATAAATTTAGTTGAAACTAATAAATGGTGTTGATGCAAAGGCTTGTTATGGGACCTTCCCCTTAGTGTGAATAAAATAATGCAAATTTGAATTCTGCAAATTCTTGTCATCATATTTGTTATTGATGCTGTCACTCTAGCTTACATTGAAAATATTGTTGACAATAAGGTGCATGTGTGAGAAAAAATCAAAAAATCTTACAATATCAGGCAACTCAAAGGGCAAGACAGACTTATAACAGAAGAGCTAAAATCACCACTGCAAAAAGCCAATGTGATAGTTTGGAACAGTTGCCCTGTCTGCAGTCCTGACAGACTCATTATATTTACATAAAATAAAGTTAAGTTCTTGAGTAACTAAATTTAAAAAAAAACATGAAAAAATCAAAATTGTATTAGTTTTAACATAAGTAAAGCTCTAATCAAGTTCATGAAACTTTATAAAAAAGCTAGTATAAAATTTAATTTAGTTGTTTTCAGTTTGTTATGAGCTATTTAATGAACCAAGAAAAGTTATCAGCTAACTTCTTCCTTCAAGCACATGTAGATGAACCTACAATAAACTGATAAATCCATTGTTTGTCAGGTGTGCCTACTACAAATAATTCTTCCTTATTTATAGTTTAAATTAGACTTCAGTTGTTCAAGTTTATTAAAACTGCTGTAACTTCAGGTTTAGAGGCTACCTATAACAATATTTACTTATTAAATTCTGCTAAAGTAAACTGTCATTGTCAAAGAATCTTTGTTGTAAACCAGCAGTTACCAAACTGCATTGCTATTCATCAGCCTTCGTTTGTGATGTCATCATGGAAAAAGTGAATACACTTCCAGGTCTGTAGTTAAAGATGGCCATGGATGCAGGCATCCAGTTACAATCATTAAGGACACTGTCAATAAGATGAGTGTGTACACTGCAACATTAAACTGATACACGTATTCCACTGTACTGTAGAGTAGACTACAGATAAAATGGCTATGCGCAGTGTTTAAGCACCAGACCTTCATCTTAAACTGCTAGTCATCTTAGAAGTGTTATGCATGAACCTGGGTGGACCCTCAGTCAAGAGCGTTTATGTTGCCTGGGTCATCAGTAATCATGAGTAGTCGAACCCAATCTTGCCAAAATGGAAAATCATCTATATCATGCATTGTAATACCACTTGACTATTCACCATAAAACCATACTTTAATAAACCACTGTCATATTTTCTCTTTTTCCATTCATTTTATATCAATGCAGTTATCAAATCAGCTTGTACCCAGTTGCTTGCACCCCCCTGAAAAACCTTTCACACCCCCCAGTTTAGGAACCTGGGGTGTAAACAAACATGTTTCAAAACAGATGAATAACACATCACAGTAGCAATAGTGTGTGATTTTGTAATAAGCTTTGTATTTGATAAAATGAATTATATCAGCTATCAGGTGTGCAGCTGTATAAGAAAATTGTTTATTTTCCAAAGTTTTGAAATTGCATACATATGGTGAAGATTTTAATGCCTTCTTTGTATGGCCATATTGACCTGTATGCTGCTTTCTGTTTAAGCAAAGTCACCATTGTAGATAAGCAGCATGACCCCATTCAAGAATTGTCATAAAGTGTCTTTTTCAAGGCCACAACAAAAATCACTTTGGTAAACTAAGCAGAAAACTCACATGCTTCTGCTCACAAGTCAGAGTATTATCACATTGGTCTATCTGGCAACATTTAATACCTAATGAATTCTTTACTAAGAGTTTGACTGCTTTGGACAAAACAGTAGTAACTAAACTCACTATTTTGTCTAGTGAAAAGTTTTGTAACCAAAAAATTATTAAAAAATGTTTGATATTCTAAATTGCCTTGTAATCTGACTTTGATAAAATAAAGTTATTAACTTAGCATTTCTTTTTGGATTTGATTGTGGGTGTTTGTCAGCAGTGTGGTTAAGTAGGTAAAAGCATCTTTTTGATGGTGCACACAATCAATATTGTTGTAATTCAAAACCAATAGTTGACACCAGGGGTGTGAAGCTGGAGCTGAAGCTTAAGCTAGAATCAAAGCTGGAACCAGAGTCTAGCTTCAAAATTGTGGCTCCATACAGCCAACTTTAAAGTTAAATTCTATTGATATCCACAAAATGCACTTTACAGGGTGCGCATGGTATTTAGAATATGAAGTCCAACTTTCACAAAAAATCAATTTTCTCAAAAATGGGTAAACTGATTACAATAAAATTTTAACACATTATAGACTGATGTATAACCTTGCAATTTATTTAATAAAATTGCCATTTGCATCAATCACGGCCTCAATGGGAGCACCTCGGAACCTCAAGCAGGCCCTCATGACTTGGGCTTTTTTCATGGCCTTGAACTCCTTGATCCTTTTGATCAATTTGTCCTTCGTCTTGCATGGAATCTTGTTGTTGCATTTCTCAAATCATGCCCCACACAAAAAAGTCCATCAGATTCAGGTTCGGTGAGTTCGGAAGCCAAATGTTAGGGGGGAAAAAATCAACAAAGTTGTTGCTCAGCCAAAGTTACATTTTTCTTGATGTATGGCAGGGTGCCGAGTCCTGTTGCCGCACATATGGCCTGCCAGCAGCCACCTTATGTATCCAGAGCAGTAAGTGCATCTCTAAAACCTTCAGGTACTCCACCGTGTTCACCATCAAGCCCTTCAGGAAGATGTATGGCAGCAAGACATGACCCTCAGATGAAACCACTCCAAACACCATCACAGTGGCTGGAAACTTGATCTGCATGACTTTTGGCACATCCTTGGAGCACACAGCCAACCAACAGTTGTTTTGGCTGTTTACCACTTGATCCTGGCAAAAATTCTTCTTGTCAGAGAAAAACCAAATCATGTTATGCTGCAGACGCTGTTTGAGCTTGTTGAGAAGTTTTTGACAGTACTTCAATCGCTTCTCCTTGGCCTTGGCTGTCAGTAATTGGCTTTTTCTCATTTTGTAGGACTTGTACCTCAAGTCCTCTGACACACATTATCATATCAAGGCCTCAGACATTTTCATGTCTTTGGCAATCGTGTGCATTGACTTACCCAGATCTTTTTTATGGCATTTTTAACCCGGTCTACGATTTGGCAGTTTTGAGGCAGTCAGACCTTCTTTGGTGACCGGATCTTTTTGTTACAGCTTTGTATCACCTCCAGACTCCTTGAGTTGATTTCTGACCTTCCACACCCACGTGGTTGTCAGGTCAAAAAACTTTGCAATAATGGCATTGTCATGTCCTGCAAGGAATGGCAAACAACACACTTTTCCTTTTCCATTCCTGTGGAAAGGTGAATTCTTCTTTTGGCCCCATTTTTTTGGAGGATGTACAGCACGGTGTCAGCTGTCAAAAAATAAAATTTTATGCATGCAAAGAGCTCATGCACTCACTGCATGCATTTTTTCGCAAATTCTAAATACTGTGCGCACCCTGTAAATACTAAGAAATGCAATAAATAATAAGAAAAGCAACTTAAATAGTAAATTTATACCATTTAAAGAAACTATAAAAGTGGGATGCACATGTGTCATTGGTTGTAAACTTGAATCAACTTTGAAATAACAGTGGATGAACTCATCAAATTGTTATAACATTGAAAGTCAATTGTTTTAATTTAAAAAATAAGTAAAATCTTACATTTTAATTTATATCTACTCTTTTCATCATTGACAGAGAAATCTCATATAAATTGTTTATTCAAGCCTAAAAAAATAAAAAAATTAAATACCAGATGGAAACTGCCAGTTAAATTTTCTCATTTTTCAATTTAGCTCAAAAAACTAAAAACACTTTTATTTTAAATTTACCTGGCCATTCTCACCCTGTATTAACTTTATTTTTTGGTTTCATGAAATTTATTCATTATTGATGTGAAAAAATTTTAAAGTTATTTTCTTACCAAAAGAGAAGTAATTTTGTTTTTAGCTCAAAAAGATTGTCATTTATCATTGAATAATAAAAAACCTAAAAAATACTTTTTTTAAAATTCTCTTTAACAATCAATCAATGTATTTTTCTATCAGTTTACGTTATATGCTAGTCTATGGTCCAGCATACACTGGAAATAACTACTTTGTTCTCAACTGCTGATCATCTTACTTTCCTCTGTGAATATTTTTCTATTGTTTGCTTCTTGGTTGTTGACTTTATTGTAAAAAGGAGCTGGGGCCATAAGAAAATTTTGGTTGAAGAAGTGTTCTTCCAAAAGACACTTTATACCACTTTTCTCTGCTTGGTGGTCTAGCAAGCAGCTCTGAATTTATAAAACGAAATAAAAAGTTTCAATCAGATACTAATATCTTGGCATCTCTAAAGCAGGTTGGGCTAATTGCTTGGTAGTTGCCTTAAGTGTAACATTTCTGTGTTTTCCTGCAAGTTGAAAAGATAAATAGAGATTAAAGTTTTTTTAATCCTCAGTATTGCTTTTGCCCACCTAAATCATAAACTATAATTTCTGTATTATGAAATTTTGTGATATTACCTAAAATATATGGTCCAAAAGATTTTATTATAGAAGATTCTGAAAAAAAAATGATTGACTCTAAAATGCCCTTAATTCCAATTGCCCCCAAATCCAATGTTTTATTGACTTAGCTAGGTTTAGTGACCTATTAATCTAAAAAATCACTTTAAGCAAGTGAGAACAGCTATCCTACTATTTGTAAATATTAAGTACTTTTAAGTCAGGGGTATAAAACCTTTAGTGCTGGTAGGCCAAATATGTACAACAAAATTAAACTGCAGGCCATATTCTGCATTTGCTTGTTGACTATCTGTTACTACAAAAGCAATTTAGTTTTATTGCAAATCATAAAAAAAATTTTTGCATTTGCCTAAAACCCTGTGTTTGATCTTTGTTTATATTTCTAATTACTTAAAGTCAGAGGTTTATCTCTACTTGACAAGGTTACTCTCAACATTAAATCGCTACTACTTTGCATAGAACAATTGCAACTGCACTGGTATGGCCAAGTGACATGAATGTCCCATGAATGAACAGCAAAGCAACTAATTGATGCTCTTCTTAGTGGCAAAAAGCCTAGAGGGCGACCCAGAACTTGCTGGCAGAACTATGCTGAAGACTCGGCCTGGTCGTGTCTTGGAATTCTACCAGCGGAATTGCTGCTAGTTGCAAAAGATCAAAATGATTTGTTTGATAATATTATTATTTAATTTTTTTCTTTTTCACGTCTTATATCTTTATCTGATTGAGGTGTTTTGGCCATGCTTTCTACTGTCTTGTACTTTCACTTTCTGATTATCTTATGCATGTTTTAACATCTGACGTTGTGCTGCTGCTTCCTTTTATTGATCTTTTCAATATTTTTGTGTTAAACTGTATAATAATGATCAAGAATAAAAATAAATGAATGAATGAATGCTTGGAGATCTCAACTTGAGCTGCTGCCCCTGCAACCCCAAAAGAACAATTGGGCAAAGAAAAATAAATACACTGAATTAATTCAATGTTTTTACCGAAAATGATAATGATGATAAAAGATTCAAAAAATTAAGCTTTAAAGCCATAAAACTATGAGAAGCAAGGGTCATTGCCCTATTTCAAAACCACAGCTTTCTGCAAGCCACAAAATTTTGATTTTTCAGCTGGATTTGGCCCTCAGATGGCGCACTTTTGATTTAAGAAATCATGTTCAATAAAAACTTAATTTACATTTGCTTTTACTACCTGTCTTTTTACATAATATCAGCATTTAATTTGATTGCCATATGTTTTTATTATAATTTGTTTTTATTAAAGTTGTGTTGTTTTAAATACTACATTAACGATTAGAAATAATGCGATACAAGCTATAGTAAACAATTTTTTCAAAAGGTTTACCAAATGGAAAAATCAAAAATTCAAATAAGCGCGACAAAGAAGTAGCAAGATTGAAACGACATGGTATGTGCTTTGTAAATAAAAAACTATCTTTTCGTTTCAATTTTCCGTTAATAAAACCTTTATCAATTTTCGGTTAGTAAAAACAAAATCTGTTATCACCATATTTTGTAAGTATTTTTTGTTTAAAGTTTTGTTGGTAGGACTTGAATATTTAAAAACAGAAGTGTTTTAAAAATTCAAGAGCCAAATTTTTCGACTAATAGCAGTCTGCGAGTGAAAAATAGTGGTTTATTAACTATTGTTATCTTTTAAGCTGAAATTCTCTCTAATGATTTAGATTTGGAACTATTTGGATCATGTCCGGCAAAAGACGAATTTTATGTTGTTGTATGTGACCATTGTCATCTTCCTTTTAAACCACAAGCATTTCGTTATCATATAGGTTTGTTTGTTTGATTTTGCTTACTTAATAACCAATACTACTACCTGTATGCATGTAAAGTTTTTTTTTACAGCTGTAACTCTAAAGATAATCAATTCACTTTGCGAACATCAAAAGTTTTACCACAAGCAGTTTTAACCTCTGATATTGGCACATTAACCTGACCTTTTAACAGCGTTATTTGATTACTTTTCTGGATTAAACCTATACAATAATTTAACCTATTTGCGTATATTTTTATTGATTTCTAAAACTACAGTACATCAGGACGTTTGGCTTGCTCTGGCTAATAGTGCTTTCTACCAAAATTAGTGTTTGTTGTTTTTAGAAAAACATCACAAATCTGATGCTGATGTTGGAAATGAACTGCAAAAAGGTGAGATATGTCTTTTGTTTGTAATAGCATTGTGTTCTAAATTTTTAGTTGAACACATTAAAGTTATAATAGAGGTTCTATTGACATAGCAACGCATTAGTCAGAATTGATAAAGTACTCTTCAATTTGATATCGAAGTTTAAAAGACTCTTAATACTGGATTACTGGAACCGAGTTAAGAGTATTAAACTGATCTAAAATAACACCTTCTAAAATGATTGAAATATTTTGAAATAAAAAATGAGAAGAATAGGTTAAAAGCCAATATAAGCAAAAATTGCTGAAAAGCTTATACTGTAGAAAACAGAAAAAAACTTGGAAGAAGTAATTTAAAATTTAAGTTTAACCTTGAAAATACAGGATGTTTTTAAAATTTGGCATCATTTGACATGTAAATATTACAGAAACTACATAGTCGAATCAAATGAAATTCAACAAGCTGAACAAGATTTATTCTTGTAAATTTGAATAAGAAATTCAAAGGCACCTGAATTTCATGAAAGGTTTCTCAAATGTTCAATATGCGTGCCGCCTGTAACGCGGCACACGTGAAGTCGGTACTCTGGCTTTTCCTCAACATGCTGCAGCATGTCTTGGGTAACAATCTCCAGTTTAACTTTCGTGAAAGACAGGTAGTTAACAAAAAAACACCACCGCACTGGAGACTGTTACCCAAGACATGCTGTAGCATGTTGAAGAAAAGCCAGAGTACCGACTTCACGTGTGCCGCGTTACAGGCGGCGCGCATATTGAACATTTGAGAAACCTTTCATGAAATTCAAGTGCCTTTGAATTTCTTATTCAAATTTACAAGAATAAATCTTGTTCAGCTTAACATTAACCCTGTTAAATTTCATTTGATTCGACTATGTGGTTTCTGTAATATTTACATGTCAAATGATGTCAAATTTTTTGAAACACCCTGTACTTTTAATAATACCATAAATTAATTTTAACAACCGTTTTTAATTGGCTTCTCAAAATATTTTATAGTTTTAATAGAAAAATCGAAAACTAATTAATTTTTGTCTTTGCATGATAGCCGTTACAAAATTTAACTGCTTTTTTTTTTAAATAGTTGGTATAAAATACAACAGCATACAACTTTTTAAAAAATAACACAACAAGAAACTTGATTTGGTTGGTTTGTTTGGATCATTTTTTTAAGAATCGAGGCCTCAGCTTCAATTCATATGCCTTCTATAAAATAATTAAAAATTTATCAAGCTCCTTTTTTTCATTAAAAAGTTTAATTTTATTAATTAGATTAAGATTTTGTTATTGCATTTTCAGAAACCAAGCAAAATGCTACTTTACTTTCGAAGTGGAAGAGTTACAGTGTAAATATGCAAACAAACCGGTCCGATAATCTTCATTCATCGGTTAGCAACGATCAAAGGACCAATCACTTGGATTCTTCCAACCGCACTTCACCGAAGCTTCATTCTGCCCCTGACAAACATTCTTCACCATTCAGTGTACCTAACTTCAATCGCAATTCGAAAGAAAATAAAAGAAATTCTATAAAGAGCAAAAAACCCCACAAAATCAAACCCAGCTCGACCCCGCAGCACGCATCAAGTGCCTCAGCCGGAAAGGCGACGTCACTAAAGCCGGAACAATCGCTTCGCAAGGAGACAAAAAAAGGTGCAAGTTTGGAAAAACTAAAAATAATTCAGCCGTTCAGCAGTCTTCAACAAAGCGCATTCATCGATACTTCGATGCCGATTTCTTCCTCTTCTTCGTATCGAACTCACAAACACAGTCACAATCCCCAACTGGATATCTTAAAATCCGACGACAGACTAAACGAACAACATCGATTGAAAAGCGATGCTGAAAATTGCCATCAAGCAATGTCGAACAAGAGAATAAAGAATGTCGAAAATGTGCCTCAAGGTGGTGAGTGTCCGTTAAAAATGTGCATAGTTTACACGACGTAATCGTTGCTTCGTATCGATGGCCACTTTCTAACGATTTTCGGAGGGTTTGAAAGCTTTTTACGACGCAAAATTTTAATTAGCTGTCGTCAATATTTCAGCAATGAGTATTTTTTATATCAAAGCCACTAGATCACGATTCAATTGTTTGGAGAACCAAGAACTCAAACTATGTAAATAAAGTTGTTACGTTTAAACTCACAAATAATCGAATTTGGATTAATTAGTTTTGGAAAGTTTTAAAAAGATAATTAAAGCAATCGGGTTACTTAGCTGCACAAATTTAATTTTGTTCGACCAAATGCACGCCAAGTTAAACTTCACCTAAAAGTTATCGTTTTTTGCTAAAGTTGGACTCGAAAAATAGAATATAAATACTTAAATTGAAGAAATACCGTAAATTGGCCGTGCTTACTATTGTGAGTAGTACGTGCTCAATTAATTTTTGGAATCGGAATTCAAAGAATTAAGTTGACATTTTTAAATAAAACTGTATTTTCTCAAGCAAAAATTAATCCTGCCTTAGTAAAGAAGATGATTTGTTTAAAATTATTATTCAAGGGAATATCTGATTCATTGGTTGAAATTTTCGACAAAAGAAAACCTCACAGAAATTTACAGCATTTTTTATATTCTTTTTTACGGCCAACTGTTACAAATTATATTACAATATAATAGAACGCCGATTATCCGAAATAATTGGGACCGGGAATTGTTCGGATAAGCGATTTTTTCGGATAATCAAACAATCATTCTTTGGTTTGCCGATCACAAGCAACGGCAGAATATGCTTTCCACTGGTATTTACACCAACCAAGGCGGCAACGCGTTTTTGCTTGTTTTGAAGTTCGAAACCCTGGCTTCCGCCGAGATGCAAGCGACTCATCTGACAATGCTCTACAGTTTATTCTTGTATCGTGAGCGTTGTAAACATCGTCTCTTGTGTTCGGATAATAATCGGCGTTTTACTGTATTACTAAATGGCAAACTTTATAAAGCATATTACTTTTACTAACAGCAATATCCTTAGTTCTCAATTCGCTTCGAACATCTGGCCATTTAAAAAATTTGTACTAATAAACTTTACCAGACAACAATTGTAAAAAGCAATTATAGTGGATTTAGTATTCTTAATATTTTATTAAAACAAACATTTAAAAAAGATATTTACAAAGACGAATGTTTTGTAAATATCTTTTTAAAACGTTTGTTTAAATAAAAAACGAAGAATGCTAAATCCACTATGGTTGCTTTTTACAATTGTTGTCTGGTTGAAGAAAACAATCTCTTTGTCGAAACTTTACTTAATGAACTTTTATTTTTGACATTATTTCACTTTATGTGAAATCACTTGTTAAAATCACTGATTAGGAAAAACTCGTATAAGTGCATCTCTTGCGTGCTTTAAACGCGTTTTGACCTCTGCGATTGCAAGTTCTGATCGGCATAGTTCTCGATTAGCAACTTGTTGAAGTGTTTTTTGATGCTTGGGTGCTACCTTCTATACAACGTGTTAGTAATGCTCTTGTCGTTCTTATATTAAAAAGGCATCAAACTATGATTTCATTTGTTTTATGGATAAGAAAAATAATTCGTTATATTTATTTGTTCATTTTTTATTAAAAAAAATCAGAGCTGATAGCTTTCATAGGTTATTCTGAAACATGTCAAAGTATTACGCTGACGACATCTCGAATTATATGACCTCTGCCTTGTTCGTGCAAGTACTGAAGAAAAAATAGATTTATGAAAGATTATGTACAGTGAACTGCATGGGATTTCTATTTTGAGGTTTTATTGGCGTGGACTGTAATACACTTTCACACACGTAGAATTATTTGCCCGGTAGACTGACTCTCGAAGCATATCGCAGCTGCCGGGTATTTCTTGTGGACCGCGTTTCACTGCTGTAGACCGCTTTGTTGAACACGTGATTCTCAATTCTGGTCGTTCTAGAAGCTTTTATTTTTTGATCCATGAAATTTTGATTTAATCTATTCGCTTTTTGAGTTGACAGGTATTTTATCGATAACGTCAATTACGTTATATTTTCAATCGATTTGGTTCACGTCCAGATTCGAACGTTTGATTTTGGTCATTGTGACGGTGATTTTTCAATTTGATTTTGATTGCAGTTCTCAAATACGATCCGAACAAACACTGTGGTGTACTGACCGATGGAGACCAGGCGCATTGCACGGGTCCTTTGGCTTGCAAACGTCATGACCGAAATCAAAAACGCCAAGTTTTAGGTTTGACTATTCTCGATTCTTTGTTTACACTTCGGGGATTTTTTTTGCACATTCGTCTATCAACAACTCTTGATTTCTCAAAACTAAGATGTTAATCGTTCTGTTTTTTTTTTTTGTGTTTGTACTGTTTACGTCATGTAAAATGGAAAACTCCTAAACTATCTTTTGGACAATAAGTCTTGTTTTTTTTGTGATTTTGCTTATAGCAGAAATTGTTGTTTTAATGCAATACTCGAAAAATCCAATATAATCTCGCTGAAGTATTAAACGTTGGTATAAAAAAGGGCGGAAAACTTGAGATTTTTGTTTAAAACCATAACCGTTGCAAATCATTTCAGGCCGATTAAAACCTTTTGACGATCTCTTCATGGAGCAAGCTGCTGTCAAACGCAGGTCGAGCAAAGTTGAAGCTGATACGTCATCAAACACGCAACGTCAAAGCGGTCCAGGTACAGAACGTGACTGATTATCATGTGACCTATCGCCCTTGTTACTGCTTGGCGTGGCTGTGTAACTTGAGCGTTTTATTTTCAGTGTAATTGCATTTGCTTGTTATAATGGCTTTGTTGCACCGAGATATTTATATTGTCATCTTAATATTGTAAAAGAGAAAGAAGTTGGCGAAATAAGTATCGCTGCTTTCAAACGAGATTATCTAGTTTTGTGATTATTGTTTGATAAAGTTTTGAACCTTTGTTTTTTTTAAATCTCCTGCACATGCATGCAAAATGTAATGGTTTGCATGTGTTGTCGTAAGGAATAATAGTTGAAGGAATTGCGGCACGTTATCTTGATGAAATCATACTGTGTTTTGCTGTAGAATAGATATTTTAATTTCTTTTTTTTGTTTGTACTTCCATATTTTTGCGATTAAGTTTTGTGATTTAATATTTTCTTTTTACGATCATGGTATTTTGTAGAATAAAGCAAATTTTCCTGTTTTTTTTATGCTCATTAAAACTAATTTTAAATAGTTTTTTTTAATACAACAGATTTCATTTAGTTTGGTTTTCTTTAGCCGAAAATTCTAGAGAAAACTGTTTTGTGTTTTATCATTTCATCTAATGCTCTATACTAGCTTCTAACTTTTGATTTATTATGACTTATACAGATACAAAAAAGGCTCGATTAGATTCTTCTGGCTCAGCAAATATAAAGAACACTGTAAGTCATACGAAAAGTGATGCAAGGTTGTCATCAAAATCATCAGTGAAAAAGCATCATATCTTCCCTCGGTTGGTGTGACGAGTTATGGTTTAAAGTTTTCGAAAATTAATGTTTTTTTGTTTTTGCAGATCGAACCCTCCTGTCGTTGTTGATTTGTGGCCAGATCACCCCCTCGAATTGTCTCGCCCCACCAACCACGACGAACAAATAAACTGTAAATCTCTGCATCCTTCTCCTTTGTCGGTTCGTAGATTGCACCATTTTGTGTCAGCGGCTCGATTGCTGTTTGCTAAAGGCTGAGTAACGGAATCTTTGTGTGTTTTTCGTTTTGATTAAAAAACCAATCCAAGTTAGAAATAAAAGATTAAACAAAGATATAAGTTATTTGCGATTGGAAATAAATCGCGAGAAAATATACTTGGTTTCTGCTTAGTAGTGTGATGTAATGTGATAACTGCCGATTTTTTAAAAACTTTTTATAAATTTCACCTATTTACTGCATATCAAAAAAAGCTTTTTTGGTCCTTACTTCTTGTATATGCCAATGTAAAAATAATGGTTTTATTTAATGGTCTTTACAACCTTTTTAAATGGTTTTGATTTTTTGTTTATTTTTTGCTGAAAATTATTTTAGAAATGTTAATATTAACTTACGTGATGACTCTCAGCTTCTGGTATTTTGTATTTGTTCTAAAATGATTTTTTTACGAATTTTCTTGACAGTTTTTAAAGTTTTAATCTTCTAGCACAGCCCTCACATCAATGTTTTAAAAGAGTTTTCTTGACAGTTTAAAATCGATTTTACGCATTGCCACGGTAGATTATACGCATTTTACGCATTGCATCGTTTGAAAAAGTTTTTTGTTGGTTGTACAATTCAACCTGTTTGCAGCCTGAACAGCGTCTTAATTATTGCTGTGATTTGATTGATGCTTTTTATTCCAGGTTTGTCATTTCGGCGCCAGGAGGCTGAACAGCAATTTCTCGACATTCAACATCAACACCAACTTCCAGTGGCGCGCGCTGCGACGCTCCTTTCATTCTTCTGCAAAGCGAGACGACCAGCCCGTCTTCCAACGTCCGTCCAAGCCGGAAAGTCACGTGATAAAACCCATCGGCGGCGTTTCCCATTCCATTCTGGAATCACTGAAACGGGAAAAGCGCGATCGTCAAACGACGAAGCAGCGGTTTTACAACTTGTCCGACCGCGAGTCGAGATTGTTCGAGAGCAAGTGCCCAGTCGCGCTCTTGACTTCACATTCCGCTTGCTCGTCGTCGTCGCCGCTGGGCGGTTTGCTCGCGTCTCAGCGCGTCGCCAGATCGCACAGCATCAGCAACGACTCCGCGTATCGCGCCGTGACCGGAAAGTCGCAGCCGACGTTTAAATCTCCAGCCTCCCAGCCGTGCCGTCGCTCGTTGTCGCACGACCATCGATTATACGACGCCAGCGTGTCCTTGCTCTCCCGCCTCACCTCGTCATCGAACCTCAGACCTGACAATCCTACCCGCAATGCCATTCATGAACACGAACCTAGCAGATCGGCATGTCACAACATTGGCAGCGTCAAGAAAGCGGGATCGGGGCAGAGTGAGCCTCTTCACATGAGCGGTGCTTTGAATGGACGTCGACAAGCGACATCGAAGAAGATAATAATATCGGTGAGTTCTGAATGCCATTATGACGTGGTTGAAGCCATAAGAAATTGACGTTTGAGGCTGTTTCGAATTAAATCTGATTGATCAAACCAAACTAAAGCGTGTATCGACTTACCACCACCTCTCCCCCTAAATCGGCTTGGACAGTATAGCTGCTTGCGAAGAGTTGACATAATGGTGGCGAGTCGTTGGCAATACGGGGTTAGATTGATGATTGATAGTTTTACCAGGATAGAACGCGTTTTAATGATTTATGATGTTACCAAAGGTTTCCACAATGCTTTGTTAATCCACTATTATATTTAAACTTCAATCCTTGATAATATCCACAACTCTGATAGAATTTACGTAGAAGTGTTATATTTGGTCTGTCTGGAAATCGACTCCAGGTCTTCGTGGCTGGAGGTAGGAATGCTAATTACTGAATTAACCGGGCGGCCTAATCACTTACATTGAAATTGACTTCGATATCAAATGCGTTTGAATATGTTGTTAGAGACATGACCTGATTATTAAGCATTCATTAGTTACAATAATTAATTGCTCGTTTAAACAGTTTTTTTATGCTTTTGGAAAATATATTACACTGTAACTTATGTCATGTTTCATTGACCGAAGGAAATAGATGTAGCTTTTAATGAAGTCTTGTCATAATTAAAACTTAAATCGATAAGTTTGTCGAAACAATCTTCATGTTGATGACAATGTGGTTATTGGCCATGGTAGTCGCTGGACGCTGCTAATTAGAGTCGAAGATTTTCTTTGTTGTATGAAAAGTCGGTGGAATGAATAGATTCATTGCAAACATAAGAATGTTCAACAATGCTTCGGACGGGAATTTTTTTCGAGATCGTTTGTAAACGCTCACCGTTTGTTTTCGTGGATTCCTCACTTGCCAAAACTTAAATTTTATCCATTTGTAATTAAGGCGATAGTTTTTGTTCGCAATTTGATTGAAACATTTACGTTGAACTGGTGAATAATTTAAAAAGAGGAGACCTATTTTTTTTTACGATTTAGCAAAGCTTAATCAGCCAAAAAGAAGTAATGAACGAAGTATACGTTATAAAAAAAACGTTCTCCTAAGTAACAGCCACATCCAAGTCATTCATATAAATCAAGTTATTTAATTTTTTATCATTTGTAAGAATCATCGAGTTTTAACGGATTCCTCCATCCGCATCAACGGACTGAAAAATTCATCCTCTCAGCTTTTTCCTCACTCCTTGGCGCGTTCTGGCGAAAGTGGAACTCAGCAGACAGTTGCCGCCAACGATCTAAGGTTTCACAATGGTAACCCTGGGCCTTTTCGATTCAATGGTGAGATTACTTGTTCATATTTCAATCAGCTACATGTGGTTTTCAGGCAAAAGTATTGTATTTTGTAATAGCAACATGGTATTTTTACGATAGTGCGTAAATCTAGCACTGGATATTTTGAACAACTCCAAAAAACTCTTGAAATATCGACCAATCGATTTCTCAAAAATTCTTCAGCGTTTTCATACTTGTCACATACTGTATTAGCAATATAATGATTTAATATAACATGTAGGTGAAGCACCGCCTTCTAACTCTTCCTCCAATCATCAACTAAACAACATCCTCTCATCGGCATTTCAAGATGCAAATCGGCCGCCTCTCTCCCTTCAAAGTCACCTCACTTCATCCGCTTCCCATAACGATGACTCCTATTCCCTGCCGCAAGCTACTCCTACTCCTACTCCTACTCCGGCCGATGATGGTTTGTTTTTCCTGACGTCGAAACCGGATCATAATAATCAATTACCGGATTTAATGAATCACTATGTTACGGATATTTTTTCAATCCTCAATTCCGACTCCTGACAGAGAAGTTGCAATTTTTTATGCGGCTCTATGATTTTTTATTATTTTTTGTACTAGAATCGTTTTTATTTCCTTGTTTAAGTTCATTTTTACTTTCTTCACAATCACTTCTCATAGCAACCTTAAACCATCAATCGCTTCTTTTAGCTCAACGCTTTTTTAAAGTTATTTCTCTTTCCATTTTCTATCCTATTTAAACATTTCTTATTCCTTCCGTCACATAGGACCTTTTAAAATCATTTTATGTTGACAGACGATGCGATTTTTGAAAAGCTTCATGTTCGTACGAACTTATTTAATTTGGTATGCACACTTGCTCTGGAATAACTTTTATAACAGTCTGATTGCTTTCAATTGAATGATTTTTTTGCCTTACGCCTTCGCTAGTCGTCTACGCACAACTTTTCTACGCTTTTGATATTCATGCAACGCTTCTCTATGTAATGTTATCGAATTCCGCTGAGCAACTTTATGTCGCGGCCGCCTTTCATCCAAACACTCGATGTTCACTTGTTTACCAGCCGATGTTCGTTCTCGCCCCTGTCTCGCATTTGTCTCCATCTGTATTTCTCGGGAAGTTTCTACTCGCTTCGAGCTCTTTCGTCTGCGCACATGTATTAGTTACGTGATAAAACGGAAGGCTGAAGTGTCTTCGCGCCGCTGTGCTGGAATAAGTTACTGAATTTCCAGTTGAAGCAACATCAAACTTGAAACGAGAAATCTCGAGGAGTCTTGAACGTCCGATTACGGATTTATTTCAGCATAGCGACCTGTATACAACGCAGCTTTCCATTGATATTACGTAATCAACTATGCTTTCATTTTAAACAACTGTGCTCAGTGTCTTCAGCTCAACTTATTCTGACTCAGATGTACGGTATCGGTACGAAATTCGGCAAGCTTGATCTTAAATCAATCACCCGCCGTCATAACTCGTCGTCATGGCGACGGAAATAACGATCTGTGATTGTGCTTGATCCTACATCAGTTGCTGCAGCATTTAGGTGCAACTCTTGTCTTCTTCCTTTTTGCTTAACAAAGTCTCTCCGAGATTATTTTGCTAGTTTAATCTACCAGGATTTTACAAGTGATTATCGTTTACGTTTCCAAGTTTTTTTAAAGTTATTCGCGAGAGATTTTATTGCTTGAGTGTGGTTTTGATTTCGTTCTCGTCTTTTACCTGTTTTTTGACTTTTGGTTGTTTTTTTTTACAGAACTTACATTCATGACTTTACTATTTTCTCGTTTAGTTTTTTTTAATGGACTTTTTCGATCGTGCTGTATTAAATTGAATTGGCAATTGCAAATGTGAAATTGCGTCCGCGTTATTTTGCAGCGATTTGTTTGGTTTGTCGATTGTCGCTTTGCATTTCGCGACAGTAATTTTGGACTGAGCAAACAATCGAGGTAGAAAACGGGGCAATTTTGAAAAGCTTTTACAACGAATTGAAAGCAGTTGAACGACAGCGGTCATTGCTCCACGGTACAATTTTTTTATTTAAATTAGGCGAAGTCACTTGAAAAATTAGCATTTTAGTCACGTAACAATTGACTTGCATGCATTGGAACTTGACATACCTAATCTTCCTTAAACAGTTAATTGACCTTTGTCGCTCATCTTGTGAAAATTCATGAATTTATTGAACTAATTGCAATCGTTACGAATTACACTAGGTTGTGCTTTTTTAATGGACTCAAATTGCGCTTTGCAACTCATTTTTTTCAGCAATGAAAAAAAAAGATTTGTTTTGACGAATCACATTCGCAGCCGACTATAGAACAATTTCAGCCGTTGCAAAACGCTTTTTATGTCTGTTTTTTTTTTCCAGTCACCATTTTAGTTATGGTGGATATTATGTCTGATAACAGTATTGCAAAGAAAGCCCCTTGTTAAAAAGACTGTGTTGCGCATTTGAATTTGATTGAGTGTTACCAATTAAAAACAGACTTGTTCATTTTTGGTCAGTTTCCTTAAGCGTTTAACCAAGGCCGTTAAAATTGATGGTAAACTGTCAATGTTGAATTTCTTCTCCCATTCAGTATTGACACAAGTCATAAAAAATCTGTAAATTGTATGATCCGCGATTTCGAGTTGGCGTCGAGTGTTCACTGTGTTCGAGTCCGGTCGTATGATGAACGCTACGCTTTCGCCCAAACGTGATTAGGCTTTTAGACCCCTTTCGTCTGTTCTCTTTTTGCGATAAGCTCGCATGAGCCGAAGCGAGAAACTCTGCTGGTGTTAGCTTCAAGGTTTATTTTTGCAACCTGAAATGATTGTTCGGTATGCACTCATGAATATTTTGTTTATTTGCTCATCGTTTTAATCTTTAAGTCTAATTTTTTTAGTTTTGATCCGTGCTAAAAACGAAAAATGATCAATCAAAAACAAAAAACCCTTGGCGCGCACTCAACAGCATAGAGAATGAAAGCGAACCTTGAATGTAAATTCCATCGTGTCGACCGGTACGCAAAATAATAAACCAAGTTCTTTGACGCCTGAACGAAAAGGGCGTTTAAAAGGCCGAAGCAGCGGGACACTTGAAGCCTAAGAATTTATAAAACGTGGCGGCTTTTACGTCACGTTTCAGTGCCATCTTCTTCCTCACCGCCATATGTGTGAAGCGCCGCCATTGTGTCCAATGCATTGTGTTTGCTCGTATTCCGTCCGTGTTGATCCGAACCCGACTGTGATGGTGTCGTCGGAAACAAGTTACTGTCTGTGTTTTACGTGTTCGTTATTCTGTGCCCGCTTTCAAGTAACAACTATTTTTTCTAAAGATGTGAATAAAATAATTTATCTTATATTTTGTATTTTATGGATAGGAAGTGATTCACTCAGATGTCTTTATATACAGGCCATGTCATACCAAGTGCTTTTAACCTTAAAGGAAATGTAATACCTTTTTCAGCAAAGTCAAATTGACAATTTTATCAATATTTAACAGGTCAAATACATAATTAATTGATTAAATCAATCAAAGTTCTACGGGCCAAATACTTAATGTAGAAATTAAAAACTAAAACTAACAAACTCATTACGAAAAATCGATTTCGATATATAACGGTCATCATCAATTTCTGTAAAAATCAAAAGTTAAAAAAACATTACTCACTCTAATCGGGTCCTGACTCTGAAGACACAAAGTGAAGCCTCAAGAAAAGCTACAACGACACAGCAGCCAACGTCGTGATTATTAATCAAGCATGAAAATGAAAAAATGCGCTCCGTAAAAATCTGCAGTGAAATTAAATTTTTTTATTTATTATATTTTATCTCACAGGAAAGCACCGGAAACGCTATACGTAGGGCAAGCAAATTACCCCAAACTGCTTCCGGAGATGCCAAGATATTGCTATCCGTTAAAAATTTTTAATAAAGATGTGAATTTAATTTAGAACTGCTTGCCAAGGCCACCAAGCAGAAAAAAATGTCGTTCCCAAAGACACAACAGAATGGTGCGAGTAGGTTTTGAACCGAGACCGTATCAATCACGATCCCGGCGCTTTAACCACTTGACCACGCTCCCGAGTGCCACGGTTACTGACAAAAAATGCAAACTCCCGTTATGATCCAAAGCGTCGGTTGAAAAGATCAAAAAACCGCCGTAGTTTCCTCACAATGTGTGCAGTTTGAAAGATATTGAACAAATAAAGTATTTGAAAGATATGAACAAAAAAAAAGAAAAAATTGCAACATGGTTTTGAAATTTAACCTAAACTAGTAAAATTATTCTGCGTATTTTTAACTTTCATCAAGTAACTTCGATAGAGCCAGAACAGCAGTTTAGTAATTTTTTTAAATTTAAAAAAGTTTCATCAGTTTATTAGTTCATATTCTAATTAGTGGCAACGTCGTGGACGTTTAAAACAAGAAATGAACAAGCGGTGATCCCAAAGTGGTTATTGCCGGCTCAACACCATCACTGACAGCATCTGATCCCAACATTACAACGATCCGAAATGGTAAAAGTTTAAAACCTCGGCCCCCAGCCTTGTTTGTGTCTGACCCGGGGAGGATGTCTTTCTAGGCATACTATATTTCCGAAGGGGTAAACCGGGACGTTTGTTAAAAGAAAAAAAAATGTCCCTAAAAATCAGTGTTCTCTAAAAAAAAGTTCTTCATTTTTGAATTTGACTCGGATTTCTTAATTTTCGTCCCTAAAAACCAGTGTTCTCTAAAAAAAAAGATTCAATTTCTTTTATGTTTGACTAAGACCGCAAAGCAGAGGAGAGTGCCACAAATCGTTTTTTCTGATGACGTAACCAAATTATGAAATCAATCAGCAGTTGAATCAATGCCATGTCGATCGGCTTTAGATCGCGCCCCTTCCCACGTAATGCCTAAAACTGAAATACTTGATAAAATTAGTTTTGTTTAATATTAATACAATTAGATTTCTTAAATACGACTTTTTTTTTGTAAACATAATTTCGTTTTATAAGTATAATGTCGTATAAACTTAATACAAATTTATATTTTCAATACTTTTGGCACATTTTGAAATTTAGAAAGTAGTTTGACACAGTGTACTAAAAGTAAGATTTTAAAATTTTTTTTGCGTGGCAAGAAGATAATTGGCAGATATTTTTAAAATGTTTATCTGGAATTTTGGAAGTGGGTTGGAATGATTAGTATAGTAAAAACTGGGATTTTTAAAGTTTTTTTACTAGGAAGGAAGATAACAGGTAGATATATTTCAAATATAGTCTACTTAATATTTTAATTCGTAAGGCAATATAGGAGTTGTTAAACGAGCTGCCGTTTAGCGGTCTCTCGGATCTGCTTTTGGAGATGTCGTAATATCACAGTCCAGTTAAAATTTTTCGAAATACCCAGCTATTGGTGTTTAAAATCTTAATAATATTGACTTTGTTTTTGACTAAAAGTCAAACAACTTAACTTTAAAAAAGCAAGTCAATGCCACTACACAAAATAAAATGAAACACAATATCAAAAGAAAAACAAGGTATAAGATTAGCTGGGGAAACCTACCTGCAATGATGGTAAATATAAATACTGGGTGTGGGGTTCGAACCCACGCGGACAAGTGTCCATTGGAGCTTAAGTCCAACGCCTTAACCGCTCGGCCAACCCAGTTCGTTTACACGCCAATAAGGTCCAAATTGTTTTTAATTCAGAATTTAATTGCAGGTGCACAGAATTATTTCGTGCTTTTTTTAAAACTTTTTCTGTGATCGTATTTGATTTGTCTCTTCTTCTATTTACGTTTTGGAAATAACTAGGTTTGTGATTAGCGTTGGTAACTAAATGGGAAACTGGGACAGTTATACTTTTTTTTCTGTGGACTTCGTCTCTGATTCTAATAAATAACTGAATAAAGTAATAAACCTTGCGTTTTTTGCAGGTGTGAGTGAATAAATTCAATGGAAAACTGTCGAAAGAACTCCAACAAGTAGCATGTAAAAAATGTTGCAAGAAAAAGATTTATTATAAAAGTAAAATGAACACTGAAAGGCCTTTGCATTAAGTCACTTACTATTTATCAAACGCGTTAATTGACTCTGTCCGGTTTCCAGCTGTGCTCACTTTTGCACGTCAAAAATTTTACAGCTATATGAACAGTGAGCACTAATAAATTTATGAGATTGATTTAAGTGTTTGTCTTGTGACTTTTGTATTTTTCTTTCAAACATAATAAATTTTCAATCCAGAATAGCAACTCAAAACTTACACAAAAACAGAATCATCAGGTTAATGTATTGGATAATTATTGTGTTGGTCATTACTGTCTGGTCATTATTGTATTGGATAATTTGGATATCGATTTTGGGTTTATTACAAAGGTTAAGAAACTTGGTTTTATGTGGTGTGAGAATGTTTTAAAAAAATGAATTATTTTATATTTTTTACCACTATGTCAAATGAATTGACAAATAGAATATATTAAAAATTCCAAGTTAAAATTGAAAATTTATCTATGTCAAAAGACTAACTTTTTATATACATATATATTGTTTTTCTTTATGCCAGTAAAGTAGAAAAATATTGACCACACACTAACATTATGCAATGATGGCTTTAGTATGGACCGAACGGAGCGGCCACACCTTCCCCTTAAAAAAACGTCAAAAAGTGGCCTTCCCTAAGCAAAATATTGCTTTATTTTTTCATAGTAGCACCATGGCAAGGGTCGCCCCTATCTGCACCTGAACTTTAGGACGAAAATAGGAATAATGTACTCGATTGAAAGCGATGACTTGTTTTTCGAGAGATCACTTATTTTTAGGACGAAAAAAAGTTGACACACTAAAAAGTGCCCCCTCTTTGGAAGGCCATCACTGGCAGTACATGATACTTGTGATTTACAGTCCTTAAATGTAATGACTTTTTAAAATCAATGGGCAAAAATAAAAAACAACAAGCAAAGTACTTGGGTCCAAATCATACTTTTTATAATTTGCAACAATTGCACAAATAGAGTGATTTTTACGAATTCGGTTCCTTGATAGCTCATATTTGAAATAGACATTGCTCATAAAAAAGACACCCACTGAACAATGACATCATTGGATGTACAATGTCAATTATGGTGGTTCTGGTGCCTTTGAAATCGTATAGATTGAGTCACGTGCAATGAGACATAAAAATTGTATAGATAATCTAGAAAAATATTAATCTGTATATATAATGTTTATAATGGCAATTGTAGAAATAAGCACCAGCAACTCGTTACACACTTTGGCGTAAATACCCGAGTATAATAAAAAGTTTGCTTTTTTGTTAAAAATTATGTGTCAAATTTTCTCATAATCTTGTATAGGGCGCTAGAGAACATTTTTTTTGATTTTAAATTTCCTATGGTGTTTATGACCTGCAACTGAAAGTTTGTTTTAATTTTTTAATTTGTTTTAATAAAAAACGGCTGTATTAGTAAAATAACGTAAAGGTTTTTATTTATTTTATTTTATCTCTATATTTATCCTCCTGACTTCCAGGAAAGCGACGGAGGCGCTAATACATAGGGTAGGCAATTACCCCGACCTGCTTCCGGAGATGCCAAGATATTGCTGTCTGCTTGTAATTTAATAGAGATATGACTGTAATTTAGAGCTGCTTGCCGAGACCACCAAACAGGGGAAAGTGCCGTAAAGTGTCTTTCCCAAGGACACAACAGAACGGCGCGAGTGGGTTTTGAACGGAGACCATGTTGATCATAAGCTCGGCGCTTTAACCACTCGACCACGCTGCCGAATAAATTAATTAAATTAGAGAAAATTAATTAAACATAGACCAAATTTTATTTTTCGCGAATTAACATGACAATAGGACATTTCATTCGAACTGCTAAACACAACGATTGAGATTTTGCTTTGATCAAACAAAGAGCAATTAGAACGGAGTAAACCGGGTGCTCTATTTAACACCACAAATCCGAGATAATCTTTTATTTTCACATTTTCACAACTTTTCCCGACATTTTGGCAATCATTGATCTTTTATAAAAAGTCAAAAAAGTATCAAAGTCAGAAAAAAAATAGAAAAAGCCAAAAAAATTACAACCCCATTATTTTCTCATCAAAACTAATTTATTTAAACTACTTTCAGTTAGTGTAGAAGTAAAATTACAATGAGTCTTCCTTTCCTTGTCCAATTCGTTTAGGGCAGGCCCAGACGCAAAAACCCTTATTCCTTTAAAAAAAATTAAAATGATTTGTCTGATCGAGTTTTTTAATTTTATTTATTATTGCTTTGATTTTAATATCAATTTATTATTGTCATGATTTTTTAATCCAATCGTTTCAAGATTTTTTTTTTGTGAACATAGTAAAGTTTGATGTAGGCTTTTACGAGTATAAATGAAAAATTACTTGATTGTCGCCCTAAGTTTAACGACTCTGACGTTGTCTTGCTAGTCAAAAGAACGAATTGAAACGATGAGTGAATGAGTTACACGATTATCACTTCCAAAATTGAAGCATTTGCAACTGTTTACCCAACTTTATCAAGACAGAACGAACGAAAAAACTGCCTTTGTATAATAAAATAAATATTATGAATAAATTTTACTTCGTAGGAGGTTATGTAACTTTATTTGTGCAAAGTATAAATAAGTTTCGTTTGCAGAAACCAACTTTTGTTGCACTTTTGTTGCTATTTGGGAAAGAAAATTGCATAAATGCATTAGAATATTTTTTTTGATAAAAAACCTATATATATGAGTGAGTTATAAGACTTTTTTCTCTATCAGAATAAATTTGGTATTTTCCGACTAATCATTTACACTTGGAGTCCCAGAGTAAAACGCGACATTGGCCTACTGATTGGTTTTGATACATTTTTTTCGGGGCACAGATCATCAATAAATATTTTCAAACATTAACTCTTTGTTACTGAAAGTTTACTTTTTTCAGCTTTGCTTGAAATATCACAAAACTGAATTTTGTAGGAAGCTCTCTGTTTTTATTGTAACTGCAAAGTATGCCTAGCTGTTTGATCATAGACTTTTTGAACTGCTCCATTTTGTCAACTCATGATTGTTCACAATACTCTCATGCCAATCAAAATCTTTCGTCCTCGAGGGATGTTTACATCGTGTTTTTTTGTTGCTGCTGAAGTAGTTTGATAAACCTTCTAAATCTTAATTATGTTTTACAACGAAGAATTATAATACCAAATCATTGTACATAAGTAATTGCCACCTTAATTAAACTTCTTTTAACTAGAAGACATGTTCACAATAGCAATCAGTTCTGTTTTTTTTGTCATAGTCTATGATTAAATAAATTACTTTATTTTTGTCTGCAGAATGCTTGCTCTAAAACTCAAAAATTAATTGTAGTGAAACGTAAAAAAATTGAAACTGTTAACAATCATGTTGCAAACAAAAGCAGAGTATGATCTTATTGTCTTTAAAATTAAATTGAAGCGTTATTGAAAGCCAGAAAATAAATTATGCCCGCGGCGTTGTCTCCCCCCGGGGTAAAGTTGTATATGACATGATGTAACAATGCTTTTTTTAAGCTGTATTAGTATGCCCGCCTAAGAGTTGAATAACTGATATTCAGCCGTGGGCTGGTTTAGCAATCTGGCTGAAAAATAAAATACTAGTAAGATTTGTTTATGTTTGAATGTAGTTTTATCTTAATATACCTTTCCTCGAGAAAATAAAGCATTCCTCAAAGTCTTGATCAAATAATTTTCTGTACTAAATCAAAAATGTCTGTTTTGTCACCAAGTTTTTGTTTTCATTTACACAGTTCGGACTGCACAAACTGCTGCAGTTTAATTCTATCAATAAAACAAACAAGATATTCATTACGGATTATTGGATTTGATTTCAGATGACTAGTCGCTGTTAGTACAAGAGATAATTAAATAAAGATTTTTGTTTTAAAATAAAACAGAATTTAAGATATTAAGAGTTAATATAAATAATTTCATTCTAACAGTGTTTTTTTTGCGAGCCAGGTCTTTTTTGCTAGAGAAAAGTTTTGCTTTTGTAACCTGGTGCAAACAGCAGTGCGACGTTCACTGATTAACGTATCGTCTTGTTCTGCTGCAATGTTTCAAGGTAAACAAAACTAAAGGACGGAAAAGTCCTTCCTGTTTCGTCACTTGCCATTGTTTACTGAACTGGCAAAGACGAAGTTTTAATACTCGTCTAAAATTCACTTCCCAAACGTTGCCAGCCTTCGACTCCAGCGCCAAATCGAGCTGCTCTCTCTCGCAACGTCATCACGCGTGGCAGGGCGCTCATCAATCAATATTGGTCGAAACGTCTTCTACGTCAAACAGATTCGTTCTTTCAAGTCCCGCTGCTTGCGATCTGTCGGTGACTTGGTGTTCTGCTTGCCGCGGCGAATTCGATTTTGAAACTGTCAATTCGCTTTGTAATTTCACACTTTGTTGATGAAATCCTGTACTGTTAATTGATTATGCTGTGGTGACGATTTCATTTAAAGTTATGGAACCAATTTTCAAAGAAAACAATTATAATAATTAGTACCCGACAAAATAACCAAAGCTTTTTTCAAAAATGTACAATACTCTTACGTCAAAAAAAAATATTGCTTTGAATATTACCACAAAAAAAAATTAATTAAAAACTACTTAATTTTGATTTAAATAATTTTTTTGATATTACACAAATGTAAATCCGAATTTCACACAAGAATACACGAAGCATTATTGTTAAGAAAGTCATTTAAATCGTCGATTATACGCTGGTGGAACTTCGTTTTACTAAACATAATTTTAAAAATCTGCTTATTTTTCATTTATGTTTCATGTAATTTTATTTACCGCCCGTATGCGCACTCATAACGCTGTTGTGGTTTGGAGAGGATCTATCATCGTTATAACCCTTATAAAATTATTTTGTCAGCATTTATAGTATTTGTATGTCTGTTTAAATTATACTAAAGTCAAGAGAGAATATTCATTGCAAAACCTGGCGAGGGCTTAAGTTAACAAAAAACGTTTTTGTTTTGTTTTGTCTTGTTTTGATAACGTGGAAAACTAAATTCATGAACCCTAAAGTAGATAAATAAATAAATAGACTCTTGTTTGGTCTTCATTTTTACACAACTAGTTATGTTTTTTACGTTAGACTTGAGGAAAAACGAGAAGACTTAAAAGAACAAAAAAGTTTTCATTTTGACATTTATGCTTTTTTTACATTTTTAGACAGCGTTGCTTTATTGCTCCAGTAAACCCCAATAACTATTTATCGACCCCTGGCCATTTATCGACCCATTGGATGTTCCAATCGCCCTCACTTTGAGAACTACTGCTTAAAGCAGTTTCAAAACAGTTTCATTATTTTATTTGTAGAAATTCTTTAGGTTTTAACTCTTCAAATAAAAATGGCTCGTAATTTCTGGATTGAAATAAGAGACAATACTTTTTTGTGCCTGAATTCTTAGAACAAAAATATAGTTTTATTGGGATGTTGATGATGATGATGATATGACCAATGACCTATAATTTTTTTTCAGATCAGCTATCATGATCGTTGCTCAATATAAGGAATGTTAAAACTCTGTTTTAAACACAGCTTTCAGGTTTAGTTGGTTTACGGACAATTGTTCAAAAATAAAAAAACGCTACATGCAGTTGTCTGAAAATATTTGTTTCACAAACTTTCGTTTGCTTTTTTAATAAATACCTAACTCTAACCGTAACCTTGTTGTTGGTATTAGAAACATAACGCTATATGCAGTTGTCTTTTTAAGAATATTTATTCTAAACAAATGTTTGTGGTACAGAATTTCAATCTAGCCAGCAAAAAACACATTTCTAAACTTCTCGTCCGAGACTTGTCAAAAGATTCTGACGTTTATCTCCTGAAGAGTGTCGTACGAAAAGCTTAGAGATGAGTTTTTTTACTGAGAATATATATTTTATAAACGCTCAATTCACTTTCTTAATGAATACCCAACTCTTACCCTAACCCTAACCGTATTTTCAGAAAATCTCTATTCTTGTTTTCAAATAATTGTTCGAACAACAATTGTTTGAGAACAATTGTTAATTCGAACAATCGTCCATTTAAACAACTGTTTTTGAACAATTGTCGGGATACGGGTTTAGTTGCTTGTATTACTTTAAAATTTCTGACTATGTTTAATACGCAATCAATTCGTTAGCACTAATTTGAAAAATTCTTGTTGAAAATTTAGCAGTCTATGAATCACAATTTTGAAAAATGACTATAAATTTAATTACCGTTTTTATAATCGAGTTTGATTACAATTACACAAACAAGTAGTTTAATTACAAATTTAATATTGAAAGTAATTAAGCGTTTTCTGATTTTTTGTGGGCAGTGGTCGCCAACGAGATACAATGAGCACTTAAGGTATCAATAGAAAACGTAGCAGTTGCTAGTGTCACAACAGGGGCATAAAGGCTTTAATAGAAGAACCCTTGCTGATCTATTTTTTTTTTTTTTCAGTAATCGCCATTCTGGAGAAACCAAGTATTTTCTTCTATGTGTGGGCAGCTCTTTATGAAATCCCCGATAAAAATAATTCTTGTATTTTTTCACCAACTACTAAAAAGCAAACCAGTAAGCGTGCGTTTATGATCCTAATATTTTCCACCATGTTGCCGTTTCTATTTCGAGCAGGTTCAACATAAGACATTTGTTGTAAGAAGGAGTCTGGTTTCCATTAAGGGCCGAAGTTAAGTTTCCAACCAGCAGCAATCGGCTCTTGAATGAGGCGATAATGTCATGGTGACGTCATTGTCGATCATCGAGGTGTTTTTTATTTTTAGCCTGAATAAGAATACTCAAGGAGCTCAACGCGTGCGACTTAGAGCTAAAATATAAATTTAAAACTTGTTTTTTTATTCAATGACAGCGCAGCGCATACCAGAAAAGAACAAAAGAATGTCTTTCCAATAAATTAGACATTTTTTGTTCGTTTTAAAGTTGAAAATGCTAGCAATTACCTTAAAAATTTATCTTTGTTCGTACAAGCAATTACTTAGTGCAATTTTATTGTTGAGATTACCACAAAATGGTCGCCATGACTCAGACAATATCGCTTTACTTGACCAACGAACTGATGAAACAGAAACGACTTACGACACCATATTGCCACAGCTAATTAGGCACGTCCATTTAAGACCATCTCTTTTTATCAAAACCGTCTAATATAGAGTTGGAAAAATACTAAAGCTTATCGCTTATCTACGCACCGGGTGAATCATAAAAGAATATAACATAAGGCGATCGACGAAGCGAATCGAAAACGATATGTTCGGGAAAACAATGGCGGCTAGAAGAATAACATAAGGATCGGGGGATTTTGAAGTTGAGAAAACCTTTTCGAATCACAATTAGACGAGCGCTTTTGCGAACATAAAAATCAGCATATTCAACAATACTGGGCTGTTTTTGCGGTCGACGGTTCATCGCATTTGGCGAAAAGAAATTTTATGCGCCACGTACTCTAGATGATAATCTGGTGAACATTAACGTATTATTTCAGACTTTTTTCTTACGAATAACTTCTTCGTCATAGAGTTTAAGATTTTGAAGCATAAGATGATATTTAGCATTAAAAAAAGGTCACAATTATCAGTGTCAGTCGAAACTTCAAAAATTGTTGCTTTGAAAACGAATTTTCAGGTATTTGTTTTGAGTCTTATTCAATTGCAACCTATCAGTCAAAACAAAGATCAGTGACCTCGTCTGCCTCATTAGCAGAGCATCAATAAGTTTCGAGTTCGTTTGCGTCTGATTCCGTTTCGGCTAAACATTTCCGTTATTAATATTTATATCAAGAATGATTCAAAACCACATCAGCCAAACTTTTTTGTTTTTCTTAACCCTTGATTTTGTGGTGTGCCACTTCTACACACAGCACCTGTTGTAAAAATCCGTCGTTTAAAGGTCTTTCCCAAGGCGAAATAATTCTCTTTCAATTACGAGTTTTACACAAATCGAATCTTTTTAAAAACCTTCTCATTCAATATTAAACTCTCTACATCACGGTAGAGCGTCAGTTATTAAGTGTTTTACGGGCTCGAGTACATTTTTGCCTAGTTACCCATCACCCTTGTATCGAATAACGTGAGAACAGTAGCAGTCACGTGCGTCTCATTTTCAGTCACGTTTGACCGTTCCCCAGCCAAGATCGCCTTTTTTGCCGGGTCTAAAATCAAGCCGAACCGTAATGTCGGCAAAATATTAAAGCTGTGACTGTTAGGCGACAAAAAAAGTGTGTGACGCGAAGAAGGTTAGATCCGGTCATGGTTCTTGCCGTCAGTCAGTTGAATATGTCCCGTAGAAAACAACTTAACCCTCAACAGATGCATGATCAAAAAGCGACTTCAAAGGTAGTTAAAGTCGAGCCACCAGCCGATGATAAATATCGAAAGCAAGACGAACCGTCAGCTGATTGTTCTTACAAACCTGGCAAAGACGCCGCCACATTCGCTTGTGAATCGGCGGGGAGTGCTGGCGATTTGGTTGAAGAGAAAATGAAGTTGACAGAAGAGAATAAAGAAAATATTGGAAGAGAAAAAACAAGTAAAGAAGATAAACAAAGTGAGTATTTTTTGCTTGCATTAAGCATAAATTTTGTTATGAAAGCTAAAAGCGGCTAAGAAATAGTAAAAGCTTAAGAAATATAATCATAATCTTCTAAAGCTTTATGGAAAGAAAGAGTGATCTTGAAAGTTAAATATTTTAAGCAGTATTTTTAATTGTTTTTTAATTGTTTGGTTTCAATTGTTAAAAACAGTTTAAAAAAAACTAAATAAAAATTCTAAGCCACAGACATTATGGAAAAACTTTATTTTTTCTCACACGAAAAGAAGCAACTTGAAATCATTGACTTTCAAAACAATGTCTGAGTTCAATTAATTAAAGATTCACACGGTTTTTAAACTTAATTTCTTTTAAACTTAGATTTAGAACAAAGTTTATTGTTTCAATAAACATTTTTTATAATTGCAAATTTAGTTTAATAAGTTAGCAATTTTTATTGCATTCTTAGAAAAAGCTCATTAAGTTTTTGGCTTTAAACTTAATGAATATTTCTTTAAGATATTTAATTAAAAAAAATTAATTTACAAAAAGTTACAAATAGCAAGACATAGTCCTCCAATTTTTGTTTTTAATCCCACAATGTATAT
Source organism: Diplosoma virens (assembly GCA_963680785.1). Classification (NCBI taxonomy): domain Eukaryota; kingdom Metazoa; phylum Chordata; class Ascidiacea; order Aplousobranchia; family Didemnidae; genus Diplosoma; species Diplosoma virens. The sequence continues at coordinate 16,565,063 of OY796896.1, forward strand.
GGAGGTTTTTCAAGGTGTTTCAATCGCTTAAAATATTTCATGGTGTGATATTTTGCTTTAAATTTTTCTTATTACTATAGGATGAAAGCCAAGTTTTACATCGGCCCCTATCGTTATCATTTGCACAGCGTCATTCATATATCGCTTTCCATAAACCGAACTATAAAATATTCATAACATTTTCGTAATGTTCGCGCCGCTCGGGTTCGCGGCGAATACGAAAACTGAGTGTTTTATTATTTCGTCAGTGATGATATAATTTAGTGAAGTAATAAACAGGCCATTAAAAATGTATTTTTTAAAGTCAAAGATCGATTGCAATGTGTCTGAATTTAAATGGATTGCGATTTAACATAAAAAATGAATTAAGTTAAACGTTTGGGATCCGGTTATTATCGAAAACCTAGATTTCAATTCGTTAAACACCTTAAGCATTTCGGAAAACAATTAAAACGGCGGCAAAAAAATTAATGACGGTTTGGCAACAACCGCGGGAAATAGAAAGAATTAAAAGTTACGAATTTTAATCAAGCACCACCAATATCAATCAATCAATCATTTTTATTTTTGTCTCAACTCTTATAACAATAGAAAAATATCACAATAAATCAGCAATTGAAACAAAGGTGACAGAAGGATGCGAATAGACCTTACGGTCATCAAGTCGAGCAACCAACCTATGTCAGACATTTTAATGCTTTTTTTAATTAATATAATTTTATACTTTAGCTCTCTGAACCAATACGTTTTGTGGAAGTCTTGTCACATACATATGAATTGGTTTTTAACAAATTTTCGTTTGTTACCAAAGATATCGAAGACTATAGATGCGGTTTAGAATTAGATAAACAATATTTCTAATATACGCCATTTTCGTCCGTCCTAGATAGTGTGAACGAAAAATCTTAGTTATTGCTTCGATTCTCATCTCTGACGTTCTGTTGCGCTTCTTAGTTAAGCGCCATTCTGACGAAATTTTCCACCAGTTTGGTGTTATTCATCTAATTATAATTAACTTACTCTTCCGTAGGGTTAAGCTTGGAATAAAAAAATTATTTCCGAAAAATGGTATTTCAGTTGGAAAACTTTTGTCGACAGAAATCGAGGTCGGGTATTAAGTTTATCATATCTGATTTTGGGCAACTAACGTGTTCAAAAAAACAAAGCAATGCTTCCTTTTGAAAGAAGTTAGAACTCATGTTAGAAAACCTCTCTGAATAAATCGATATCTTTTGCTTACAAGATCAAATTTTTACCTGCAGTAACTAGTTTTTCTAATGAGAATCTCTAGTGAGGTTCAAGTGCTTTAGCAAAAACTAATTTTTATGAATATTCTAATAAGCACACATTTGAAAACTTTTTTTTTCGAGTATTATCTTTTATTGTTTTAAGAATTCAGACACAATTTCGAGCAACAACAATTAACTTTTTGGTCAATTGCAATGGATTAACTTTTCAATAGATAAAAAAATTACAAAAAACTTTTATTTATCTTTTAGTTTTTAGTTTGCAAACAAAAAATATCTCGATTTTGTTTGCATTTTTAACATTTATATTTGATTCCTTTTTTGATGAGTGTTGCTTGTCGTGTTTTCTGTAGATTTCGATAGTGCAGTTAAAATATAAAAAACACTCAAATGTGTCAGAATTAAGTTAATTTCAAAGCTTTATGTTCCTTTCTTTAGTTAGCATTGTTATAAACTGACAATGAATGTAGCCGGTGAAACTGTGTGAGCTGTATTCTGCTTAGGAGACAGTTTTGTTTTCTTCATTTGCCTAGCTGCACGAATAAAATGGGTTAAAATTGATGCACAGCATTGTGTAAAGCAGCACTTCTTAACTTGGGAGGGGGAATTTTTTGAGTTTTAGGGGTAAATTATTGCATATCCAATGTAGTCTACTTTTTATTTACATCAGGGGTGTCCAACCTGTCAACATTGCGGCCAACATTTAACGCTGCAATCAAAAGTGATGATCTTTTTTTGGTCTTCAACTAAATTATTGGTACGCATTTCGATTGTCATGGAAATTAATTCAAAAATAACAAAGTTAAATTAAGTGAAGACTCAAAAAAGATTATTATTTTGATTGCTGCATTGGTCGTAGCTCGAGACAAACTTGCTAATATAAATAGGGGTAAATCTAATAATTTCATATTCAAAAAAAGTAAATTATGTAAAAAAGGTTAAAGCCACTAGTTTAAATTATTTTGAATTTTTTCCTGTCCTTTTGCAAAACTGATATGACTCTTTTATTTGATGGCATAGGTATGTAAATAGGTAAGTAAAAAACTCTGTTGCAAGTTTTACAACTCTTAAAAAATCAATATTTTAAAACCTTATTTGAGATTTTCATGTCAAAGCGGAACAACATTTGTGAAAAAACGGTATTTTATAAATATAACCAAAAATAAAAATTAGTCATCACATTGCATTTTTGGAATCTGATATCTTTGAAGAAACGTGTTTGCGTCGAATGACAATGTACAAAAATATTTTCAGTATCATCGGTAAAAAAATTTTATTCTTTTGTGTCGTCAACGATTGAACAACTAGTTTGATTAGCTCTTTCTTTTAATTATTCTTGGAAAAATTCTATTATATGAAGAAAAATTATTATTGAAAACATTTGACTTAATTTGGCTCTTAGATTGTGGTTGACTTTAGTTGATGAATCACTTATTGCTTTGTATCAAATGGCATCTCAATTTTCAAAAACTACTGTTTCGGCTGCGTACAGTTAAGTAGGTTTCAAACTAATATAGATGAAAAATTGTGCATTTTAAATCGTTTTAATGATTCGCCAAGTAAAGTAGCAATTAAATTTAATTGCTGGCTATGTTGTAACCTTAATACAAGAGATTTTTAGAACCCTTTTTAGTTTTTTTTTCTTTTATGTTAAGATAATCATCATAAATTATCATCTTTTAATCCAATCTATTAAGTTTTATCGAATATAAATTTGCGTCGTTGGTTTGTCAAAGTTTTCTTCAAATAAAATAAAACATAGTAGCTTGAGTTGTCAAAAACAGAAACTTTTCATAAATTGATTAATTTTTAGAATAAACGTTTAGTTCTTTTTATGAAAACGCTGAATTTTCAAATTAAAGTTTACGCAGAAATAGGTTTGAATAAATTCTTGGTTGTACAAAACTTTAAAATACCATTGCCAATAACATTGGTTATTTTAAAGAAATAGGTTTCTAAAACGCTGTGATTCGTTGAACTTAGTTGAAAAAATGAATAAGTTTACGGCAGTAATAATAATTGTCGAACAGTTGTTGCTAGGCCCAAAATCAAGAAAAAAAAAATATATAGATGAAAAGATAATGAAAAGAATTTATTCTTCTATAAAGAGCGAGCTATTTTTTTCTTTAAAAAGCAATAATTTTGCACTTTAACATGAGTGTTACTTTTTGGTGAAAGATTTTAGAGCAGGGGCGTCCAACCTTTTTGAGGCAAGAGCCGTTCTTGCTTATCAAAAATATACGCAGGCGAAATTATAACCCTAATAAAGAAAAAAAAAACGTAAATTTTACAAGTAAAAACTTTTTCAGTTTTCCCTTTAAATTGAAAAAGTTTTTTTGCCATAAAACTTAAAGTCAAAACCAAAAAACAGGCCTTCACTTCAAAAATTTTTAAACCCCTAAAAGTCTTTCTTATTCAATTTAATTCATTTAAACAAATATCCTGCCGGACTCTTAAAACTTTACGCGGGTCACAGGTTAGACATCTTGCTATAAAGTGAAGCTTGTTTTGGTGTTTGCCGTAGATCAGACTTGGTTTCATTATCGGTTTAATGCTGACTAGATTTCAACGCCTGTTTGTTAAATTTTATGTTCAAATTTCAACCTAGTCACGTGAAAAAGTTTTGTTAGAGCATGATCATACTTATGTTGTTTACTTCTCCAACAAACGAGACCAGTGTTTGATATAGAAGGTCACTTCATAGTTGTTTTTCGATAAAATGCAAAAGTAAATAAAAAGAAAAAGGATTTTAAAAATTTGCATGATTACTACTGACAGACAAAAAAGTCGATTTATTGTCTCAATACCAAGTTTTCTTTTTCAATGACGAAACGTGGCCGCTACCGTAGGCTCGAATCAAAACAAAGGTCTACTATTACAGAATCAGAAACAAATACTTTTGTTAAAATAAATTTTCTCTTAAAAAAGAAAAAAACAAACAAAAGAAGTTAGTTTTAAATCTTTATTTCTAAACTAGGGCTAATCTAGCTATTTATGTCGAATGGGCAAGCGTAAACTTTGTCAATATTTTCCAGTAAAGCCTTGATTTCATATTGGTTGATCGAATTTTTTTGGTTGATGAGTAAACTACTGGTTATTTGAAGTGAAGTATACTGATTGGTTTACAAACGGAGTAGGTTTGAGAAAAATGGTGATTGGGCGATTCCTTCAATCTCTCTCCTTTATTATGCTTCGGAGATAAAAATAATAAGTCAATTGAATTGCTGTGAAAATCATAAATATTAACTCCTTGTTTTAGAGTAAATTACAGAGAGTTGGGTTCATTGAGTCATTACTTCATAATCATTTTTTTAAGCGCCCATCTTGTTTCGTAATTTGAACAATGTTGTATACAATGTTAGCAACTGCTTTTTCTTCCAGATTTACAATTCGCTAGGCATAACGCCACCAGAAAAAAATTTTCATACAACGTAGTGAAAACTGTTTAATTATCATAGGAAATCTGATAATATTGCGTGGCGAAAATTCAAAAGTAATCGGTCGAAAAATTAAGAGTGATTTAACTAAAATTTAATGAAGAAATTCATATAAAAAATAATTTTTTCAAAAAAAAAGAATAGTAATAATCGCTTTAATTTAATCAAAATAAAAAGGAATTTACAATAATCTTAAAGAGTAATTTATTAAATAAACGCTTTCTATATTCATTTTATTTAAATTTTGGCGTAGATACTTTTTGGCTGTTTCTCGAACGATTTATCGAAAAATTACGAACGATAATGTTTTAAATCTTGATTGAAAAGTCCAAAGTTTTAAATGGTAATTAAATTTTTCGCTTAACAAAAATCGTTTGGGTAATAAACTTGGCAATCGACACTAGATTTCAATTTATTTCAATTTACTCTTTGATTTTTTGCTTTTCGAGACGATTAGGCGCTCTCTTGGACCATCGCGTTGTTTTCCGCAATAGACTGAAGTATAATACGGTCTATTAAGCGTTGGGAACCAAACACGTATCAATCCATTCACCTATGAAACGTAATACTCCTGAGATCCGCCACAATCTCCTGCTGCAAGCGGCGATATTACATCATTCAATCTCTTCTCTTCATTCGATATTGCCGGCGACAATGGAACGAGTAAACAGTTATCAGACGGAGTGTTAATTGATCGCTAACTAACACCGACGAGCATAGATATGCACAGGTGAATAGAGCGAGGCATCGGCGGTGAATGGAAGACATGAAATCCGATCTCGAACCAATTTGCCGCTGAGAAGTAAGGATCTATAAACATGAGTCGACTAATACGCACGCAAGTTATTTGAAGGTAGCTTGACACTATTACTATTCTATTGACTAATAGACTTTACTTCTAGCGAGATGGTGCCAGATGGATTGTATAGGAAAGCGCATTATAATTTCCATATTGCCTCAGCCAAAAAATTTTTATTCAAAATTACTTCATCTTATTTTACTTTTAACCAAGACCTGAATATTCTCATGCAAAAGGTTTTTTAACAATTTTTGTTTAAATACAAACCTGCATTTGCATAGTGAATTTTTACGACCGGTTCATAACAAGCCTCGATGAGAAAATACTTCCTGTTTGGTTTCAAACATTTTTTTACAAAACCAAAACCGACTGACAGCAGACTGTGATACTGTTCTAGCCTTTAGGGCCTCATCAGTGCTGTGTCGAACAATAACTTTTTTAAGTAATGTTTTGTTGCATTGGACCATCGATTAAAAATTTTAAAAACTTAGGGACAAATAGAGTGAAAGATTTGAAAACTGATTCTACATTGGCTCTACAGCTAAGAAGAATGTATGGTTTTAACTTCTTTGCGGTTTTCGAAGCCTAAAAAAGACCAAAAAACCTTTTTAAAATCTTAAACCATATTTATCTTTTAACTATTAGGAAAAATTTCTAAGTTATGTTCAAACCAGTAGTGAATGGAATTGTTAGATTTAGCAATGAACATATTTAAGTCGCAGGTTGGCAGATAAAATTAAGCGCGTGCTTTTTGACGGTTTTAAAAAGTTTTCTATGATAAGATTGAGCGGCTTGTCTTTAATGGTTCTGAGTTAGCTTCAAATAACATGGCAGTTAATCACTCATTCGCAATATTTTATACAGATACAGTAAATCACGAAAATTGCATTTGCAAAAAGAGACCAATGATTTTTGTCTTACAAAGGGGTTACTAAACGAAGCAATCTATCAGATTTCTTATCAACTTAAAATTTTCTTTACATTTTCGACTAGGTTTCTATGATTAATATTTCATATTTACTAAAGAAAGTCTGACTAGTAGCCCCGTGGGAATCAAATGGCGTGGTTGTAGAAACAACACAACTTGATGTATTTAATTATGCTCTTTTAGCTTTCGGTAAAAACTGTTTTAAAAAACATTTTGTTTTTGGTAACTTTTTTGTTTTATAATAAGGGATAATTTAAATTACTGTAAAATCAAAGAAATGCTGTAAATAGATGAAACTAGATTAAGGGATTAAGACTATTCTATTTAATAGCCAAGATTGATAAAACCCAACGGCGAAACTCGATTGATTAACAGATTAAGAAACTGTTATTAGCCAGTCAATAAAAAGATTCTTTTAAGTTTTTTAGTTGGGGTTAATAGTTTCTTTAAATTGAGCTTTTTTCTTCTCTATTAAATATCAATGCATTTCAAGAGCTGAATTTGCTGGTTATTATTTAAGTCAATATTTTAAAATATTTTTGTACATTTTTTAGCATTTTTGTTTTTTATCTTTCGCATACTTTGAAAAACTTCAGAATAAGAAGTAAGAGATAAAACTATAACCTAACCTAAACGCTTAAAACTTTTATTTTATAATATTTTGCAAAATCTGAGAGAAAATATCATCCAAATATAATCTCCTTTGAAGCTGTTAAAAAAGACTTTACAGATGGGTTGCAATGTTAATTTTTTCGCTGTCGAATTTTCCTCAGCATGTTTTCTGCTACTGCCGTATTTTCTAGGTAAAATCATGACTTTTAGGTTATTTTTAAAAATCGTAACTTTAGAACCATTCATATGTTATTACAACAAGCCTCGGTTGATACGAATTCGATTTGACGGACAAAATCATCCGAATTAAATGAAGATCCGGATAATCTGAAACTTTTCATTAAGAATTACAATATATAGAGAATCATTGGTACTCTCAGTTTTATCCAAGTTACGCAAATTTAGCATTAACTGAATCCGAATTAACCGAGGTCTACTGTATATACAATTTTTTTGTTAGTAAACATCAATAAAACAATAAAAATAGCAAATTAGAAAAGAAAAGTGTTATTTTCTGCCTTAAAATCTTCTCATGCCTGAAATGTTTGACTGTATGATATCTGGTGAAGCAATCCGGAACACACATAAGTTGACTACTTGTAATGCTGTAGTTTTTTTCTAATTATAACGATTTGTATGATGTAATAATTTGGCTGGTACCTTTTAGCAAACTTTGATGGCCTTCTACAACAAGAGATTTTACGATTTAGTCAATTACGATAAAAAAAATATTCCGATTTTTTTGTGATATTGAGTTTAATGTTGTTACAAAAACCAATAAATTCTAAAAATAATCTGCTAAGATTTATTGTTTATATTATGCAAACTTAAAATTACATTTATGCAAACGAAATTTTTCGGCAACTTGAAATTCCGTTGCGGCAAAATTCGAATTTTTTCAGTCATTTTGGAAAACGTCCAAAATTTTCTAGTCCCCAAAAAAACAGTATGTAGGCAATGTAGCTGTTTATGAAATGCAGATCATGGAAAACAGGAATTCGCTAATGGAACGGCACTTCGCAACGCGACTGAAGTCGCGTAGGGCAGCAAAAAGGTTAAAATTTCGAATATTTTTCTGCACGATTTAAAGTAAAAACTTTTTTGGTTTTGATTTGAATCAATTTTATAGTTAGTAATTATTGGTAAATACTGTGTTTTCAAAAGATTTTGGGTTACAAAAAAGGCCTGAGAAACCCTGGCTTTTCCACGGGAAATTCAAACATCACAGAATGTGCTTGAAAAAATATTACTCGGTTATCATTTATCTTTCAGTTCTTTTGAAAAACGTTACACTTTATCCATTGTCTCAAATCATCTTTAAGCTTAGGCTATATAGGTTCTTGTTCGATATTAGCTTATTTGACGGAATATTTAGAAGCAAAAATTTTAAATATAGACTAGTTTTGAGTTGATTTAAATATTTTGCTGTTACATTTAATCGTTTGTTACTATCATTTTGGAATAAACGTTAAATTGCAAATTGCTATCGTAAAAGATCTAAAAAAACTCTAGGAAAGTCTAATACAAGCAAGCATTCGACAAACTTCTGTATTTCTCGGTTACATTATGTAGAAAATAATTGCAACTACCATATTACGGTGTTGTAAGCAGACAATTCAGTTGATTATCCACACGCACTCGGAACTCGACAGCCGTAACAGTAGACAATTAGAATTGCAAATTTTTTCTAGCAAGTTGCTGTTCATGTCAACGTGACATGCATATGAACTCGTTGTTCAAAAAGCCTTGCAAACAAAAATCAGACAGCTGATGAAAGGTTTTGATTTTCAAAAAGTCGGCTTTTATAAAATTCAAAGGCATCAGTTGGACATATTTGCTAGGCATTTCAGGTTTAATTTGATGACGTAATAATGCGTTAACAGTTAAAAGAGAAAAAAATTTTTGACTTTTAAATCACTTAAAAGCTTCATGCGATGCGTAAAAAACCCGAACAAAGCAAAATGAGTAGTAATGCCTTTATAAAAGTTAGTGCTTGTCATATGTTTTCTTTATGTAAAAGTAATATATTTGGATATGAAAAATTTGTTTCAATAACACCATTAGAACAAAATAAATTTTTTCAGCAACTTGATATTTTTTTCAAGATCATCATATTCTTTTTTATGGAGGTAATTATAAAAAATGCTTTTAGCCTTTTAAAAACTCGCTCACTAATAGTGTTAAGATTTAGACACTAGTTTCGAGATACATCCATGATATTGATAATTATCGATTGAAAGAATATTTTTGTGTAAACAGTAAGTTTATAAAAAAGGTATCTAATTTTTTAGAGTGATAACTATTGCGCAATATCAAATAAAAATAAGAGTAAACAGAAATATCGTACGGTAAGAATATCAATAGGTCGCTGTTGAAATGTATTGCATTGTTATCTAAAAAAGTCCTTAGAACTTTTCTAGTAAATAAATTTTCTAGTAAAAATTTAGAAACTCCTATTTGGAATATTTTATTTCGATCTTTTTATTAACGAACGATTCGGACGAAAAGCGCTCATTTCACTGTTCTTTTATATATATTAAATTATTATTGTAAAATATATACGGTATATTTTGGTATGTTAAACGTGGAATTCTGAACTCAAAATATTAAATTGGCCGTGACATTTAAGACCTGTTTTATAAAATTAAAACATAATAAGAAGACTTAAACTCTGCGGAAGGCAATTTTGAGCAATTGATATTCTTTAAAAATAAGTAATAAAAAAGCAGTCGCAACTAATTACAGTTTTTTGCAAAACAGCTCAAGTTATTTTCATTGAAAGTGTTTTGATTTTGTATCCAACTGAGCAGTTGCTAATTATTGTTATTCAAAGACAATAGATTTTTTATATTAGGCTTTTATACGAAGAGTCTCATGAAAGCGTTGAAGCAGCAGCAACGCACATTTAAATGATTTTTTAAAAGGGATTTTATTTTCAACCTATTTAATTGTAACAAATAAGAATGGCATTGATCTAACAAAGATGTTATAATTGTGTCCGACTGCATTAAGGACATTTAGACCATTTGTTACAGCGGTAGACATTTAGTATGGTAATTGAAAGAGGCAGAAAGAGAAAGAGAGAAGAAAGTTGGAAAACGTCTGACAAACAGTTGTTAGATTGAAAACCAGGTCAGATTTTGTTTGTTGTTCTTTTATTTTGCATTGCAGAGCATTTGCCTGTGATGTTCTTTTATTTAATTAAGTTCTGGTCACACCGCTTTGCAATCCCTTCATCTTCTTCACACGGTCAAACAAAGAGTATCGTAAAAAGTCACAAATTAATTAACATCCCGCAGTCTAGCCATCAGCTAGCGCATTATCATGCCAGCATTGATATCACGCTGAATGTTGCAGGATTTTGAGAGGTGCGAGAATTAGTTTATTGCGACATACTCAATAAAAATTCAGCTTGATTTCAAACAACGCGGGAAAAAAGAAGAGAAAAAAAGCAAATTGCTGCGCTTTTGCTTTAAGGTTGCTGAAAACTATAGAAGAAAACAGAAATATGTCGTTGTATTTTTAGAACGACGAATGAAAAAAGGATTTCTGTTTTAATTAATAGATTTTCATCTAAAGAACATTTTTGCATTAGATAGAACCGTTAAAAGTTTGTAAATCGATTAGTACTTAAGAGGTTTTGGATCCTCGTGGAATTGTCCTGATATGTCTTCAATTATTTCAGGTACGGTTCATATTCTTAAGCTCAATGCATTATTTTTATGGGTGTTCAGCAAAGATTAAATCTTGTGCGCCGAATTTCCATTGATAATTTAGCTTTATATCAGTTTGAAAGGTTGAAGTAAGTTCATCGCACAAATTACTTTTAAAGTTTTATGGCGAAATTTACCTATAGTTTAGTAAGTAATTTCACATGCGCGATTATATTTTATAAAGACTATCGCTTTACTGCAAGGTAAGTTTCGAACTTAAGGAATGATGGCGTTTTGTTAAGGTGTAGGCAAAGATTCAATTTTTTGTACGTTTATTAAAATCAAGTTTTTTTATGCGTTTATTAAACGATGTGGATAGTGTTGTAAAAGACCAATATAAAACATAATTTATTGAATGGGTAATTTTTAAGTTTGTGCTTGGATTTATTGCGTCAAAAATCTTTTTGTTGCGCCTTTGAACGGGGCTGTACTTTATTTTTTTGATTGTTTGTTATGGTTCATGTAGCACCGATTTTTTTCTTTTAAATGATTATGGTTTTACTTGCAAATTCATTAAATTCGGTGTAGCTTCCTATTGAAGTCGATTACTGGGAAAATTTTTTTACAATAGCTACGCAGTCTTCCATGTTTTAAACTTAGATACCTTCAATTTAATTATGAGTAGCTGTAATTTTCAAGTTGTTTTATAACACATTTAAACACTACTTTCTGGTAAGTACGGTGATGTTTGCAGTTAACACTCGGACCTTTCAATTCTTCAAAGGTTAATTGATTTCCATAAAGAGCTGGTTTGTCATTGAAATGCGAAACGACGTCGTAACTTAGCTGTTATTAAATAAATTCTTTTGGAAATTTTAAGGGTTTTTGAATTCTTTTGTTTAGTAGCACGGGACCTTCAAGATCGTGCGAAAACTTATTTCTAACTATTAAATAGTGTTTTTTGTCTACTATTTTAATTTGCTATTCGATATTATCTTTTTTTCAAAATCGTCAGCGTGATAAAGCGCACAATAGGATCCAATTGCATGTGCATTTATTTCTGGTTTTTAAGTTTTTTTTGTTTGCACGGAATGTAATGCTAAAAAGGTCAAATTTCAACCTGTGTTTTGTAGTTGATTTTTTAAGTTAATAGCGAGACTATTGACAGTTGACAATAATGAAAAAAGATTTTCTTATTTAAATAATTCGGAATTTTTAATTTGAATGGGGTCTTCTATTGCACAATATCTTATTTAGAATTTACGTATATTGACCCCATGGCTTTTTCAATTGCAGTTTATAGCCTAGTGCAGTGTTTCTCAACCTTTTTACGGTTGCGGCACATTTTTGGACTTTTTCGAAATTCGCGGCGCATTTAGACTATGTTTCTTAATTTCTTTCTCGAAAATCAGATGTCCTTTAAAAAAAAAAGCCTTCACCCCGTATCGAAGTGTGATTTCTAATTTTCGTCCCTAAAATCAGATGTTCTCTAAAAAAAACGTTGTTCCGGTTACGTCATATATTTAAATTGTTTCGAAATTTTCGGCGCACTTGAACCAACATTCTTGATTTTCGTCTCCAAAATAAGATGATCTCTAAAAAAATCTTCACCTATCTTGACGCTATGATTTCTTAATTTTCATCCCCAAAATAAGGTGTTCTCTAAAAAAAAATCTTCGCTCAAATTCTGACTTTGTTTAGTTGATCACATTTCCAATAACCGCAGAATTGGACATCGCTAGGCTAATGTTTTCCGAAAACGTTCGCGGCACACCTGAAAATGTCTCACGGCACACAGGTTGAGAAACACTGGCTTAGTGTGTTTGACACCCCTTGTAAGGTGTTTTGTCACTGCAATGATATATAAAAATCATTTAACGAACCTTTTTTTGTGTCGAACAATGTTAAAAAGCAAGTTAAGTAACATATGACATAGTTTAATTATACCGGTATCGTTGGAGTCGTTGGCGATACTGATACCGTTGGAGTCGCGTAACCTTTCTGTCCAAAATTTTTTTAACGTAGTTCGAGAGTTAAGGAAAAAAAACTGTGGCAAAATAAAGATTTGTACCGTTAACTACAAAAGACCTCAGAGCTGTTTTGATTTGTAGCTTATATTAACAGTTGGCGAAATTACGAAAAAAAAGTTATTGGTACATCTAAATAATGTTTGAAGTTAAATCAAAAGTTTTTTTTTTTACTCTTTTATGTTTGTTCTCAAGACATTATTTGGTTATAAAATTTATACGAGATAAATTGTGTGCGTTTATAGACAACGAAGAGAATGCAATGGATGAATCGAACTCTTCAAATACGGAAGTAAGTAGGCGATATTTTAACTTAAAAATTTTGCAATAAAACTGCTTTATTTTATTTCAGATGCTTTTAAACACAGAAAATTATAACACATTGCCGTCCTCGCAAGGAAGAGGTTCGTACTTTCTTACGACGTTTTGTTTTGAATAATTCTCTGTATTTTTCGATGTTCGCATCTATTAAAACAATATTTAATTAATGTTTATCTCGAAATTTCTTCAGATGCAGAAGAAGTGAACGGTCGCTCTGCATCTGCTTCTTCTCCGGTTGATACGATGGAGTTTACTTCCGTACAAGGAAACGACTTTTCTGCCGAACAAACAAAACGTGATTCCCGCGATAACGCTGATGACATCGAAGCTCGGTCGCTTTGCATTGCTCAAGAAAACGGTTTTGAAAATGAAGATGGGAAGAAAGGCGATGACGAAACGATCGACCGATGTGGTCTTGCTGAAGAGAGGAAGTCGTTTCCTGACCAGTCTTTTATCAGACAAACCCCAGAAATACCTGTCTCGTGTTCAAATATTACTCGAAAATCGTCCACTGTTTCGGAGTCGCCCATCGTTTCTTTTGAATTGGAACAACTTCGTGGACAAGTCGGACTCGTACAGCAACATGTTTCCATTCATACGCAGATGATTTCGTATCTCCTCGGTCAAATCAACGCATTGCGTAGCCAATGCAACTCTGTGACCAGTGACAGTCCGCCGCCTAACGGATCGCATTTCAATCCTTACTACCATTTGATGTCGTCGTATAATGCTCCGACTTTTTCCAACTCGGCCGTTACCTTTTCCAACATGGCTGGACTTGTTAACGCAAGACCTGCTGTTTTTGATGGCTACACAAATGGCATTAATCACATGCATGCCCAAACTGCACCAGCGAGCAACCGCACATCGCTTGAAGATGTTTTAAATCCGCCAAAACCGAGTTTAACAGAAAGCGCTGGTAATCATAAACAGGAAAAGCGGGGCGAATCGAATGTTTTGGGCTCGTCTTCTTCCACATCAGACGTTTTTATACAATCGAGCAATACGAATGCCGAGTCATCGCTTCGTGTGCAACGGGAGCAACAGCAATCTAGCTTGCAAACCCACAGAAAGTCGCCACCACAGTATCGCATCGACAAGCGTTTGAAGAATCAGTGCCTGACATGTGGCAAGGTACTCAGCTGCGGCAGTGCACTAAAACTTCACTACAGGACGCACACAGGTAAGATATTAGCGTTCAGATTAGTTTTGAATAGCGACTATCTGTTGTCTTCTGCTTGCTTATAATATTTTTATAACAGGCGAGCGGCCCTACGGATGTGACATATGCCCACGCGCATTTACAACTCGTGGAAATCTGCGCACACACTATTCAAGCGTGCATCATCGCGAACTTCCTCCAGCTACTTCGGTTCCGAGACGAAACAACAACTTAGTAAAACCAAGTAGCAAAGTTTTCTGTCCGCTGTGCAATTTCGCATGTAGTGATAACGCCTCGTTAGCGCAGCATATGCAGATTCATGCTACCCAAGGAGGAGGCAGTACCTCCATGCCGCAAGTTAACCAACAGCAAGCAGGTGTGACTTTTATCAAATGTCGTTATCTCGTGTTTTTAATTATTTCCTGCTTTTGGTGGAGTGCTACTTAAATGCTTTGTTTTAGTTGTCCAGCTCATGCAAACGTCCACTTTCCAAGGATCAACGGAGCATGTTGACGGTGCAGTGCCTGAAAAAAGGCGAGATTTGTCGGCCGGATTTCAAAAAAATTCTTGTAAACCGGAGCCAAAAGACGAGCCAAACGAAAATGTTCAAATGGCATTAGATTTGTCGACTGGTGCAAGTGATAAAAATTCTGTTTCTTGTAAAGATTCCTCACCTCTAAACCAAAACGATAATCTTTCCCATGGCTTTCACAATGGAATTGATGAAATAAAAAAGACTATGAAACAAGAGCATGGAAGAGAAAGCAATGGATTGAATGGGTAAATTTTTTGCAACCAGAACTTTTTTAATGATTACACGCAACAAACTGATCATAAACTTTTCTTTTTAGAAACGCAGCTGACATGCATATGATTGCGTCAAGATATGCAAAATCAGTGGTGAACGGAGTACAGGTTAGTTAAGCAATGTGTTTGAGTTGTAGGGACTTTTGTAAATACGGATTGCATGCAAGCGATCTTGTGTGTGTTCCGCTAAAATCATAACAAAAAAGTATTCTTGGTGACAATTTTAAATTGAATTTCATCGTTTCATGTCCTTGTAATCGGAAGTCAGCTGTAACATTAGCTGAATGTAACTTTATCAAGTCTTCCGACTATATAGCTGATATGATTGATGACCCTTGACCCTGCTCACACAGGCGCTCGAGAACCATCAGCCGAGATATTACGCCTGCCGCCTATGCTTTCGTCGCTTTCACGGCGAGGAACAATTAAACAAACATCTTTTGACGCACGACCATTACTCGGAAGCGTTTTCTGCTGCTAAAGATTACGATGATAGCGCCCCCGCTGTTGATGTGAGTGTTTTCGGCCGTTTTGAGACAATCAGTGTTTGAAGGGAGTTCTTTTTCAGCGCTCCTCCGGGCAGGAACGATTTAACGTGCAAGAAGCAAAACGGCTTCGTAGCTGGTGCGATCTTTGCAAAAAGCAGTTTTCTTCTGCAAGCTCGTTGGCTGTAAGTTCACATCGAACGGTTATTAAGAGCTGTAGTTGATTGCGAAAAAAGCAAATCAAGCCCGCCGTTTTCAAAACTAAAAAGTTACAAGACAATGAAACTCTTTTACGCAGTGCAGTTTGGCGTAGGTTTGCCTTGTCAAATTGGACTTGTTGAGAAGAATTTCCAAAGTTAAATCAGTAGTTCTTAACTTTTTTCACTTTCGGCACCCCTCAAAGAAATAAATATTTTGCGGCACACCAAAAATTTTTTTCTACTACTTTACTTAAAAATTTTCAAATTTTAAACAACAAATAATATTTCAACTGCTTGCGGCACCTCTAGCGGTTGAAAACGACTCACTTAGGTGCTGTGGCACCCCGGTCGAAAATTACTGGTCTAAACGCTTATTGGTTGATGATTTGATTATATAGTTTGAATTGTATAATATTAAAGTTCTTTTCTTTATTTTTTTTGACATAATTTTTTTGTTTAACTGTAGATTCACATGCGAACCCACACTGGAGAGAAGCCTTATTCATGTGAAATTTGTCAACGTTCTTTCACAACCAGAGGAAATCTTAAGGTTTGTCAAACATTAGATCGAGTTCGATGTAGGTATCAAACCAAACATTTTTTAGAAATAAAAGCAAAACATATAAAATTTCATAATTCGACAAAAAGTTTATTAAATTTCTTTTTGAAAAACAATACCCAACTGTTAATTAACTATTCAATTAATATTGGGGAAAATAGTGCTTATGCTTTTAAAGGTTTGAGGAATAAAAACCGATGTATCTTTAAAACTTCACAGGTTCACATGAATATTCACGAGTACGGATCCGGAGGATCTAGGAGAGGAAGACGTTTGTCCGGCTCGAGGAGATCTCAAAACGACGACCTTGCTTTAAAAGGCTTGGGTGAAGACGGCAGTGAAACTCCCCTTTCCATTTTTCAAGTAAGTTTCCATGCAAAAAACACCAGTGTAACTTTCGTAGGAATTTGCATTTTGTTGACACTTGCTTCAATCGACAGCGCTATGCCGCCCTGGCCCGAATGGCCAACGGGAACCCGGGTAATCTTTCCCCGAGTTGGATGGACCAGATGGTGGCCGCGCAGATGTTTCAGCAACAGCAGCAGTACCTACGAAACCTGGCCGGAAGTGTGGATAGCCCTGCTTCTTCGGACGTGTTTACACCAGCTGCTGGAAACCCCGAAGCTCTTCAACCGAGTTCACCCGAAGAGGAATCTAGCGCCGAAGTGGATCAGAAAACCGCGTCAAACGTGAAGAGCAACGAATCGATTGTTTGCAAAAACGACAAGCTCGCTCTTTACCTTTAAATTTCTGGTAAAACAATCCGCCTCAATCAGTGTTCCCCCTTAAGGAAACTGTAAACTGCGCTGGTACTTTTTCAATAGTGAGCATGAATAATTAATAGCTGCGTGAGTCCATACCGATGACTTTTTTGTCATCACATTATTTACAACGTCCAATTTTTAAACTAGCTTAAAGCACTATAATTCGTACCTATATTTTAATCGGGGAAAAAGGTCATAAGGTCATCACTTTATCCTTTTGAATAAATTATCAAAATATTTTTTATTTTTAACCTCAATATGTTTTTAGTGCGCAAAAAGCCTGGTGGTACTGAGCACTTTGCGCACCTTATACCCAGCAGACATGGCGCGTGAATTCCACGTGGATTTTGCATGAAGTTCCATGTAATGTTTACTGGGGGGAACACCGGCCTCATGATCAGATTCGTTTGAGATTCAAACCTTTGAGTTGTGCAGTTTTCCTATGTATTCCCATGATGTCGCCCAAAAACTTTACTTACCGGCAGTAAGCGACCCGGCTGGGATTCGAACCGTTGGTTTATGCAGTTAATGACTTTGCTTAGGCTGCTACGCCTATTTTTATTTTCAAGAAACTTTTGTTGCTGCATCACCTACCTTAGTATGTGTTTTTTCTTTTGCATAAAATCATGACACTTGACGTGCGATATGCAATTTTGTATCGACAGTCTGCTTATCAATAAAATTAAACGTTTAATCTTTGTGTCGAGGTTGTGATTGAGTTGTTTCCAGTATTCGAACACAAAAGATACGTTGCCTGATTATTTTTTTTTGCTTTAAAAATTTGTAAAAAATCTCTTCAATGTAGCGTTATTGGCGTAGTTTTTTACGTGAAGAGTATTTTACGTGAATAGAAGCAGAAACGTTTTGTGTATTGGCACGTAAATAAGCTGCAAAATAAAGTGGAATACACCAAATGCTAAAGGAATCCTGTATAATGCATTGCTGTTCAGATCATAAAATAAAATTTTAAACAAATCGCGTTTATTAGGTGATCGAAAAGTATCCAGATTTAAATTTTTAAAAATGATTTGATAAAAATTTTAATATCTTGGGTTAGAATTTTTTTACACATTTTGCGGCAAAGAACCAAAAGGAAAATTGAGCGTTTGAAGAGTTTTTCTTTTTCAACGTGATCCCCTGCCCGGATGGTGTCTTGTAAAAACACATTCGTAAAATTTTATTACACCATTTTGCTCCTTTTGGATTAGGGTGTTCTATTATAAAGGTCTTTTAGATCGCGAGACCCTGCTCTGGTACCATGAAAAATCACGTTAGCAGTACCTTGCAGTCAATATGACCCAATCATCAAAAATACGCTTAGAAACCAGTAGAAAAACTCAATTTGTTATCAAGCTGTGTTTATTGTTTAAAAAATTTAGTGCAGTGCGCAATACACGAAAGCTTATAATCTCAAATGTTTGGAATATTTAGCCTGTCAAATAAGCCTGGGGTCATATTGACCCCATGGTACCAGGGCAAAGTTAAATTGCAAAAGAATACCAAAGTCACTGTAAATATTTTGCTTTCATTTAAATTTGAACGCATTTTTCTTTTAAAGTGGGTAAAATTACTTTCGTTGTTTACATCCGGAAGAAAAACCTTCAACTTAAAGCATAGACTCATGCATGCACGGGTTGGGGTCAAACAGAAAGATGGCACGTAAACCACTTGAACGATGCTAAGGCATGAAAAAAGTGAAGACCAAAAAAGGTCTTCACTTTATTTTTACTTTAGTCGTGTTTTCAGCTGGCTAAACCCCTCAAAAAATTTTTGCATACTTCCTGATTTAAGTAAAAACTTTTTTGTCACTTTAGAAGAAAAATAGCAGATAAATGTTTGGGTCACAAGATTTTTGAAGTAATTTTTCGGATGCGCCAAAATTATTTTCGGAGTTTCGTATACGTATATTTAATCAGATAAACCGTTTTCTTGTGAGACGCTTTGCTACGAGGGTCAGTCAATAAGTAATGAGACTTTTTTAATAACTCAAGTTTGCAATGACTGGTAATCAAAAAATGCTTTTTTATTTTTCAACATAGTCTCCCTCCTTTGCAACACACTTGTTCCATCTTGATATTAGATTGTCTATTCCTTTGGCATAGAATTCCGTGGACTGGGTCCTTAGCCAGTTGCTCACAGCAGCCTTCACTTCTTCATCAGTCTGGAAGTGAATTCCCCTCATACTCTCTTTGAGTGGGCCGAAGAGGTGAAAATCAGATGGTGCAAGGTCTGGGCTGTAGGGTGGGTGTGTTAGAAGTTTCCAGCCTAAATCTTCAATTTTGGCTAGGGTTCTTGCTGCTGTGTGGGGCCTTGCATTATCCTGAAGGAGAATCACACCTCTTGATTGAAGTCCTCTCCGTTTGTTCTTAATGTCTTTTTTCACTTGAGTTAGCAGCTCACAGTAGTTCTCTGAGTTCACAGTATTGCCCCTTTCCAAGAAACTGATAGTGATCGGCCCATTTCTGTCCCAGAACACAGTGAGCATGACTTTCCTTAAACTTTTCTGAGATTTGAATTTTTTCTTCACTGGGGAAGAAACATGCTTCCACTCCATTGATCGTCGTTTCGATTCAGGTTCATAATGAAAGACCCAGGTCTCATCAGTTGTCACTATTCTCGATAGAAATACATCTCCCTCCTTTCTGTATCTGCGTAGTGATGCTCTGGAAGCCATCAGGCGCTGCATTTTGTGATCATCCGTTAACATCTTTGGAACCCAGCGACAGCTGACTTTTGAAAAACGCAGCTTCTCACGCACAATTGCGTACACTGTGCCATGGGAGATGTCCAAGTTTGTAGCAATTTCATCTAAAGTGACCCTTCTATCAGATTTGATCAGGTCTTCAACTGCCTGTACTGCTTCTGGGGTAGAGACATCCACAGGTCTTCCACTTCTCAGATCATCAGTAATGCTTTCGCGTCCATCTTTGAATGCTTGCACCCATTTGTAGAAGTTTGCTCTAGACATACAGGAAGGACCATATTGTCTTTGCATTCTAGACAGAATCTCACATGATTTTACACTCTCTGCCAACAGAAATCTGATGACTCCTCTTTGTTCCAAGCATGAGCTGTTTCCTAGCCTAGTAGTCATTTCAATTTATCGTCACACCTACAGTAATCTGAAAATAAACAAGTTTTGTTGTAAATAAGATGACAACTCCATTCATAATCATCACATAAAATTTCAGTTGCATAACTCCAAGAACACCAAAGTAATTGAGAAAGTCTCATTACTTATTGACTGACCCTCGTATTAATTTTGGTTGGAATATGATGTCATTATAGTAAAAATCACTCCATAAAAACAGAATTATAATATTTTTGTTTGATGCTGTTCTAAACTTCAGTAACAAGAGGGTCTTGTTCTTCAACTTCCATTCTTTCTGGCTCATCATCAACATCGCGAAAGTCATTTTCGGCCATAGGTTTATATCTGAAAAAGAAAAAAAGTAATTTATTAATTGGCTTTTCAAAAAAAAACTTACGATTTTATTCACCTTTTCGTCATCCAGGCGAAAACAATCGCAGCAATTCCAATCAAACCGGAAAAAAGTAAGAACTCGTTCGCTTGCTTGGATACAACTCTTGTCTCGGCTATGGTCAGAACGATTACGTTTCCGATTGATACAGTGAGAAGCCAGAAACTGGAAAGAACTGATTTCATGTTTGCCGGCGCCTGTGGAGCATGTGGTCAAATAGTGTTCGAAAAAGTGTTTTGTTCTAAACGGAAAAATAAGAATACGATACAGGATACGAAGCATAACAAATATCAGAGCCTTTTCAGGTAAAAACACAATGGCGGAGAAAAGGATCTTGTATTCTTGCCTTCGACATGATCCGATGCTCTGATTGATTTTAAGTTGATATATTTATTAATTCATCAACTGGGTTTTAAAAACAAAGAGGTGCCTTTATTAACCTTTTCCAGAACTGCTATATAAAAAGCTGACTTCAAACCAGGATCGACTTTAACAACTCCAAAGGGAAAACGATAAAAAATAGGTTGGGGAGCGCTGCTTATTAGAGTACAATGGCAGAAAAAACATACATAATTTTTTAGAGCATTGTAAATACTGACTTGAGTGTAAGAAAATTCCAAGCCCGTGACCGAAAGAAAGATTTCTCCTACTGTAATTATAAAGTATTGAGGTATCATCCAAGCAATATTTATAGAGTTTGGATTTAAGTCCAGAAGCTCATCAAAATCGTTATTGAATTTGACAGCGACAATATTGTTCTGCAAATAATAAATTGTACAGAGTTTTCTAAATAGTCAGATTAATTTGTCTCACTGAATTCGTAGAATTTTGTATCAATATCACTGTGTAAACTCCTCCTGTTTCGGTTTGAATTGTTCCGTTGTAGATTAATTTCTCTTCGTTTTTGTTCAAATAAATTGAGTAGTCAGTCCTGAATTCGAAAAAAGTTTTGGTTTGTGTAGTAAATTGATGATGACCTACAGATTTTTAGTGAAAATTTACAAAACTTCCGAGTTAAGAGGATAAATCGAGATCAAATTAAAAAAGTGTCTTTTGTCAAATCCTCTTTTATTTACGTTGTTTTTGCCTAGCCTATTGCCACGATTTTGCTTACGTTAAAGGCTTGATTAACACATTATTGCATTAATAAAAGTTGTATTTTCTGCGCCATTGCAATAACTAGAACTGTATTTTAAACAAATCAAATGATGATTCATTCAAAAGTTTACTCAAAAAACAATTAAAGGCTTTTCTTCTGGCAACATGCTGCGGTACCACCAATGATGAAAACTTTCTCAAGTCAAAAGAATTTATTAAATAATAATCATTATCATTAAATATATCATTAAATAATAATCATCGTCATATCATAAAATAATTAAGGTCTTATCAAATAAAAAACTTATCAAATAAAATAATTACCACTAATTACATTGAATATTTTTAAAAAATCATTCTTCACTTTTTTAATTTCTTACTTTCCTCTTTGAACTGCTTTTGTTCTCGATCTTTCTCCTTCAAATGCAACTTCCTCAAACTCATTTGTTCGGACAGAGATGTTCTCCGGATAATTTAAATTTAAGAACGTCACCATTGCACTTCCGTTTTCAAGTTTTTTCGATGGCATTTTCAGCTTAGATTAAAACATAAAATTAATATAAATAGAAACGACTGCTTTGTCAAAAGTTTGCTTAGTCTCTAATCGATTTTGTTTTGAGGTTAACAAATCAGGACTTATTTTATATGGGGAGTCTGACAGGTGGCTTGGAACGTCGTTTAATTGCGATGTGATGATGCGTTCAACTGCGACCGAGTTTTTGTAGTTGCGTAACTGGGTAAGATTTTTATAGCAATTCCTTTATTTTGCTGCTTTGACAGGCGGTTCTCATTTAAAGACATAAAATTATATTTTAAACAAAAATTTCAACCAATAGCAATATCGAAATGATTGCTTCATTGTTGTTCTAAGATCACCGCCTTTGCCTTTGTTGGTGAGTTCGGAGAATTTTTATTATTTTTTTATCTCTATATTTATCCTCCTGACTCGCAGGAAAGCGACGGAGGCGCTATACATAGGGTATGCAATTACCCCGACCTGCTTCCGGAGATGCCAAAATATTGCTTTCCGCTAGTAATTTAGTAGAGATATACCAAGCAGGGGAAAGTACGTTAAAGTGTCTTTCCCAAGGACGCAACAGAATGGCGCAAGTGGGTTTTGAAACGAGACTATGTTGATCATCAGTCCGGTGCTTTAACCACTCGACCACGCTGCCGACGCAAGAATATACAAAACAATACTAAAAAAGACATTAAACTGCCATTGCTTAGATTAGAAAGGGCATTTTCGGCTAATCAAAAAAAAGATTTACTTTATCATCAAAAGTGTTTTCAGTCCACGTACCACAGTTGGATTGATTTTTAAATTTTCACCCACAATAACATCATTCACTTGACCTTGATGACATGTAACGTTAAAAGTCAACATAGAGCCGTTGCAAGAGTGATAAGTGAACGTTACATTTGAGATGCGGTCAATTTGCAGAAAGTTTGATGCTGTATTACTAACCTAAAACAAAACCATGGTTAAAAATATTATTTTGGTTCGACTATCTTATGTTCTTTTGTTTTGAAAAATAGTCTTAAAAATCTTTTAAATTTTCCGAAGTAAGTTAGTATCAATCTTAAAAACTCCTGACATAAACTTTGTTCAATTTACTTAAAGTTTTACTTGTCTTTAAACGATACGGACACATTTTATGCAAATACTTTATTAACCTACCCCAGAGATGCGAGCAGAAACAGGATTTTTGGTCCGATTCGGCTTCGAAAAGGGTTTGGGGATTAATTTGAGCTTAATTTTTCAAAATATCTATAACTAGACCTACCATACGTCCCGGTTTAAACGTCTGTCCCGGTGTCCCGTCCCGGTTAGCAAAATGTCCCGGAATTTCACTTTAGTGAAATTTTCAAAATTAACTCCAGCCCGATGCATAATCATAGACTTACCATCAGTGGTGGTTATTGGGTGAGGCGAATGAGGCAGTCGCCTCAGGCGCCCCCACGAAAACAGCATATACAGTTTTGGATTCGCTCAGAGGACGATTCGGAGTGAAGACTTTTTTTTTTTTTTTTTTTTTTTTTTTTGGGGAACACCTTGATTTTGGGAGAAAAATAGGGAAATTAGAGGTGAAATTGAAGTGAAGACCTTTTTTTTTTTTTTTAGAGAACACTTTGATTTTGGGAACAAAATTTAATAAAAACGGTCTAAAAGTCCGGCGATTTTTGATAAGTTTTACAAATGTGCCGCAAACGGAAAAAGGTTGAAAAAGGCTGGTTCATCCTATTAATTTAGCTTCAGTTTTTTTGCAAAAATTCTTTTTTTATATATCTGATAAAGGCCTTTGTTCTGAAGCGTCCCGGTTTTTAATTGCAAAAATATGGTAAGTCTATCTATAACCAAATTTCGGCTACCAGGAAGTAGGTGGTATATATAAAAATAATTAATTCTTCTATAAGAAATCCAAAATTGTGAACTATTCTGTAACCTTGAATTTTTGCGTTTAACTGTTTATTTGGTAAACCTTTGGGGCTTCCTGCCGATTCGAACTAGTTCCTAAATTTAACATTCGCAGTTAAAATGTCATAAAGCTGAATAATTGGAAAAGTAACAATTGAGCTAGCTTTGAGTCATAAATTTGAATATAACGAACCTGAATTTAACACACGGTAGCCAGTTTGACAGTCTTGTCTTATAAAGTGATGCTATTGACTTATTATCACTCTATAAGCCTACCAGTAATTACCAAAATTTTTTCCTAAGAAAAACCTAGGTAAAGAGAAAAGAACTTTTTGTTTTCCAACATAAAACTCAAAAAGGAAAATTAGTCCTTTTGATTGCTGGTAAAAAACATTTTTCGTTCTTCACCTAGCTTTTCATGGAAAAAATTTAAGCTATAGCTTATTATGGATAAAGACTTTTCCATAAAAAGCTATAGCTTAAATTTTGTTGTAAAAGTTCAAAGGTTCTTTGTCTTTTGAAAAAATCAAGAATGTCTACGTACGCTATTCGATTTTAACTGAGTGCCGTTGAAGAGACTTGCTGATGAAGTCAGATTTATTGTGCAAGGTGAGACGTTGATGATGCGAACGGAAAACTGATCCAGAGTTGGTAAAGGAGTCATTTGTTTCTAAAATATCAGTAACAAGAGTAAATTGTAAATTTAAATAAGCATGAAACTACTTCTTAATTTGATACGTTTAGGTATCAGAGTTAGTTTTATCTGTAGAAAATTTTCATTTCGAATTTTTCGAGCACAAAATACTTTCAATTACAAACGTCAACTGCTTGCTGTTTTAAGCCACGTAGTAAGTTTGCAACAGAAATACTTGCATCGATTTGAAACTGCAGAACAGCGGCGCACACAAACGAAAACCCAGCTAGTATCAATCCGGCAGTCATTCGTCTCAAAGGAGTAAAATTTATTTTGCAGTAACTTAACAGCGGATAGAGAGTCACTTCAAAGGTAGGGATGAGCAGCACGATTAGAAGTGGATTGATGACGTCAATTTGATCAGGCTTGACTAAATAATTTCCCTGAAAAAGAACTTGAAAGTTTATGAATAAATTATTTCTTTTTGATTCTTAAAAATGTAAATCTTTAAATTATATGACTGAAAAACGCTAACAAATATTTTTTAATTCTGTGCATTTCACTAACAGTTTACTTGTATATAAAAATTCTTTCTATCCTTCAAACTTTAAATAGAACAAAAAATGTAATATTTGACTTGTGAATGTGACATTAATTTGTTGCGAGCAAAACGCAATGTAATTTTTATTTGAGGGTCATGTGCAGCCAAATTTTTGTGGTCACAGCGCCAATATTTTGTAGGACCTATGTTATTTTTAATCACAAAAAGTTTATACACAATACAAAAAACGTTTGCATGTTAAAAAGTAGTATATCTGTTGGGTGAAAATACATTGACATCAATACTGTATATGTCACACGAATGATTAAAAATGTTTTACTCAGTTAAACGTAATGCTTTTGCGTTAACGTTGGAAAAAATTATGCAATTATTTTTATTATTTTTAGGATTCAAAAAAATTTAATGCTTTATTACGAAGCACTGCATGCACAAAGTGGCACAAAGCGAAATATTCCCCGGTGGACTCCTTTTTATTTAAGCACTTTTAAAATACATTCTTAAAAACTAATTTTGCTTTTGATCTGTACAAATAAACTGTTTTGTCTACAAACCCAATATCCATTAAGCTTTAGCGCTTGAAGTGTCCACCTTGACCCTTGTTGGTCAAACAAAGCCCAAAAGAAAGGAAGCGGCAGGAACAAGAAGAGAACTCTAAGGACAGCCATTGTGTCCTGTTTCATTTTTTTCTGCAAAAAAACCGTCCTGTATTACGTAGACCTAGCATGTCGTTATGATTGCATCAAAAGCAATAAAAGCAAAGCAAAAACACAGCAACCTCTTTAATAAAGAATCAAGTTATTTTCTTGATAATTAGGCTTATATATTTAAAATTCAAATGCGTAATTTAATTAAATTGCTCATATAATACAGCAATTAGTAGTACCAGAGTTACTTTAGAGTTTAAATTTTGGACTAGTATTAGTTAAAAAAGTTATTATCTTACTGGAGAATTTGAATAATCGATCCAATGTTGCTTTGTTTTTCTTTTCACTTTGTTTCGCTTTATCCATCGGTTTTTGCACGCTGAAAAAATGCACTCACAAAATTTCCAAAACACACTTCCTTCTGCCGGAACGCGAGTATAAAATGGAGATCCCATTAAAAATAATCCTGGAAAGTTTTAAAGAGTTTTAACCAACTAATACATTTTGGTTTATATAAAAAGCGCCGAATACTGTTGACACTTACCTAAAGCCACAAGCATAAGCAACCCTGGAATCCCAAAAGCCACAGAGAAACACTCCTGAAACTGAGGTTCATCATGTCCAGGATAACAATTAAGATCCGCACGAAACATGGGAGTCAGCCATTTTGAAATTAAAGCTCCGAGATTTATAGAAAAGTAAAAAAGTGAAAAATACTGTCTCGTTTGTTTCGTCTAAAAAAATTAACTAAATTTTGGCAACTAAAAGTAGCTCTTACTAGTTTAAAAAATTTTAAGCTTGGAAAAATAAGCTCTCTTTAAAGCAAGACTTTTTTCCAGTCCTGTCTTTGTGTAAAAATGTTTTATGGCATTTTTTGGAATATAAGAAAAAGAAGTAAAAACAAAAATTAAAAATCCCAAGAAACAGCAATAACTTTTTCAAACTGAAAGATGGTTCTGCTGCATTACAATTTTTGCTTTGCTTCGCACTAAGTGCATAAAATCATATAAAAATTCTGGTGCGTACAAAATAAATCCTAAATTGGAATATTTTTTATTTTAATATCTTAAAAATTTGAAATTTATAATTTTTGGTAATCAAGCAATTCCTGGAGCAATAGAAAACTGCTGCAATATTTTTTATATCGTTAAATATGCACCAAGCAATGCTTTTTGACATTAGAAAATTCAAACTGTATAATTTTATTTAATCGTAATTCTTACTTTGTATAGACCCAATGTAAAATAGATTTTTAAAGAATAAAAATAATAACTTCACTTGTGTAATTATTGCTGTTATTGGTGTTTATGATTATTGGTAAATGGTAAGTTTGTAAACTCATGCGTTTGTAAAAATTCTTTATTTCAGTAAAAATAAAAATAAAAAACATTTTTCATATCTCAGACTTAGGTATAATTATGGATTGTTTTACCTGTTGGGCAGTGAATTGATCACCTCCAAATGATGAAACGCAAGGTTTTATTCCCCCTGTTCCAACAGCAATGAGAAAAAGACCAAACATAGATAACGCTCTAAAAATGTTTGTTTGTTTAAGTACATGTATTTCAGGAAATAAAAAAATTTGTACTCACATGTGAACTGCTGCAGATGAAATATAAGGAATTGCTGCTATTGTTTTCAAGACATGGCCCAAAACATAAACCACCGAAAGATAAGCGATGGCTTTGTACTTCCCCAGATAAGAATCAGCTAATATTCCCCCAAACAGCGGGGTTAAATACGCAAAGAGCGTGAAAGCGTGATAAATGGCGGTGGACGAGTCGTCATCAAACATAAGATAATTTCTCGCGTACAAAACGAGAATTGCTGCAAAGAGAGACTAAAGTATTAAAGCAGGATGGGAAACCTGCGGCCCGCGAGATATTCTATTAATAATTCTACCCGCGTGTGGTCATATCAATTAATCGCATTACCAAAAAGCCTTAGAACGAGTGCTCCGCAGCCGGTGACCCTTGTTTATTTTTTTATTGGCAACACTTGTTTTTTGAAGAAAAACAGTGAATTTAAAGACGTTTCTAGAAATTATCAATTTTTGGAAAGAAAAATTTGTCGCTTTATGTCATAAATTTAGCAATGCAACATGATCACACTTCGAGCAACCGTCAACAAAATTTGGGCAAAGCTATATTACGCCCCAAAATTTCATGCGTCCGTACTTATTTTTAATTTTGGGATGTGAACCGGACCGCGAGCTATTAGGTTCCCCACCCATGTATTAAAATATCAGAATCTTGTATTATTATGCTCATTTGAAGGAAAGCTTTCAAATCTCCCAGATACGTCAAAAACAAATTGGATTAAAAAAATGTACGAGCGAGATAACAACTAATGCTTTTGATGTCAACGGCAAGTTAAATACAAATGATATTACAAAGGGTCGGTCGAGTATAATACGATTCAATGCCGCCGACTCAATGCTAAATAAGATGGTTCTGTTGTGATTTGCAAAAATATAGTAGGCGATCTTTTTAAAGTTTTCGAGAAAATCAATGTTTTGCATTTTGCGTTACTACATCTATATAGAACAATATTATTTAAAAGCTTTATTTGCATTTCATACATATATTTGAGTTAAAGTTATTGATGTATGTTTCAAGTTGCCATCATTGTTTGTTTTATTTGGGTGACCGGTTTCCTTTCTCCTATCTTTTTTATAATAAATATCGTTAGGCTAACAAAATTTTTATTTGAAAACATAGCAACCACCACAAATGTTGAGTTACTATATTTAATTTCAAAGTTTTCGCGACAGATTTTTATATATTTTTTAAAAAAATAGTAACCACTATGAAAAATTTTATATTAGTTATACAAAACTTCATTGTGATAATTGGAAGTCAATATTGAATAAAAATAAGTAGAATAATGAAAGCAAAATTAGGGCTTGCATAGAGTCGGCGGCATTGATTTGTCCCATTTCCCTTACAAAAGATCTAAAACTCATCAGGCTTGTACCAATCGATGTGAGTACAGCAAATGTCCGCATTGTCGGCATAGATACATGTGAAAATTGTCGGCAGCGTTTCGAGTGGTTAGAGCGCCGTAATTTCAATCGACACGGTCTCGGTTCAAAACCCACTCGCGCCATTCTGTTGTGTCCTTGGGAAAAGCACTTTACGGCACTTTTCCCTGGTTGGTGGTCTTGGCAAGCAGTTCTAAATTAAAATTATCTCTATAAAAATTTCAAGCGGATGGCAATATCTTGGTATCTCCGGAAGCAGATGGGGATAATTGCTTGCCCTATGTATAGCGCCTCCGTCGCTTTTCTGCGAGTCAGGAGAATAAATATAAAGACAAAGTAAAATAAACGTCAACAAAAAAACATTAAATTTCAACTGTCTTATACAAATCATGAATGTCACTGAGTTTTAATTTGTTTCTCGCAAGGTTGGTAAAATAGACATCCATGGTTCGGAGCCAAACATTCTTAAAGAAACCGGAGCCGGAAAACCCTATTAACTCCGACTTTAATTTAATTGTGAAGCTGGGTTAGCTTTTCAAAATCTCTTAATCTTGGCTTTTTTCAATATAACTGTTATTATAAATTTGTTTGGAACTTTATTTTGGTCAGACAACAGAATGTAAAGTATGCCTTTTGAATGCATAAAATATAGGAAAGGCGATATAAATTTTAAAGGCATAGTTTGAAAAATGCACTATAGGCTTTCTCGTGCGATCATAACATTATTTTGAGCTCAAGCTAGTTGAAATTTGTAGATGATCAAAGTTTGTAGAAACTTTACGATAATAAAGTAAGCTAAAAGTGCAGGCTAGTTGTAAAACGAAACTCGTTAAGGTTAATACATAAACAAAATTTTAAATATTTTGCGACTATTTAACATTTGTAGGTGATTCATGTAATTAAACTTAGTAGCGTTCAAACAGGATGCTGATACACACAAATAAGGCAAAACCGGACAAAAGAAATTTTTTTCATTTGATTGCTTTTAAGACATCGTAAGCGGCATAGTAAGATAAAGTTATTATTTCATTATTTTTAATATATTTATTTATCCAGCTGGCACCCAGGAAAATGTTGGTGGAATTATACTGAGGTAACTCGTCAAGCTATTTTCCGGACTTGCTTTCGGAGATACTAAATATTTTAAATACTAATATACTAAATACTAAATTTTTTATAAGATTTTTCGTTTTCAAACTTAAAAATATGACTGCAATTTGGAGCCGTTTGCAAAGACCACTAGGCAGAGGAAAATAAGTAAAAAGTCTTTCCCAAGAGCGCAACAGAATGACTCGAGTGGGTTTTGAATTGCAACTCTATCGATCACGTTTGCCATCAATACGGCGTTTAACCACTCGACCACGCTGCCGACGAATCCACTTGGAGCTGTGCTAAGTTCGTCTAGTTCGGTGGTCACTTTTTTAATGACTAAAAACGCTGAAAGCTTTATCACAAAAGGTTTTCGGTAAAAAATCGCAAAGCTGTTATTTCTCGCATAGTTTTGCAAATACTGTAGAATATAAAAACTTTTTTTACAACATTTACACTTAAAAATATTAAATTTTTCATTCCTTCATCGGGAACAGCAAGAAATCGCATCTTGCTTTGGACAAACGCAGGGGTTCTCAAAGGGCCACGAGGCATTTACCGGAGAGCCACGAGGAGAAGCTTTTTTTAGTCTTCATTAGTCTTTTGAGACGAGAATGAAGAAATCAGAAACAGTTTCAAAGTGATGACCTTTTTTTTAGACTTTAAGCAGGGGCCACGGGTATTAAAAGTCTCTGAAACGGGGCTCACGAATCATAAAAGTTTGAGAACCACTGGACAAGAGCAATATACAAAAAAAGATTCACCCAAATATAAAGTATTAATTAAGTTATGTGGTTGTTTCTATTCTTTTTTTTTATCTTGGTGGATGAGTGCAGCTCCTCCCAGTCACTTCGACAATCATAGTTCAAAAAATTTAAAATAATTTCTTATTCGAACCCTGATGGCCTTACAAAAAAAGGTCCATTGCAAAAAAAATAGGGAGCACTTTTTAGTGTGACAAGTTTTTTTTATCTCAAAATAAAGTGATCACAAGGTCTACATTTTCAATTGATGTCCAAAATTATAATTTTAGTCCAAATTTATAGTGAACTCCAAAAAAAAGATCATCGCTATCAATCTAATACATTATTTCTACTTTCGTCCTAAAGTTAAGGTGAAGTCTGGGAGGCCACCATCACGGTGCTACTATTAAGAAATAAAGCAATATTTTGCTTAGGGAATCACTTTTTGACATTTTTAAAGGGAGCCCGCTACGGCCGTTCCATTTGCACGTACTAAAGCCATCACTGCATTCGAAGTTACAATATAATTTGGATAAAATCAAACCTACTTCTCATTCCATAATAGGAAAATCGCTCGCAAAACTCCATTCCGATAATAAAAGTTATTCGTTTCGGATAGGTAGGAGAAGAATTCTAAAGTAAAGAACAGTAGTTGCAAAAAGTGAGTGTTGATTTGAGAATTTGTAGATTGTAGAAGTTTTGTGCTTAAAAATAACTTTATTAAATCAGTTTGTTCAAAGAGTTTTCTCAATTTTAACTTTAATCCCTTTGTAAAAGTTTATTCTTTTAAAGTTAAGTCAATGTCCACTTTATTAGTTAAATATGCAAACATGCAGGCATTATTCCCGCTCTAAATTCGTTCTACGAAGCAAAAAAATATTAATAACGAATTACTTGTACGTTAAAAAATATATTTGTTGCCATTTGTGAAAATTTGATAAACAAAAAGTGAAAACTTTTCAAGTGCAAAATTCATTAGCTAAAAATTGACAACTAACCGACCATTAAAGAGGGGGCAGCTCATTTTTTTAAAACTCTAACCTGTGAGCAAAAGGACGCGAGTTCGTTGCTTAGTCTGTCTACCTTACTGATTACAATTGTATCGGTAAAAAAAGGCACTTTAAAATATCTAGAAATGGCGTACTGCTGTTTGCCTTGCAATGATGACTCCGATTAAAACAAAAGTTAGAAAGCAAGTTAATAACAAGATACTTAGAAATCAATAACATTTGGATCTATGAAGAAGAATTGATGCACTAAGATTGCAAAAAACAAAATTAAAAACTTACTTTTTCGCTTTTTTCGCTCCTCTCATTCTGTATGAGCGCTTTGTTGTTTTTTTCCAAAGCGTTTAATTCTGAGTTTAAATCATTCATGACGCTATTCTTGTTAAACCTCCAATTTCTTATTGATAGCCATTTTTCCAAAAGACGCTATAAACCTCATAAAGATTGAAGGATTTTTTAAAATACTTAACTACAAGAAAATAAAGTTGCAATATTACTGACGATATTTTGAGCCATTAATTTTTAAAAATTGTTGCAAAACTACATTTTTCTCGTTCTTTTTTTTTTTCATATCTAAATTTTATATTATTGATAAATTCATCTTATTTAAAGCCATTGCAGAATAAAGACGCTTTCAATAACTTAATAAATTAGCTCTTATAATAGAACCAGAATGATTTGCGATGAATGTCAAACAGCAATTTTTGGTTGAAACCTATTTTAAATTGCCTGTTATTCTGTAAATTAGATACGGTTTTGATGTGTCGTGCTTTTATAGCTTGAAGCGATGTGCGTAAAAATAGATTTTTACTTTTGTTTCGCTTCACAACTACGCTTTAAAATTTTTTAAAAATTCTTAATTTTTGCTTTTTCATCAACAGTCCAACTCGTTATTTGTTGATTTTTGGCTTTAAATATAATAAACTTATATGCTAAAGTCACTATATGTGAAAAATTCATTAAAATGGAATCAATAAATTTGCTGTGGGATGGTAATAATCAGTTTAAATAGCTGTGAATTTCTCGTAAAGCTCGGTTAGGTACTGCGTTAATTAAGATTTTTCGGTTAGAGAGAGTTGCTTTACTTCACAAAAACAAACTTCTCTTGTAAAACTTGCTGATTTTACAATAAAATTCGGAAGAAGAAAATATTTTTTACTGTCTCTGACCTTTTCATAGTCTCTAACCTTTTCATCTCGACAACCGCACTGAAGTAGAAGAACTACATTCTGAATTAATAAAGGCTAGCTCACTTTTTCGTCATCATCTAAAAATTCCTTATCGCCACAATTGAATGCTAAAGTATTTATTTTAAAAACATTTACCATTTTTCAGCATCTCTCAAGAATTTTGAAGAGCTCTTCAGAAAAAACAATCTACAACAGAGTTCATCTCAAAAGTTTTGACCAACACATAAAACTTCCTAAAACACGCATTTTGGGTTTCAATTAAAAAATATTCACATGTTTTGTATCCACGTATGTGTTTGTATTCCGTGGCTTGTTTGCAAGTCGTTTGAAAGACTATAGTGAAAAATAAATAAATAAAATTTAGTTTAATATAGGCAACATTTCTCACAACAAAATGATTGCTTTTAAACAACAATGCTTATGTTACTTTTTTTTCATTCCGGAAACAAACCTTTTTTATATTTTGTTTTTCAGGCCAACTACACGCTAAATCGAAACCAATTCCGTCTAGACAGACCGGAAAAACGGAACAAAGAAGAGTTCCTGAAAAGCTAGTTCAGATTTTTCAAGCTTTTTTAAGTTCACCACGTATCCAAAAATTGTTAATTTGTTTTTCTTAAGATAGATTTTTAAAACAAATTTAAATAATTGTCTTGTTGTTTAATCAAAGCCTCACAGATTTATGAAAATTAGAAATGTGTTTTTATTTTATTTAAATCTTAAAAAAGATGCATAATAATAAACTTTAAATCTATTTAACAAATTAATGTTTTTCATATAATTGCTAACGAAATTTCTTCTAAAGCAAAAAAATGTTTGTTGTGAATAAAATAAATCGCAAATCGAATTTAAAAAACATCACAGATTTGCGGGTGTCAAAAACACAATCAGGGGCTTACTTTCTCTCGTAATCAATTTTCATCAAAAAAGTAGGTAGGCTATAACTGAAATTATAGCCCACCTACTTCTCTGACGGAAGGATAAAGTGAATAAGCAAAAATATTTATGGTCCGAATTAGGCCTACATAAACAGTATATTTTGAATTGCTAATAATTTCAGTTTAAAAAATCTTATCAATTTTTTTCTTTCCTAAAATTTTTCAGCCACTCTATTACTGAACTTAAATGATTTTATTGTATCAAAGTTACCAGACACAGTTGTTGATTTCACAATTAAGAACTGACAACGAAATGCAAAGTTAATTTGTAACATTGTAATAACATTCTACATTTGAAATTGCAGTTCCACTGTTTAGTCGTTTGTTTATACTTTTTGGTGATTGGAAGAGAGATTTTGATGATGATGATGATGATGATGATGACGATGATGATATTTTATTCATGCTTAGTTACACTGTTAAGTAATATGCAATGTACTATGAAGCATGAAAAGGAAACGCGACACAACGACGAACGTTAAGGCCCGTTTCCACTACGAGCGTGCAAAAAAGCATTTTTTGTTTGTTTTATTGCTTTTATTTTTGCGCTCGCTTCAATTTTAACCGCTCGCTTCAATCGAAGATCAATAAAAGAGACAAAGAATGCTCTTTTCCACGCTCGTAGTGGAAACGGGCCTTTAAACATGCAGAAAACATAGAAAGAGTTGAGAAAGAGAAAAAATGAAAAGCACGGGCGCGTTACCTTAAATTCTAACTAAACATTAGTATTTAAAATGACACAAAATATGCAGTGCAGGAACGGCTATGTTAATCATTGTTATTATACATTTTGTTATTATACATTAAAATTTAAAACATCCCTTGCGCAAACAAATTTATGCTGACAACAGGAAAATATTAGGTTACTATAAAATAATCATCTGTTTAGTTGTAATTGTGTTCAGTGTAATCAAAGTTAGAGATATAGTTGTTTAAATGCATAACTAAAAAAGTTCAGTGTCGAATGCAAAGCAGAAAAAAAGGTGAATTTTTTATATTTAAATAAAAATGACCACTTTTTCTCAAACTTTACAGGAAACTATTTTGTTAAGAGCTGTAGGTTATATTTCCTTACTTTTTTTTGCAGTAGATAAAAGTTGTTAACATTACTTTTATAAAAATATGAAAAATGTTTAAGTGTTGAAACATTCAGTTCTTTGAAGAATAACAAAATCAACAATTATAAGATAATCGAAACAAAACGAAGAAAATTTCAAGCACAGGCAGTCTTAGAAATTATAATTCGTATGTAAATCCGATTAAATTATCGCACCGATTTTATATTTCGATAAAAATTTTTTAAAAACTTTATTTTAACGCAAAAACAATGCTTTTGATAATAAATAAATATATATTTTGTTGCTTTTATTGAAATACAATGAAAGTAGGCTTATAATTTCAAGCATACAATATAGCCTGAAGAGAAAAACTAAAACTAATTTTAAAAAACACGAAAGACATTGTAAAAAGCTTTAAAAAGAATAACTGAAGAAATATTCAGTCAAAATATAAAAGAAAATCGATATGCAACAGAAAGCACAAAAATGAATCCCTAAAGCAGTGCATCCCAAACGATGGTTTGCGGCCCACCATAGTAGATCGCGAACAGTGGCGTACGCAGAAATTTGTAAAGGGGGCGGGGGGGGTTTGGAGCCAAAGACACGATTGCTCTAAGTGGTCCTGGTAATGGGCAAAAACTTCCAAAATTAGGCCTACATTCCAAAAGAAAGTGTTTTGGTTTTAAGAACATCTTGCAGTAGCATGAATTTCTTTTTACCAAACCGTAAAACTATTGAAAAGGCATGTGCGTGTAATTCAATTATGACAAGAAACTTTCCAAATTATTTATTTTTTATTTTATCTCTATATTTATCCTCCTGACTCGCAGGAAAGCGACGGAGGCGCTAATACATAGGGTAGGCAATTACCCTGACCTGCTTCCGGAGATACCAAGATATTGCTGTCCGCTTGTAATTTAATAGAGATATGACTGTAATTTAGAACTGCTTGCCAGGATCACCAAGCAGGGGAATTTACCATAAAGTGTCTTTCCCAAGGACACTACAGAGTGGCGCGAATGGGTTTTGAACCGAGACCGTGTTAATCACGAGCCTGGCGCTTTAACCACTCGACCACGCTGCCGACAAAGCAACCGACAATTAAAAGCAACTTCTGTAAATAAAGAAAACAACAGTTGAAAAATCAAACAAACAAAAAAAATCTTACTTAACAAATATTCAAAGTTTTTTACAGGCTTATATTGAAACGCCTGTTTTTTCACTTAATCCGTTAATTACGTCACCAGGGCAATGTTTAGTAATGCAAGTCCATTCATTCGAGTGGTACCAGTTGTGTTTCGTAACCACGTTTTTAATCTGCATAATGTGGAAAACAATTGTTCACTAGTGCATGTTGTCACTGGAAGAGTTGACAAAATGGTCATCAATGTAAATATTTCGGAAAAGCATCGGAACTGTATTCCTTGAACCTGCTCAACGCATCAGATGATCTTTCTGCTGCGTTCAACCGAAAAAGTTTCCTGTTCCATAATATCAGTTCAGGCACTAATTCTCCCCAAGATTTCGTTAAATCATTTTTGTAAAATTTTACAAAACTTGAATACTTTTAATTTGTTAAGAAGTTGGTCTACTAGTTGGATCAGCAGAAATTAAACACTGAAATTCATCAATAATCGATTTGTGGGCTGTAAATCTTGCTTCAAGAGTGACAATAAAGTTATCAAGAAATGGAATAAAAATTCCTACTCTAAAATGTTCTTCATCTGTTGCAGCAGCAATGTTGCATCGATTGGTCTGTTTTGAAGTAAGGCGTGGTGTTTTCAAAATAAATCTTCGGCTTTGGCCTCTTCTTCCGCAAAAATATAGAGCTGATGAAATTCATATTCGGCTTTTTCTATAAGACACTTCAATTTATTTGCAATATCCTCTCAATGTTGACGACTTTAAGAAGATATATCGACTTTTTTTGCTTAACTTTGCACAAAACAACATTGTATCCAAAAACGTTTTTTAAAACTAAGAGAGCAATGCAAAATTCACTTTGCCTAATTGTCGATAGCAACTGCAGAGCTCGTGATGAAATTTCTCTGTCTGGCCATGCTGAAATTTCTGCCAAAGCTTCTACTACGGTAAACTGTAAATTTGAAAAAGTACTAACACTCTCTCGTCGATCGACCCATCTGGTGGCACAAATTTGAACAAGTTTTTAAGCTTTTGTTATTGACGAAATCGTGTTGATTGACTTGCGTAAAATGTTTTGACGTTTTGGAGCATTAAAAAAATTGTGAACTGAAGCTATTGTTCCCACGCAGTTTATTCCCATTCCCATGCTTAACTTCCAATATTTTAAAGTTTGAAAGTTTTCTTCACAGTGGCAGCTGACATTAGCTATCTTTGAAGCAATTTAAGCGATAGCAAAAATTGATGGGAAGCAGTAATTAAGTTTAAAAAACACGGTAAACAATAGAAACCAAAATCATCTTATCAAAGCCTACTTATTATCATGTATACATATACGGCTAAACACCATTCTTCAAGGAGGGGGTTTTGACCCCTGAAACCCCCCCCCTTGCGTACGCCTATGATCGCGAAGGTCTTTCGGGTGGTCCATTTTAATTTCATAGGTTTAAGCCTTATATGTACTAAACCAGGGTGGCGAACCTATAGCATACATCTCGGATGTGGCACGACATTTAGATTTAAAGTTACATTTGAAACAAAAATATTTAAACTTTCTTGAGATTTATGCTGATATACACTAATGAAAAGACAATGGCAAAAATAGCGGTGGGCTGCATAAATCTGAGTCGATTTAAATTGAAAACCAAAAAAACAATCCTCACTTTGATTTCTGAGCAGTCACCGCCGAGAATTGCCGCTTAATTAATGTGAAGATTTTTTTTTGGTCTTCGCTTGGGATATAGCAATAGTGGGCCATTACAGTTGTGCACCATATTTAAATGGGAGGCGATGGTAAAAAAATTGAGAAGCACTGCCTTAAAATATTTTGTAAGAATATCTTTTAGCCATATAAGGGAAACCGGGTCTGGTTGTCACAAATTTCAAACTTTACAATTTAGCGAATAGTTGGTCGATTTTCAAAAATTTTTTTGTTTTTTTCTTTAGTTAAAGTCTTCAGCTATAACTTTAGAGTATTCTTTTGGTTTTTCAGCAACAATAAACATGTTTTTGGACAGTTTAAAACAATCAATTAAAGTGAGACAACCTGGACAAATCTGTCCTGGTTGTCACAAGCATTGGGGTAAAATGTCACAGCTATTTGTGAGTCGACACTCACTCAGTTGCTTTTAAATTTTGCTATACGCCAAGATCAAACGAACAATTTATTGATAAAAAAAAAATACAAAAATATTATATACATGTCAAGTAAAAATAGCACCGTATTTCTTGTCCAGTTAGCTGTTTACAAAGATGTTTGTTTTAGTTTTGCTTCACAGTCGAGCACCGGATACAATTAGATAAGATCAGAGTTACACTAGCTGTGTTTATGGAAGGATAAGTAACCAAAATAGGCATGCAATCTGCACATTTAGTTGCACGAAACAGCTTGAATATTTTTGTTAATGAAAAAATCAAATGTTTTTACGCTTAGTTTTTCGTGGGTGCAGCGAACATGCTCAACAAAGTGCTTTAAAAAGTCTAATAAGTGCTCTGCTGTCATCCATCTAGATGGATTCGCACCTCCTTTGCTTCCAGGTGGCGCTCCATTAAGGAAATGCCTTTGAAATTTTATTCGGGAAAAAATAAAGTAAGGAGGAATAGAATTTCCACTTGCTGATATGATGCCTACTACAGTAATAAATGTACCTCGCTCAGTCGATGTTATAGCGCCTATTTGTTTCGTTCTACGTCTTCCAATAATTCTATCAGGCTTACGTACAATAGTTATGCCTGTTTTATCCATGTTCCAAATGTCCAAAAGCTGAAAGTTATGCCTATTTAAAGACTAATTTTAAATTTTGGAAAAAAAAATTAAAAACACACCAAAACAGGGTAATTAAATAGTTTGTTTAGCATGGGATTGGTTGTCACAGTGTGACAACCTTCACTAATTTTTTGTGACAACCTGTACAGACCTGCCATCTTGAATTCGACTAAACCTATTTCAAAAACTGTACTACCAGCTAAATAAAGACTTGTTTTACAAAAGTGCCAATGTTTTTACGCCTCCAACGACATATCGATGTTGATAATACGTCTGTTAGGATTAGGAGTTTGGTTTTGAAACTAACCCTAACACAATATTACATGCAAAACTGATTTTAACAGAATTTATTAATTAATCATAATTACACATCTCCGTTCCAGAACAGCAGCGTAACGTTCTTTATAATTTGTTGTCTGTCTCCCAAAACCCTATGCAGCCACATCCGTATATTTAACAAGCGTCACCGAAATCCTAATCATTTACCGTGGGACAAAGAACACCGTCGCAAAATTTCACACGATAAGCATTATGGGAAGCGAAGCACGATTGATAAAATAAAAGCATAGGCTCAAACATAAGACAAGCACGCTGTAACCACTCATTAAGTATACACGAATCACGACATTCTCCCCCTAGTTGCACAAAAAATTTGTGGAAGCAAATTTGAAAATAAAAATACAGAAATACAAAATAATTAAAATTATTAAAAAAATTGAAAAATTATTTGTAGGAAAACAAATCAAATTACATTTTGAAACCAGTAATTCAAACACTAAAAAATTAAAAACATAATATGGAACTGTTGGGTTGTGTGTGTGATATGTAAAACACGAAATATGGGAGTGATGAAGTGTATGTGTTGTGGAATTGTAAGTGAAATGTTGTGAAAGTAACTTCGAATCGCATCATTACGACAGTTTATATTGCCAAAAATAAAAACATTTCAAATATATTTCCAATCTAAATTTCTTTTTCCAATACTAACGTTATTGACGAAGCTTTAATCACCTTTACAGATATATTATATTTTATGATTGTTAAAAATTTTATAAAATGAGACATGTAGTTTTCAATCCATAGCTTGAAATAATTATACATAAATTCAAAATTATAAAAATTGACATAGTATTACAAACACATCCAATAGCAAAAAGTATTTTTGAAACTAATCAACAGTTAAGAAAATTATAATAATCAAGTTGTTGGAAGTAGGAGATGTTAAAAATGCTCCATCGAAAAATTGAAACTGTTGGCACTCTTCACTTGCATCTTCGATATTCTAGTAGTTGAGTTATATTCAGATGTTTGGTAAAAAAGTCCTTCAGTTGGCATTGTCTTTCGTAAATGAAGCTCGGTGCAATTCGGAAGTTTGTTTGAAGTTGTGAAGTTATGGTCGTGAGGTGGCGGTGTTGTGTAATATGACGACGGCTGAGCACTGCAAAACAAACATAAGCGACAACGATTTGCATAATTAATTGATAAATATCAAAACTAATTCAGTCTGAAAAATTGAATTTAAGCACGCATTAATATAACAGTTATAAAATAAGCGACAGTATGATAAAACAAGACACCCAAGAAAAAAATTGCACATTATATTGTGTTTGTTTATGAAAAGCATTCACGACTACCAGAGTTTTCCAAAGGCTGTAACCTGTCGTGCTCACTAATTGAAGAATCCTCGTGGCTACTAGATTCATCGGTATTTGAAGTGGTGATTGGTTGATGGAAAACAGAGAAACATTTGTCGATAGAAAGAAAAGTGGAGAAGCAAACAGTAAAAATGTCTCTACTGTATGCTGAGAATTTAGGAAGGTATTTTTTTAACACATTTCAACGTAAAAACTAAAGTCCATATTGTTGTTAAAATTTGTATTAGAATAACCATGATGGTAATGAAAAGTGTGGAAAGTTCTTCAAGGGCCAAAAGAAAAGTATGTCGGGCAAAATGACGCATAGACTTTGTGACAACAGAAAAATTGGTGTCGTAATCTTCACTTGCTTGAAGCGAGGAAATGGCTTGCTGTAATTTATCCCTATCTACAGCAGTCTGGGCAATAGTTGCGATCAACGAATGTAAATCGGTCAAACCGTTATGTGTTTCCGTCACGGCTTGATGTATATCTGCAAAGTTCTTGACAGAGATTGTGTCTGTTATAACTGTCAGAGGCACATTTAATTGATTAACAGGCAGGTTTGAATGAGAATGTGAATAGTGTTCAAAAAGAACAAATCTAGAATTTATTTGAAAAATAAGAGTTCGCCCAGGGTGATAATGTTCATAATATGATGGCTTGCCTTGGATAACAAAGTTTGGACTCACAAGTTGGCCTATACGCGATTTACCATCTTGGGTGCGCCCATACTCAACCAAAGGTAAGAGCGAAAATTTAGTTTCGTTATCAAAAGCTAATTCTGACACTTAAGAGGAACGATATAAATGCCATTGATAGTGCAAAATAACTTTTTGGAAAAACAATGCACCGCCCGGTGTGGACAAAGTGACCAAAGATGAATAGACATGCCCCGAGAGGGTATTTCTACTCTATACAAAGAAGTGTGATTATAATAAAGTTTCAAACTTTGTAAGCCTAACCGTCGTGTTTTGGGACAAGTGCTAAAACGAGAAACATCCCATACTATCGTCATAGTGTAAGTAGCACAAAAACCCGTCGAAATGTAAGAATTCGTCAAAGGGATGATAGGTGAAGAAAGAGAATCCTTAAAAAAATCATAAAAAATAACACCTTTGATTAAATAACTATTTTGCACGAAACCTGACTTACTAGTTGGCCACGAATAATCTATTTTCACTTTGTTATTTGTACCAAATTTAGTTTTGAATCAGTAAGTTCAATCAACTTTCCATCTCGTGTGTTCTTAGTCGAACTCCAAGATTTACAACTTTGTGGACTAGGTGGTTGAGAATCAACAACGTGAGTTTCTTTATATTTACTTCCGAAGAAAAAGAAATGGGAAGTCCAGCGGGTTTGCTTTGTGAAGCAAAAATAAGCTCTTACAGGTTTCAATGTAGATTGCGTAGAAAAAATCTCTGCTTTGCATTCTTCGCTACGAACAAAATGTTGTGGTTGATAATTCATAGGTGGAGCAAAAGCAAAATGTTTGTGTGGACGATTTTTATTACAGAGAGAAAAGGTTCTAATGCCAAGGAGAAGAAATTTAAAGGTATAAAGAGACATAGAACGAGCAAGAAGAAACAAAAAAGAAAATGATTATATAACATGGTTCTTAACTTTGAAAGCGAATGGGTGATTGGATAACTCGACCGGATCTAGTAGTTGTCTTTGTTGGTATGTTGTACGACGAAGAAGGAGGATCTCGTTGATCGATGTCGAATGTGTCGGAGTGTGATTTGTTGGAAGTATCTGTAAAGCATAAATTGTTTTCGTACGGCCGTGTCTGTGAGTCCTTCGTCACAGTTGTTGCAGAAGTTGACGTTGGTTTGTTTCTACTTGAATTAAAAAAATCATTATTGTTCGTACTCTTAGTTTTATGATCATGAACAAAGTCAAGTGTGTAAGCCGGTTATAAGCGATCAATTGAAATCTTAGAACTACCTTTAAATGTTTCAATAATAAAATATTTATCAAAGCGTTTAAGAACTTTGAAAGGTTCAGTGAAAGAGTTTTCAAGTCCTTTTTTCACACGATCAACTCTGAGATATACTGTTGGACAAGTTAACAATTGTTTATCTACGTGAAAATTAGTGTAGCGTTTTTCAGTGTTAATGGGAGCAGGGCTTCTGTTGCTGAAAAAGTTCATTAAAGATTTCGTTAGAGCTGGATCATCAAAACGTGGTTTTGGCGTAGTTTCATCAAAAAAAAAAAAGAAGGCAACAGTATCTTTTTGCCAAAAAGCCGTTCGGCTCTGCTCATATTTAAAGCGGAATGATAGCCAGCCTGGATTCCTAAAAGACAAAGTCCTAAATGATCAAACCAATCACCATTGTTGTCATGACATCGTAAAGCAGTGCGCAAATATCGAATAAATCTTTCAACTAAACCGTTGCTTTGGCAATGATAAGGAGTAATCAGCTTGTCATGAATGCCTAAAAAACTCATAAATTTCCAAGTCCAAGAATAAGTTGTAAAATATGGAGCATTGTCAGTGATAAGCACTTTTGGCACACCAAAAATTCCAATATAATGATTTAAAAAATATGTGGCAATTGTGTCACTTTTTGTATCCGGAAGTAACGCGAAACAGGCTTTAGTGAAGCGATCGCATATAGTAAAAATATATCGATGACCACGACTTTCAGGAAGTGGCCCGATTAAATCAACATTTATTTCACTCAAAGCTTCTGTGGCAATCGGGTAACTTAGAAAAGGTGCTTTTGTATGACGTTTACTTTAACTAATTGACAATTAGAACATTGCATTACCCAGTCTTTAATATCTTTGTTCATTGACGGCCAATAGTAACGTTGTTTGATTAGGTATCGTGAAGATTTAATACCGGCATGATTTAGAGAATGAATTATGTTAAATGCTTTACGTCGAAAGGCTGTTGGAAGCAAGATACGAGGCGTAT
The DNA here is from genome assembly GCA_963680785.1 of Diplosoma virens. Classification (NCBI taxonomy): domain Eukaryota; kingdom Metazoa; phylum Chordata; class Ascidiacea; order Aplousobranchia; family Didemnidae; genus Diplosoma; species Diplosoma virens. Next base: position 16,608,375 of record OY796896.1, read on the forward strand.
CTTGAGAGACATCACACAATATAAAATTTGTTGAATTTCGAATGGGAAAACTTTTAAATTGAAGAGAAGTAATTCTATTGCATAAAGATTGAATATCAGCGTCAGATTTCTGCGCTTCGGCAATTGCTTCAAAATCTAATGCATCTGGTAGATCGGAAATAAGCGCGACATTTGCGCGAGTGAGTGCGTCAGGAACAACATTTTTATCGCTTTCTATGAATTGGCAATTTGTACTAAATTGAGAAATATATTGCAATGGGCGTAAAATACGTGCCGAAAAATTTTCACTGTTTTTCTTTGTCAAACTCTGAACTACAGTTTGGTTGTCACAAAGTATGGTAAAATGACGTCCATCGAGCATATGTCTAAAAAATTTAATACTTTCGTAGATGGCCAAAACTTCTTTGTCAAAAATTGCGTACTTAAGTTGTGCTTTACTTAACTTTCTGGAGAAAAAGGCAATCGGCACACGTAACTTCCTACTGGGATCAAATTGGTAAAGAATAGCAGCATATACAAGAATCACTTGCGTCTGTAGACAAAAAGGTTTCTGCATAAGGAATTGGGTACGATAAAACAGTTTTCTTACCAAGAGGAGCCTTAACTTTTTCAAAATGAAATTTTTGCTGTTCCGACCAATGAATAACCGTGCTTTTCGGTCGCTTTTGGTTTGAGTTTAGCATCTCATACAACGGTCGTAATAATTCACTACATTTTTCAATGCTTTTGTGATAAAAATTAACTGCACCATAAAAACGAGAAAGACTTCTAAATGTTTTTGGAAGGGGGTACTCAACAATAGCGTTGATCTTTTCATTCGTTGCAGAATAACCATCAGCACTTACTTCGAAACCAAGATAATTAAGTTTTTCACGAGCGAAAATAGATTTTTGCAAATTAATAGCTAAATTATAATGACTAAGATTTTGACAAATTTGATCAAATATTGCTTGATGAGATTCCAAATCTTTTGTATGAATCAAAATGTTGTCAAAATAAACTTCAGTATGATTTTTTAATTCTGGATTTGTCGAATATAAAACTTTATGAACAAAATGCAGAAAAGTTTTAGCAGCAGATTTTAAACCAAAGGGCATGTAATTAAATTCATAACAACCAGATTTTGTAATAAATGCGGTTTTATGTCGGTCTTTAGGCCTTATTGGAACATTATGATAAGCGCTTTTAAATCGATCACAGAAAATACGCGACTACCGTACAAATTATCCAATAAAGAATGAATAGGCGGAATTGGATAAGATTCCAATAAGCTAATGGCGTTCAAACGTCTATAATCAACACAAACACGACGTTTACCAGATTTTTTCGGCACTACATGTAAACAACTAGCAAAAGGAGAATCACTTCGACCAATGATACCATCTCTTAACCACTTATTAATTTGTTCATCAACCACTTTTTGCATTTCTGGTGACATACGTCTTAATTTACTTTTAACAATTTCACCATTCGTAACAATAGCTTGCCGAATATTCACAGGTTGACGCTCAAACCTAGAAGTCGGTGTTGCAACATTGGGATACTTGGCTAAAATATCGTGAAATTGACTTTGTTTTGGTAAGACACAAGTTACGCTCGGAGGTTTGCAGTAACAAGGATTTAAGTTAATAACAACATTGTTACGAGTATCAATTAAACAGCGTTTATAGGTATCAACCGTAAGCTTATAAAAATTCAAAAAATCAAGTCCAATTATCGAAAACTTTAAATCAGTTTTTATAAAATCCCAAGTATAGTCGACAGAAGAATTAAAATTAATTTTTAAAGTTTGTTTACCATACGTTTGGATAACATTGGATGTGGCAGAATATAAAACAGTAGGGTCTGGATTAATTTTACGCTCACGTTTAGAAGTACTAATTAACGAATATGATGAGCCAGTATCGATTAAAAAAGAGATATTGTTAATAAAATCATAGGCGATCACAATTTGCAATTTTGAGTAGTTCGCGGCATACGAAAATAATGCGAATTTAAGCACGAGATACGTTGTTTGCTGCAGAATGTCGGATAATTCGGCTAAAAAGCTAATGCAGCAGATTTTGCTTCCAGCCTCCTGTGTTTAAATGATTCATTGGCCGATTGGAATGTATGCGAGAGTCAAAAAATTTACACTGAGGTCCTTCACATTTAATTGCCATTTGACGAAATTTTCAGTGAAAGTAACAAATATAACCTCGGATGCGTGAATAAGTATAGTCTCGGCCTTGAAATCGCGAGTGTTATTAAATTACCTGTTTTTGGGTTTTTGTAGAAATTACGGAATGGCTGGCGATATGATTGAGAATTATGAGGTCGATTAGAAATGCTGCTAACCGTTGTGTCTTTTAAATTGACCGAAGAAGTTGAACCCTTTGTATAGCCATAGCCGTACCAGCCCAAAAAATTTTGGGGGGGCAATGAAGTTTTGCCCAAATTTTGCGACGTTTGCCCAAATCATGATTTTATGGTACATTTCGGATATGACAAAAAAATTGTCTGAGATTCTCAGACGAAAAACCAATTTTGTCCTAAAATCATGGTGATCTCTAAAAAAAAAAAAGGTCTTCATTTAAATTCACTCTCCTAATTTTCAATTTTCGTCCCAAAATTAAGGTGATCTCTAAAAAAAAAAAAAAAGGTCTTCACCTAAATTTGAGTTATTATTTTTTGCAATTCATCATCATCACCTCTCTAAATTTCCTGACTTTGCCCAAATTTTTCGTATCGCTGCCCGAAAAACCTTAATTTTGCCCAAATCTTAAAAACTTGGGGGGGCAATTGCCCCCCCTGCACCCCCAGCAGGTACGGCTATGTGTATAGCGTTTATTTACTTTCATATACTCAGTCGGATATTTTGCTAGTCCAATTAAATCTGTATAAAACCAATTGCCACTACATGCAGCTACATTAGCGGGTAAAGCTTGTAAAAATCGGTCCTTAATTATAGCTTCGCATTGAGGGGAGGGGTTTTCTTCAAGACCGGAAGCGGCTAAAAAGTGACGCATTAAATCCATGGGAGATCGATCCCCCAATGTTAAATTATTTAAAATGTCAAGTTTTTCAGAATCGTCTTTTGCATACACAGCCTTTATCTGATTGCACAGTTTCGTATAACAATCTGGATCTTGCAGTTTTGGAATATCCTATAACTTTTCAAGTTGGCTGGTGGTTAACGTTTTTAAAATTGTCATGAATTTCAAAACGGGCGTGTTTATACCAGCAATATTGAATTTAGCGTCCCACAAAGCTAACCAGCTATCCGCATCGTGTGACCACGAAGGCGGCAATTTAAAATTAAAATTTGAAGTAAACTATCTTTGTTAGAAGAAAATGTTTTTTTATCGAATGATTGCCCGGAGAAACCAGGTTGGTCATCGGCGGAATTTCACGGCGATTCAGCAGAGTTTTCAATCATGTTGTAAATAGGCTTCGAAACAATTTCTCGCTTAGTTGTACGCGTATTTATGAGATAAGGTTTGGAAAACTTTTTTAAAGAAGTTTGTTGCCGACTGGTCATTAGAATAACAAAGCAAAAGCCATGGCGAAATAATTACCATTCATTAGATAAGATGGGTCAACACGACAGAAAGTAATAAAACAAAAAAATAAAATTATTTCTTACCTTTGTTCAAAAACGTCGGGGTCACCAAAATATTAGGATTAGGAGTTTGGTTTTGAAACTAACCCTAACACAATATTACATGCAAAACTGATTTTAACAGAATTTATTAATTAATCATAATTACACATCTCCGTTCCAGAACAGCAGCGTAACGTTCTTTATAATTTGTTGTCTGTCTCCCAAAACCCTATACAGCCACATCCGTATATTTAGCAAGCGTCACCGAAATCCTAATCATTTACCGTGGGACAAAGAAACACCGTCGTAAAATATCACACGATAAGCATTATGGGAAGCGGAGCACGATTGATAAAATAAAAGCATAGGCTCGAACATAAGACAAGCACGCTGTAACCACTCATTAAGTATACACGAATCACTACACGTCTATCCTAGTTGTTTCTATCTTTCTTAAACAAAAACAAAAAATTTTTTAATTTTCAGCAAAAATTAGTATTTTAAACTTTATTCAAACTGTGCTTACTCAATCAAAGTCAAACTACATCTGGCAACAAAGAGGTAAAGACACGTGATTTAACATTAAAGTGATTATTGCACAAGGTTGCGAAATACTTAAAAAATTAAATGTGACAACCAGGACAGAAGACAACCAGACCCGGTCTCTCCTAATTATGTTGAATTTTTGTTTTTTTATCTCGTTGCACATGATCGACGTCATTTTTCACATTTCTTCTTTTCCTCGATTTCCAAGTCGCTTCACAAGTTTGTTGTGAAACTCTTCGTCATAAAATTTTTGTGGTATTCTAAGATACAAAGTTGCTCCCACCATAAAGTCTACAAAATAAGTTATTTTAAAAACCAGAGAAATTAAATGCTAAATACCGTAAAAGGCCCATAAACGAATATGCTGCATAACGAGGGCTGGAATCCATAACTACTACAATTTCGGAGAAAACAATATAGCTTGGCCTTTTTTTAAAAATTAAGTTAGAAAATTAAATTTTTTAAAAGTAAAAATACATTTTTAACGTTTTTTTCCTAAATTTTGCTGGTTAACTTGTGGATTCTACTTTTTCTTAAATTTAAACATTTATGGCTGACCTGTCCTATAGTATGTAGATTTTCGTATAAAACATAACGCATACTAGCATTGCCAATTATTTTATTTTGCATAATACTCTTGCAATTAGTAATGAAAATTCGAAAACTAATTTGCATACGAGGTTCACCTTTGCCTTTAAAAGTTCTAAAACGTACGATTTTTCGATCGAGAATAATCGATAAAAATAATTTTTGTTTCAAAACAAAAATCAGTGCTGGCTCTAATTTTATGCAACAAGAAAGATAAAGCTGATTTATAAGCAAAATATCAATGAGAGGTGAGATCAAATAGATTTAAATCTTTTATGAGCGTTTGAGTACAATAAATAATTGACCTGTTGTCTTCAATCTTTTTTACTTGTGGCAATCCAAAAATAAGAAATATTTTCTAATAGTGGTTTTCAACCCTTTTTATACTATGGCCTACTTTGGCAACCTAATGTAACATAACGACCCCTTCTTCAAAATTTTTGTATTTTGGCATATGCAGGCTATTTATTGCATTCATTAACAAAGAAATAATTAAAAATAATAACTTATTAACTTCAACCTCTAGGCCTGCAAAGCAACAACAATGGGGTGACTGGTTTTGGATCCTGGAGAAAAGTTTTTCCATGCGTGGTGCTGTTGTTGCCAGAGTACACCAGATCTAACTCTACAATCATTTTATTCTGGGCTTTGTTTTTTATTTTCAGCAATGCAGAAAAACTAGTCTTACTGAGCCAAGACACCAAAGGTCAAAATGATGTGCTTATAACTTCGGGATATAAAAGATGCACGGCTGATCAATATTCAGGCAAAATCTTTGAAATTCTTTGTGGTTGAGTCATTTTGTAACGCTACATCTAAGTTTCTCTACTCTTGAATAGCATTACCTCTGTTGAACCTGCTAATAAAGCCTGTGGTTTTGTTCTTTATCGGTACGGTTCTCCTAACTATATTATGGATAGATTACATTTGTATAGGCAGAAGCGCCGTATTGGTAGCAAATGCGATTGACGTAATCCGGATTCAACTGTTACTTTCATCATTCTGTTGCGCTTTGGGGAAAAATACTTTACCGTATTTTCTTCTGCTGAGCGATTTAAACAAGCAGCTCTAAATTTCAGTCATATCATTAAAATAAAATGTTTTCTTAATTCATAAAACGACAAAATATAGCAGCATAAATGTATTCATCATAAATAAAAAATAAAAATAAAAAAATTTTAACAAAAATAAACAAAAGAAAAAACCATAAACGTTTTCGGCTTGCCCCAGCCCTCTTCAGATAAATAAATGATTTAAGAAAAAACAAAAACTATGTACTGTAATTTAAAAAGACGAAGTCAATGATTCGAGTGACGTAATAATTTGTCACATCTTTTTTACACGCGTTTTTTCAACATAAAGGAATTCATTTGAAATGCGACGCTATTATGACAACAACAACAATACCGATACATCAAAACCAAATAACACAAAATACTAATCTAAAATATATTTAATAAAAATGATGAACCATTAGCAAATAATTGTCGGTTAAGTTTGGGGTTATGTTTTTTTATCAATAACGCTTCATGAATTTTGGTTTCAAAATTAGAACTGCATTTTTTGATTATTTTAAACGAATTAACGCTGAATTTTATATTGGAGCAAATCAAAAAATGCAGTTCTAATTTTGAAACCAAAATTCATGAAGCGTTATTGATAAAAAAACATAACCCCAAACTTAACCGACAATTATTTGCTAATGGTTCATCATTTTTATTAAATATATTTTAGATTAGTATTTTGTGTTATTTGGTTTTGATGTATCGGTATTGTTGTTGTTGTCATTATAGCGGTCGCATTTCAAATGAATTCCTTTATGTTGAAAAAACGCGTGTAAAAAAGATGTGACAAATTATTACGTCACTCGAATCATTGACTTCGTCTTTTTAAATTACAGTACATAGTTTTTGTTTTTTTTCTTAAATCATTTATTTATCTGAAGAGGGCTGGGGCAAGCCGAAAACGTTTATGGTTTTTTCTTTTGTTTATTTTTGTTAAAATTTTTTTATTTTTATTTTTTATTTATGATGAATACATTTATGCTGCTATATTTTGTCGTTTTATGCATTAAAATAAAAACTGCAAAATCAAATAAAAAATTGCAACTCGACAGCAAGATCTTGTCATCGCTAAAAGCAGGTCAGGTAATTGTTTGACGGTTGCCCGAAGTATAGCTCCGACAATTTCCTGCGAGTCAGAAAAACAAATAGAGATGGAAAAAAATTATTCTTTCTGTTCCTTTTAAAATTAGTTAATTGTCACTTTCACCACCAAATAATAACGACAAAGCCTAACTGTAACTTTAAGTTTAACGTTTCCGACATTGTCCTGTGAGTCTGGAGAATAAATAACGATGATGATAACTATTCTTACCAATACTGAAGTAGAGACTGATTTTAAGAAAAAAAAAAAAGATCTTTTAGTTTATCAACTTTTCTTACAATTATTGTTGATTTGTGTGATACCACGCTGACACGCTTAACCTAACTGACATTTTTACGATCGAGTCAGTCAGGCTTTCTCAAAGTGATTCAATAAAATGTTTTATGAAATGCTTCATCTCATTTACCTTTCTCAGCAGCCCATTTTTGTTTTGTCAGCTGTAACAATAAGCTTCCCTGGAGACCTATGCACTGGCCTCTATTTTGCGGCCTGTACCCACCACCATCTTTGAGTAATTTTGCTTAACCCGCACTTATCTGACTCATTACTTTTTTCATTATAAAAAACCACCCGTTTCTTGCTCCGTAATTTTTTTCTTTTTTAAAACAAGCCAATAGTTTTTCATTTTTGAGTATCACCATCAACAACCGCCAATAAACGAAAACTTAAAAACTCAATTTTTAAGAGAGAGTAATTATTTACGCTTGGCTCAAGATTAAAAACTTGCGAAATATGGTACATTTACTTCTTTTTTCAAATTTGATTTGGCTCTTCCGTACTCACCAGTTGACTTTTAGCTGCATAGCCTGCTCTTATTTGCCTTTATCTGTCTGCCTTCTTCTATTTTTAAACCCCACTTTCCTGCCGCTATCTGCCTGTCAATCTTAAGTCAGACCGGTCAGACTATACTCGCCCACAGAGCAGGTCTATTTTTTCTCTACTATGACGTAATTTACTATTAATAAGTGATTGTAATGTTCATCACTACTTCAAAAACTAGTTTAAAATAAGATTTAATTGTCTGCTGGTTCTAATATTGCGGTTATAAATGAAAGAACAATAAATAATTTTAAGGAAATTCTAAATAATACTTAAGAGTTTTATTTTGATAAACTATTTTAATTTTATATTGTTTCATCAAAAGCTTTTGCGACTTCCAGTGAAAAGCCCAATGACTCCTACGGGGTTCGCAAACCAGCAGATCGGAAACCACTGTCCTAACTTCAAAGTATTGAAACTTCAATTATTGATAAACGAATTTGATAAAATGTATTGAAATATTGAACACTTCAAAGGTTGAAAACTTTCTATTTGCTGACTGCCATAGTTAAAAATTGTTTACTTCTTCTTTTTGTAAAAAAATTTATTATTTAAGTAATTGGCAAACAATAAAAACATTATTCAAAAAACTTGATGATAACCATAAATTTTTTATTAACTAATTTGTTGACTTTTTCAGGCGAGAACTTAAATTTAAGAAAATTAGTGTGTTCGACAAAGAAATATTATCGTAGTCTATAGAACACAAAAAAATAAACATTTTAAACCATAGACTTATAGTGAATTGTTTAGAACAAACACAGCTCAAAACCAGGGTTGCCGACTCGGACTCGGACTCGTTAATTCGGTGCAATATAGTTGAACTCAAACTCAGACTCGGTCTCTCCAAAAAAGTAGCGAGTCCGACGTCTAGATTTTATACAGCATCATCAATTTAAAAGTTTCGCAGATTGTTGTTATCAATACTTATTAAGAAAAAAACAAATTGCTAAACCTTGAATAAAAAATAAAAAAGAAGTTAAAATATAATTTTCTTCATATTATTCCACTTCATTATTCTAGATTTTATAACTGTTTCTTACTCTGTTGCTCTCTAAGTTGTCATTTTATTGTTATACCGAATGTTCAACAAGGGCAACCGAAAACCAGTTTATCAGGAGAAGGGAAAAATTAAAAAAAAGCACTTTACATTATAAAAAAGCATCTTTTTTCAAAAAAAAAAGGTTTTACAGAGTTGCCATTTTGTATCGCAATCGTTTTCAGCGCAAAAATCTAGTGACGACTACAAAAAACTAATCACTTCCGATCAGTGTCCAAAATTTTTCGCTAGGTGAAGACTAAAAAAATGATCACTTTCATTTGAGTCCATAATCCCTATTTAAACAATGTAGTACAGAATTTGAAGATAGCAAACAAAAAACTTATCTCTAAGCTTTTTGTCCGACACTCGTCAGGTGATAAATGAATGAAGGAAAGAAAAATTAAATTGATTTTCTGATAAAGCTGAACGAAGATAATTGGATGTTTGATCATCTTCATTCTGCTTTATCACAAAATCAATTGAATTTTTCTTTCCTTCATTCCGACGTTTATTTCATGACGAGTGTCGGAGGAAAAGCTTAGAAATGAATTCCTATTTCGTCCTAAATTTAAGGTGCAGACTGTAAACAAAATAATAACATTCACCTTTAATCCATCTGATATTTTCGCCAAGTTTCTATTATTGTAGTAAATCTGACCCAATGTTTTTGTATCTGCGCACCTGTGTCCTCTCTTTTTGAAAAAAACAAGGGGGCAATTAAAGAGGTCAAAAAAGCGGGGAACAACTTTCCCCTTTACCTCTCCGCTTTCAGCGCTCCGGGTATTTAATACTTGTACAGACTACAGAACAAAAATATTGCCAGTTACGTTTTTTTTTCAACTGATGTCAGTTTTGGCTGGCTTCTTCTATAAAAGTCAAAAAGATAATTCTCAGTTTTAGACAGGGATGCGGACTCGAGCTCGGACTAGGACTCGCCATTTTAGCCCGGACTCGGACTCAGACTCACTTCAAAACACGATTCCGCATCCCTGCTTAAAACTGCGTCGTATATTTTTGATTTAAAAAAGGAATTAAAAAATTGCCTAAACACAAATTTAGATTTAAAACCTCATACCTAACCAATCTTTGGGTGTGTAATAGTCTTCCACAATAACAGGCACAATATTCTTGTTGTCTAGTTTTTTTCTGGCGAATTCAGCTTCACTTCTAGAATCAAACGATAAAATATTAAAACTAGTTTTTACATTAATAGAAGTTAATCTGCATAAAGACATTCTGACAACAACCTTCCCAGTTGCGTGCAGTATTAACTGCAGTATTCCCTACACACATCACAGTTGTAAATCAAACAAACTAGAATCGAAACCAAAAATAAAAACTTAACTCAACCCGAAACCGAATTCAGCCAAAAGCTTAAATTTATTGAAATATGCAAAGTAGACCCAGTAGAACTATCTAATGTGGCTTAAATCTGGCCCAATTTTTTACTTAAACCAAAACCCGAACATAAAAGTTCGGCCAGACTTAGAACTTTGACATACGTAATGAGTCTTCTGGATTGTTTGCGACAGGTTTAAATAAATCAGAAAGACTGTTTACTTTATTTTTTGCTTTGAAAGTTGTCTCACCGGCAATTTTTACTGTTTTCGTAACTTTCTGAAAGACACATGACAAAAACTGCAGAATTTTCCACTGCGAACTTCATCCCATCAATCAGATTATCTCCCATGTCATACTCGTCCATCCACACTTTGTAACCAGATTTGTTCAATGCTTCTCTCATCTATATATAGATAATTAAGATCAAAAACTTTGCTATTTTTAAATTTAAAATATCTGTAAAGCTATAACTTTTGCAGATTGAGAAAACTTATTTTAATGAACAGTGGACAGCATGAGTGTCAAGCGTGAAGAGTGATATTGTATCGATGGCCAGCGCAATCGACACGTTTGTGGTTCAAAACCCACCCACATCATTCTATTGTGTCTTCATCTTGGTAATTAGCAAGCAGCTCTAAATTCAGTCATATTTCCAAAAAAAAAAAAAAAAACTAAAAATAGTTTGGTCTCTCTGAAAGAAGGTTGGGTTATCGCTTGAAGATTGCCATAAAATAAGATGATTGATGTTTTCTGGAAAGTCTGGGGGATAATTAGAGATAATAAAAAATATTGATAAAAGATTTTTTTAAATTCCCGGTTGGCGTAATGATTGTTATTCCTAATCTCTGTTCATAAGGTTCGAGCTTAATTTCCTAACCTTCTGATGTGACACAGTTTTACCAAGACCTCGCCAAGGTTTTAACGATATTAAGTAAGCGACTGTATTGCCTAGATGCAATGTTGCGGAATGAACATTGCAAACTCGTGACTTGCAACAGTTTTTCAAAGAGAAAGATTTGGTTGAGTAATTCTATCATTCATGAAGGACTAAAAAGTTTAATGAATGAAGTTAATTTGTTGATTATGTTGATTTTGGTTAAAAAGAAACACAATTTTTTTCAAGTCGCCAATTAACATTGACCTTGTTGCTACTTTTTGATCAAAGTAAATAAACGTTGTCGATAAGTAGCATTTTTTATGAAGTGCATTCAACAAGGTGCAAATAAAATCACTTGGATAGACCGGGCATTAAAGTCGGGTTTGTGTACTCTATAGTCAAAATGTACGCACAACTTTGGGTAAGCAGCGTGACTCATTAAATGAAATTAACTTTTTCCATAAAAAAGCAGTTAACTTTTTAATTGCATTGAAAAAGAATCAAAGTTGAGATTTTATGTGAATTAATAGACTTTGATTAAATAATTTTAAAGATATTTACCTTTAATACCAGATCCTGATATTCATGTTGATAACTAAGCATGATATGCTGCTCCTATTAAAAAGAAGTTTAGATAATTAACAAGTGAAATCTAAAACGTCTCACTGCTATCTCGATGTTACTGCCTGGCCATACGATTTCACAAGTTAAATTTTTTATCTTATAAAGCCGTACAGTTTTCAAAAGCGACATTCTGCTTACTCGTAATTCTACAGCAGAGCTTGTGAAAAATGCAATCGTAATAAAGTTTATTCATTAGATACACTTATGTCCACAAGGTCTAGATTCGAATCTCTAATCACTAAGATTCGAATCTCTGATTAATAATCACTAATTAACCAGCGTCGTGGCCAAGTGGTATGGGCGCTGTTTTGATGGCGACCGTGACCAAGATGATCTCATTTTGATCCCTATTCTCATCATGTTGTTGTGTCGGTGAAAAAGGCATTTTATTATTAAATTTTCAAAATTATTTCATTAGATTCACTGATACTTTAGATTAAAAACCTTACATTACTCCACCTACTTCCACATGTTTTTAAGCTATTGCTGCCGTCAGATATAAGCCTTTTTTTGATTTTTAGCTTTTACATATTTTTTTTGATTTATACATTTGTTTAGGATATTGCTATGATCAGAGGTGGGCATTTTTTCGTACTTTAGGAAAGCGCAGCGCAACTTGCGCAATGTGATTTTGAAATCATGTAAAGCGTAGCGCAGTGGCTCTCAACCGTTTTTATCCCATGCACTCCTTCAATCGTTATTCAGAGATAAAATCCCCCCTTAGAAATTTAGTTTGTAAAGAACACTTTCACATCAGTGTGGTCGAGTGGTTAAGGCGCCGTGCTCATGACCAATATGGCCTCGGTTTAAAACCCGCTCGCGCCATTCCGTTGTGTCCTCGAGAAAGACACTTTGCGGCGCTTTCCCCTGCTTGGTGGTCTTGGCAAGTAGTTCTAAATTAAAGTCATATCTCTATTAAATTACAAGCGGACAGCAATATCTTGGCATCTCCCGAAGCAGGTCGGGGTAATTGCCTAACCTACGTATTAGCGCCTCCGTCGCTTTGCTGCAAGTCAGGAGAATAAATATAGAGATAAAAAAAAAACAAAAAAAAAACATTAGTGCACTAAGAAAATAAACTAAACTCTTCACAATTGATAAGCTCTTTAGCCTCTACTATTAATTACTACCAAATTATTACGCTAGTAATTTAACTTTTCTAAACAATATTTTAAATTGAAAAGAATAATTCAAAACACAAAAGAAATTTATTGTACTCATTATGCAAACTTAACAGTCAGTGGGATACTTGTGATTGTTTTTTTTTTGACAATTCATGAATGCGTATAAAAGTATTGGAAAGTGCACAACGCACATCGTTTTCCACATCCAATCTTTTTCTTTGTTTTTTTTTTTTTTGTAAGAGACTTGAGAACCCAGATTCGCAAAGGTATGTGGAGACAAACGGAAGAATACCTTGGATAGCTTTCTAGGATAGGAATCGCACATCAATGGCCAGAATTTAGTGATTGATTTTTTATTGAGTAAATCTCCCGCGCAAGAATTAGCTTCGAGTTCTAAAAATTTATCTTACAAACTATCGGGAACTTTTTCAACTGGCAATATGATGGGATTTCGTAATAAACCAAGCTCATCGTCATCCATGTCAGAAGAATATTTAATGAATTCTGATTCTAGTGCTTTTAAATGTTGCAAAATCAATTCTTTTTCCAAATCAGGAAGCACGTGTTCTTCGTCATCAACTTTCAAAATTGATGATAATTCTTCAAACATTGCAACATTGTTTGTTCTGACTTTTCTTTTCTAATTATCAAGCTTGCTCATGAAAGCTTTCCAAGTATTTTTAAATTGTATTATATTGGTGTTTTTCCCTTGCATCTTCAGGTGTAGTTTATTTAGTTTTTCAAAAATATCAACCATATAAGCAAGTTATCCATCTATTATTCCTCAGCAATAAAGCAAAATCTGTTCTCTTTTCAAGCTCCAAAAATAATTTGAATTCATCTCTCAGCTCAAAAACTCGCTTGGTTATATTTCCTCTCAAAAGCCACCGAGTATTTGTATAAAACAGAAGTACGTGATGGTCTGCATCCACGTCAATGCAAAATTGCTTGAACAATCGTGAGTTAAGAGCCCCTCCTTTGACAAAATTTACCATTTGAATTGTTTGATCAAGAACTTCACTTAATGGAGGCGGAAGCGTTTTGGAGGCCAGCGCATGGCGATGAATCATACACTGAACGCCTTTTGTGTTTGGATTTTGCTTTTTAACATAAGCTTGAAATCCAGATTTGGTTCCTAACATAGCTGGGACTCCGTCTCTGCAACACCCGCATAGGTTTTCCTACAAAAGATTTTCTGATTTGAAGAAAGAAGAAACTTTTTCGAAGATGTCGACGGCTTTCGTAGTTTTTTTGAGACGGGAACAAAAAAGAAGATTTTCTTTAAAATTATTAAAATGGACATACTTTACAAATACTATTAACTGGGAACATGATGCTACATCAGTAGATTCGTCCAGCTGAATTGAAAATAAGCCAAATGCAGCAGACTTGATCTCTTGCACAACTTAATCCCTAATGCCTGCAGCCATATTTTCGATCCTTGTCTGAATTGTACTATTAGATAACGAGACAGCAGCAATGTTTTTCTTCTCTTTATTTCCAAGCATAAGTACAACTATTTTCAGAGAGCAAGGTTTTATCAAATTTTCACCGATTGTATGCGGCTTTTTCTGCCTCGCTATTTCCACAGCAACATAGCAAGAAGCTTCAATTGCATTTTTGTTTGTTTCATGATATGTCCCATTTGAATCCAGTCTCATCTTTTTTAAAGCACTAGCGTGACGTTCAAAAAAAGCTTCTGTTTTTATCCTCGTGTTGTTGGTGAACATTATGTAAATGTTATAAGGCAAAGTGGGGCAAGTTGTCACATGGGGCGAGTTGTCACAGCAAGTTTTTTCCTACTTTAACTAACTGTTTGGAGACTATTTTTGTTGTAGTAACATCTTTTCCCGCCATCTTCATTTTAGGTTTCTGTTTGCAAAAAAAAATCACGCAGCTTCAGTGCTAAACTGAAAAATCATCATAAAATTTGCACGTGAGGTATATTTTGCTAACGTTTGAAAATTGAGTTTTATCTAGATAAAAGCAGCGTGGACAGAAGTATACCTTAGTATATTAAGAGTTTAGCTGAAAGTCTAGGCACTAATAGCCTGCTTCTACCAGTTGCCATTTGCAATAAGATGGATGGGTTGGGGCGAGTTGTCACAGTTGTCAGTGCCGAGCAATCTGACAACTCCGAGGTGTCTTCATTTTCCTAACAATTGCAAATAAGTGATGTAAAGGTAGATGATTATATCCTGGTCCGATTTACTACCAAATCGACAGAAAAATTTTATATTGGCCAAATGATGGAGATGGATAAAAAAAGAAAAAGAAATTCATACAACATTTGTCTTCAACATTATAACGTTGAATAAAGGTTAACATTTTTGCAAAAATGCTTGTTATACACATAATTTGTTTCACAGCGAGAATATAATTTATGGCTTGTTTTTGATTGGTTCATTTAATGTTTTCAATAATATTTCGTTTAAAACATTGCAGTTTTCTTTCATTAAGTCTCTTAAAAAGCAGGAAATATTATGTGACAACACGCCCCGGCATGGGGCGAGTTGTCACAAAAAAATTTTTTTTTAACTTTGTTTTTGTCAAAAGGTGTTTGGAACTGAGAAATTATTTTGCTGCCGTTACAGAGGGTACATAGGCAAGAATAAAATGCCATGGCAAAATCATTGCTATATCAACCAGTAAAAGCACAATGTTAAAAATCCTAAAACTGTGACAACACGCCCCACTTTGCCCTATTAACTTTGTTGGTTTCAAGGAATCATGTGATAGAACTTTATTGCATATCACGCACTGATGTCTTTCCACTCCATTATCAATGATGCATGTGAATCCATATTCAATGTATGAATCATTGTATTTTCTTTTTTTGACACTCATGTTGTGTAAAATTCTATTGATTAAAATTACTTTTGGACACACCTGGAGGTATCTAGCAAATGAATTTTGTTTAAAATCATTTAAACTGTAAATGTTAAATGCACTGAAATAAACAAACAAAAAAGCTTTTAATAAGGATAATACGAAGAAAAGTTTAGTGTTGCTGTAGCAATGGCGGCAGAGTATCGATGACGCTGTTTTAACAAACTGGCACTGATGTAGCAATGGTGAGGCAAGGCAGCCAACGACGTTATTCCACGTCTTGTCAAACATTTCTTATAGCGTCCAACGAGGCAAAATCTGGCTCTAACTAACCACGTGCTTTGAACTCTACTGCTGACGCTACACTAGATTGCAGTCACAACTACAGTAACAAATCAGGCACACTGCTTTTTTATTTTGTAGAACAACAAAATTCGTCACAAACCATTCCTCACAAAAGATCCGCCTTTTTTTTTATGAAGTTTTTGTTTTTTAACCAACTTAAAATTTTCCTAAACTGAAACTAAATTTAGTTTATATAGCTTTTAACTTTCTGCATAAAACTTAATATAAGAAGGATTTGCAACTTACAATTTACTTTTTAAATGACAGTGGTACTGGTACATATGTTGCCATGATTGTAATTGTAACGTAAAAAAGCACTTTTGTGAAGGCTTATAATTCTAATTTTTGGATATTTGTGACATAATTATTGAACCATTGTCATTTTATTTTACAGTCAAATTCTTATATTCCTGAAAAGGTTAAAAAAAAGTGTAAAGAAGCCAACAAAAACTAAAAAAGTATTAACAATTCTCAATCTATATCTGCATATCAAGCACTAACTATCAAGCAATTTCACACTGCTGCTGCTAACCTACTGTAAAAGTATAAAAACGCTTTTCAGCTTGAACGCATTATATTACAGAAAGCGTGAAAATTTATATTAACTTTGATGTGACCACATAAAAGACTTCGCGAGCCGCGGGTTGCACATGTCTGCTGTAGCGGAATGTGCAGACGCTACATTGCCACTTGATAAATAAATTTACAGAACTGGACGCAACTACTGTATATTGCATGCTTCAGCTACATTACATCTTAAACAAATTGTAAATACAAAATTCCCCCCTGGTGGGGAATTGCCCCCCGGTTGAGAACCCATGGCGTAGCGCGATTTATTTTTGATTTGATATTAAGTATAAGCGCGATTTATTTTTGATTTATTTTTGATTTGATATTAAGTATAAATAAGCGCGATTTATTTTTGATTTGATATTAAGTATAAAATGCAGCGCAACTTGCGCAATGCGATTTGAAGATCATGTAAAGCGCAGCGCAGTAAGCGCAATGCACTTTTGAAGTTCATGTAAAGTGCAGCGCAACAACTGCAATGTGATTTAAAATTCATGTAAAATCCAATGTAAACTACTTTAAAACTATATTAAGTGCGGCGCAAAGTGATTTTTTAAATTAATTTAATCATAATATACTTTTTCAAATCATAAGCGCAGCTCAATCTGTTTTCTAATTGCTTACATTGGAAAATAACCAAAGTAGATTACGCTTCTGCAAAATAGGGCTATATAAAGTGCAACGCAACAAAGTGCAATTGATTTGTTTAATCTTTGATACGCAGCGCAATAAAGCGCAAGTAATTGCGCAATTGCGCGAGCTGCGGAAGTTGCGTTTCAAGTTGCGCTCTGCCCATCTCTGAATATGATTATATTTTAGAGCTGCTTGCTGAGACAGCCGAGCAGCGAAACCAACGCAAAATTGTTGTTTTTTTTCAGAATACAACAGTATGGCGAAAATAGTAGTTAAACCAAGATTGTATTAATCCCGGTTTCCATTTACCTGAAGCTCTTTTCAACTGGCGAGTAAACCATGCTGGCAACATGGTTTTAGAACAATTTTATTTGTTTAGAGATCTATTTTGAAGCATGAAGTTAACTGACTTTTTAGTGTTTTGCGCCGCCATCAGTGTCATATTGTTTACGACGTAAATATGAACAACAGCTGGTTTGCTGCAAGAAAAGTTTTCGTTTAAAAAATTCAACCTTACCGATTTTATTTGTCTGTTTGATCCAAGAATTTTTTCCTGATCAGTGCTTGTCGCTGGTAAATCTCTCAATTGATCGTACACTTCTTCATTCTCTTGCCCTGCCGTGCGTTTTTCTGCGGTTGCCGTGAGACTAAAACACAAAAACGTGGAAAACATTACAGCGATAGAAATCAAAAATGTAAAACGCATAGGAATAGATTTTTTTATTAACACCAGCTTTGGTGAGATACTGCTCACTTCTTCAAGTGTAACAGAATAATAATAATAAAAGCATATCCAAAACAACAATGCAAATATAATGGGTTCAAACCCTGTTAAGCATCGGTGAACTTTACGTTTAACAGCATCATCGTAACCACCACGAACATCAACAAATTTCACGCGTTCATTGCCAGCAAGTATCATTTCTAAAAAAAAAATAATAAAAAAATTTGAGTAAGAATTTGCTTTGCCTGTGACTCAATGTGACAAATACGTTTGGTCACTTTTGCCCGAAGATCTACAAAACTTCGAAAAATTGATTCAATGTTTGTGGCCATCATTTTCTACCAAAATAATTACCGTATTTTTGCTATTTTGTATTTATTGTATAAGTTCAATCAAAGTTTTTTTATTGTTACTCAGCCATGATTGCAAGTGATTTTGAATATCAATGTAGAAAATAGGGACGTCCCATTAGGGGAGGCAAGTGAGACAGTGCGTCACCTGTGGAAACCAAACAAAGTAGAAATAAAATATTAAAGTCATAGTCTTTGCAAAATAGATGCCACTTGCTACTAGTTGAAAAAAATTAGTAAAAATTATACTGTACTTGTAGTAATTTAATTTGTTTTGCTCTTTAACCCTAATTTTTGCCCATTTAATCGTTGTATTTACAGCGCTTTAGTCATTTCGTCAAGCGTTTTTGTCGACAAAATCGCTAATAAACGCTAGTGAGCCAGCTTCAAGATTGTCTCCCTTCAGATAAACAAAGAAACAAAGATAAAACAATTTAGAGTTTTTTCTCTTTTGTTGAAAATATCTGTTAAAATAACAAAGAGGGACAATGGACATCGTATAGTCATTTCTGCTGTCTCCATTGCACAAGCGCATAAATAATTTGAAATAATTTGAATTGAATTGAATTGAATTGACTAAGTTTCGAGTTCATTTAAGCCAGTAATTCTTAACAAAAGACACGACTCTCTTGAAGGGAGTTAAAAAATTCAGGGGGGTTAGTTTTAATTACACATTTATAACAATTCATATATTTTGCCAACTTCAAAAAAGCCATTTGTCTCCAATTAAGTGTGCATAAGAATTAAAGTTTCGTTTTCCATTTCAAGAGAATACTTTTTAGATTTCTCTCCACAATTTTGATTTTTTTATACTAGGACGTTGTTTTTTACTTCACCAAAAGAAATCGATTAAGTAACAGCCGAAAACCTTTAAATGTTTAGGAGGTCATGGGTAAACGCACAATTAAAAGTCATGTTGTGCCAAAAAAGTAGGTTATCTTTCTGAAAATTTAAGGATGTAAGTCGCCCCCCACCCTGGATCCAATCATGAAAGCTTTAGCAAGCACGTGAAATCAAAGGCTGTCATTCATAATCAAATTTCTTAAGACTTAAAACCTGAAGAACTGATTTGTCTCTAAATAAACAGAGCTTGCAATTCTAATGTTAAGAAAATTAAAAAAGTTTGCAAATTTTTTATAAACAGAAAATTCTTTTTCGGCGGCAGCGTGGTCGAGTGGTTAAAGCACCGTACTTGTGATCAACATGGTTGCGGCTCAAAACCTACTTGCGTCACTCTGTTCTGTCCTATGAAAAGACACTTTACGGCACGTTCCCCTGCTTGGTGGTCTTGGCAAGAAATAAAATTAGTACTAACATTATTTTAAAAAATTAGTGCCTCACCAACTACTTGCTTCACGGCACGTCACTGGTAGAAAAATTACCAACGCAAGTGTTTGTTTTTTGGGAGTTTGCTTTCCTAATCATTATTTGCGCCTGCACTCCTGCAGCGCTTTTTCGCTTTACACTTTAAGTATCAATTAATTTCATCCCCGAACATAGTTTGTTTCTTCAGCGTGTTAATTAATGCTGGCTCGTTTGCGTTTCTTTCACTTTACAATTTATGAGGCGACCAGCAGCAATAATTGTGGGTGGGCGGCCGGTTGAAGTCTGAGAGACTTATGCTGTTTTTGTGATCTTAAGTCTGAGAAACTTAATTTTGAGTACTAATTCTAATTGGATAAACCGTTTGCATTCTCCCCATGAGTCAGCACCGACATGAACTGCTCGGTACGGCAACTTTGTGTTTTGTCTTTATGTTTGGTTTTTAGTTAGTTTTATTTTTTTACAGATTACCGCTTCGCTTCATGTTTATTTTTCATTTACATTAAACATGCTTGGTTATTTTGACTTTCCTTTATCGAAGCCAGAAGCAAGTTATTCGGCAATTCATGTTGCGGCAATCGGCCAACTTCAGCGCCGTTTACCGTCACAATCATCATTTTTATATCATTTATTTATTCTTCTGATGTGCAAAGCAAATTTAAAGGCATCAAAATTTAGAGCAACCGTCTAGCAATTATCCAGATCTGCATTTTAAGAGATGCCAATATATTTGTGGTCTGATCGAAAAAGAAAAGTTGAAAAAAGACCAAATAAAAGAAATTATTCACCCGAATAAACATAAAACTACAAACTGCTTACCCAGCCATTCACGTGCTTCAAATGAACCATCCGTAGGAAGTAAGATCAATTCTTTAGACCGAGAACTTGAAAGAAACTCCGCAACAGCTCTATGAAAAAAAATTATTGGAAAAAAAAAGTCTATTAGAGTCTTTGTGATTTCTTGCTGAAATAAAAAATATAAACTTTTTTGGCAGAATCAAACATATTTATTAATTGGACCTACCAATGTGAAATATGACTGATAAAATGTTGCTAAACAAATAAAATCATTTCAAGTTTAAAAAGACCTTGAAAAAGTTTTTATAAGGTGATCTGAAACTCTCCCAATAAATCAGTGATAAAAAAATTAAAATATTTTTACTTTTAATAGTATAAGCTTTTACCACATTTGTCAACCACCGACTAATAAAAAGACCATCATTTGAGCAGCCTGTCTGAAGCTTCGATATATAAGTAATCACTTAAAAATTTAAAAAAGTTTTAAATTGTTTAGAAGGCCACAGAAAATCACATCGCGTGTCGTGATTTAGACCCACTCTGGTCTTGTAATGTTGACCCAGTACTTTGTGAAGTTCTTTTATCGAAAGACTTTTACAATGTCTTGCGATTTCAATTCTTTCTTACCTGCAATGCAGACTGTCTTGGAATCTTCTAGTTAATAAAAACAAAGATGCAGATGCTTTCTGAAAAGTTTTTATCTTATTTTCGTCAAAACTGAAATCATTGTGGTCACAATCACCTTCCAAGTAAACGTCACAATTCATTTCCAACTCTATGTCAGATTTCATCTGAGAAAAAAAATTTTTAACATCTTTTACAGAGACTTTAAAATGCAATACTTACTTGCGCTGCCAAGTTGCGATTTTGTTTTTCAAAACACAAAATGACCAGTTTTTTGTCTTTTTTCTCTGTCCCTTCCACCTGTTGGTTTATAAAAGCGAGAATTAAAATATTTTCATCTTTACAAACGTCTACAACTTTTGTTAGGATTAACAATATTGTTTTGACAGTTGCATGTATAAACGTACAAAAGGCTTATTTCCGGGATTTGATAATATAATAAAATTTGAATTTATTTAAAGAAAAAATTTGTTTTTATATTTGAAAACATAATCTACATTACCGGTACCTTAGCAGCATCATCGTGGTCAACATTAAATTCTTTGTTTTGCTTCAAAACAAACAAAGTTAACTTCGCCAAAAGCTTTTCGTTGCTAAAAAAAGAAATACGTTTTGAAATTTGATGATGTAATTTTAAATTATTATTAATTATTTGTAGCATACAATTGTTATCAATATTACATTCTATCCTCACTTTGATTCTTCTAAGATTGTTTTTTAGAGAAAATTAATTATCAATTCATCATTGAGAATCATTTCCTTAAGTTGGATGATAAACGATAGTTGGCATAGTAAAGCAATTGTATTCTCTTTTTCTTGAGGCGAACCTAAAATAATTACATTTATTTTAAATTAGAAATAGAAATACTGTAATTGTGAACTGCGTTGCATTTAGAAGCTTTTAGAAAGTTAAAGGCAGAATAACAGCATCATTATTTGAGTTGTTTTTGATATGAAGATTCTGTTGAAAAAAACTAATGACATTTATCGCATATCATAAAAAGAAATACAAATTGCAAAGTAAAGACAAAAAGCAACTTTTTTTGGTTTATAAATCTAAAAGCGACTTAATTATAGTTTTGTCAAGACCTACTGAGAGTTTTTTTTGCTCGATGTTGGCAGGGATATATATCCCTGGATGTTGGATTCTAATTTGCTGCACTAAAAAATGCTAAATATGCAAAATAATTTCGTTAGGCTGTTAAAATTTGCCTAATTAGACAAGTTTCAGATTGTTCAAACCTGTTAACCAGTTTAAAAACAATTGTAGTAGTAAAGTTGGTCAATTAGGACAAGGTTTCTCAAACAGTGTTTCGTGAAATGGATTTAAGTGTACCGCGTAATTTTTGTTTTGACAGAAAGCCATTAGAGTTTTGATTTATAGATAAATTTTGTGTTTCATGTAGGTTTAGTATTGCTAAAAATTTGTAATACAAGCGGCTTCATTAAAAATGCAATGGCAAAATGGCGCATTTGCATAAAGTTGTTGTTTGCTGGACACACACAAAAAAAAAATTTATGCAAAAGCAGCGTCTGTTAAAGATACGCAAAAGAAAGAATGTAATCAAATACAAAAAAGTCTTCAATTTACTTATACATATTTTTTCTAAAAAACAAGCTAGTTTTCTACTGCTCGCGTCAGTTTTAACTGATGACAAAAATCGGTAAAGAATAATAAATGAGCTTCTATTTGCACATACCAAACCGAAATGTTTCAGTAAAAAGTCCACCACCCACCTGAACGAGCTTTGCGGCTCACCAGTACGCCGCGGGCCACTCATTGAAAGCGCTGGTCCAAAACAGGAATGTCCAACCTTTTTTCATAGTGGGCCAAATTATAAATTTAAGTAGAGTTATAGGGGCGTGTATATAAAATTTTCTCTTTTTTGTATTAGATGTAATGGCTAAATGACGAGTATTAAAATATAAATTTATTGACAATTATAATAATATTAATAAAAAATTAATTAACTAATTAGCAATCTAAACTGAAATGTGAAATCTTAAAATCACTACGTAATTGGTATTAAAAATGTCCATGCTGAAGTTGCTTTTAAGTCCCAGTTACGTGAGTTCCTTTCTTCCTTCTTGCATCGAATCAAAATTTCCCAAGATCTGGAAAAGGCTTGTAGTCGCGATCCATAAGTTGATGAAGCCCATAGGGGACCCAAAAAGTTATCGACCGATATCTTTGCTCTAAGTCTCTTACAAGATCCTTGAGAAGATTATCTACGCACAGGTCAAACTAATCATCATTGACTCATTGCTCTTTGGAGAGCAGGTTGGGTTTCGATGCGGAAAACCAACCGTGAATCAAATCATTCTAATGCCAAAGAACATTTAGGATTTTTTTGTCGATTTGTCGATCTTACAGCAGCATATGACTCTGACACCGTGGCCTCGCATGCAAGTTGTTTAAGACTTCTTCCAGATAAGCACATGGTCAGAATGATTATGGGGTTTGTCCAAAACCGAAATTTCACCCTTACTACCGGTGACAGTAAGCAAAGCAGGCTACGCTGTCTAAAAAGCAATGCAGGTTACGCCGTTTCTCAGGGATCAGTCTTGACTCCACTCCTTTTCAACATCTATACGTACGACCTGCCCTTCACAATTTCCAGAAAGTTTACCTACGCAGACGATCTAACATTGTTTTACTGCTCTGGAAACTGGAAGGCTTTTGAGGGGACATTAAATCAAGACATGTTCACACATTTAGTGTATCTTCAGATTTGGAAGCTGAACTTCAGTCACACTATGATGGTGACGGCAGCTTTTCATTTAACCAAGAGGACCAAAGTGAGCTAAATGTTTACAACAGCATTAGACTTTTACCATTTTCTCCAACCCCACTTATTTTGTTGACAGGTTGCTCACATTACGTCACCATCTCGTGGCATGGAGCAAAAACTGTATTAGCGCGTCACACTGCTGAGGCAAAACTTGCAGGTTCAGAATGGAGTGCTGGTGCCAAAACACTGCGCACAGCTGCTCTATCTCGTCTACTTAACAGCTGAGTACTGCACACCAGTCTGGTGTCGCAGCGTTCACACCCGCCTCATAGACACTGCATGACGCCTTGTGCATAATCACTGGATGCCTGCGTCCCACTCCAACGGACCACTAACCCATACTTTCCGGCATCCAGCCAGCTAAGCTTTGCCGAATAGGAGCGACACTTGCTTTAGCTAATAGTGCAGCTATGAACCCTGACCATATGTTAAATTCCTAAATTGGACCTAAAATCTCTGAAAATGTTTGATCCTCTTTCACCCTCTTAATAAATTTACATGTTTTCCTTTTTCATGACTAGCAGCATCACTAATACTACAGTAATCTTATTCTAAATCACTCCGCATTGGTTCAAAGTTAATATCTTTACTACCACTAAATTCATTAACAACTATCACTTGATATTCTAAAAAATGTATGGAAATAACATAATCAATACTAATTTAACCGAAAAACAATGTGAATACTTAAAATGATGCTTGGGGCAAGCGTCTTTATGATAAGCTCCGCCCACAAAAGTTTTCATAGATCAATTAATTGGATGTCACTCCATGCAGCAATCAACTGACGCGTTGACTTTGTCTATCTATACGTACTTTCCTTTGACAGCAGTGACGTCGAACTCTATAGATTTATAAAAATATACAAGTAACTAAAAAATTTAAGTAAGCAGTGGGCCGCAAAAACATAAAGTGGGCTGCAGGTTGGACATCCCTGGTCTAAAGCAGCTGACAATAAATTAAGGATTATTTACTTGTAGACTTGGTAGCACAAAAACAATTACTAAAATTAAGTATAAACCGCTCCTTGGAACTGAAACACAAAGAAATGGACTTTGGTAGTTTTTGGGTAAGCCCTCGGTATGCATCCCCTGATATTTGTCAACAAGCCTTTCATTTTTTATTGCCGTTTACAACCACTTGCTTCAGTATATAAATCTACTTTTTCTTTTCTGAGAAACATCGGGATAAGAAAGTGTGGGAGGCTGGCTTTACACGATCAAGTTTCTTGCAAAAAAATTCTTGCCTCAATATTCTATCTGTGTGTAAAGTACTACGCAAGATCATTGAGCAAGAGTGCTGGCAATATTGCACAATAAAAATCTTGCCACGGGTAAAAGCGCTTTTCAAGAAAAAAACGTGTCTTGCTGCAATATTGCTAGAAATAGAGCGAGGTTCTATTTTCCAGCAGATTTCACCAAGTCGTTGGTCGAAAATGCCATCGTGGTCAATTGTAGACGTACAGTATGTGCAGCTCCTGCAACAAGGTGTTATAGGCACCCAATATATTGCTGCGGCCAAGCCAGGGTTGCACCTAGCATTTCCGCTTTTTACGTTGCTTGTTTAAAGCTGCCACCACCATTATTGCTGCTGCGTGTCGTTTTCTTGCTCGAAACATTTCGAATGTTTAACATTGAATACTGATAAACAAGCAAACCTTACGTGTGATTTACCACTTGATGCTTATTACATTTTTATTATGCCCTGTTCATCAATGAAGCAAAAAAACTTCTTCCCAACCACACGCGGGCCTCAGGTTCGCCACTCCTAAACTAAACCTGTCGTGACGAAATCAATGCGATACGTGCGCAATGTTGCTGAAATATTGCTGGACACAGCAACGAAATGGAATTTATGAAAATGTTTAAGGAGGGCAGCTTGGTCATTGTTATCCTTAACGTTAAATTTGTTCCAGAATAAGCGGTGGTTATTCTATCGGGTAGAAAATTTATTTTTTGTTTGTCCTACGTATTGCATTTTATAAAATTTACACTCTGCCACGTAAATACCATAATTTTTGCTAGTAAGATGCTCTTTTAAATTAAACTTTTTGCTATTTGAGTGTGAAATAATAGAACCAACTGTTTTAACCGTATTTTTATAGTTACAGTTTCCACATAAAGCACATTTTCCACATGGGTATGAACTTGGGTTATGCGTATTAGGAAGAATTTGTGATGATTTTTTGTAATTCGTTAATTTAGTAGCTAATGTGGGTGGGTTTTATATACAATAGCTGCTTCTGGTTTTAGTTTCTTTTCTTGGTTAGAGGGTTGAAGTAATTTGGTAAACTGCGTTGCCTAAACAATTCTGTTTTTCTTGTGATATTGTGATTTTGGCTTAAATGAATGAGTAATTGCTAAATTAATATTGGTGTTCATTCAATGTTGGTAGTTCCGGCAGTGTTGTCAATACATTTGTTGAAGAATTCTGGTGCTATGAGAAATTTTTAAGCTTTTTAAAACAACGGTCATTAATTAAATAGAACGGCAATACACATGTTACTGATGGACTATTTGGGGGAAAATGTGGTTACAATAAAGTATTTGGATAAAGCAATTTAAAATTCAGGAATTGAAATTCAACATCTTACCTTTTTCAAATACCGAAGGAAGAATCTCGTACATTTCTAATTTTTGCATAATCTTAACACCGTTTTTGTCATTTCTTGCCAGTTTTTCAATTGCCTGTATTAACTCTTCTGAATGAAATCCGCAACAGCTGTGTTCCGGATTGGATAATGCTTCATAAAGAATCTAAAAATAAAAATGAACCAACCAATTGTTTAAGCTATTTTTAAATAAATAATGATTCTGATTTATTTAACATGTTTTTGTTTTTTTCGGTCAAAAATTGGGCGTTTTAGTCTTTATCACCGCTCTCTCGTTTTTTTTTTTCTTGTTTCTAATTTTCTGTCGTATCCCTTCTGATCGCGTCTTACATTTTATATATTTTCATTCTCGTGTATTTTGCTTGACAGCGAGTGAGTTTGCGGCTAGGGCAGTGTTTCTTAAAGTGTGTGCCTGAGCGCACTGGTGCGCCCCGTAACATTTCTGAAAAATGTTGTAGTATTGCAATACTCCCAATTTAACACTTTAGATTTGAAAAGTGCCTACCACCAGGTGGAAATCCCAATAGAAGACCGACTGTATACAGCTTTTGAGGCTAATGGAAAGCTTTATCAAAAAGAATTTCGTTTGGTCTGACTAATGCGGTTCCATGGTTCCAACAGATAATTGATGGTATAATCGATTGCAATAATTGTAAAGGAACATTCGCATACCTTGATAACATCACTATTTGTGGCAAAACAAAGAAGAACACGATGCAAATCTTCAGCAATTTTTTGAAGCAGCAGCGAAACATAATCTTACATTTAATAAGAACAAATGTACTTATTCGTCCGATTGTATTTCGTTATTGTGGTACCAAATCCATGATCGTACACTGCGCCCAGACCCTGAGCGTGTAAAAACTTTGTTGGATATACCGGTGCCAAAAGCAAAAAGAGTTGAGCAGGGCAATCGGCCTCTTCGCATATTATGCAAAATGGTTGCCTTGCTTCTCTTGTAAAGTAAAACCCCTAGTAAAATCGCGAACGTTTCCTTTAAACGAAAATGCTGTACGCCTTTTTTATTAGTTGAATAAATTGTTGTAGACTAATGCAAGCAAATAAACATTAGCTTTATTCAACTGAAAAACGCTGCATGTACTAACTGTGATACAACAACTAAAAACATAGGAATTTTACCATGCGCGTAAAGGCCCGTTCACACACAATGAGACCAACGAGACATTGAAAAAAACCAATCAATGCGACATTTTAGATTGTGTTTGTTTTATTATGACGTTCAAACGCAATGAAACGGTCTCATTGGTTTCAATCACAAATAGACATTTTAGATTTGTATCTAAAAAGTCTCATTGACAAATGTCATTGAGACATTTTGCTTCAATGAAAAAACTAGCTTGCTAAGCTAGTTATTTAGCAAATTTACTGGTTTTTAATTTTTTTTGACGGTTTGTGACGTTTTACACATAAAATGATAGGTAAATATAAAATTCTAGGTATAGAAAAGTATAAAAAAAATTTAATCACTGGTTTTTAGTAAAAAAAGACTGTTTTATCATCAAATTTAGACAGAAATTTTTTGAAAAAAAAATTTATTTAATTTTTCTTTGGAATTGCACTTAATGCTGCTTAAATGTTGGTATAATTTTTTTAAATAAATTTTTCTTGTTATTTCATCTTATTTTCCACAACTTTGAATATTTTTAACCAAATTAAATTTTGACTTGGTGCTCCAACACTTTCAGTCAAATCCAGTCATTGCTAGTTTTGGATGTTTTTTGTTAAATAAAAGAAAAATAGGCAATTTTCCTGCTAAAAATAAATAGTATAGCAACTTACAAAAAAGTATAAGGCTAAAGGTTTTTTTTAGATAAGAAAATTGTTTAATACGTACTTTAAGAATAAGCTATTCTGTGTACATTTTTAAGTTTTTTTTAAATTAGTTATTATTCTGGCTTTTGTCCAGCTACAGTTAATTGTATGAACCTGTGAGTTTGTAATAGATCCATAATTTTTACAATAATTGCATTTCTTTTGTGACCTTTCAAATAAATGATTTCAATCAAAGCAAATAATTACAATCTTCTAATGTTTGGTTAAAAAACATTGCCTGGTGCTTGCTTAATTTTTTATAAAAATGAATAATGAAATTTATTGCATTTAAATATTGTTTTTAATAGTTTTTTTATTTGTACTAATAAGATGTTTGCTCACAATGAAATTAGCAAGACATAGAAGCCAATGAATCAATCCAACATTTTAGGTTTTTTTTTACTATGATGTTAACACATAAAAATTACATTGGTCTCATTAATTTCAATGACAAATAGACATAATAGATTTGTATCTAAAAAGTTTCTGTAACAAATGTCATTGCTTTTTGTTTCATTGAAAAAACTAGTTGACCAAATCTTGGTAAATTTTTGGTTTTCAGTTTTTTTAGACAGTTTTTGACACTCGATTTAGATTATGGTATGTTGCTTGTTTGCATTATTATAAAAATTAAGTGATGGGCTTCATTTGCTTTGAAATATTCTTACATATAATATTTCCTCTTTAAGGTAATACGCAATAAAGATTGCTGATCGTTTCTTTGGCATGATTAAAACTGTAGAATAATATGACATTTTTTTGTTCTGTCCTGTTTTCAGTAGCTCTATTTAAAATATGGATCCTGTTATTTTAACTGCTGCTGTTTTAAACATTAAAAAAAAAAAAGATGTGTTTGGGTCCATCCTATTTTAAAGAGAAGAAAAGCACTAGGTGATTATAAGCTTCTATTGTTTATTTATTTTTGTTACTAAGCTACCCAAACTATGTTAAATTTTTATGATTAAACTCACAAGTTAAAAAAGTAACATTTTTAGGTGAATATCATTGATTATTGAAAGAATTGGAGCTAGAGAGAGCATCATATTTTAGGGATTACATAAGATGCACCCCTTGCCAATTTAATGACCTACTCAAAATTGTTAGTCCTTCCATTTTAAAATTGAAAACTAATTGGAGGGAGGCAATTTCACCTGGTGAGCAGCTAGCCATTACTTTAAGGTAATACTTTTAATTGTATAAATTATTATTAAATGTTTTTAAAATTTTTGTCTTTCATAGATATTTAGCCACTGGAGATTCTTTTCGCACTATCAGTGCATCTTTTCGCATTGGAAGGTCTACTGTCTCCAGCATCATTCCACAAGTTTGTGATGCTCTTTGGGAAAAATTAAGTAAAACCCACTTAATGGCACCAACATGCAAAGATTTACAGGAAATTGCATCACAGTTTGAAGAAATTTGGAATTTTCCTCATTGCATTGGTGCCATGGATGGGAAGCATGTTGTCCTTCAGTGCCCAAAAAACTCTGGTTTGTTTTTCAACTATAAAGGAATATTCAGCATTGTTCTACTTGCTGTAGTTGATGCCCAGTAAGTTTTCCCTTTGTAATAACTTTAAATATTTTATGGTGTACTTAATTACATGCTTTAATAGCAGTTCCATTTAGCATTCTTGCTTAATATTTTATTTATTTCTATTTTATCTCTATATCCTCCTGACTTGCAGGGAAGCAGCGAAGGCGCTAATACATAGGGTAAGCAATTGTCCCGACCTGCTTCTGGAGATGCCAAGATATTGCTGTCCCCCAGTAATTTACTAGAGATATGACTTCAATTTAAACTGCTTGTCAAGACCATCAAGCAGGGGAAAGTACCGTTAAGTGTCTTTCCCAAGGACACAACAGAATGGCGTAAGTAGGTTTTGAACCGGGACCATGTTGATCGCAATCCCAGCGTTCTAACCACTCGATCACGCTGCCGACACTTTGCTTTTTGTCAGTGCTTTAGTTTAGTTGCTGTGATAGAAATCAGCAAAAAAGTTTAAACTTTGTTACTTTTCCTACAAAATTCTTAGTATTATAATGGTTTATAGCAGAGTAGAAAGGCTGTACGCAGAAATAGTTTAATAGATCAACTTTGTAGTACTAAAAGTTATGCTCCCGACTCGCTGGTCAACGTCGGGGACCTAAAGCGATTACCCGCACTTTAAAAGAAACTGCTGTTGTGTTGAAGCTTTTATTTATTTGATTTTTTTTGGCTTTAATAAATTGATACGATTGAAATTTAGAACTGCTAAAGCGATAAAATTATAATTATATTGTATTTGAAATTTTTGCGAACCAATGTATTTTTACGCTGAACTTTTGAATTCAAATTTCATTTGTAATATTTTTGCAGATACCGCTTTTGAATTATTGACGTCGGAAGTTATGGGCGAAATTCCGACGGTGGAATATTTGCTTCTTCCAGCTTTGTGCAGGTACTATTAAACGGATCGTTTCCCTTTCCGAGCAGTGCGCCCATATACGATGGCGGGCCAGAACTTACTGTTTTGTAGCCGACGAGGCATTTCCTTATAAGGCCTTACTTAATGCGGCCCTATCCTGGACGGTATTTAGAGCAAAAAAAAGTGTATTCAGTTATCGTCTTTCGCGTGCTCGTCGAGTCGTTGAGAATGCCTTTGATATTCTTACTCAACGTTTTCGTGTTTTTTTAAGGCCGATTGCTGTACGCGTTGATGTGGATGATAAAATAGTAAAAGCATCATGTTGTCTACACAACCTTTTAATGCGTGATTTCTCTCTGACGCATGATGTTAATGTAGAAATATCTCGTGGTATGCAGAACATAAGTAACTGCCCCTTGAGACGAATGCCCACTGCTGGTATGAATATAAGAAAAATATTTGCGGAATTTTTTTTCCCGGGGTTCCGTGGCGTTTCTAAAAGATTAGCTATGTTTTCCAAAATTTATATTTCGTTCAAGTTTAATTTGTTAATTCAATAATTTTGTTTTGTGTTTAGCACTGTATTGTTATATTTCTTGTTTATTACTTATCTTGTATAAGTTCTCTACGTATTTCTATTTAGTTTGTTGTTTTATGTTTTTTACTAGTTGCTTATTTTGATTTCTACTTATTTGGTTTAGTTCCGTACGTGGTACCTTTTTTAGTTAGTACGTAAATAATTTATATTTTTTACCTGTTTTTTGCATAAGATCATTGTAGAAAATTAGCAATGCGTATGTTTATTTTTTGCTTTTCTAATCATTATTTGCGCGTGCACTGGTTGTTGCTATTTTTTTTATGTTTATCTCTATATTTATTTTCCTGATTTAACACATAGGTAAGCAATTACTCCGACCTGCTTCTGGAGATGCCAAGATTTTGCTATCTGCTAATAGAAATACGACTGAAACTTGAACTGGTTGCCAAGACCACCAAGCAGGGAAAAGTGCCGTAAAGTGTCTTTCCCAAAGACACAAAAGAATGGTGCGAGGTTTTGAATTGAGACCATGTTGATCGCAACCCCGGCGCTCAAAGCACTCGACCACGATGCTGACAAAACAGTATCTTTTTGTTTTTTACTTAGTTAATTTTTTCCCCGAGCATAGTTTGTTTCTGCAGTGTGTTCAATTACTGCTGGCTCATTCGCATTTTTTTCACGCTTCAGTTTGTAAAGCAACCAGCAGCAATAATTGTGGCAGCTACTTGAAGTCTGAGAGATTGTAGTGTAATCCTGATTAAATATTGTGAATTTTACCCGTTTGTATGTTACCCGTGAGTAAGCGCTGACGTGAACTGCAAGGTAAGGCAACTGTGTGTTTTCTATGTTTGGTTTTTAGTTTGTTTTATTTATTTACAGATACTGCTTCGTTTCGTTTATCGTTATTTTCTTTTTATATTAAACATCCTTGGCTATTTTGACTTTTTCTTTTGTCGAAGCAGAACCGCGTTATTCGACTATTCACTTTGCGGCAATCGACCAACTTAAGCGCCTTTTACCGTTACAATCAGTTTTTTAACCCTTTAATAGTAGTTAATTTTTACGTTTGGTCTGAGATTTCTTTACCTCATATTACAGATTTGTACCTACAAATTATAGTTTGTCGACTAAGCTAATTACAAAAAAAAGAAAAGCTACAACAAAATAACGAATCCTATTCTACAAGTTCAATGTCACTTTGCGTAACATGATTTTTCTGCCATATACAATAATTACAAATTTTACTCTTTAGCATACAACTAGAGAAAATAAATAGAAAAAATTTGTGACTAAATTATAATTAAGATTAATTAAGCTTATAAATAATAGTCCATTAAAATCAAACTGATAAGTAAAAAAATATTCAAAAACTTTACCCTGCTTTTATTTAGGGCTACCGCACTTTGAAAGTAGGCCTAGAAAAATTAAACAAACTAGATTTTCTAACTAGCTTTTCATGAAACTTTGGTAATTGTCTAGTTAAACTTGCAAAACCACGAGGTTTGATCATAAAGAACAACTAAAAAAACGTCATAAGCAAAACTATAGTAAAATCCGCCTGTTTTTACAATAGGGATGATTGTGAATGTCAGCCACTTGTTAGATTTTCAGCATTTTTCTTACATGTAGGGTCTACGCTTATAAATTAATTTTTTATATATCTTTAGCGTGTAAATAAAAGCTTAACTAATTTACATTCCTGTTAACTTCTTTTTTGATCAAAATTCATTCATTGAAACAAAATGTCGCATTGCTTCATACAGTGTGAACCAAATTTTTGTTCAATGTCTCATTGTCAATGAGACAACGTCTCGTTGGTCTCATTGTGTGTGAACGAGCCTTAACTGCCAAGGCAGCCCTAAGCACACCACGAATTATGCAGGGAGATGACATGTGCTTAGTACAGTACACGCGCGCATAAAGCGGGTTCGATTACATGACAATATTATAACAATTTTTTTACGAATATCTGCTCGTTTCGTTTAACAACATTATTACGATAATTACAAGCACGGTCGATGACATTCAGTAAAATTTGTATTTTTATTGTTGTTTCCAGGCTATTCTTGTTCACAATAAGAATTGTCTGCGTTTTTTTTACAATTGAAGTAGTGCATTTACAATCAATTTCAAAATGTAAGGCAAAAAGTTGCTAGCTACTAAATTAGTGTTCATGGAAAATGTGGTGGAGGTATTAGTACTAGTGTACGCTGGCATAGTCATTAATGAAGTATAGTTCTAGCCTAGAAGTAAACTTATTGTGCATTTTATCAGTTAAGAATAATTTTCGTTGATGTAATTCTTTTTTTTTTTAGAAAAATTTACCCTTACATATGGATAAGTTTCTTAAAAGAAAGCGTGACATTGATGAAGTTGATGCTGAAAGTGACCAAAATTTAAGCGTGAAAAGATGTACTAGTAAGAAAGCAAAACCACGACCATCTCGTAAATACGACAATAGTTATCTAAGTTTTGGGTTTTCTTGGACCGGAAGTGATGATAATCTTTTGCCTGTATGTTTAGTTTGTGGAATGAAGATATAAAATGAATCAATGGTCCCTAGTAAACTTGGTAAACATTTTAAAAATAAACATCTTATTTACAAAATAAACCCACAAGCTATTTTAAGGGAATGTCTGAACAACTTACAAAAACAGCAAATTCTTTTAAAAGTATAGTAACTGTTTCTGATAAAGCTCAAATTGCTTCTTACCAAGTCTCTGAACTGATCGCACAAAATATGAAAGCCCATACTGTAGGTGAGTCAATTATTTTGCCTGCTTGCAAAAAGAGTGTCAGTACAATGTTAGGAAACGAAGCAGCATTAAAAATAAGCAAGATACCTCTGTTTGACGACACAGTTTGCAGGCATATTCTGGAAATGTATTCTGATAATGAGAAAAATCTAAGTGAAAATAAACTCCAGTGTTTAGATTTTGCT
Source organism: Diplosoma virens (assembly GCA_963680785.1). Classification (NCBI taxonomy): domain Eukaryota; kingdom Metazoa; phylum Chordata; class Ascidiacea; order Aplousobranchia; family Didemnidae; genus Diplosoma; species Diplosoma virens. The sequence continues at coordinate 16,642,403 of OY796896.1, forward strand.
CTGCAAGTCGATGAGTCTACGGACATTACCAATTAAGGCACAACTCATAGCATTCGTTTGTTTCATTAAAGAAAATGAAATAGCAAACAATTTCTTTTTTGCAAATAATTAAGTGTGACTGCAAAAGGTGAGGACATTTTTAACATTCTGAATGACTACCTTGATAAGTGGCAGTTATCGTGTAAGTCGTGTGTAGGCATTTGCACAGAGGGATCACCCTCTATGATAAGAAAAACGAGAATGTTATTGTAACTCACTGCTTTCTGCATAGAGAGGCCTGGATGTCAAGAACATTAAGAATTTAAAAAAGGTCTTTACCTAAGTCGTTAAGATGATAAACTTTATAAAAACAAGACCTGCAAAATCGCGGGTATTCGAAAAAATTTTGTACCAATATGGATTCTTAACACAAACGTTTACTTTTACATACCGATGTGAGGTGGCTGTCAAGAGGCTAAGTACTTACCCGTGTACACGAGTTACGACATGAACTTCTCGCATTTTTTGAAACAATAAAACAGTCACATTTTTGTAACCTTCTTAAATGTAAATTCTGGATTGCAAAATTACAATATTTGCCAGATATTTTTCAGCATCTCAATATTTTAAGCACCAGCATGCAAGGGAAAGAGGAAAACATTCTCACATCCACTGACAAGATAAAAGCATTTTAGAGAGAATTACAGATTTGGAAAGCACAGCGATTAAAGGTGTCTCGAAATGTTTCCATCGGTAACTAATACTTGCAAAACTGAAATTCTGCCGTTTATAGCTGAACATTTATCAAGTTCAAAAGAAAAAATGAGTTTCTACTTTTCATCACTAAACACTGCGCAATGCGACTGGATTAGAAACCCTTTTCTAGAAAGCACAACTGAATATAGTTTAACATTTACAGAAGAAGAAGAAGAAGAAGAACTGGCAGCCGTGTCCACAGATCGTGGATTGATGATTAAATAAAAGAAGTTGTCTCTTGAAGCTTTTTGCATTTCTATCAAAAAATAATATGTCTCGATATCTAAAAAAGCGCTGATTGTTTTATTGCAATTTTTAATGTCATATTTATGTGAACTTGGATTTTCTACCCTCGTCACAATTTAAGTGTAAAAAGAAAGGAACTCTTCAATGCATCGACGAGGAAATGAGAGTTTGTCTCTTGAACATAAGACCAAACATTGAGGAAATCTCACAGGCTCATTAAGCACATGTTTCTCATTAACACAAAAATAATTAGATAATTGCGTTATTTTTATGTGGTATATATATGACTTAATTATGACATCCTTGTCCATTCTTGTATACTGTGTGCCCAGAATTATTTGTGGTATCGTCAGTGCGCTTACACTATAAAAGTTTGAGAACCACTGGGTTAGGGTAAGTGTTAGGTTAGAGTTTAAGGTTAGAAGGTTAGGGTGAGAGATTAAGGTTAGAGTTGTCTAAGTATTTGACATACCATAGTTTTGAAGTGGTACATTGGGACGTTCGTTAAAAGAAAAAAATTTGTCTCGTATAAGTAGTGATTTCTAAAAAAATATCTTCACTTCAAATCTATCTCGGATTTCTTAATTTTCGTCTCTAAAAAGTAATTATCTTTAAAAAAAGGAGGTCTTCACTTAAATTGTAAATTCTAAGACATGATGATTTACTGGGCAGAACACCGGGACAAGGTCTAAAAATCAGGACTGTCCCGGCTAAAACGGGATGTCAGCCTATTAAGTATGCAATTGACAGCAAGCAATATTTAACCAGCGAGTTGAATTGCGATTAAATAAGAGAGAAAATTAGAAAGGAGAAAAACGAGGCAGTGCTGATAAAGCTAAAAGTGCCAAAAATAATGCAAGAATACGTACTTCCCAAAAACCTTTTTCATATGAATTGATCGCATGTTGTAACGTTGTCGTTTTTTTACTTTATCATCTTTTTATTCTGCTTTTTATCATATAAACACTGCGAGATTATCTATTATTTTGCATATATTTGAAAAAGAAGAAAATCAATGAGTTGGGAGGTGCTAAAAGTTTTCAGGAGACGCTCAAAGTTGTTGGAATATTATAAAACATTGAAGGATTAAAAAGAATAAAACTTGGGAAAGCCCTGTCAACTATCAAAATCAACCAGAAAAGAACAAAAAATGTGCACTAAAGTTGACTAAGTTATTTATCATTATCAATCACACAAGCTTTTGTGATCTATTGCTCACTTCGTCAGGTGCAATGGAGACAATCGTGTTTAAAAATTTTATTATTAAAATTAAAAATCATATCCAGGCATAAAGATTTTATTGCACCTGATAAAGTAAGCAGCAGTTTACAAAAGCTTGTGCAATTAATAATAATAAAAACTCAGTCAACTTTAGTGAACTTTTTTTGTTCTATTAAACATGTAAAACATATATTGCTGATTCAAAATTTATTATATAGAGGGCAAAAAGTTTTAAGTGTGACGCAAAGAGTTACAGCCCCAAAAGATCTAGAATATCTGGTTATGGCGAGTATAAGGCGCGACGTCACTGCACTCCTCAGGCTCTGATTCCACTTCAATAATCTTCACCGGGGCTCGTAAACTATTTCCTCTGCTCGTTGGGGTCACCTTAATAACTGTTTTCTTTGTCCGATATCAATTTTTAACCAAAAGCAAGTATTTCTACACGAAGTCTCCACCTAAGATCATATCAATGTGTCTAGGAAGAGTACTATTCTTTATAGATGTAGCGAAAATGGAAGAACTTAATCTACGAAGATACAGTTTTCCAAAACAAGAATATCTTTGTTTGCCTTTGTAAGTTCTAAGTCACCTTGCATAAAATCACATAACATGATATCCGGATCCAACATTTCCACCCTAAAGTTTTCAGTCCTCAAGATCCCCCTATAAAAATTATTTTGCTAAACCGAAAGTTGATTGACATGCGCTTGATACCTTATTTAATTCTTTTTCATCAGTGAAACTGTCCGAATCTTTGGTTATTTGTTGTAAGTTCTTCAGCTGCAGCTCCCGTTTGTGCTCTCTAGATACAGTTTATTAACTTGTAATGCTTTACTCGCTTCCTTTTCTTTAATTTCAATTTAATGTTCTTGTAGAGATAAATCTTTTAAAGCATTTAATGGTTGCAGTCGATTTATTTTCTTATTCTTTTCCTCAAATATTCTCAATGATAGTTGGGAAATGCTTGATTGCATGCTGTAAGTTGACGCAAAGCTAAAAGTAGTGGACCTCAAGTCTGGCTCTTTTGAAGCTGGCCTGAAATATTGGCACAAATCGTCATATTCTTTTGCATTATGTTCTTTCACTAATTTCTGCCCAATCCCCAGGGACAGTAATGGCCTTACAAAAAAGGAGTCTCGGTGCAAGAAAAATAGGAGAGCCACTTTTTAGTGTTCCGAAACAAAGTGATCTCTAAAAAAAGGTCATCACTTTAAAGGCGCCACCATTATTGTGCTACTATGAAGAAATAGAGCAATATCTTGTTTAAGGGGGCGTTTTTTGACGTTTTTTTGGGGGCCGGTGCGGTCCCACCACTTGCACCGTACTAAAGCCATCACTGCCCAGGGATTTCCAACCTGCGGCCCACTGCTCGCTCAAATTTTTTAGTTATATTTTCATAACTGTATAGAATTAGATGTCACTGCTGTCATAATAATCTTTTGGGAGACAAAGTGAATACGTCCTAGTTGATTGATGACGTCAAGTGATGTTCAATGAACTGACGAATAAAAACTTTTTGCCCGAGATTGTCATAAAGAGGATTGCTCAAAGCATCATATTTAGTATTCACATTGTTTTTGAGATTAAATAAATATTGTGTTATTTCCAAGCTTTTTTTACAATATCTAGTGATAGTTAGTTTATGATTTTGTGGCAGTAAAGATAGTAATGCTGATTAATTTGAAATGGGGGTAGATTTGCAATAAGATTATATTACTATCAAAGATGCTGCTTGTGATAAAAAAGAAAAACGTGTTCACTTATTAGGAGGATAAAAAGAAGATCAAACATTTATAAAGATTTTTGATTTAAACTAGGAATTTAGGTCAGGCTTAATGTCAATTTTTCAAGCGGAAGGCGCTAATTAATTTTTGCGTTTCTGGTTTCGGGAATATTAGTTGGCAGCGTGGTCGAGTGGTTAAAGTACCGGGCTGATGATCAACATAGTCTCGGTTCAAAACCCACTTGCGCCATTTTGTTATGTTCTTCTGAGAAAGACACTTTACGGCGCTTTCCTCTGCTTGGTGGTCTTAGCAAGCAATTTTAAACTACAGTAATACATCAATTAAATTACTAGCGGACAGCAATATCTTGACATCTCCGGAAGCAGGTCGGGGTAATTGCTTACTCTATGTATAGCGCCTCCGTCGCTTTCCTGCGAGTCAGGAGGATAAATATAAAGATTAAAAAAAATAAAAATAAAAAAAATATTAATATAGTTATAGGTCTATATAACTATAAATTTGTTTAATTACAAAAATTTATAGTTTTACCTTTCACTAAAGGGTGACCCAAAAAAACAAAAAAACAGAACCCATACAAATTTCATTAAATCTTATCAACATTAATAGAATTTCAAGAAACTTGGTCGACTTTGATCTTTGTACCATCTTTCCTCAAAGTTTTAGTTATTTTGGTTGCTTTACATTAAAGTAATGTACTGTTTAAAATATGCTTCAAATGGGTGGAACAGCATTGGAGGCAAACTTGCAGACGTTACGCTAAATTGTCAATCATTCAAACACATTTTTATTTTAGGGTTTTTTAAATTTTTGTTGTATTTAGTGCCTTTAGTTCACCAATGTTTAAACTAAAGCGTGGTCGAGTAGTTAAAACTCCGTGCTTATGATCAACATGGTCTCGGTTTAGGGTTAGGGTTGTGGTTGTTGAATATAACCAGTGGTTATATTGCTGAATTGACAAGTGTTGTAATTGTTTTGTGCCAGCGTTTGGAGATTGGTTCTACGGAGGTATAATTATTTGTATTGAACAAATTAAGTTGTAGCGCTGATTTCGCTTTGCAATGGCAGAGCGTAGAAGAGAATTTTCGTCGATTGTGAGTTAGGAATTTTGTAATACATTCGTTCTAGTTAGAGACAATGGTTCCTGTTCGTTTGCGGAGAGGAGTCTTCAACGAATCAATCGGAACTTAGCCCGAGCCAACTGTATAATAGCTTCAGTCTCGCAGCAAATTACTTCCTGAGCCAGAATAAAATAAAATTACACACAGCTTTTTTTCAGTGCAGGTATTCGGGTTACCTTGTTCAACTGGTCCTTTCGGATTCCAAAGCAAAGTCTGTGACAGCGAGTATAACAATGAGTTTGAAGTTAGGGTAAGTGTTAAGTTAGAGTTTGAGGTTAGAAGGTTTGGGTTAGAGGGTTAAAGTTAGGGTTGTCTAAGTATTAAGCATACCATAGTTTGAAGTGGTGAATTGGGACGTTCGTTAAAAGAAAAAAAATTCGTCCCTAATAAGTAGTGATCTGTAAAAAAAGATCTTAACTCAAATTTGTCTCGGATATCTTGATTTTTGTCCCTAAAAAGTAGCGATCTCGAAAAAAAGGAGGTCTTCACTTAAATTGTAAATTCCGAGACATAATGATTAAACGATCAAAACACCGAGACAAGGCCTAAAAATCGGGACTATACGGACTAAAACGGGACGTATGGCCAGCCTACTAAGAATGCAATTAACAGAGAGCAATGTTTAACCAGCGAATCGCATTGCGACTAAAATATGAGAGAAAATTAGAAAGGAGAAAAACAAGAGAGTTTCTGATAAAGAAAAAGTGCCAAAAATTGTGCAACCATACTTACTTCTCAAAAACTTGTTTCATATCAATTAATCGCATATTGTAACGTTTGTCTTTTTTTTACTTCTTTATCTTTCTGTTCCACTTTTCATTATTTAAACACTGCGAGATTATCTATTATTTTGCATATATTTGAAAAAAGGAAGAATGAACGTGATGGGGGGCGCTAAAAGTTTTTAGGAGACGCTCAAAGTTCGTCGTCGTTGTCGTTGTTTGAAGAGGTATCCACTCCAGATCAAACACAAACAGGACTGGGGCCGAGGGTTTATCCTTTTACTACTCCAGGCTGCTGTACTGCCTGAATCAGATGCTGGCAGAAATGTTATTAAGCCAGTATCGGGTTTTGTCATCCAAAACCGTCAGACCTCGTGCTTCATGTGGTGCCCGATGCATATACATGTATAGGGCACGCTGTTAGAACATGGTCTGCGGTTTGTTCAGAGGCGCCACACTCGCATTTCGGTGAAGGAACGAGACCCCATTTGTGCATGGACGAATGGAATCGCCCAACACCAGTCTGCAGGCGGTTGAGCTTAACCCAAGCTACTCGGGGTAGGCCCATCCCAACAGGCCTGGTACCGATTCCGGGCACAAAAGCACGGGGCCTGGAAACATTTTTACAGTACTCCGTTTTCCATTTGTGATTTGTCCATTCAGAAGCGCGAATGCCAAGTCTGCAAGGTTGTCCAAAGATTCCGCGCAGCTGACACAAACGGGCATCTGGATCTTAGTCTCACTTGGCGAGTATCTGAGGACCTACTTAAGAGACCATACAAGTTATGATCAGGGTCCAGAAATCCACAGTAAGCCAAGGAGAGTGTTGCTCCCATTCGGCGAAGCTCAGCTGGCAGGATGCCTAAAAGTATAGGTAGTTGGTCCGTTGGAGTGAGACGCAGGCATCCAGTGACTATGCGCAAGGCGTCGTTCAAGACACTGTCGATGAGGCGAGTGTGAGCACTGCGACACCATAGTGGTGCACAATACTCAGCTGTTGAGTGGACTAGAGATAAGGTGGCTATGCGTAGTGTTTTAGCATCAGCACCCCATCCCGATCCCACGAGTCGCCTCAGCAGTGTGACGTGCGAGGATAGTTTTTTGCGCAATGCCATTAGATGGTGACGAAACGTGAGAGATCTGTCCAGTTTTACACCAAGATAAGTAGGGGTTGGACAACAACGGTAAAAGTCTACCGTTGTTGTAGACTTTTAGCTCACGCTTAGCCTCTCGGCTATTTAAGTTAAAGACTGCCGTCACCGTCTTAGTATGACTGAGCTTCAGCCTCCAAGTCTGGAGATACACTGAAAGTGTAGATATGTCTTGGTTTAAAGTTCCCTCCAAGTCCTTCCAGTTTCCAGAAGAATGCAACAATGCTAAATCATCAGGATATGCCAAACTTTCTGGAAATCATGGAAGGAAGATCGTACGTATAGATGTTAAATAGGAGGGGAGCCAAGACCGATCCCTGAGGAACGCCGTTTTTAAGACGGCGTAGTCTGCTTTGCTTGCTGTCACCGGTGGTAAGGTGAAACTTTGATTTCAAACAAGCTCCATAATCATTTTGATCATGTGCTTATCCGGAAGAAGTTTCAGCAGCTTGCAGGTAAGGCCATGGTGCCAGACAGTGTCATAAGCAGCTGTCAGATTGACAAATACGGCACCGGCCTTCTTTTTAGCCTCAAAAGAATCCTCAATGTTCTGGGATAGCAGAACAACTTGATCTACGGTTGACTTCCCGCGTCGAAACCCAGCCTGCTCTTTAGAGAGCAGTGGATCGATTAATGGCTCAACGCGGGCGTAGATAAGCCTCTCGAGGATCTTGTAGGGGACACAGAGCAGAGATATCGGTTGATAACTCTTTGGGTCCCCCACGGGTTTCGTTGGTTTTGGGATCGCGACCACAAGCGCTCTTCTCCAGATCTTGGGAATTTCGAGTCGGCGCAAACAGGAAGAAAGGAAGTCACGTAACCAAGACTTCAAAGCAGATTCAGCATGGAGTATAAGCTCAAGGCAGATGGAATCAGCTCCCGAAGCTTTACCTGGTTTTAAATGCTGGAGGGCAGCAGTAAATTCTTTCTGTGAAAAAGTGTCAAGAGATATTTACTGCGTCTGGTGTTGTGGCTCTCCAAAGCTCAAACACTTCTTGAGAGACAAGTTGAGAAGACTTGCGGTCAACAGCCTCGTATTTCCCAAGTCTAACCAGCTGAGATGCAATAGCATCCGCTGAAACGGGACATTGACGAGGAGAGTGTTGTGACCTACCAGTAAGGTTGTTTAGAATACGCCCTGCTTTTCGACTAGAGTGTGAGAAGTCAATGCTCCGAACTGCCTCGGACCATCGATCCCTCCGCTTTCTGTCAAGCTTGGCAAGCAGAGCTGTAGCAGCCAAACTTGAGTCGTCTCCTTGAAGAGACTGCAGGAAGGTTTTATAGAGGGATTCACAACCTGCATCCCAACACGGAATATAGGTATTTCGATACCCGCGTGGGATAGTCTTTTTGGCTGCTTTCTTAATGGTGTTACAGAAGTCCTGGTAAGCCGCATCCACATCAAGTAAATCAGGCGGCAACAAAGTCTTTGCGAATTTATTTGTCAAAGCAATGTAGTGATTCCATTTAGCCTTGCAGAAGTTCCATCGCTTAACAGGCATGCTTGGCACTGCCATTGCAAACCTTGGTGGTGTAATAAGCGAAGGTCGATGTTGTGACCTGGGGAACTTTTCAAAGACACGTCTATCCGGTAAGCGACTGTTTGGACCTACGCTAGTGAAAGCTATATCCGGATTGGTACCAGTTTTCCAGTGGTCGGAATACAAACTCGCAGTGTCCTTGGCATTATATAGGAGGGCAAGACAATTAATTCTTGCCCAGTCAGCCAAGCACTCACCGTCCGGACTGTTGTCGTCGTAACCCCAGTCAGCATGACGACAGTTAAAATTGCCAGCGTACAGACAGGGGTGAGGAAACACTGGGAGATCTAAGGATCGCAATCGCGTTGATGGTGGTTTGTAAACGTTGACTATTTTATAGCCATCAACGCCTACACACAACCACTCGATCTCCGATATCAATGGAGATTGGTCCAAAAGCGTGTATCTCAGTCGCTCGTGGACAAACGTGGCAAGGCCATGCTTCCTGCTTAAAGAAGACCCAGCTAGTTGGTAGTTTGGTAGTACCAACTTCTCTTCATCAGCGCAGTAGGATGACGAGTGCCTCAGACTGCATAGCGAGGTGATGAAGAACGTTCATCGTGCTTGCAGTGAGGTCTTCGATGTTCAGCTAAAGAATAGCGGGTCTTTGGAACTTGTTGGCAATGTTATGAAATATTATAAAACATTGAAAGATTGAAAGGAATAAAAATTGGAAAAGCCCTGTCAACTACTAAAATCAATCAGAAAAGAACCAAAAATGTGCACTAAAGTTGACTGGAGTTTTTATTATTAATAATTGCAAAAGCTTTCGTAAACTGCTGCCTACTTCGTCAGGTGTAATGGAGACAACCCTGTTTAAAAATTTTAGAGTACTGTTCTTTGGCAGATGTTGCAATAATTGAATAACTTAATCTACAAAGATACTATTTTCCAAAACAAGGATATTTTTCTTTGCCTTTGTAAGTTCTTCGTCACATTGCATAAAATCCCACAACATAATGTCCGGATCCAACATTTTCACCCTGGAGTTTTTCAGTTCTCAAAGTCTTCCTGCAGAATTTATTTTGCTTAAACCAAAAGTTGATTGACATGCGCTTGATAACTTATTTAATTCTTCTTCATCAGTGAAACTGTCCAAATCTTTGGTTATTTGTTGTAAGTTGTCCAACTGCAGCTCCCGATTGTGTCTTTCTAGATACAATTTTTTTAGCTAGTAATGCTTTACTCGTTTCCTTTTCTTTAATTTCAATTTCTTTTTCTTGTAGAGCTAAATCTTTTAAAGCATTTAATGGCTGCAGTCGATTTATTTTTTTACTGATTTTTCACTGATTCTCAATGATTTTTGGGAAATGCTTGATTGCATGCTGTAAGTTGCCGTGAAGCTAAAAAAATGTGTGGCTCTTTTGTGTGGCTCTCAAGTGTTTTCAAGTGTGGCTGTAAGTTCAACCACTCAAATTGCGATGGCAAAGGGACGTGCGTGTGACAATTTGTATGATAGATTGGAAACAAAAGAAAGTGAGAAGGAGTTGTACAGATTGGCTAGGCAGAGAAACAGAGCAGGGAAAGATGTACAGTACGTGCGGGTTTTGAAGGATAAAAAGCAGCAATGTGATGGTAAGTTTTGAGGCAGTATTAAAGAGATGGAAGGAGTACTTTGAGAAACTGATGAACGAGGAAAATGACAGAGAGCCTAGGACAGAGGAAGCAGAAGTGGTTAACAAAGAGGTAAATTGTGTCAGAAGAAAAGTGAAGAACGCACTGAGAAAGATGAAAAAACGTAAAGCAGTTGGGCCAAATGAGTTGCCCGTAGAAGTTTGGAAATGCATAGGAGAGATAAGGAGGAACTTTTTGACCAGACGGTTCAACAAACTATTAGTGGGTAAACGGATGCCAGAAGAATGGAGAAGAAGTGTGCTTATCCCAATATATAAAAACAAATGGGACTCACAGTTCTGTGGAAGCTGCAGAGGAATAAAACTGATGAGCCACACAATGAAGGTATGGGAAAGAATTATTGAAACCAGGCAAGGGATAGAGATCAGTAAACAGCAATATGGATTTATGCCAGGAAAGGAAACTACCGATGCCATGTTTGCCTTAAGAACGTTGATGGAAAAATACAGGGAAGGTGAAAGAGAGCTACATTGTGTATTTGTGCCTAGAGAAAGTTTACGACAGGGTTTCGAGAGAAGAATTGTAATGCTGTATGAGAAAATCAGGAATGGCGGAAAAGTATGTGCGACTTGTTCAGGATATGTACGAGGGAAGCGAAACAGTGGTGAGGCGTGCGGCAGGAACTACAGTAAGATATGGGGGAGGTTGGTCCGAGGCAGAAGGACATTGAAAACAGGATGCTGTGGAGAAACATCATACGTTGTGGTTACCACTGATTAAAGGGAAAAGCCGAAAGAAAGAGTGTGGCTATTTTAAAGCTCGCTATAATATTCGCGCAAATCATCACATCCTTTTGCAAATATTCTTTCACAAAATTTTTCACATTTGGTCTCCAAAGATTAGATTGATTTTCTTCGAGCCAGCCATGCAAAGTCTGAATGCATACATCGTGCGCTTTAAGACCATATTCTAAAGTCGCATCTTTTTATTTTATTTTATTTTTATCTCTATATTTATCCTCCTGACTCGCAGGAAAGCGACGGAGGCGCTAATACATATGGTAGGCAATTACCTCGACCTGCTTCCGGAGATACCAAGATATTGCTGTCCGCTTGTAACTTAATAGAGATATGACTTTAATTTAGAACTGCTTGCAGGCCACCAAGCAGGGGAATGTGCCGTAAAGTGTCTTTCCCAAGGACACAACAGAATGGTGCGAGTGGGTTTTGAACCGAGGCCAAGTATTGGTCACGAGCCCGGCGCTTTAACCACTCGACCACGCTGCCGACATCCAAACTGTTTTGCGACAGTTTTTCTCTCACTTTGGCGTATTGTCGCACCACACCTGTTAGAATGGCAGTCATTAGCATAGCGAGTGAACTCACGATGGCTTCGAAATTTATCAAACGTCGGATTGTCTATCTTAGGGACAGTGGTGGCCTTACAAAAAGTGAGCCCGGTGCAAGAAAAATAGGAGGCCACTTTGTAGTGTTCTGAAACAAAGTGATCTCTAAAAGAAAAGGTTATCACTTTAAAGGTGCCACCATTACGATGCTACTATGAAGAAAAAGAGATGTATCTTGCTTAGAAGGGGACACTTTTTGACGTTTTTTTAGGTGGGGGCGGGGTGGCCCCACCACTTGCACCGTACTAAAGCCATCAGCCGTACTAAAGCCGTACTAAAGCCTAGGACTGTCCAACCTGCGGCCCACTGCCTACTTAAATTTTTTAGTTATAGTTTCATAACTGCTGTCATAATAATTTTTAGGGAGACAAAGTGAATACGTCATAGTTGATTGATGACGTGAAGCGATGTTCAATGAACTGACGAATAAAAACTTTTTCGCGGAGCTTGTCATAAAGACCCAGGCCCCAAGCATCATTTTCAATATTCACATTTTTTTGAGATTGAATTAATATTGTGTTATTTCCAAACTTTTTTTACAATATTAAGTGATAGTTGGTTTATGATTTTGTGATAGTAAAGATAGTAATGCGGATTAACTTGAAATGCGGATAAATTTGCAATAAGATTATCTTACTACAAATGATGCTGTTTATGATAAGAAAAACGTGTTGACTTATTAGGAGGATGAAAAGAAGATCAGACATTTATAAAGATTTTTGATTTAAACTAGGAATTTAGGTCAGACTTAATGTCGATACTTCAAGCGAAAGACACTAATTAATTTTTTACGTTTCTGATATTGTGAATATTGATGTAGCTATAGGCCTATATACCTATATATTTGTTTAATTACATAATTAGTTGATAGTTTCAGCTTTCACTAATACAGGGCGACCAAAAAAAATAGAACTCATACAAATTTCATTAAATCTTATCAACATTAATAGAATTTCAAGAAACTTGGTCGACTTAAGTATCAATCTTTGTACCATCTTTCCTCAAAGTTTTAGTTATTTTGGTTGCTTTACATTAAAGTTATGTACTGTTTAAAATATGCTTCAAATGGGCGCAACAGCATTGGAGGCAAACTTGCAGACGTCACGCAAAATTGTCAATCATTCAAACACATTTCTGTTTTAGGGTTTTTCAAATTTTGACTGTATTTACTGCTTTTAGTTCACCAATGTTTAAACTAAAGCGTGGTCGAGTGGTTTAAGCTCTGTGCTTATGATCAACATAGTTTCGGTTTAAAACCCAATCGCGCCATCATGTTGTGTCCTTGGGAAAGACACTTTGCGTGGTGGTGTTTACAGTGCACGGTGGTCTTGGCAAGCAATTTTAAATTGCAGTCATATCTTTATTAAATTTCAAGCGAAAAGCAATATCTTGGCATCTTTGGAAGCAGGTCGGGGTTAATTTCTTACCCCATGTTTAGCGCCTCCGTCACTTTCCTGCGAGTCAGGAGGATAAATATAGAGATAAAATAAATAAATAAAAATAAAATGTGCTCACGCCAGTTAGTTTCTTGCTCTATCATGTGCTTGATAAATTTTACACTTTATGAAGTAAGCGAATCTAGGTTAAGCGATTATTGGATTAACCTGAATTTGCCCAAGAGATGGAGAAACACAATTACGGATAGCGCCGCGAAAAAAAGACAAATTTCGGCTATCTTTACACTGGTATTGCCCAAACAAAAGAAAAAATACATGCATTTATAACTGCTTGAAAAATTGCAAAAATAAGCATGAAATAAGTTTTTGCAAGTAAGATTCAATAGGTGAAATTTTGAAAAATTTTTGTTATGAAATTTAGTAAATATTCCTGTAATCGAAATTAACAGTGTGTAAATTTCATGATGTAAAAAATGTCTGAAAAAATTTAGATTTTGTCGACTTTAGTGGGCATTACTTACTAGAAAGTACTGTAACTATTTTAAACTTACCATCACGAGAACATCGATGATGTCATTTTTGTCATCAATAAGATCCAACTCGTTTTCGTTGACCACAAACACTTGAAGAATAAAGCAGAACATTTCGATATCTTTTGATCTCAGAATCTAATACAAAATTTGCTCTTTGAATAATGCAAATTTGGCACAAACTTTTTTTACAACTTGTATCTCGCAAGGATGGTAAAATTTAAATGTTGGGTATGAGGAAAATTTGTTTTTTTTCTCGTGTTTCGAAATGTCGACTTTTTGAAAAAGAACACAAGTAAGAAACACAAATTTTCTACCAAGAAAAAATCCAAAAAAACTATAATAATATATCAAGTAATTTACTTCTTTTATCTCTGACATCACTCAGCTCAATTCTGCTGCTTTTTTTATTTATTTTACATTCTACAGTAGATCTATTTTGTCTTTTTTGTTAGAGGCATATGCTTCAAAAGCCGCTATATAAAATAATTAAATGGGCAGTAAAAATTTGGAGGACATGTCTGAGCGACTGCGCATAATTTCAGTTTTGCAAAATTCAGACGCGGCACTCTCATTTAAAGTTAGATTTTTTAAAAGGAAATTTTGCTTGCCTGGCCCAACCTAACGATATCAGTGAAAACTTGTCAGTATGAAATAAAATCAAAATCCAATACTTAGTGCAATTTAACAAAAGCATTTTAAATCGACCATTTTGCTCAGTTTCAAAAACATTTCGATTGTTCTGTATTAAAAAATTAAGAAGCCTAGGAAACAGAATTTTACAATTACCTTATTTTGCTTGATCATATCCATGTATTGGGATGCAAGCCTAACGACTTTCAAGTCGTGTAAAAGTTCAATGTTCTTGATGGATTTCGAGCAATTCATAAGTATGCTGAATCCACCTCTAATGATGTCTCGAAAATCTGCAAACTATAATTAATTTAGCCTAAATTTAGCCAAAACAAAACAGCAATTTATGTACTCTAAACAAAGCATTTAATTAATTTAGCCCAAACTAAGCAGCAATTAAGAAAAAATAAAATTGAAGTCGATTTTTTTACTTTTTAATTGCTTAGTTTCTGTTATTTTTCTGCAAAAGCGACCTGAGAAGAAATTTTATGACTTCACCAGAAAATTAAACAAATTTTGCATTAACTTAAACGCTGATATAAGTTGATATTTTAAACTGTCAAATGTTTATATATATATATATATACGTATATAGAAATTTTTCAAAATTTTTTGGTCGGTGCTCATCTATATACGTATATATATATATTTTGCGTTTATATACGTATATATATATATTTTGCGTTATATTGCGAGGAATAAAAAGTTTTGAAAATGGCAAAGGAGGAATGTTGTTAAAAAGGTTGGGACTGCCTCGTGCTACAAAAAAGTGCTACAATTAAAACAATTTTTTTTTGTTATACAGCTTTTAATTAACCCATTATGGCGGAAAGTTTAAAAACAATGCTAAAACCACGAAACCTGGCAGAACTCATTTATATGCTATAAAATATGAACTGTGCAATTTTCTTTTGAATCGAATAAGTAGAAGCGAATATAGGCATGTAGAAAAATCTACACATAGGCCTTCTGGGTATAAAAACAACAAATATTAACAAAACCGTTTATTCCAAAAATAATAAGTATATACAGCATTTAAATAATTGACATTAAACATTGTTTTTAAAAAAGCTTATGTATCCATATGATACGCTTCAAAGTATTTAGGATGTAGGCCTACATTACATTTTTGCCAAACATATGACGCTCTACCCTTGCATTGTTGGCATAATTTTGCTTGAAAGCAAGGGGCAATTAAGTGACTTTTTCCATCAAATCTTACGATTTCCGTCAGTTTTGAAGTGACTCTTCGTTTTTGAATGCTTGGTTTTCCAAATGATTTGCAGTAATACAGAGTGAGGGCTTCAATAAACTGGTAGTGGGTCATTGAAATAATCTTTCTTTTCATTAATTGGTAGCCATTGCATTATTTACCGTAACTGATAGGAGATAAGAAAATATGGGCCACCACCATTTTTTTTGTCGCATCCTTATTCTGTACGTGCTAACTGCCTGATCCATAACATCTACGTATCCGATATGAGCATTGTATAGTTGAATATATGCCGGCTGAGGTACCTTTATAATTTTTTTTCCTTTCGATCATAACGCCGGGCAGATTTCATTATTGTTGAATCAAAATTTGACACAACAGTAACTTCTTTATTATCTTTCCACTTCATCAATAAGCTCATTCTGTAATCTACAGCTCTTCGTGGTTGATGTTTCAAAATATTTTTTCAGATATTGGGCACTTGTCACTCCTATTATCCTTACATGTTCCTGTTGCAAGATATCCTCGCGAAATCAGTTCCTCCATGAGGGAAATACTTGTAAAATAGTTATCAAAAAATAATACGTGATTATGGCTTGATGATAGATTTGCTTTTGCAATCAAATTTAAAACAACATTTCCTTCTGAGCCAATGTTTGGAACAGTATCGATTGCTTCGTTTTCTTTTTTACCCATATAGAGATCAAATGAATGTAAATATCCTCCGTTTGAACACAACACCCAAATTTTGTATCCAAACCTGATAAGCTTTCCCCGAATAAATTGTTTAGCAAAATGTTTTCCAAAGTAAGGAATCATACTTTCATCTAGTGCTAAGTATTCAGGGAATCCTCCATGCTTTATAAATTTTCTTTAAAGGTTATTCATTAGTGACCTCAACTTGGCAGCACGATCTTCTGTTGATACCGTGTTGTCCTGGAAGTGTAAATGATGCATTATGTCTAGAAACCGATCTCTTCGCATGCTATTTGAAAGGAGCCTGGGAACATGATCTTCTGAAGCCCAATATTTTTTCTTGTTTGGCAATGGACAGATTGCAGAGAGAAGCATGCCACCAATGAAAATTTTTAACTCATTTACTGTAACTTCTAATTTTTTATTTTTCTGAGAGGCATACAAATTTGTTTGAATTGCTATTTCAGTAAAAAGGTTTTCATCAAAAAATAATTCAAAAAATTGTTGTGGGCTTTCCGCTAGCAAGGCTTCTTTAGATAAAGACATTGTTATGCATGGTTGTATACTTGGGGTTTCTCTATTTTCATGCACCCATCTTTTTTTTCTCTTCTTTTTGGATTCTGTGGGTATTATTTCATCTTTTTCATCTTCATTGTCTTCATCCTGTTCAATATGAGCAGGAGCTGAAAGCAGAAATCTGCTAAGTCTTTCAGTAGTTCCTTCTGCTTTTTCATCCGACTTGTCGCTGTCACCATATGACAGCTCATTGATGTCTGGTAAACCCATCACAATATCGCCATTGGTTTCCAGGTCCTCCAAAAAACTTGCTACTTTCTCTATTCATCCTAAAGAATAAATTGTCTTCAATATCAAGCAACAATATTCAACAAACCAGTCAATATATAAAATGAGAAAATCTTGGAATAATAGCATTATTTACAATAATACGTTGCTAATTACTATTCAAATAGTTTTACCCAGTAGACTATAATTGGCCTTACACATTTATTTTACCGGAATGTAGATAAAAAGGTATGTGCCAGTGGCTTACATAAAACTTCAGTCATAACTTTCCGTAGAAAAGTAAAAAAACCTATAGTTAGTAAATATCACTCAATGATCCTGAAATGTACGTAAGCCCTGAGTGTAGAAATTTCTACATGACAAGTTTAAATCAATGTTATAACCTATTATTAAATATATTCATTAAAAATAACTTATAAACTTGTAAATAAACATCTTATAAGAATTTTTATAACTTTAAATATGAAAAAATATGATTGGGTAATTAGTAATAGTCTAAATTGTACTCACCATCGAGATGTGCGCCAATTTGTTTCCGACATTATTGATGCAATTCACTCTAGTTTAAACAAATATGACTGAACACGCTTTAAACTTTTTCTGAACAAGAATTAGACTCCATTAAACACGTAAACATAATTGTTACGTAATAATTAATGATTTTTAAAAAATTAAAGAGGTTTTTTGTGGAATGTAGAAATATCTACACACCGGCACTAATGGATTAATATTTCCTGATTGCTTGTGACTAGAAAGTTTGGAAAATCATCTTTTTTCTTTTTCAATTTTGCTTTTGTCTTTAAAAGAATGAAATATTTAAATAACGTAATTGTAACGGAGTCGCAAAATTGCCTCGTCCTTCCCGCTCCGCACAAACGCACTTCACGACCAGCACCAGACTTTACGGTTTTATTTTATTAAGAACAAAACGATAATTGCGGCACTAGTCGGAAACGGTTTTTCAACGATGTTGGGCGGACGAGCAAAGGAAGTATCAAATAGCAAATTCTCTACCTTAAGTAGACAACGTACAAAGGGACAAATACAGCAGCCAAATCAATCTGAAGACTGTGCAAAAATGCGAAGTCCCAGCCAGCTCAAGAAAAGGCTTACCAAAACAACGTGGCATCAGTTTATGGCCAACAGCCGCGCAAGAACGCAACTAAAAGGTAGCGCTGATTATTCAGCGCCTATACAAAAGGCACGCTGGCTCGAAACCCGGACCCAACATCTAATTCTTAAATAATTTACGCGAACGACGTAACAGTAATTTCAGTGAAAATTTTGTTAGATACAGCTTACATTTTAGCTGTATTGCAAATTGAAATATCTAATAATCAGTTGGTGCCGAGGGGAAAAGAGAGCTATGAAGTTTGCTGTGCCCAGAATTTGGCGAGAGCCCACCAATCATTCAAATGATTGTTACTTTTACGTGATTAGATCCATCCAAACGTGGAGCTGGAAAGAATGCATCTGCAACAACGTATCCAGAAATTCCTTCTTCAATTGCTCCAGTGTAACATTTTTCCCAGTTGCCTGTACCTACCCCTCCTCTTCCTCCAAAAGAAATAAAAATCTCTGAAGATGAGTCAAGCACTATAAAGAATGAGCAAGATACATCAGACAATAAAAAGTCTTATTTTTCCAAGCAACACAATATTAACGACTTAATTAGGGACCTTGGTCTTACAAAATTCAACACTGAGTTGTTGACCACCAAACTTAAACAGTAAAACTTCCTGAATGTATCAGTTCGAGTCACTGAGCAGCGCAATCAGCGTCACCAAGATTTTTCGAATTTTTTGCGAGGGAGGATGGATTTTGCTTCTGTCATAATATAAATGGTCTTGATTTTATTGGGATTTTCTGTATTCGAAATGACTAGCGTCTTTTTATCGATAGCTCAAGCAGGAATCTCAAAACCGTGTTGCTTCACAATGGAAACAAATATTTCTTTATTGCTCTGGCTCATTCAGTGCATCTTAAAGAAAACTCAAAATGTTAAAACTCTTATTTGCTTCGAAATATGACCAATTTAATTGGCAAGTAATTAGAGATTTCAAAATGGTGACATTTTTAAGGGATCTCCAAGGTGGATTTACAAAATTTCCATGTTACCTTTGCCATTGGGATAGCCGAGATACCAATGCGCACTACCATAGGTGAATATGGCCAAAAAGAACCGAATTTCTGTTGGAAAAAACAACGTCAAATAGGACCCTTTAATTGACCCCATCAAAAATATTGATGCCACCGTTACACATAAAAATAGTCCTCATCAACAATTTGCTAAAGCTTTAGACAGGAATTCAGAGGCATTCAAATATTTACAAAACTTCTTTCTTAAGCTTTTTGAAGCAAAGATAAAAGCTGATTTTATTTATCAGATTTTTATTGGTCCACAGATAAGAAAAATATTAGAGTGCACCAAATTTTTTTAAAAAATTTATCAAATCATCATAACAAAAAAAGAAAGGGCAGCTTGGAATAGCTTTGCTGCATTAGTTTAAAGATTTTTGGGAAATCACAAAGCTGGAAATTATGTTAAGCTGGTTACCAAATTAGTCAAAACCTATGGCGAAATGGGGTGCAGAATGTCACTTGAAGTTCATATACTTGATGCTCATCTGGATGAGTTTGAGGAAAACATGGGTGCTTACTCTGAAAAACAGGGCGAACGTTTCCATAAGGATATATTAGATTTTGAACGTTATTACCAAGGACAGTATAATGAGCGCATGATGGGTGACTATATGTGGAGGCTTATTCGTAAAAGTGACTTACAGTATTGTCGAAAATCTAGAAAAACCATATATATCTAATTGCTGCTTTAATGCTTGCTCCTGTTTAAGTATAAAATATCGTTGCGTGCAAAATTTTGGTTTATAAGATGAAAACTTTTCCTACCTCTTTTTTAAAGTAACATAAACTTCTATACAAGATTTAAACCTCTCCAATAGCGCAAACATTCAAGAAGTATAACCAGGTTTTTACATCAGATAACAAGTTTTGGGTTTCGTTTACTGTTTGCCGCTACTGACCTTGCAGGATTTGGGGATTTCCCAAAATATAACCATTTATAAAATAAGCTAGGCGAATAATGAATGATAACCAACATTTTCACATTATTTAGAAAAACCACTCTCAAATTCACAAAAGCAAAGTTTAACAAAAATTTTTCATGTTTTCTTTAGTTTCTAGATGTAACTAATCAAGAAATAACACTTGAGAGCCAGAAACAAAAATTGTGTTACACAGTGTTGTTTTTACTCTTTGTATGTACAATGTTTGGTAAAAAGAATAAAAAAATTTTCTAAGACCGTTCAAATTAACAAAAAAGATAAAATTTTCGAAAGACATTATTATTTAACGAAAAACACAAAGATTTAATATAAATATCTTACCAAAATTTTTTTTCATAAGTTTTTTTCAGGTATTCCAATTCTTCAATTAGAAAAGTAAACATTCCACATTTTCCACATTCGTCGCAAAACTCAAGGCTTTTGTCAGATGCGTTCCAGCATACATATCTCATCTCTTGGTAACACGCACTTGCTAGTCTAAAAAGAAAGTGTTGAGCGTTATTAAAGGAGCAATTAGATTTTTCAAATAAATCTTGGACTACTTTTTTTAATATTCAACAGTGATTTTTGCTTGTTATTTCGATGGTTGCACTATAGCTATTGGCAAGATAGCTCTGGTGATGACACTCTGGGACGCGAGTTCGAAGCTCAGTCTATCTGAGTGATTTTTGTTGTCTTCTTAGGAAACACACTTCACGACAAATTCCTCAATGGTGTCATGCTGCTTACCAGAGGTGGAGTCCAGACACGGTGCTCCGAGACCGAGATGAGACAAAACTTTGAGGTAGCGGGACCGAGACGAGACAAGACTTTGGAATAGCAAAACCGAGACGAGACGAGACTTTGGAGTATCGAGACCAAGACGAGACACGAGACTTTACGTAAGTTGTTTTGTTTCAAGCCAGGATGTGGAGTCAGAGTCGGAAGTCTGAGTCGCATGTTTTTGGTTCGAGTCGGAACCGAAGTAGTTTTTTAAATATGCTGAAACCAGAGTCGCTTTTTTTAGATGTGCTGGAGCTGGTATGGAATTTGTATTTTTCTTTGGTCACTCCAAATCCAATTTTTGGTTAATTGCTGAATAGTCATATTCATCATTTAAATGATTCGAAAATAAGCAAGCAAAAATACAGCGAATACTTGGATAGGTCAACTTTTGGACTTTAGTTTGAAATGCAAACTAACAACGATTTTGGCTTTATGTTGACGGCCAAATTTGGCTTTTTATTTGCAAAATTAAACGGAAGCTTTGGTTTGGGAGTTGTCTTAAAAAATTCAACTGAAGATTAAAAAAATATTTTTATTGTAAAAAATGCGTCTAAAATGCTTAATTGTTTATCGCTTTTGAAAGTCAAGTGACGAATAAAAAGAAAGTCTTCATTTGAATTAGCCCTACCTAAAATGTCGGGATTCTTAAAAATTGTGGGCACTTATCTAAACCTACCGCTTGTAATCTCTTATCATTCCCAATACTTGTAATATGCATTAACTTAACAGAAAAAAAAGTGCTTTGGTCAGCGGTTGAGTATAACAAGAGTAAGAATAAAAATTTTTAATTTTAATTTATTCTTAATTGCAGAGAAGAAAAGGTTTGTGAAAAGCTAACTATGCAATTACTAATAGCTATTTTTATGTAAGGGGGTATCGCTCCTTGTTTGCTGGATCCTCTCTGGTTGCAAAGTGTGACTTATACCAGTGTTGTGGAGTCAAAAATTTTTTTTCTGATTTCCGCATATAAAGAAAGCTTTTTTTCCGACTACGACTCCAGCTCTTTAAAATTTTACGATTCAAACTTTGACTCTAGAACATCTGAAAACGACTCCGACTTTATACCTAAACCTGAAATTCCAGCGATTTCGATTTCACAAGTATGGAGGCCTAATTGTCGAGTGCTTAAAACTCGTTAAAGCGACGTGACTGTGATCGACATGATATCGGTTAAAAGCTACTCGAGCCATTTTGTTGTGTCCTCAGGAAAGACACTTTTATGGCACATCCTCTGCTTGACGGTCTTGGCAAGCATTTCTAAATTTCAGTCATATCTCTATAAACCAAAAAACAAACCAAAAAATTTTTATTGAACAGCAATATCTTGGCATCACCAGGAGCAGGTCGAGGTAATTGCTTAATTGCTTGCCTATGTACAGCGCCTCCGTAGCATTCCTGCGAGTCAAGAAGATAAATATAGAGATAAAATGTAAAGAAGTCTCCAAATGCAATAAAGAATCCGATTCCCAATTTCACCGAATCTAAAAAACCGACTCCTATTTTTGACTTAACTTCATAAAATCTAAAGAAAGTACTCCGACTCCGATCTCAAGCATACGAATCCGGGGACTCCGATTCCACAACCCTGCTTAAAACTATATTGTTCAGTCGGGGCTGCCATAGCCGCATATTTTACGGTGGAGTTGGACTCCTTTTTTAATGTGCTTTACAAGTATTAGATTTCGTGGTGTCGGAATTAGAAAACCTTGAATTGGTGGAGTTATAAAATAATTTTTTGACTCCACCACCTTGATTTAAACAATAAGTACAAAAAATATATAACTCCTTTCCACATCAAAAATCTTCACTATACATCACAAGAAAGTTTCCTAAGTCAATCATTGATTCTCGCTTATATTAGTCTTCCATTAACAAGTTTTACTTTATCAGTGCCAGGCATGTCAGTTAAACGACAGAGTTTTTGCGATGTCAAGCGGTGTGATAAAGTCGCTTTAACAAACAAATTCGAAAAAACTTTGTTGTTGCTGAATTCACCTGATGTGAAAGCAACTTACTAGTATTTTTGAACGCCATCAGAAAGCAGCCAAAAAGACAATATATGACGCGGTCACTAAAACAACCGCAAGCCCTATTAGTATGCAGACTGTGAAACTTTCTATAGAACTTTACTGCAGTGCCTCAAAATGAATCATGACTCGATTTTGGTTGCTATGGCTTCATTGACCAGACTTAATAAAAAATTGAGAAGTCGATGGTTTTGATCAGAGCATCGACTTTCACACTCTCGTCGAAAAGCATAAAGTATGTTAAAATAATCTTGGTCACAATACTCTCCTCGTCGGGACAACACTTTTTTCGTTGTTTAAAAACGGGAGATATGAGGCTGTTGAGTGCAAGTCAACTCGACTTCTTTTCCAAAAGGTATTTGACTTTTAGAAGACATCAACACCAGAATCAGTAATCATCTGGAAGAACTCACGTTTTGTCACAACCTTGTAGCATTGTGCAAAAAATATCTTTCCACGTCACGCTGTTGCCCTGTATTTGGTCTACTTGACAGCTGAGTACTTTGCAGCGCACTTGCTTGCCTCATAAATAGTGTCTTGAATGACGTGTTAAATATTTGGATGCTTGCATTCCACTCCAACAAACCAGTTATTGATTTTTTTAGGCATCAAGCCAGCTGAACTTTTCTAACTAAAAGTGGAATTCTTCTTGTCCAACAATGAAACTTTGAATCCTAACCATCTTCTAAAAGTAATTTACCGGACTTGCTTCCAAAAATTTTGCTGTTTGATTAAAATCTTTTATTATTTTTAAAGATTTGTGGGTTCTACTTGCATCACTGCATTGATAGAAGCGGCTTTGTGCATCACGCACCCCAAACCTGAGCTCTCTGCCCGAACATAGATTTAAGTTTTAAACTCTCAGGGGGTGAGCTCGGGTTTGGCATGTGTGATGCAATATGACACAGATGGTAGTTTTTAGTTCCATCTATCCTATTGCTCGATATATATTTTTTAATTTCTATTTTGTAATTCAACTGAAATTTAAAGCAAAAAACAGTGCCATAAGTATCTTTTACCGGGATAGAACAGAGTTTAGTATAGGATTTGAACTGCAATCGTATCAATTGCTACTCACACGTGCAACTTATTATAACGTCACAGAACAATATCCACTACAGTTAAAAGCATCGTGATATCACTGCTTTTATAGATACCAATTTTGCTGCCATTAAAAATATAAAAGGCAAGACGTTAAAATATTGATAAAAACAGTTTTATAATTTTTCGAGCAATCTGGCGTTTTGATTGCCAAGCATAAAGATCAGGGTTGCAAAGTCGGTGTAGAGAGAGAAAATTGTTGAGGAGGAAGAACGTTCGATTACTGTGCTGCCTATCGTTTTTGCTTCGTGTACATTGTTTTTTTGATATCGCTTGCTATAATAATTGTGTGTTATGTATTTTGCCGTCGTGTGTGTGTAACCGTAATTTTTCGTAACTAATTGTGTGACCTTTGTTTGTGTTTAGTTCATAGTTCATAGCGCCTTCGTTTAAAACCGTATTTAGTTTCACCTGGGGGTTTTACTAAAACAGTTTTGGGGGGGGGTATGTGGCGGTAGCCGTTTAGTTTGTTCCTTGTTTTAATTTGAAGTTTATTTTTGGCCATCCGGTTGGAGTTGGCAGTTTGTTATTGGTTGTTTCGCTCATATTTAAGTCGGTGCAGCGTAGTTTTTTTCTTTTCATTCGTTCGTTCGTCAGTTGGTGCAGACATTTCGTTCGTTGGTAAATCATTCATTCGTTCAAAAGAAACTCGTATTAAGCAGGTAGAACTTGATTTGTTTTATTGTGTTATTTTGATTTAATACTGTTTTGTGTTTATTTTAGTTACCGTCGTCTCTAAATACATTCATTAACATTGGTTCGTTCGTTGATGTTGTGGAGTGACGTCGCGTAGGTAAACAAAACTATTTAGTATCTCCTTAAGCTGCAACCAGGTGTGCTGCAGCTACAGTCGGAGACGCATGGAATCGGAGGTTTTAAGAAGGAGTTAAAGTCGAACTCTTAAGAGTACAATGAGACGGAGTCTGAATATTTTATCCTAAACATAATATTTTATCCGATTCCGACTCTTAATGTCCATTTTTTTTAGAGAACATTACTTTTTAGGGACGAAAACCAATAAATTTGAGCGGACTCCAATTAGGGACGAATTTTTTCTTTTAACAAACGTCCCGATGCATGACTTCAAAAGTATGGCCACCCTAATTTTAAGCAAATCGTACTTTGCGTAATGCTATTGCCTTTATTGGTAAGTCGGTGTAAGGAGTCGGAGTTGGAATCCTTGAAATTCTAGAAGCTAGAGTCGGATACGCATTCTAGAAATTCTAGGAGTCGGAGTCAGATTTCAAATTTTCCGACTCCGCAACCCTGATAAAGATTGCCATGGTTCAATTCTACTGTGACTAATGCAAATTTGAAAACGACCATGATCCTTAGAATAGCTAAAAAAAGTACAAATAATCTATTTTTACAAAAAATCATGACAACAGTATTTACAACGATGTACAGACATTTCATCACCTCACATTATTAACCAGATTGTTAATCACGGACATTTAATCACTAAACGTTTAATTACTAAAAATTAATCACATAGACACTTAATCAGGCAAAAAAAAGTTATAATGACATTATTTATTTATGTGATAAATACGCAATACCACGTAAATACACTAAAATCTCATTGCGAGAATATCGAGCTATTGCATTTGCAACACGCAGTTTCACCGATTGATACCGCTTTGGGACAAATGGCTGTAATCCAGAAACGCCTTGCACAAATGTTGCGTGTTGCATTTGTATATCTTTTTCAAGTCCTTTAATAAAATTCCATAGTGTTGGGTTAGTGATCATGAACGTGAACGTGATGACCGTTAGTGATTGTGAAAATGATGATCTGTGTGGCGCTAAAATGTCTAAGTGATGAAATCTCGTAGTGTTAATAGGCCTACGTAATTAAATGTCTAGTGGTTTAATGTCCGTGATTAACAGTCGCGTTATAAAATGTCGCGTGATAAAATATCGCGTGATAAAGTGTGGGTAAACCATTTACAACACCTCTGAGATTTGCCTGCATCGCTGTAATGTCTCGACCTGGATTTGAGACATAGTGGTCCAAGACCGAGACAGAGACAAGACCGAGGCTTTGAAAATTGTGTCTCGAGACGTCTCGATGTCTTGAGACATGTCTCGAGGTATCCACCTCTGCTGCTTACTTATAATGATAACTCCCCTTAAAACGGAAAGCAGAAACCAGGCCAATATACTGTAAATATAAGTAGTTACATCTGACCATACGAAGAAGAAGCTCAAAACTTGCTAAGTGTATTTGCCAAATTCTTTTAAACAGAAAACAGCCCATAAAAACTAAACTCACCAATAATGTATTTCCAAAAATCAAAAAATAGTTTGCTTGGCAATGACGGTAGTTTATTTGTTTTTGATTGAAAAGTGACAGTATTCACGTCATTATTAAAGTAAATAAATAAAATTAACCGATTTGAATAAAGTTGCAAATGTTACTACACAAATAAATCTGTACACATTCATACTCATCCGAAAAACTATGAGTAGTTCCATTGTTTGACAAAGCCTCCATACATTTGAGCAAGACCTTTGCTTCCCCAATTTGTCCGAATATAGTTGCAGGATTGCTTTCAGATTGCTAAAGTTAAAAAAAAAGTAATTTTTTTTTATCCGTAGTTGAAATATAAAGCTTTTGAGAACTTTTTTAACGTAAATGAAAGGAAACCAGCGGCCAGAGCAAGTAACAAACCCACGTTCTTCTCGTTTTTTTTGAAATTAGTTTAAAATCCTTTTAAAAACTCGTCCTTTTAAAATTAATTTTCTTGCCGATTTCAATTTAAAAAAAATGCTTTAAACCAATTTTAAACGATTTTTTTAGAATGAGCATTTTTTTGTTTTATCCTAAAACTTATTTTTCGTGTAATCGTAATCAAAAAATTTATTCATCAAATTAGATACGAGGCTAAAATACAACTGTTCACCAATAACTTAATTGGTTAGAACAAAGTAAGTTTACTACCCGAGAATTGATAATTGCTACGATTCAGTTTTCAAAACCTTTCGTAAATACTTGAAACTTTTAAACATAATACTATAAACTTAATATTATTGAATCCGCGAGTGTTTTGTTTTGCACATTCTAAACCAGAAATTCTTGGCCGGAAGGGAATTTCGCATTTTAAAGGGATAATTTTTTAAATGTAATTGAACGTTTTAGATATTAGCTGTAATACTTTATGGATTTTTATATGAACAAGACTTCAAAAGTTTGATTTATTTTGGTAAATTTGACTATTATGTAAGCGATCGTATTGAGTAAATTGTTTTTTGCTCCGCTACTTCATAACGGTTAATTGTTGCTTTTTGATTATTAATGCCGCTATTAATTTTGTGATAATAGCTATGGTTTTTGCGTTACATGAAACTATTACTCTTGAGCTTTTTTTATTTGCTAATACTAATAATTTTGTAGCAATGAATATTAGTCTAAAAACTTTATTGAATTTAGGTTAAAGTGTAAGAACTTAGTTTCTCTTCTTTGCATAGTGATATAACCATACTAATTAGGCTACAAACTAAATTTTCGGTGGGAGGAAATCTATTTTTGAATATTGGTTAACGGTAGGCTTACCATACGTCCCAATTTCGGCGCGACAGTTCCGATTTTTAGGGCTCTGAACCGCCCATTTGGCAGAAATCCCACCAGAAGTAGAAAACAGGCTCTATGTGCCGACTCTCTTTTTTCTTGTTTTTTTTTCCGAGATCACAAGTCTTCAGAGACAAAAATCATGAAATCCGAGACAAAGCCAAAGTAAAGATTTTTTTTATAGAGAGAACACCTCTATTTAGGGGCAAAAAGTACAAAATCGGACACTGATTCAAAGTGAGACCTTTTTTTTAGTGTACACTACTTTTCAAGGACGAAAATCATGAAATCGGAAACTGATTCGAAGTGAAGACTTTTAGGAAATTCTGAAGACTTTATTTTTAGGAAACTCTACTTTTTGGAGAAGAATTTTTTCCTGTTAACGAGGTCCCGGTTTTTCCCTTCGAAAATATGAAAACCCTAGTTAAGAGGTTTCATGAAATTAAAAAGGTTGAGAACCACTATTCTAAATAATTTTTAAATTTGCATTTAGCACTTTTTACCACACATTCACGAGCAAAGCAATAGGTTTCATTACAATCTCGCCATTGGAGTAATGACCAGTATTTTTTTTTCTAACAATCCTGTATGATTATCAATTTCTTCGTTTTTTGTAACTTTGTGTTAGTATTGGCTCATTTTCGTTTGTGTAGTGAGGCCTTAACTTTTGTATGCCACATTTTATCGTTGAAAAAGTTCTTAATTTTTATTTACAAATTTTGGATGCCGTGAAGATGTTTTTAAGCTATTCTTTTTGTTGATTTGTTTAGTAAAACTTCAAACATCACAAAAATTGATTTTAAAGGTTGGCTACGGCTAGCAGTCTGTTACAGGCCACGAATTATTCCTACAAGTATGTTGGGTCCGTATTCCTTATTCATGAGACTTACGTCATTGTGCTTGCGTTGAGAAAGTTTTGTATTCAATGATATCAAGAACGACAAAACTCTTTTTGACGCTTTTTGAAAATTTTGTATATCATCAAAATCACTTTGAAGAACTTTGAATATACTTTCCAAATCCATTTTGTAGATTTATTAAAAATTACTGCAGGCTAATGTTTTTTTGAAATCTTTTGCGTTATCTTATAACTAGGGCAATTTTTTGTCATTAAAGTTATATTTTTTTTAGAAGGTCTGTTTTTTATGAAATACCCAAAAATTCAATCAAAACTTTTGTACGATGTTTGATAACGGAGTTAAAAAGTCATATTAAAGTCATATTTTACACCATAAGTCATAAAAAATATTTTCGGTCATAAAAGTCATAAATTTAGTCATTGCTCCCATATTCAGTAGGATATTCATGGTGCAAAGACAGAACGTTAGATTAACAACGATTGCAAAGCTTTGCTATCTCCATTATTGTTATGACTCTGTGACGCCATAGTTATCTTGCTCAAAAATATCGAATTAATTAATTTATTTCCTTGTATAAGTTCTAACGAATCAGCTACACTAGTTTGCAAGTTGTAATTTTAGTCTCAAGCACAGATATTGCTCTTTTGCTACAACACCATCAACTGTCGAAAGAGTCGTAATGCTTTTGAAACTCGTAAAAGCGCTAGGCTAAAAGTCACAAGTTAGAAAATAAATTATGTCGTCATAACCACAAGCAAAAGAAAATTATTTTAACACGTGCGTGTTCCTTAACGCATTTTAGCTTATTTAGCAAGCGTATGAATTAGCAAGTGTTCCTTAACAGCAAGTTTTAGCAAACAGTATGGGAAAAACTGCAGAATCAAAAGTAGTAAAAACAAAAAGGTATGTAAAGCAATATCCCCAAGAGTTTTCTTGCAATCCCCAGAATGATCTTTATTGTCAGCTTTGTGCCACCATCG
This sequence comes from Diplosoma virens, assembly GCA_963680785.1. NCBI lineage: Eukaryota > Metazoa > Chordata > Ascidiacea > Aplousobranchia > Didemnidae > Diplosoma > Diplosoma virens. The sequence goes on from OY796896.1 coordinate 16,671,525, forward strand.
TCAGATGTGACAAGCGCTTTCACGTGGAACAACATCGACAATCGGCAAAACACCAAAAGAAAATTGCACCGGCAAAAAAGACCTTAAACAAATAGTCTTTTGTCCCCATTTGCCAACGGGATTTTACAAAAAAGGTTGTAACGGCATTCTTAGAGGCTGACATCCCACATAATAAGCTTCAGCATGCCAGTATTAAAAAGCTATTAAACTCAGAGTTGGGGAAGCATTGCCCTTCTGAATCAGCATGTCGAAGCCATGTTAAGGAATTGGCTGCTAAAGAAACTGAACGCCTTAAGGAATTGTTTGCTGCAAAAGCATTGTTTTTGGTCGTAGATGAGGCTGAGGTATCTGGTCAAAAGTATGTCAATATTTTAGCAGGGCTGATGGAGGAACCTGAAAAAACATACTTAGTCAACTGCAAACCATTAAATGGCAACTCCAATAGCTCCAATATTTGTACAATTGTTGACGACACCCTCAAGAACATGAATATTGCTCGTGAGAAGTTTTTGCTGCTACTCAGTGATGCCGCAAGGTACATGATAAAAGCAGCTGAAACATTAAAAATCCTGTATCCACGCCTGCTCCATGTTACTTGCATCGCACATTTGCTGCATAATTGTGCTGAGCATATACGTGCACATTTTAAAGCTGCAGACAATTTGATATCGTCTATAAAAGCAGCAACCATAAAAAACAAAGACCGACATGCTTTGTTCACCGCAACTGGTTTGCCGGCACTGTTTTGACTCGTTGGGCCACGTGGCTGGAGGCATCTTTCTACTACGCAGAAAACTTCCAAATTATCAAAAACATTGTTGACAATTTTGAAGATGGTGGAAAACTGGTTGAGCGGGCAAAGGAAGCCATAGCAGAACCTGCAGTTTTCGTCGAATTAAGGCAAATCTATGGTAACTACCGAGATATTGCCATCCTAATCAAGGGAATTACCAATTCATCGAATACAATTGTTGCTGCTTCGGAAGCCATTCAAAATCTCCACTTTGGTGACGACCCATGTGAGATAAAAAATTATGTTCAAAGTCGTCTAGCTAGAGGTAGCGACTTCCTTAAAATTGCCGCCGGTAGTGGTGCACATCTACCAGATCATTCTCCTGCTGAGGTAGCGCTGCTTCAAAGAGCACAGCTAACTTCGGCTTCTGTGGAACGCTCTTTCTCTATACTGAAAAAAATGCTATGTCCTGGACGCAATTTTGACAAAGACAATGTCCATTCGTACTTGATTATGCGGTTCAACTGTTCGAAATAAATGATAATGAGTTCAATACTTCGACTCGGCCGCATAGTTTTTAAGAACCAGACAGAAAAAATTAGGTCATATTTAAAGTCATATTTTAGGAAATATTAAGTCATATTTTAGGAAAAATTAGGTCATAAAAAAATTGCCCTACTTATAACCTATGTTAGAAAAAGAAATTCATTGAAAATTTATGTTAAATTTGTCAACTTGCATCCCAAATTAGAGTAAGCTTATCTTGCTTTTTAGTTTAGAGCCCTTTGCAATTCCATAAGGTATGTTTTGTTTTTTTTCGCCTAACCATATACACAACTACTAAATATTAATAAAATTTTTCACGAGTTTAGCTCACTGATATAATTGAATTAATTCAGTTTAAATCGAACTCAGTTTTAAAAATTGCCACGATCATAAAACATTGATACAAAAATATAAAGACAATTTACCTTGTATAGCAACATATTGAATTCTATTTGAATAAAATGGTGATCGCACTTGGGTGAAAAAGAGTATTGGAATTTTTAATAAATTATATTTTAATTGCATTATAGTTAGACTCAGAAATATTCAGCTCTAACTTCCTCATCAGGCACTCTGCAGTGCAACTAAAATCAACTATAACTTGCTCAGCATTTTTCAAAGTAAATCATTTGGCTCCCGAGAAAGAAATTCGTAATCTGTTGAAAGAAATAATCTTTCAAGAAAGAATTTGAATAAATCTAAGTTGATTCAAAATTATTAACTGATTACATAAACTGACACGTCTTTACTGTTGCATCTTGACAGTTTATAAAAGTTGTTTTTGCTTAAGTGAAGACTGCAAAAATAATGCTGTTGTCGTATTATGAAAGGCCATCAACTCTGGGTTAAACACAAACAGGGGTCGGGTAAAGGTTTATCCTTGTACTATTCCAAGTTGCTGCACTGCCTGGACAGATGCTGGCAGCAATGGTGTTGAGCCAGCACTGGGTTTTGTCACCAAGAACAATAAAATTACGTACTACATGTCATGCCCAAATTAGGCTGTGGGGCATGCTGTTAAGACGTGGTCTGTGGTTTGTTCAATGGCCCCGCACTCGCAATCCGATAAAGGAACAAGACACTATCGTGCTTAGATGAATGGAATCGTAGAAGTTTGGAAGTGCATGGGAGAGATAGGGATAACAGTTTTGACCAGACAGTTCAACAGACTATTAGTGGGTGAACGGATGTTAGAAGAATGGGGGAGAAGTGTGCATATTCCAATCTATAAAAACAAACGAGATGCAGAGTTCTGTGGAAGCTGCAGAGGAATAAAACTAGCCACACAATAAAGGTATGGGAAACAATTATTGAAGCCAGGCTAAGAGATAGTGTAGAGGTCAGTAAACAGCAATATGGATTTATGCCAGAAAGGGAACTACCGATGCCATGTTTGCCTTAAGAATGTTGATGGAAAAGTACAGAGAAGGTCGAAAAGAGTTTCATTGTGTATTTGTGGACATAGAGAAAGCTTACAACAGGGTTTTGAGAAAAGAGCTGTGGTACTGTATGAGAAAATCAGGAATAGTGGAAAAGTATGTAATACTTGTAGAGGATATGTACGAGGAAAGCGAAACAGTGGTGAGGTGTGCAATAGGAACTACAAAAAGTTTCAAGGTTGAGGTTGGACTGCACCAGGGATCAGCGTTAAGTCCGTTCCTGTTTGCAGTGATTATGGACAGGCTAATGGATGAAGTAAGGAGAGAACCACCGTGGACGATGCTGTTTGCTGATGATATTGTGATTTGCGAAGAGACCAGAGAAGTGGAGCGTAGACTAGAATCCTGGAGGTATGCATTGGAAAGAAGAGGGATGAAAGTAAGTAGGTCAAAGACCGAATATCTGTGCATAAATATAGGAAATGACGACAAAACAGTGAAAATGGTAGATACAAAAGTGCCAAGAGTAAAGGAATTTGAGTATTTAGGATCAACGGTGGAAGAAAGTGGTAGTTGTGAGAGGGAGGTAAAGAAGAAAGTGCAGGCAGGATGGAACGGATGGAGAAAAGAATTGGAAGTAATGTGCGACAAGAGGTTACCAGCAAGAGTAAAAGGAAAAGTGTACAGTTTAGTGATGAGACCAGCAATGTTGTATAGACTTGAGACGATGGCGGTCGCAAAGAAACAAGTGGAAGAGATGGAAGTCGCAGAGATGAAAATGTTGAGGTTTGCTATATGGGAATGACGAGAAAAGACAAGATTAGAAACGAGTACATCAGGGATACAGTTAAGGAAGAAGGGTTAAGAATGAAGATAAGGGAGGGCAGGCTGAGATGGTATGGACATGTCATGAGGAGAGACCAAGAGTATGTAGGAAGAAAGATGATGAAAATGGAGTTACCGGGAAAGAGGAAAAGAGGGAGATCAAAGAGAAGATTTTTATATGTAGTGAAAGAAGTTATGGGGGACGTTCGTGCAGAAGAGACGGACGTTGAAGACAGGACGGTTTGGAGAAAGATGACACCTGTGGCTATCCCTGATTGAAGGGAAAGGCCGAAAGAAAAAGAAGAAGAAGATTGCTAAAACCACGGTTGTGGAATCGGAGAAATTATTTTTCAACTCTACCAATTCAAAGTTTTCCAATTCAAACTCCGCGAGATCTAATAATGCGACTCCAACTTTAGCACATGTAAAAAAGAATCCAACTCCACCCTAAAATACGCGGCTTCAGCAACTCCAACTCCGCAATATAGTAATAAACAGGGTTGTGGAGTCGGAGTCCCGGAGTCGCTTGTTTTAGAGCGAGTCGGAGTACTTTCTTTAGATTTGATGAAGTTGAGTCGCGAGTAGGTTAGAGTTTAAATTAGGTGGAGTTGGGAATCGGAGTCTTTATTGCTTTTGGAGACTTCGATTGACGCTAATTTATTTTACATTTTTACATTTTATCTCTATATTTTAATGGCGTGTGACCTCTGAGACTGGTTATGAAACCAATATGCCAAAAACTAGTCATGCAATTGGGTGTTTTATGGGCAGTTAACGGGTAAGACATGCAATATTTTAAGGGTAATGTCACAAGTCTCGAACTCCTGACAAACCACTTTAAAAATATAATAATTTTGTACGTGATTCACCGTTCTCATTTTACGCCAGCAGTGTCTTCAGTTAGTTTCTGTTTTTGTTTAACATCTTAATTCAACTGCCAGTTACTGTATGTGATGTGCTTGCTTGGTATGTTAATTTATTTTGTTATATAGAGTACTTCGATTATAAGTTAATTAAAGCTAACATTGTTAGTAGTGTAAGTTTATGCCAATTTAATTAACTTAACAATAGATGTTTATTGAGGCCAGCCAAGTTAGAAGCTGATCCGAATGCTCCTGACGCTAAACAAGTCTTCAAGCATTAGCGAAAAACCTTCGAGAGGTTTGTCGCAGTCGTTCAAAATGGTCGCGAAGTGAATGATCCTGAGATAGATAAATACGGACTATTAATTAATTACGTTAGCTCTTCCGTATATAATTATAATGAAGAAACTACTAATTATGGACAAGCAATAACCTTGCTTGAAAGAACCTACATAAAACCTCGAAATAAAATTATGGCCAGGCATTTACTGTCAACACGAACTCAACTGCCTGGGGAAAGCATTAACGAATTTCTTGACGACCTACGTCGACTGGCCAAAGACTGCGACTTCGTGGCTGTGGACGCTCAGACGCATCAGTAAAACATGGTCGAGATGCATTTATTAAAGGGTTAGAATCTGCAAGTATTCGTCAACGATTGTTTGAAGAAGACGATATCACTCTTCAGCAATCTTTGGACCTAGCCTTGTCCCTCAATCAAGCTCAGGAACATTCCGCACGATTTAATCTTGCGAACACTTAGCGACTACACAAGATATCAGGGACGACATTATTCAACAAGAATACCAATTCTCTCCTACTTCCACTTCGGCTGCAATGAAAAGAAAATTTCGCTCAAAAACATGTATCTTTTGCGGAGGTCTTTTTCACAATCGAAATAGATGCCCTGCAAAAGATATACAGTGCTTTTCGAGCAGGAAAAATTGGACACTTTTCACAAGTATGTCGCTCCAAGAAAAAGATCAAAATTAGCGCCTCAGCGTAAGATCATATGGATCTTTGCGGGATTTCCCAAGTGCTTAAAGTCTTCTCTTGTCGAAGGAACTCTTAATGGAGATGGCGTCCAAATACTTATGGATGCAGGTTCCTCCAAAAGTTACATCGATCATCGGTTGTTAAAAGAACTTAAAGTTTCTGTTGAGGAAGATTCTGCTGCTATTACTATGGCATCTAATTCACATTTTTTGCTAGTCAAAACAGCAGTTTTTGTAAGCCTGAAAGTATTCAGCAATAACTAACCCAAATTTAAACTTGGGGTTATGGAAGAACTATGCGCCGACGTAATCTTAGGAATAGATTTTATGAAACTAAACAGCAAAATCGAATTTAAAATGCATAGCCCTCAAGAAGCTATCTCCGTTAATAGTCCCTTAAATAAGCCTTGCAACCTGATGCCTACTAAAATCAAACCACAAAGAATTTTTTGATCTATTTCTCTTGATTGTGTTCCTGTCCCGACTAAATATAGACGGTATAGTGAGTCTGACAAGAAATTTATTAAAGAAATTTTAAGACTTTTTGAAAAAGGCAGCATTATCTAACCATCTCATTCTTCATGGCGGTTACAGGTACTTATTACTAAAGATGAAAATCATAAAAAGCTTATGGTCATTGATTATTTCCAAACAATTAACCGCTTTACGCATTAGGACGTATATCCGCTTTCGCCCATAAATGAACTAATAAACGAAATTGCGAAGTCAAAGTATTACAATACTGTCGATTTAAAATCCGCGTATAATTAAGTCCCATTGGCAACGGAAGACCGAAAATTTACTGCTTTTGTAGCTAATGAAAAACTATACCAGTACTGTCGCATGCCTTTTGGAGTGACCAACGGGGTATCAACCTTCCAACGAATTATTGACAATCTAATCGAAAAGTACAAATTAAAGAAAACCTACACTTATCTAGATAATGTTACAGTTACAGGGCGTGACAAAGATGAACATAACTAAAATTAAAAGCGCTCTTAAATGCTGCAAGTTGCGAAGAGTTCACGTTAAACGAGAAAAAATCTGTGTATTCTGCTACCGAATTAGACTTGCTAGGTTTCTCACAACACCGTAAAACCTAATTTTGCGCGACTTCAACCTCTAATAAATCTTCCAGTCCCTTCAACGAAAAAGGAACTTAAGCGTTGCTTGGGAATGTTTGCTTATTACGGTCGTTGGATCGATGAAATTTCTCCACAAAAATTGCACCGCCCACTGGAATTGAAACGTTTCCACTAACTAATAAAACAACATCAGCTTTCGAAACGTTAAGTTCCGCTTTTTTCAACAATGAAGAACCCTTCAGCGATGAAGAACCCTTCTCAGTCGAGTGCGAAGCCTCTGATTTAGCTATTGGGGCAACACTTAAACAAAACGACCGCCCAGTTGCGTTTATGTCACGTATGCTTAATAAAAGCGAACGACGCTATTCAGGTATCGAAAAGGAGGCTACTGCAATAATTGAAACGGTACGAAAATGGGCGAATTTTCTATATGCACGAGCTTTTACGTTAGTTACAGATCAACAATATTTATGTTAGATCAGCGAAAAAGAAACAAAATCAAAAACGTCAAAATTCAACAGTGGCGTTTCGAACTTGGGACTTTTGAATAAACTATCCATTATAGACCAGGATTGAATAATCATGTGGCTGATCTTTTTTCTCGAATTTGTAGCTCACTTTCTTCGGCTTCAACGAATAAAAATCTTTATTATATTCACAAAACTTTAGGACACCCGGGAATTATGAGACTTTGGCACTCCGTAAGAAGTAAAAACTTATCTTATTCACTTTCTGATGTTAAGAAAACTTGTCAAAACTGCAACACGTGCGCAGAGACAAAACCTCGCTTTTATCGAAAGCCAACCGAAACTTTAATTTCAGCAATCCAACCTTGGCAACGAATCAGTTGAGAATTTAAAGGGCCTGTTAAAGGTAAAAATAATTATCTTTTGATTGTAAATGATGAATATAGTAGATTTCCGTTTGTGTTCCTTTGTCGTCACATGAAAACACAGACTGTGATTAACTGCCTTATATTCGGCCTACCTGGTTTCGTACATACTGACCACGGTTCTTGTTTCTCTGCCAAAGTTTTTAAAGATTTTCTTCATTTTGGGGAATTGCAACAAGCAGAACGAAACCTTACCATCCAACAGGGAATTCACAAAACGAACGCTGGAACCAAACAATTTGGAGAACAATCAAACTCATGCTGCATAACAGAAGACTTCCAAAAAAAGCTTGGGGAAATGCTCTACATTCCACTAGATCAGTGGTTCTCAACCTTTGTAAGCCTGCGGACCGGTCAAATATCCAAAAAATTTGGTGGACCGGTAATTTTTTTAATGTCTGAAACAATTGCAATAAACGCAATAAATCGACAAAAAAATTTTTTTTATTAAAACAAAAGTAAGCATTTAGCATTAGAAGAACTCTATTTAATGTGAAATTTGCTGCTGTCTTGATATAATACGTAGTAAACGTGGCTCTATTAAAGCTTTTGAATGGCAAAGTCAGGGGCGCCAGAAGTGGGGGGGGACACAGTGGGTAGAAAATTTACAAGAAGGTACAAGGTACTTTTTGATATAATCTTTTCAAAGCCAAGCTTTTGAAATTTTTCTCTCGATTAGTACTGGTTTCTGATTGTTTTTTTCATGACAATGCGGGTACTTTCCATCTTTACTACTCATATTCAAGTTTGAAATTGTAGATATTATAATTCCAAATTTTCAAAAAAGTTACTTCAATGAAGTCTTATCTTTTCCTGCTTAGTCTTTTCGGATGACTGTCTTAACTCAGTTGAAGGATAGTCTGGCACCATTTCTCTCAATAACTAGAGACTGATTCCTTAATTAATTTTCATAGTTTTTCTTCACCACTTCTTTTGAAACCATTAGTTTTCTTGCACACTGTAAACATATTGATGCAATAACCTTAAAAAAAGCTATTAAGGTCATTCAAGCGGCTGAATATATTAAGTAAATATGCAAGTTTACTTACGCACATTTTATCGGATAAAAATTTTTTGAATGGGGAATATTTATTCACGTAAAAATTGATTTGCTTCTTCCCTCAACTAAAAAAGACTTGTAAGAATGCGTCCTCTGGAAAGCCATATCACTTCTGCATGAAATATGAGCAGTGACGTGCCGTGATGCTCGTGGTTAGTGAGGCACTAATTTTTTAAAGTAATGTTAGTATATAATTTTATTTAATAAGAAAACAATGCTCTACTTAAATAAAAAAAGCAATTTGAAGCATTCTCTCACATTTAGCTAACTCTTTCCGAGTTAAAAAAACATTTTTTTTATTGTATCTCCCTACTGACTCGCAGGAAAGTGTCAGAGGCGCTATACATAAGGCAAGCTATTACCCCACCTGCTTCCGAAAATGCCAAGATGTTAGATTCGCTCCTATTGAATTATTCCAGTTTCTCCGAAGTTTTCAGTTTTCCATGTGCTCGCGAAGTTAAGAATTTCTTTGTCCCGCCTTTGCCTTTTTCCCGCCTTTTTATAGAGTCAAGGTTGTAGCGAGCAGTCGTGCCGGAAAATATTCTTCGGAAATTTCGTTTCATTTCATATCACTATTATTATTTGTATTATAATAATTGTTGTTATTGTTATTAGTAATTCATTTGTTTCGTTACTAATACTATTATAATATCCGAATAAAATCCCAGCAGTCTCGACTGGTCGCAAGTAATTTAGTTGGTAACTTGACAAAGATATTGTTGTGCTGTTAAATTTGTTATTTTGGTTTTTTAATTTTATAGAGATATGATAAAATTTAGAACTGCTTGCCAAGACCACCAAGCAGGGGAAAGTGCCGTAAAGCCTCTTTTCCAAGGACACTACAAATGGCGCGAGTAAATTTTGAACCGAGACCATGTTGATCACAAACATGGCTCTTTAAGCACTTGACACGCTGCCTGCAAAAAATGTTTTGTTTATAAAAAACTTGCAAAATTTTTAGTTTTTTATAACATTAGAATTGCAAAATCTGTTTATTTAAAGACAAATCAATTTCAAGTTAAGGTATGGATAGATTATAAATTTGTGTTAGTTAGAAATGTATGTTATAAATATAAAAATTGTGCCAAAAATTGAGGTTCAAACACTCAATTATAAATATACCCAAATTAGATTGAAAGCTTAATTTTGAAAATTTTCTTAGCTTAGATACAAAATCATCTTCCACTATTAAAACCTAAAATAAATTTGTTGCACAATGCGTGTACTCCGAGTTACTGAAAATAAATTGATTTATCTTGTTTTAGTAAATAACGACAGTATTTATTTATCTATTTTATATCTATTTTATCTCTATATTTATCCTCCTGACTCGCAGGAAAGCGAGGGAGGCGCTACTTGCTACTTATAGGGTAGGCAATTACCCCAACCTGCTTCCGAAGATGCCAAGATATTGCCGTCCGCTTGTAATTTAATAAAGATATGACTGTAATTTAGAACTGCTTGCCAGGACCACCAAGCAGGGGAATGTGCCGTAAAGTGTCTTTCCCAAGGACACAACAGAATGGCGCGAGTGGGTTTTGAACTGAGACCGTGTTGGTCACGAGCACGGCGCTTTAATCACTCGACCACGCTGCCGACATAAGTAAGAAAAACTTTTTTTCTTTAGGATGTCACAATTGCGGCATGCCTCAAATCTCTTTACTCTCTCATTTCACAAAGATTTTGACCAAAAGAGAAAAAAGCGCCATATTGTTTTACTTTTGTTTCTTTTTTTTATCTGAAGGAGGCAATCTTGAAGCTGCCTCACTAGCGTGTATTAACGATTTTGTTGTCAAGAACGCTTGACGAAATCATTAAAGCGCTAAAGATTCAAAATTAGGGTTAAAGAGCAAAACTAATTAAACTACTACAACTACGGTACAATTTTTATTAATTTTTTTTCAACCAATAGCAAGTTGCATCAATTTTGCAAAGACTATGACTTTAATATTTTATTTCTGTTTTATTTAATTTCCACAAGTGAGGCACTGCCTCACTTGCCTCTCCTGAAGGCACGTCCCTGAATATGAGATGGCGATTTTGCGCAGCCATACTCACACATAGTGCCTCAAGAAGTCTTAAATGCAATACTCGGTCACGAGTAAGTAATATTCTTAACTGGTTGTATCATAATGTCATTTAATTCAAGTGAAAGTTTTTGGGAAGCTATATGTTTACAGCGATATATGCAATGTGTAGACAACAGATTTTTGTTTGCAACTTTTTTATTTTTTCGGTTGCACTCGAATGACAACCAGCCATGCTGGCAGCTTGGTCAGTACACAACCGTACACATTTTCCCCAATCTAAACCTTGATCCAGCATTTAGTAATTAAGGAAAATCAATAATTACTGTTAATATTCTTCTGACATTTTTCTACTACCGAACTTGTAGGGCCTCCTTAAAGAGTAAAATTGAAACAAATTGTTGCGGACCGGCAGAAAAGCTAATGCGGACCGGCGGTTGAGAACCACTGCACTAGATCACTTTTGTGCACTTCAACGAATTCGACACCTCGCGACCGATTTTTTCAGTTTCATTGCAGGTCGATGCTAGGAAAATCTATACCAAGCTGGCTTCTAAACCCAGGACCTGTTTTTCTTTGACATTTTGTGAGAAATTAAGAACATCCTTTACGCTACGAAGTGGAACTCATCGAGAGCAATTCAAAGTTTTCCCATGTTTGTTTTAAAGATGGCAAAGAATGCATAGTTTCAACAAAAGATCTGGCTCCTAAACCTTGCAAGACTCTGCCAGTGACAGCAACGGCCTACAAACATCTGTACCTAATGGCAACACCGAAATAGAGATTCCTACTAATCTTGATAAACAGCAACCTGAAATTACTTTGAACCTTCCACTTCTTGATGAATTACAGAATGCAGCTGAAGAAATAAACCAAACTGACGAAATGTTATTCGAACCAACTACACCCGATTCAAGACATGAACTAAGACGGTTTATGCGAATCCGAAAAGCACCGATTCGTTATGAAAACCCGGTGCCTCACTAATTTTTGTATTATTAATGTTTTCAATGTGCATTGTTTAATTTGTCATGAATTTCAAGGGGGGAGAATATCATAAGTTTCGAACTCCTGACAAACCACTTTAAGATTATAGTAATCTTGTACGTGATTCATCGCTCTCATTTAACACCCGCAGTGTCTTCAGTTAGTTTCTGTTTAACATCTTGGTTCAACTGCCAGTTACTGTATGTGATGTGTTTGCTTGGTATGTTAATTTATTTTGTTATATAGAGTACTTCAATTTTAAGTTAATAAAAGCTAACATTGTTGTAGTGTAAATTCATGACAAGTAGCAGAAAGAATTCTGTGTAGAAATCTAAGACATAGACCTATTTTTTTCCTAAAAACATGGAATTTATTAAAAAAAAGGTCGTCACTTGAAATCAGTCTGACATTTAACACTTTTGCTCCTAAAATTGTAGTGTACTTAAAAATAATGTCTTTACTCAAAATCATTCCAAGATTTCTTAATTTTACTCCAAACATTGTAGTGTTCTCTAAAAAAAAAAGTGTCTTCACCTGAAATCAGTCCCGACTTTTCAGCTTTTTGTCCTAAAATTAGAGTGATCTCTAAAAAAATGTCTTCGCCTCAAACCTCCTCATCTTTCTCTAATTTCGTCCCAAATTAGCGGTGTTCTTTATTATGTTCAGAAATAAAGGTCATCGCGAAAAAATTCGCTGGCTATGCAAAGCATGACTTGCATGCCCTGACCGCACGCCACTGCTATACTTATCCACCTGACTCGTAGGAAAGCGACGTAGGCGCTATAGCCCGACCTGCTTCCGGAGATGCCAAGATATTGCTGTTCGATAAAAAAATTTTATTTTGTTTTTTAGTTTTATAGAGATATGACTGAAATTTAGAACTGCTTGCCAAGACCGCCACCGGGGAAGAAAGTGCTGCAAAAGTGTCTTTCCCAAGAACACAACCGAATACCGCGAGCAGGCTTTGAACCGAGATCATGTCGATCACAATTACGGCGCTTTAAACACTGGACAAGTAGGCCTCCAAAGCTGTCCTCAAAGGCTTCAGCATATTTAAAAAACTACTTCGACTCCACCCAAAAAATATGCGGCTCTGACTTCCGACTCTAACTCCACCACCCTGGCTTAAACTAAAACAACTTATGTAAAGTGTCGTGTCTCGTCTCGTGTCTCTGTAGTCCAAAGTCTCGTCTCGGTCTCGCTACCCCAAAGTCTCGTCTTGTCTCGGTTTCAATGCACCGTGTCTCAACTCCACCTCTGGTAATGACGTGTATTTTTTTTAACAATCCTGTATGATCATCAATTTCTTCTTCTATTAATACTTTACCTTAGTATTGGCTCATTTTTGTTTGTGTAGTGATGCCTTAACTCTTGTATGGCACGTTTTATCGTTGAAGTAGCTCTAAATTTTTACTTACAAATTTTGGATGTCATAAAGATGTTTTTAAGCTGTTTTTTTTGTTAATTTGTTTAGTAAAACTTGAAACCTCACAAAAATAGATTTTAAAGGTTGGCTGCTTTTACTAACAGTTTGTTACAGGCCACGAGTTATTCCGACATGTATGTTGTGTCCGTATTCCTCATTCATAAAAGAACCTGCTTTATACTCGTAGACTTACGTCGTTGTACGTGTGTTCATAAAGTTCTTCATTCAATGATTCCAAGAACAAAATAACTTTTTCTGACGCTTTTTGAGAATTTTGAATATCATCAATATCATTTCAAAGTTTTTTGAATCTACTTTCCAAATCCATGTTTGCAGATTTATTAAAAATTACTGTAAGCTTAAAGTTTTTTTGAAAAGCTTTGCGTAACCATAGGTCCCAAGTTACAAAAAGAAAATGATTGAAAATTCATGTTAAAATTGTCAATTTTGTTAAAACGTTTAATGACTTACTTAAAAAGTCTTTTTGCAGCTATTTACAAAGTATACTTATATATATATACAGTATATACTATATCTATCGTGTTTTAGACATAGTCTTTCGAAAACTTCACGGTTTTTTCAGCAATAATATTGAAGACTGAAAGGTCATCTTGTTTGCACTTCTGTGAAAGTAGAAAGCATCGAGCAGGTGTTTCGCACGTCATCTGAAGTGCGACACTTACACAAAGTCGAGCCATTATGAAGTCCCAACTTTTCTTCCGGGTTCTAACAATTCCAATACGAAATCGATTGAGGCACCTTTAGTCTTTCTAGGTAGCTTGGTGTCCAGGGGCAAGCGCCTCGGCTGGCTCGATTCTAAAACCTAACTTTAAGGGGCATTTTCTAAGCCGTTTTTTCCATACATAGGCTAGCATAGGTTAAAATGCCAAAAAATAAACTAATTCATATAATTAATATGCAAATTCTAAATCACATACTCTCATGACTTTTATTAGTTATAACGCCTTAATATTTGTCCAATACTAAACTAATTAAAAGACATAACCTAAATACTAGATTATTTTGCCTTAATTTTAAATTGCTTCTTAGATCAAAATCAAAAAACAAAATTAGAGAAATAATTTAATTTTTTTCTTTTTTTAACAACGAAAAATTATTTGCTTAGTAATTCCATTGTGCAATGGATTGATTTCCTAAAAATATAAAATATATTAAAATGGACAAAAAGATGGTTCACCAGTAATAAATTTAAATAAATTTTAGATAGGCCGAGTAGATACATTGCTAGGACATTCAGGTAGAAGTTGCAATGGCTGAAAGTACTTTCGACAAAATAGAAACAACTATATGCGGTTTAAAAAGGAGTTGAAGAAACGACTGACTTGAGTGTGAATGGTGTTCGGATGTGGATTGGAAACTGAAAAGTTCGATAACAGACAATGAAAGGTTTGAAAACCTTTCGAAACGTAAGTTTGGGAAGATTCAAGATAATAAAGTGGACAAATTAGATGTCGAACGTAAAAATCCCTATTTCATATCCATAAAAAAACAAAATTTTATTTCAGATAAAAAGAAGATAAAGATGTTTCCGGCATAATCTTAGGCGCTTGTAACTTTTCCGACAATTTGACTTTTTATCATCGAATGTATGACTAGTTGTTGACATAAGCACGTAGACTCATGTGATTTTGACCAGTATTCTACTGCTACTTCGCTGTTTACTATCTATTCGCACTATCAATAACCTCAGGGCAGCGCAGAAAACAGGCAAAAATTAACTTGGTAGAATACAAACGATAATTGGTGCTATTCATAAAAACTAAGATAAAAACTATTTATCTATTGTTGAAAGACAAATATTATTAGAATAATAAGCCTAAAATTTAATCTCGACAAAAATAGCTTCCCTAAGAGCAATATCCAATTGTTGTACTGTCGAAGATTTATCGATGAGTTGTTTTGCTTTAAATTTATTGAGAAATCAAAATGGTGAAGGAATAAAGACGCTCAGTGAATTCCCGCTTAAATTTCTTTATTAAAAATTTTAAATTTTAATTGTTAAATCCAAATCAATTATCAACATTGACTACAGCAAAATAAAACATTACTACAGTAATGTATATTTAAACACGGTTGAATATATTGAACACTCAAGACAATAGGCCTAAATTTGATAAAATGCGTCGAAGTGTGACAAAGTGAAAACTGATCTATCTTATTAGTGATTGTCTAGTTGCTGTAAAAAACTAAAGATCATATAAATTAATAGTTATAAAAATATTTTATGATTTTTTAAAAAATATCTTCAAAATACAATCACGCTTTTTTAGTATTTCTGAAAAACTTTACCCAAAAACTAATCACTTGATAACACTTTTGTGATCCAAAAAATCTTTTTAGCTTTAAATATTAATATTACAATTTTATTTATCTGTTTATAAGTTTGGGGATCAACTGCATATGCTTTCCAATTTTAACACAACAAATTAAAATTTTTGTCATTAGCTCATGAATAAGAAAGAACTTAGCAATCAATTTTTTTTGTCTTTATAAGAAGTTAAATTTTATTTTATCACGTTATTCGTCATCATTATAAAGTTGAAGAAGACAAATGCGTTGCATAAAATTCCAAATATGGTCAATGGTGACTTGTTTTGATTCTCGCCATTAAAATCGGAAAAGTTCAATTATTTGAAAAAACAATTGTTTTGCAAAAAAACAGAATTTTTGTTTTTCTCACGTAGATTCTAACGCAAAAAATAGCTGTGATTGCCCAAGCAGCTGCTCAATAATTAATTTTAAGGAAAGGCGTATAAGTCTCGAAATCTCGATGTATCACGCGAACAATCGCACAATTGTGATAGGAACACTGATTTTGTTTACTGGTTTATGAACACTGATCACGTCACTGGTTTACAGATATGTTTCAAACCTCAAAAACGATGTGCAAATGGCTTAAGTAAAAAATAAATGCATCAATTAAAGTGGTGAACTGCTTTTATTACTTGACTGTTTTGATTACTGAGCTAAGATAACAAACCTCTAAATATAAAAATCTGCCGTTTCATACTAATGTGCTATCTTTCTCCAAAGGAACGATTTTGGTTCAGCCGGCATATTTAATGCCAGAGTTTATTTAATTTTCTCAAACACAACAAAAGAAGGAAGTTAAAGCGGATGTTTCTGATATAACATTTCGGAAGTGATTAGCAATGTTTACAGATATGTTTTTCTCATTTAAACAACCAAGAGGGTATAGAGTCAAATAGGCGGAAACATTGATAGCGTTAGCAAAGCTTAAAGTCTGGAAAACAAAAACAGAAATTTGTTGGTTGGAGCGGTGTTTTAAACATATTCAGTAAAATAAATGTGTTGAATTGGCATTTGCAAATTTTATTCCAAGTGAAGCAGATGATTACTTAAAATAGTCGATTGACAAATTTTAACGCTAGTTTTTGATTTTGAACATAACACCCCAGTAATGGCATTCACAAGAAATCTGTTCCGATTTTATTTAAAGATTATCCAGAAAATATCCAAAAAAAGAAATGGAGCTAAATTGTGATTTATCAGCCTAAGATAATTTAGAAGATAATACCTGGGATAAATTATGGGCAATGATGCAATATGCAACCTCAAAGTTACACCCAATGGTCCACGAAAATTCGGAGCACAAAATTGATTTTGATTTTTACTCAAAAAAAACATAGATGTTATTTGTATTCCTCAGTTTGTAAAGTTGAGCAATGATTGAACTATAACAAGAAATTAAACAAATAAAAATTAGTTTTTAATTGTATGATCATTTTCTTGTCGATGGCTAAAGACCCATTTATCACGTGCTCTGCGATGATGATCATAAAAAGCAAAAATATATATCAAAAGGCGAATAAACATTTATATTTTTTTACAAAACAATCTATAACCATCTCGGATGTAATTTCACCATACTCCCTCAAACAATGTAGAAATTTTTAACGGCATTGGCTATAGTAAAAATCTTGCAAACGAGCGAATACAAATAAATTTTACATTCGCCTGAGTTATAATCAAAAATAAAGCATCGAATTCTCGTTCACCGAGTTCTCGATGTTCAATTCTCACGACTCGTACGAGAAAGTCTGTAGCATTGCTTACTGGTTTAATCCAGTTTAGTTTAGTTTCAAAATTTCACGTAGTGGGTAACAGAGATTTACTCGAAACCGAAAGTGGGTAATGAAGAGAAAAAGGACAGACAGACAGACAGACAGACAGACCAATTTATTTACGAGGATTGTGGAAACAAAAACGTAAAAAGAAACACAGTTAATATACTTATTTGACTTGACAACAGTGTACGACAATTGGTAACACATTTATAAATACGATAAAATAAGAAAAGAAAAAAAATAACAATAATAACAATAATAATAATAATAAGATAAATAAATGAAGATAAATAAATAGAATAAATAATAATGAAAAAAATGACAATCTCGACGGAGACTGCGAAGGGACCGGTTAAGGTCATCAAGTCAAGCAGTCACCGAAAAAACTAATGGGTTATTAGTGCACAGCAAATATTTGCAAGGATTGTAGGTTAGTAGGTTGTCAACAGTATGATTGTAATAAAAAGAATTTAAAATTAATCTTAAATTTATGAAATGATTGATTTTGTAGTTCAATAGGGATAGAGTTCCAAATTTTTGTTCCTTGAAATTTTATTGATCTTTGGCAACGGGACGTAGAGAATTTAGGAAGATATAAAGTATTATTAGAGTGAGATCTGGTAGGGAGGTTATGAATTTGGCGGGTTGTAGTAAAGAAGGAAGAAAGATAATCGGGCAGTACTTTTCGGGAATGCTAGTGCATAATTTTAGCAATTTCATAAATATGTAAGTCTGCTAATTTTAAGATTTTTAGTTTGTAATAATATGGCGAAACGGATGTTTTTGGTGAAATGTTGAAAATTATACGAATGGATTTATTTTGAAGACATTAAAGTTTTTTAAAATAGGATGGAAACGTACTTTCCCAGATCGGTAGAGCATACAGTAGATGAGGGTGTATCAAAGAAAAGTAAAGAAGTCTAAGAGCAGATAACGGTAGAATATGTCGTAATTTGCTAAGGATTCCAACTGCCTTAGCTAACTTGGTTTAAAGTTGGAGAATGTGAGTTTTAAAATTTAATTTGTCATCTAATAATACTCTGAGGTATTTGCATATACGGGTAGAATTTATTTTGGAATTTCCGTAAGGAAGATTTAGATTTAAACTACGTACGTTACGTTTGGGAGATATTGGTAGTATAAACGATTTTTATGAGTTAATTTGAATTTTATTTGCATTACACCAGTCTTTTAGGCGAGACACTTCGATTGCACAGATGTGTTCCAGTGATATAAAGGAAGAGTGATTTAAAAACAAGCAAGTAGCATTAGCGAATGAACGAGGGTTGGTATGAAGAGCATTGGGGAGGTTATTGATGTAGATTAAAAAGAGAAGTGGTCCAAGAATTGAGCCTTGAGGAACGCCAATATTAATAGCTTTATATGAAGAAGATGCATTGTTTATAGTTACGAATTGTTGTCTTGTATGGAGGTAATTTTCGATTAGTGAATGAGCTGGGCCTCTTATGCCATAGTGATACAATTTGTCCAGTAAAATTTTGTGACAGACTGTGTCAAAAGCTTTACGAAAATCCATAAATATTAAAGCAGTGTAATGTTTGTTGTTTATGGCATCATAGGCATTAGTTAATATGTCCATCAAGGCGTGGATTACACTGTGGTTTTCTCTAAAGCCGTACTGATTAGGATATAAAATCTTGTTTTTACAAAAAAATTTAGTAAAGCGACTTTTTATTAATTTTTCCAAAATTTTTGATAAGTTAGGAAGTAAGGCAATTGGGCGATAATTTCCTATATTATCTTTATTACCTGATTTAAAAATAGGAATCACTTTGGCAGTTTTAAAGATATGGGGAAAAATTCCAAGTTCAAGAGCTTTTCCAAAATAGAAAGCTAATATGGGTGCTAGAACAAATGCTCCTATACGTAAAAAAAAAAATTACTAATGTTATCACATCCACAAGCTTTAGACGGGTTTGTAGAAAGTAACATGTAAAAAATTTCGTTAGCCGTTGGAGGTTCTAGGACAATGGAGTGTAAAACTGGATTTTTGAGATAAGCAGAGTAATTGGTGTTGTTTTGATTTTCCATATTTTTATCTAAACTATTCCCGATTTCCACAAAATATTTATTAAATTCTTCTGCTATATCAGATGGATGATCAATAAATTTATTATCGACGTTAATGTTTTTAACGAAAGAGTTAAC
The DNA here is from genome assembly GCA_963680785.1 of Diplosoma virens. Lineage (NCBI taxonomy): Eukaryota > Metazoa > Chordata > Ascidiacea > Aplousobranchia > Didemnidae > Diplosoma > Diplosoma virens. Next base: position 16,690,621 of record OY796896.1, read on the forward strand.
GGTTTTACGAGGAATAAGTGAATTAATTATTTGCCACTCTTTTTTCGGATTGGTGTTATGTTTATGAATATATTCCGTGTAATACATTTTTTTCGACAATTTTTAACTCTTGTTAATTTGTAAAGAGCTTCTTTGTGGTACAGAATTTTAATATCGCTTTAAACAAAGTCGATTTTTTCGGAGCCATAAGCTTTTCGTGACGCTCTCATCAGTGGCAATCACGTCAAAATGGGACGAACCAGAGAAAATCAAGGTATTTATAGTCTCAACAGACTATAAATACCTTGATTTTCTCTGGTTCGTCCCATTTTGACGTGATTGCCACTGATGAGAGCGTCACGAAAAGCTTATGGCTCCGAAAAAATCGACTTTGTTTAAAGCGATATTAAAATTCTTGTTAATTTGTTAGCGTATTTTTTAAAAAATTGTTTTTCAAAGGCATTACCCGTTAAAAAGTAAGTGCGGTATAGCTTTTGTTTATGTTTAATGGAAGTAATTATACCTCTTGTCAGCCAAGGCTTTTGACTGAAACGCCTCCATTTTCTAGAAACAGTTTTCATTGGTGCATGTTTATCGATAACTGCTTCTATATTTGCTATTAAGTTATTAAAATGCGTATCAAAATTTGTTGATGTTATTGGTAGATTAGTGAATTCATAAACTATTGGTTCTAAAGTATGGTGTAGGTCATGGCAAAATGCATCTTCTTCAACATTATTAATATTGCGGTATGTTGTGTTGGTTTTTATGATTGGAGGGGTATACAATAAGGAGGAGATAGAGCAAAAGATAGGAAGGTGGTCAGAGATGTGAAACTTTAATATTCCAGGGGTAATTTCCTCCTTAACTATGTTGCTTATTATATAGTCGATTGCTGTTTGAGACGAGCTCGCAATGCGAGTGGGTTTATTTACGCAGCACGTAAATCCGTTACTGTAAAGTGTATCCAAATATTTGTGCAATAAAGGGCTATACTGATCGCTGTACATGTTTATGTTGACATCACCCATAATAATAACGTTTTTATTACAACGGTTTAGCATCTGAAGTGATTCATCAAGCGCATCATAGAATTGAGAATGATTGTTGTGAGGATGACGATGGATTACAGCAAAAATATACGGGGATTTTATGTTTGGAAAACTAATGTTCAACCACAGATCTTCACAACCGTTGACTCCAAGTTAAAGGGTTTCATTAACTGTGAAGTTTAAATGATCAGAAATATATGCACCAACACCACCAGCTTTTGTTGGGGAAGGACAATGAATAAAGGTATAACCAGGAATAGTAATGTTTGTAGAAGGTTCAACATTTATACGGGTTTCCGAAATAAACACAATACTGGGAGGCTGGTCTAATTGTGAAAGAAAATCAAATAAATCATCAAAATGTGCTTGAAGCGAAGATATATTTAGATGAAGAAATAGATGACAGGAATCTTTTTTAGTAATATTATTCAATCTACTTAAGTCAAAATAGTCGCAGGGATTAACATTGGAACTAAGAGAGTTAGAAATAAAATCAGTTAAGTTTTGTTGGTTTAAGTCGATGGTGACTGCTTGACTATCAAAATCACAGCAATTAGTTGCTGCACACATGACGTCAGTCGCGCAAAAAACTCAGCAGTTGCCAGCTAACAGTGACCAGAGTGAGAAAACAACTAATATATTGATGTGAGGCAGACAATGCAATCAAGTTGCAATATTAACTAGCACAAAAAAAACTGGTTGAGACTCAGGGAGGACGACCACTAATTCAGATTTGCACAGTCGAATGTAAGCTATTCATTAGGAAAACGAGATTTATGATTTTACCGATACAGAAGCAGCTTATTTTTGAGTAAATTAGTAAAAATGGTAATCTACAAGCTAAAATAATTGTTCAGTGAATGAGTGAGATAAATATCCAAATAAGTACAATGGCTATAGTAATTATTACAGAAATTTATTAGCGTCAGGCTACCGTTTATCTTAAACAATTGAAAGTATATAATTAAAGAGCGGCAGTTTTGTATATAAACGAAACATAAATATATATAAGCATATTGTATATGAAATACGTAAAAATTTAACAGTGATAATTACTTTCTGCAGATACTTTAACGTTATCTATATATAAGCAGTAGTGGCCATTTTCTGGTCTCCAGCTTGTTTTTTTTTTCAGAGCTTTAGCCTCTTTAAAAGCAGGTAATAAAGCTTTACGCTCAAGTTGAAATTGCCCCCAGGCAAATGTTCTGTAATATACACAGAGTTTTGCTGGTTCAATTTTCTTGCATTGTTAAATTGCTTCAAGTTTTTCAAGCTACCAAATATTAAACGCTTGTCGTTCGAATTAGTTAACTTAATAATTATAGGTCGGTTTACCTTTATGCCATTCTTGAGGACTGCATGTTGGGGCAAGCGATTATAATCGGCAAGCATTATAGCAGAAGGATCTTTTATTTGCAAACCACGTTTCATAAAATCTTGCACTAGCTGTAAGGTAGTTTCACGCTTTTCCCAAACACTCGTGTCGGTTTCTTCAATTCCATTAATTAATAAGTTAAATCGCTTTTCATACGACTCCTGCATAACATCTTTTAACACGCTGATCAACTTGTTGCTGTTCAATTTTATGTATTTTTAGATGCAGTTCGTTCAGAGCGCTGTCATCTGCTTTTGTTTTAAGTTCCTGTTGAAATTTAGAGATTTTATCTTCAACTAGATATTCCAATTTAGTTATGCGCCGATCAAAGTTTTCTAGTTTTTCATTTAGCTTGTCAATTCTTTCTGAGATATTGCCAACTGCTTTAAGTACTTCATTCAATTTTCTTTCAATATTACTATTCATAGTTTTTTTGCTTATTACCTCTGTTGAAATTAGAAATTTTCTGGTAAACTGCTATTCTACAACTCGAGATTACGCGCGTCCATCCACTACGCTGCAAATTTACGAATGCCTGAAATAAATAATGAATAAAAGGTTAAGAACCACTGCTCTAACCAAAGTCTCGATAGGTGGAAGGTGCACCAGAATTTTCTAATTGAAACAATGCTAGAGTTTGCTCACATTTTTGTATTGGTTACCTTCATTTTGGTTTCCAAATCAACAATCACAGCAATGCTGATTCTACTGTACACTTTGTGTTAATGATTTTATTGTCAAAGTACTTGAAGTCTACATTTATGATGTAGATAAGCATTCACCAATCGAAAAATACCCAACTGTAAAAACTTTTTTTGTAACAGCCTCTCTTCAATCGAAACCTGTCAAAATTTGTAATATTCTAATTTGTATTTTTTTAGCTATTTTAATTATTTAACTGTCATAGAAACTTTTTTAGCAATAAATAATTGTAAATTGTCTAATAATATAATTTCATTTTCCGCTTCTATAAATAAATGCATGTTATTACTATACAAGCTTAAGTATTCAGCAATAGAAATGTGACATCAAATTTAATATTGTCTTTGAGCAGGTCCTTAATCAGAGAATTCTGGAGGTTCAGTAACTTCCACGTTGAATTACAAGGTACACATTTTTATCTCGAAAATCTAAATATTGAAATAACGAGTGCACGAACAAAGGAAGAAGCAAACAATTGAAGAATGAGACCGAAAAATGATGAAAAAAAAAGACTTTTTAAAAAGTCAATTAATAAAATTGTAGAAACTTTTTTTAGCAAAAAATATCAAGTTTAACTTATTGTTACGGTTAAGTGATAACGTAAGTAAAGATCTTTTGCTACTAAATCAAAAAAAATTTTTATGCTATTTGTTGCTTTTTGAATTAGTTTTGTAAAAAAAGCTTCTCATTATCGGATTTGGGAATCTTTGTTTAAAATGGCTGGCAACAGACCTTTTTTTGAACAAGTAAAGTAAAATAAAAGGTTTTGAGCTTTGAGCTAGTTTATTTTAATAATCGAAAAATTCCAGTATTTAAAAGTATACCAAAACCAAGTGTATTTTAAACAAATAAGTAGCATTGGCAAAGTGTTTTTAACTATTATGTTATATCTGAAAACTATCGCATTTATTTTTATTTTTTAAAATTATAATCTTGACCAAGTCTTGGTTATTCAATGTTATGCTGTTAAAAAAATTAATAATGGTTCGAGCTTGTCAAATAAATAAATTATTATTTTTTTAGTTTTCTTGTTCATAAATGATTTTTGTGTATCAACTTTTGCATCATCGTTCATTCAACATCAGGCAAATATTTGCAATGCGGACTTTTCAAACAAAAAAAAAAACTCGTCCTAGTCAAAATAGTTAGTTGTTAAGCATTTCTAATAGTTAGTCACCAAGTTAGACGTATTGGCTAATATTACAGCACAAAACAAAAAATTTTGCTCATTCACATTCTGATTGTCGCGAAAAATTTTGTGGCATGTTGATGTCTATCAAGCGTATAAATAACTTTTCCCTTCCATAGTGTGGCTTCGACTGAAACTTCGACTGAAACGAGTTTGGCAAAGCTCTGGCGTTGGTACTTCTCTACTGCCAATAAGTATCGAAAATGTCACTAGTAGTTTCTGAGAATTGCTTTTGATTATCTTTGGTTTTATTTTTAAATTAATAAAATAAAGCAAAATCGTTTATAATTTTTTTTTTAGAATTATTTGTTAAATTATAAATTTCTGCTAATTTGGTTTTTATGAATTAGTTGAGAAAAATAACAAACCGCTATATTGCTGATCGTTCACACCATATCTCGATCTCATTGCCTGGCCATACAGTTTTCAAAAGTTAAATTTTTTATCTTATAAAGGTATACGGTTTTCAAAAGCGACATTCTGCTTACTCTACAGCAGTGTTCCCAACCGCTGTGCCTGCGGCACACTAGAGTGTTCATCACACACTAGTGTGCCTCGAAGCGATGCCCTTGAGACATCAAAAATTTTGTTTGGCTTTTTGGCTTTTTTGGCTTAATATTTGGCTTCCAAGTACAAAGTAGCCATGATTTATGGAAAAAAATTGAGAGATCATGAACAGATTTTAAGTGAAGACCTTTTCTTTTTTTTTTTAGAGTCACCATGATTTTGAGACGAATATTGAGAAATCATTGACAGATTTTAAGTGAAGACCTTTTTATTATTACCAATATAATGGGTGTGCCGCGAAAATTTAAATAGCTTAATAGTGTGCCGCCATATCAAAAAGGTTGGGAACCACTGCTTTACAGCAAAGCCAATAAATACAAACAATTTATGATAATATACAATTTTAATAAAATTAATACAATTTTAATAAAATTAATTGATTGGATACATTTTAATAAAATTAATTGATTGGATACACTTACAGTATATCTACAAGCTCTGAATTCGAATCTCTGATTAACCAGCATCGTGGCCAAGTGGTACGGGCGCCGTTTTGATGGCGACGTGACCAAGATGATCTCATTTTGATCCCTATTTTCATCACGCTGTTGTGTCGGTGAAAAAGGCATTTTATTATTCAATTTTGTAAATTAACCATTAAATTCATTGATATTTTAAATCAAAAACTTTACATTACTTCCATCTGCTTTCGGGTTTCCAAGTTATTGCTGTCGTCAGATGTACCTTTTTTTCGATTTTTAGCTTTTATACGTTTGTTTTAATTAGTACATTTTTTATATATTGATATGATTACAATTTGGAGCTGCTTGCTGAGACAATCAAGCAACAAAACCACCGCAAAGTTGGTTTTTTAGAATACAGCAGTATGGCGAGGTAAGTAGTTAAACCACGATTGTATTAATTCCGGTTTCCGTCAACCTGGCGCACTTTTCAACTGGAGAAGGGGCCACGCTGGCAACATGGTTTCAGAACAATTTTATTCGTTTAAAATTATCTATTTCGAAGCATGAAATAAACAGGGTTTATTAGTTTCTGTACCGCCATCTTCGTCATGTTGATTATGAAGTAAACAAGAGAACAACAGCTATTTTGCTGCAAGAAAAGTTTTCGTTTAAAAATTTTAACTTTACCGATTTTATTTGTCTATTTCGTTTCAGAATATTCTCCGACTTTCTTCCCTTTCGTTTCTTAATTTTCTCCATTGGTGGTTCAGTGCTTGTCGTTGGTGAACGTCTCAATTGGCGTTTTTTACCTTTGCCGTGACATTAAAGCATAAAAACGTTGAAAATATTACAGCGATAGAAATTAAAAATGTAAAATGTATAGGACTGGATTTTTTTTTTATTAACACCAGCTTTGGTGAGATACTGCTCACTTCTTCAAATGTAACGGAATAATATAAATGCATAGCCAAAACAAACAATGCAAATATAATGGGTTCAAACCTTGTTAAGTATTGGTGAACTTCACATCTAACAGCATCATTGTAACCACCTCGAGCATCAATAAATTTTGCGCGTTCCTTACCAGCAAGTATCTTTTCTAAAACAAAAATTATAAAATAATTAGATTAAGAATTTGTTTTGCTTAACGAACGTGATTCAATGTGACAAATAGGTTTGGTCACTTTTGACTGAAGTCCTACAAAACTTCCAAAAATTGATTCAATGTTTGTTAACATCATTTTCTTCCAAAATAATTATCGTATTTTTGCTGTTTTGTATTTATCGTATAAGTTCAATCGAAGTTTAATATTTTTACTCAGCCCCTGTTGCAAGTGGCACAACTATATTGTTGATATATTGCAAACTTAAATGGTACTACTAATTTGTTGATATATATTACAAGCCAACAAGGCAAGCTAAGTACCTAGGCCGAGATGAAGTGATTAATGGCAATTGTTTTGAAGTTTGTTTTTCACTCATTTATTTCAGTCCCATAGCTTTGTCTCGCACAATAAATTTCTAAATTGCAATTTCTAAACTTCAATTGAAATAAGCGTAAGAAATTGCTTAAGAACAACAACATCATTGTAGAAAATTACCAAAGCACGTATTTTTTTTCGGATTTTGCTTTTCTAATCATTATTTGCGCGTGCACTCACTGCCAGCGCCTTTTCGCTTTGAACTTTAAGATTGGAGGACCAGCAGCAATAATTGCGTGTGGGCGGCCGGTTGAAGTCTGAGAGATTTACTTTTGGCTACTAATCCTGATTGGATATACCCGTTTTGTGTTCCCAGTAAGTCAGCACCGATGTGAACTGCTCGGTACGGCAACTGTGTGTTTTCTTTTTATGTTTGGTTTTTAGTTCGTTGTATTCATTTACGGTTATTTTGACTTTCCTTCATTGAAGCCAGAAGCACGTTATTCGACAATTCACGTTGCGGCAATTGGCCAACTTCAGTGCCGTTTATTGTCACAATCATCACTTTTATTTCATTTATTTATTCTTCTAATTTGCAGAACAAATTTAAAGGGAATCAAATTTAGAGCAACGGTCTAGACCAGGGATGTCCAACCTGCGGCCCACTTTATGTGTTTATGCGGCCCACCGCTTACTCAAATTTTTTAATATTTTTTTATAACTGTATAAAATCTGATGTCACTGCAGTCATAGTAAACTATAGAAAAGCAAAGTAAATACGTCAGTTGATGGCTGCGTTGAGTGACATACAATAAACTGATTTATGAAAACTTTTGTGGGTGGGGTTTGTCATAAGGAGCTTGCCCCATGCATTGATTGCAGTATTTACATTGTTTTACTATTGAATTGATTTTGGTTATTTCCAAGCAGTTTTTACAATATTAAGTGATAGTTTTAGGCTTACCATACTTCCAAATTTTCAGGGCTTTGTTCTGGCCGGTTCGCCAGAAATACAAAACAGATTCGAAGTGAAGGCCTTTTTCCTTTAGAGAAAACTACTCTTTCCATTACCGTCCTGATTTGCCTAGAGCGTCCGGTTTGCCCCTTCCAAAATATGGTATGCCTATTGTTAGTTAATGACTTTAGTGGTAGTAAAGATAGTAACTTTGAACAAATGTGGAGTTATTGGGAATGAGATACAGTAGTAGCAACAATGCTGCTAGTGATAAAAAAAGAATACGTGTAGATTTATTAGATGAGTGGAAAAAGGAGTAGATATTTTTAGAGATTCTAAGTCCAATCTTGGAATTTAATATATGGTCAGGGTCCAGGTATAGAGCGTAAGCCAAAGATAGTGTCGCTCCTAGTCGACGAAGCTCAGGTGGCTGGATGTCTTAAAGTATAGGTTGGTGTTGAGTAGACCAGAAATAGAGCAGCTGTGTGCGGTGTTTTGGCAATAGTATCCTATTCTCAGCCTGCAAGTTTCTTCAACAGTGTGACATATGATGATAATTTTTGCGCGATGCCACTAGACGGTGACAAAACGTGAGCAATCTGTTACCACAAAACAAATTGGGGTTGGATAAAATGGCAAAGTTTAATGCTCTTGTAAACATTTCCCTCTTGTTGTTTATCTAAATAAAAGACTGCCATCACTTTCTTAGTGTAACTGAGCTTCAGCTTTCAAGCCTCAAGATACACTAAAACTGTAGTTACATCTTGTCTTAGAGTCCTCTCGAAGGCCTTCCTATTTTCAGAGGAGTGCAACAATGTTAGATTGCCTTTTTAGATGAACTTTCTGGAAATCGTGGAGGGCAGATCGTAGGTATAGATTTTGAAATAGAGAGAAGCTAAAACCGAGCCCTGAGGAATCGAAGCCAGCTGTGCTTGCTGTCACCGGTAGTAAGGATGAAACGTCGGTTTCGAACATGCTCTATGATCATTCTGACTATTTATTTATCCGACAGAAGTCGCAGCAGCTTGTAGGTAAGGTCACAGTGCCAGACAGTGTCACATGCTGCTGACAAGTTAACAAATTAACAAAAAAGTCCACAACGTTTTCTGTCAATAGAATGACTTGATCCATGGTCGACTTTTAGCGTCAAAACCCAGCCTGCTCTCTATGTAGCAATAGATCAATAATTGGTTTGACACGGCCGTACATAAACCTCTCGAAGATTTTGTAAGAAACACAGAGTAGTGATATCGGTCAATAATTTTTGGGTTCCCTATGGACTTTATGAGCTTTGGGATTGCGACTACAAGTGCTCTTCTCCATATCTTGGAAATTTTGAGACCGTGCAAGCAGGAAGAAATAAATTCAAGTAACCAGGACTTTAAAGCAGCTCCAGCATGGACATTTTGTAATACTAATTACATAATGATTTCAATAGTTTCACACTTCACTTAGATTCCAAATAAGTTAATCAATTTTAAATTTAGTTATTATACTCGTCATTTGGTCATGGTATCTAATCCTAAAAAAGGAAATTTATATACAAGTAATTTTTCGACCCACCGAATACACCTAAATTTATAATTTGACCCATTATGAAAAAAGGTTGGACATTCCTGGTCTAGCCATTATCCAAGCCTGCATTTTAAGAGATGCCAATTATTTGCAATCTAGTCGAAGAAGATAAGTGAAAAAAAGACCAAATAAAAGAAATAATTCACATGAATAAGCATAAAAACAAAGACTGCTTACCGAGCCATTTATTTGCTTCAAATGAACAATCCATAGGAAGTAAGATCAATTCTTTGGACGGAAAACGTAAAAGAAACTCCGCAACAGTTCTATGAAAAACATTATTGGAAAAAACAGTCTACTAGAGTTTTTGTGGCTTCTTTCTTTGGTGAGAACAACACTTACATTTATTAATTGGATTTTTATTTTTATTAATTGGACATTGCATTTATATTTATTAATTGGAAATTTATATTTTTTGGCAGGAAGATTTTTGGCGAAAACAAACATTTATATTTATTAATTTGACCTACTGATGCAAGATATGACTAATAGAAAGTTGCTAAGCAAATAAAATTATTTTATGTTTAAACAGAAGTTGAAAAAGTTTTTATAAGGTGGTCTGAAATCATTCCAATAAATCAATGATAACCAAACTAAAATATTTTAACTTTTAATAGTAGCTTTTACCACATTTGTCAACCACCGACTAATAAAAATACCATCACTTGAGCAACCTGTCTGAAGCTTCGATGTATGAGAATGATCTCTAAAACATTTAAGAATGTTTTATATTGTTTAGAAGGCCACAGAAAATCACGTCGCGTCTCGCGGTTTGAACCCATTTTGGCCTTGTAGTGTTGACCCAGTATTTTGTAAAATTCTTTTGTCTCTTTTTCTTTTATAATGTCTTGCGATTTCAACTCTTTCTTACCGGCAATGCAGACTGTCATGAAATCTGCTGGTAAATAAAAACAAAGATGCAGATGCTTCCTGAAAAGTTTTTATCTTTTTTTCACCAAAGCTGAGATCATTGTGATCATTATCTCCTTTCAAGTAAACTTTACAATTCATTTCCGACTCTATGTCAGATCTCATCTGAAGAAAAAAGTTTTTCAAGATTGTTTAAAGAGAATTTAAAATGCAATACTTACTCGCTCTGCCAAGTTGCGATTTTGTTTCTCAAAACACAAAATTGTGAGATGTGAAAATGGTAATGGCAACACGTATTACGTCACTCGCGCTCGTCATGTGATATAGTAAAGTCTATTGTGTGGGGATATAATATAGAGAGAGTGGTAAATAAAGAATAAAGTTGTATCCGTTAAAATCTGTGTTATTGAGTAGCAAGTTGACTAAGGAGTGCAAGTTACTTTACAATGAAAATATAACAAAAATGACCAGTTCTTTGTTTTTTTTCTTCGTTTTTTCAACCTGTTGGTTTATAAAAGCGGGAATTAAAATATTTTTCATCTTTACAAACATCTACAAATTTTGTTAGAATTAGCAACATTGTTTAACAGTTGCACGTATAAACGTATGAATGGCTTATTTCCAGGATTTAATAATACGTATAATAAAGTTTGAAGTTGTTTAATAAAAAAATTTACTTTTGTATTCAAAAATATAATCTACATTACCTTAGTACCAACATTATTAAATTTTTCGTTTTGATTCAAAACAAACAAGGTTAAATTCGCCAAAAATTTCTCGTTTCTAAAAAAAAGAATACGTTTTGAAATTTCTTGATGAGATTTTTAATTATTTGTTATTTGCAGTAAGCAGTTTTAATCAACATTATATATTCTTCCCTCTCTTTGATTTTTCCAAAATCGTTTTGTGAAAAAAATTAATTATCAATTTATCATTGAGAATCGTTTCCTTAAGTTGGATAATAAAAGATAGTTGGCAAATTAAAGCAATTGTATTCTCTTTTTCTTTAGGAAAACCTGAAATAATTGCATTTATTTTAAATTAAAAATAGAAATACTGTAATTGTGAACTGCGTTAAAATTTAACAAGCGTTTAGAAAGTTTAAAGGCAGGATATAAACATCATTATTTGAGTTATTTTTGATATGAAGGTTGTGTTAGAAAAAATAAATGATATTTATGGTATACGAGTATCTGATTTTACCTCAAACCTAACTGAAAACGATTGCTCTATCTCTCGCTTTATTCGTGATGTATCACAACATTGATTGTACACATATTGTTTATTAATAAAATACAAAAAAAAACACATCAAGGTGTGCTTGTAATAATACCCACTTTTCGCTTTTTTGTCGGTTCAGGGTGAGTCAAGAGTTTGACAAAGGTCTCCATTTATTCGTGGTTGTCTGTTGGCAAGTGGCAGATATGGTCTTTTTGGACTTTTAAAAAGGTGTAGTTGTTGAGTAAGTAGAAAAATTGACGTCTTGCAGCTGGTACGTTTTCTACCACACAACGCAATTGAAACTGATCCACTGCTATTTCTCGTTTGATGATTTCCACGTTTTTTTGTACTTCACATGCAGCATCGTCCATGTTGGTAGACCAGAATAGTAAAATAACATATTCTTTTGTTTCGGATTTGGGACGAAAAAGGAGGTAAGGAAGATTCCCCATCATCACATCAACCACTTGAACGAGTTGATCCATTGAAAACATGACTTTACCTCTTTTGACACTAATAATTGCTTTTCTCAATAGCGATGAAGAGGGTATCGGCAGTTCAGATGCGGCGATTTCTTGAAGCTTTTTTCGAATGTCTCTTGCTGCGCTTTCCATTTCTCTGCTCAGGTGATAATCTCTTCAAATTCTAACAAACTTTCGTAACAACTTGTATAAGGAGAAATTTAGTCGGGGTACTCGATTTCGTTTGCTTTTTGATAAAGATCGTCTGCTTGACTCGTATACGTTTCCATAATGTGAGGTTTTGCAAACGCGTTTCTTTTATAACCAACAAAACGGATATTGCGCAACGTTTTGAAATAGTCTGACGTCACACTTTGTAGTCTTGTGGAACGTTTTGAAATATTTTACGTCACACTTTGAAATCTTACACAATCATCATTGAAAGACGTGAATTTTTTCAGAGATCCATTGTGTCACAGACTTTGTTCGGGAATCCTAAAGGACCAGTTCAGCTAGGTAACCCGAATACCTGCACTAAAACAAAGCTGTGTCTAAATTTTATTTCATTCCGGCTCAAAAAGTAGCCTGCTATAAGCCTGAAGCTTTTATACAGTTGGTTTGAGCGAAAGCTCGGATTGATACGTTGAAGACTCTTCTTCACAAACAAACAGAGACCACCGTCTCTAATAAGAACGAATGTATTACAAAAGTCACGACCGACAAAATTCTATTCCACGCTTTACCAAACTACAAAGCGAAATCACACTATAACTTGATTCAATCAACACAAATGATTCTACCTCTGTGGAACACAACTCCAAAACACTGGCGCAAAATAAATTTAACACTCGCCCCAAATTCAACTTTATCTCGAAGCGACCTTTTCGCTTTAATTGTTTCCCGTCGTCCGCTTTCTCTTTTTTCGTCTGTCGCTTCGCATTCATTTGTATAGACAAAAGATCACGTGACGGAAATTTACTAGCATATTCGAGACTCAACCCGAATTTCCTGGAGAAAGCGCTACGCTTGAATGCGCCAGAATATTCTACAACTAGGGAGCTATGGCAAAGCTTGGACAAAAACATATTACGTCATTACTGTCGGCGAAAAGAGAAAAGGACAAGAAATAAGTCAAGCAAATCGAGGCATTATACTATGCTATAAAAGATTAGCGATTCACGGCGACGCGATTATTATTTCATAATAAAATTTTGGATTACTTTTAATGGGAATAAACTACATCGTCATGATTAAAATTATTATGAATGAAGAGTGACACATTGGGAACACAACCAACAAGAGGGGGTGTCTTGAACGCATGTCCAACAAAGCACCATGTGTATACAGGGCATGCATACTGCATTTTTTTCACTATTTTTACATTTCATACATTTGTCGTCTTTTTTAAAATCTAAAATAGCATTTAACAATTCTTGACGATTGGGGAAATTGCAGTGATTCTTTTGCATTTGTTTCAATAGTACAATACGGATCTTGGTGTCCTCCACTCCAATCCTTTTTGCGTATTTTACATGAGGGTCAAACAGCATAAGGTCCTCCAATCTTTGATTCCTTTGCTCTGCTGCCGCGGTGTTTCGCATTTGGTAAAAGAACGTGACTCATTTTCGGAATGATACAATTTAATATACCAAACGAAAATGACGAAATCGTTCGTCTGCAAAATAAAAGAATAAATAACAACACGACTCAAAACTAAACACGCTACTAAACTAGAACTTAAGCTTACTGAACTAGCGCTTTCTAAATCAGAACACAACTGTACAGACAAACGATGTAAGGCAGAAAACAACTATACAGACAAACGATATTGTGACGCAATAGCACAAACTAAGCCATAACATTTGTACATTTGGTGAAACAACATACTACGTAAGCGGTTCGCTGCAATGGATCGAGTTGGATTTTTTATATCTGGTCGATGTAAATTCGAATGTTTCTGACATACTTGCTCTACATAGTTTACTCCTTGCTTTTTCAAAACAAATTCACACATAGGGAACCACTTTGCATGTTCGTACCAAGGATTGTCATGCGGTTTTCAGTAAAACAAACCTCCACCACAATAAAAACAAAGAACACGGTCGCCAGAACCTTCACAATAAAAACCTGCATCCACCATTTCGCGTGGCGTTGGGCGCTGCTGATCGCACCAAGATGGAGGAAAGATTCTCATGCGATCCTCTTCATCACACATAAGCGGATTTTGCGGAGACAAACAACAAAACATTTGAGCTTCCCATTCTCTTTTGTTAGCTTCAGAGTTTTGAGTACCAGATATCGCTGCAGCATCAACACAATCTTGATCCATATTTTTTAGAGTGATAAAAATAGAAAAATTCTGCTTTATATACCTACCGTTATGAATGGCATCGTAGTTTTGCAATAGACAAAGAAACCTATACAAACAATCCTGGTAAAAACCTAGGGAATTCTCCATGGAAAAACTGAGTATTGTGCAACAAAACTGACGTGTCCAAACTTGCCCGGTTGAAGATCAAACTCAGGATTACTGTTTTTCTTATGATTAGGTTTGAAATCTTACATCTGTCTTGGACAAGAATTGAACTCAAGACTACTACCTTTCTCAGCCCACCTCCTCACCTCCGCTGCTCTTTATCACCTTCAATGGCAACAACGCTGCTCTCTAGCGCCTTCCAAACACCACTGCTCTCTAGTGCCTTCAGCGGAAAACCACGCAAAAATTCCTTTCATATACTACTATAGTAGAATCCGCTTAATAAACCCACGGTTAATAAATCCAGCCGGTTATTAAATCCAAGTTGCTCGGAACGGAATTTTCCTAATCCTTTCCCATTGAAAAAACTCCGGTTAATAAATCCATCCTGTGCTTAATAAATCCAATTTTCATTACGATCGTAGGTAATTGTTAATAAATAAGTGCAAACAAATGGCAATACAGTATTTTTAATTATTGAACAAACAATATGCAATTGTCATTTTAAAGTAGTCCGATTCGGAATACCAATAACACAAGCATTCCGTTAAAACCTAAGCAACTAAAGGTCCGTTGCACTGTTGTCTATGAAAGAATGAAGAAAGCAAGGAAAGACAAAACAATAGCTGAAAAGCTAGACTTGCTTGATCGGTATAAGACCTTTTCCTTGGTGAGTCAGCGTGAAGCAGCTGAGCGACTTGGAGTCAGTAGAGGATTATTGCAAGGCTTAATAAAAAATGACGCCACCATACGTTAGGTTTTAGGGCTAGATAGAACTGGATTTCAGAAGATGGACATGTTTAGTGCTGTGAAAAGAGAAGTGGAGAATCATCTCCGAACAACGTTTCCACCAAGACAAATATCGTTGAGCAGCTTTTTCTGTTCTAATAAATGATGGAAATTGTTAAAATGAGTGCATTTTTACCCCCTAGGGGTGGTTTAGATAGCGTTATAGGAAATTCGGTTAATAAATCCGCCGCTCATTAAATCCAAAATCGGCTGGTTATCAAACCAGCTTTGCATATTGTGACGAAATATCTGGGTAGCAAAGCTAGCACATTCGCAACTGGTATACCGTTATCTGACAACACGATGACCAGACGGGTGGAAATGATGTCAGAAGACGTGAATGAGCAGTTGATAAAATCTCAAGAGGATGCTGTCTTCTTTTCGATTGCATTGGATTCGAGTACTGATGCTACAGATACAGCCCAACCAGCCATATTCGGGAGAGTTGTGGATCAAAAATTGAACGTAAAGGAGGAGCTACTCGGTCTTGTCGCTATGGAGGGGTGAACGCGAGGAGCTGATATATTGAACGCGCTCAAAAAATGTGCGGAAAAATGAACTTTCAGTGGGGCAAGTTGATCAGTATTTGTACTGACGGAGCTCCAGCTATGACCGGATATAACGTTGGATTCTGCGCTCAGTTACAACAGATTATAGGAAGAACACTGCTGAAGTATCACTGCATAATTCGTCAGGAATCGCTCTGTGGGAAGTCATTACAGATGAAAGACGTCATGTCAGTGGTCGTGAAATGTGTGAGTGATATACAAACTGCCGCTTTGAAAAGAAGAAAATTTCGCCAATTACTGAACGAGGTGGATGAACAGTACGGGAAACTTTTTCTTCATACAGAAGTGCGTTGGCTTTCTCGGGGGAAAGTACTATCCAGATTCCTCGCCGTCGGACCACGTGTATAATTTCTTATGTGAGAAGAAGATGCTTCCGAAAAAACGACAAAAGCTAAAAGACCCATCATGGTTGAACGATCTGGCTTTCCTGACAGATATCTCGGGACATCTGAACACGCTGAACAAACGCATGCAAGAAAAGCAACAACTCGTAAGTCACCTCATTGATCAAGTGAATTCATTCCGACAGAAGCTACAGTTATTTCGTCATCAATTAAGTGAGAGATGCTTCGACAACTTCTCAGCATTGAAAGATAGAGCGGCGGAACCGGGCAACAGAGTCGATGAAGATTTTTACGTTGACAAGCTTGACGTGATGATTGAAAACTTTGAGCAAAGGTTCCAAGAACTAGACTCGGATAAAACGAAACACGAAAATCTACTATTCATCAATCCGTTTGCAGTCGATCCTGGCAAAATGAATTTCGGAGTTCAGGAACTGATCGATCTTCAAAATTCAGCGGCGCTCAAAGCACGCTACGAGAAGTTATCGGTGAAGGCCACAAGGCAGGACTTGGTGTGGACTTTTAAGAGGCCGTACCAGTCACAGCCTTTCCAGAGTTACGGTCATTCACTGCGAAATTCATCTCTCGCTTTGGAACGACGTATCGGTGCGTACAAGCTTTCTCTGCAATGAAATTCGTAAAGTCGAAGTACAGAACTAGGCTCACACATGCACATCTAGAGGCATTGATGAAATTGGCTGCTACCGACTTGCAACCAAGATTAGAAGATTTGGTGAAGAAAGTGCAGCTCCAGGGCTAGCATTGAAAAGTTGAAAATGGAAAGAATAAGACATTTCTTATTTTTGTTTGTATTTAACTATTTGCGCGTGGCCCGCGACCGCCGCCCCCTAATAAGATTGGCCGCTAAACACAAAGGTTGAAAACCGCTGATTTAATCATTGTATATTTAGCGCTTTAATTAATTTGCGAAGAGTTCTTGTGAACAAAATCGCTAATACACGCTAATGAGGCAGCTTTAAGATTTGCCTCCCTTAAGCAAACAAAAGTGACACAATACAGCGTTTTTTCTCTTTTGCTGAAAATATCTATTGAAATGAGAGAGATTCGAGATATGCCGCAATTATGACGTCATAAAGAAAAAACTTTTCTTACTCCCAATATTTCCTAAAACAAGATAAATCGGTTTGTTCTCAGTAAGTTGAAATACATGCGTTGTGCAACTGCCAAAGGATAAATTTATTTTAAGTTTTAGTAATGGAAAATGATTTAGTATCTAAGCTAAGAAAATTTTCAACATTAATCTTTCAATCTAATATTGGTATATTAATAATTCAGTGTTTGAACCTCAATTTTTGTCATCTTTTCTATATTTGTAACACACATTTTCAACTAGCACTAAATTTATAAACTATACCTTACTTTAACTTGTAAAAACTGATTGCGAAATTTTCTACATTCATTGTGAAGACAATTGAACCTAATGAAACAATTGCGATTGGAAACGATAACAACCCTTCCAAATTTTAGTTTAAAAATGTAGAATGTCCGGCTGTATTTTTAGACAACTGTCGGGGACTCAGTTTGGAGTTAAATTTAAACCAGACATGGGCATAGCCAAGGGGGGCCAAAAGGGGCTGAAGGCGTCATGGCCCCACCCAAATGTCTAAGTTTTGTAAGCGACTCTTAATAATGTTGTTGCATTTACGAACAGTATGCTATTGCAGCAACTGATCACAGACTTGCCACATGTTTATAGTTTATCACGCTTGCTCAAATGCTAGTTTACCATCTATTGTTATGTCGCAGCGGAACTAGTTTTGCTACAGCATTTGATCATTTGTTTCTACTATTAAAATCAATTTTGTTTGTGTTCTAGTTCAGTGACTTTTAGTTCAGTTGAGGTTTCAATTTTTGAGCTCGTGAATAGAACTGCCAGGTTCCGAGTTTCGAACGATTATCCAGTATGCATTTTTATTAGTTTTAAATTCCGCAGTTTATTTAGATGGCAAAGCCTAAACAAGCAAGGTTGGATAATTTTTTCTCCAAGATGTCAAAATTTGCAGCCCTCAACAATATCATTTAGGCCTATGCCTACTGAGGAAACACCAATTACACCTACTGTTAATAGGCGTACCGACACTTCTATTTACAGGTGTCGACAATCACACGAAATGGGGAAAACAAACAATCTTGTGTTTGTCCTTGAATACCATACAGCTTACTGATGCTGAGAGATATTGGCTCTAAACTCCGATGGTTCGAAAAACGTGGCGCTTCTTGATTCCATTAGACAAAATTGTCGCAAATTTCTCAAAGCATGGCTTGAGGATGACAGTTTTTCCAGGTGGTTAGTCTACACCTAACTCTCTGGTGCAGGTGATTTGTGCAAGATACACGTTGTAATGCAAGCACGTCCAAAGCATGGAAATATTAAAAACGCTGCATATGTCAAAAAAAAACAGGTATTGATTTCAAGAAATTCATTGAGAAGGTTTTTGACCACCAAGATGCTGGTTGTCACAAAGAAGCAACTTATGCTGCGAAAAACTTCGTCAAAAGCATAAAAACTGGATAAACTGTATTGCTACTTTGGAGGCAGTATATGTACACAAAGGAGAGAAAACAAAAACATAATTACTTCCATTTTTAAGAATGTGATGTTCTGTGTCTAAAGTAACATCTCTTTTCTGGGACATTCTAAAAAAAAAGAAATTTTTTGAAGCTTCTTTTGTTTTTGCTTTGTTGTCAATCTTTCATCGAGCAAACCAATCCAGATTGATGAGATTGAGCGTTTGTATTCGTTGGATAATCTTGACAGCAGAGTAACTCTGTGGAGATCTTTGAGCTCTGAAGTCAACCACGAATGTTTCCAAGAGCTTTTTATAAGCTCTCAAGATTACCAAAGAGTGCGCAGCGGAATCCAAATCATCATGGCATTATCCTCAACAACCCTTGAGGCTGACCGGTTTTTTACTTGAATGAAAGGAGAAAAGACTCGTAGTTACGTTCAACCGTCGTTGGTTCAACAATAACTTTCTATCGCTTCTCAGATTTTTGTGTGCTTCATTGCTATCATGAAAAAATTAATAAGAAGATTAATCGATTTATAACGTGCCTAGCTGGCGGGAAGCGACAAAATGGACTTTTAATTGTGGTGCCGTTTGTTAATTTATTGTAATAATTTTTATGCTTTTTTATATAAAAAGTTGTTTGAAAAAGTGGATTTTATATTCTAAAAGCTAGCGATTTAAGTGCTAAGTTATTAAATTAGTGTCCCAAACCAAATACTGTTACTCGCTAAAAGTTAAAATATTTGGTCTCCTCCAAAATTTTTGGCTGGCTACGCCACTGAATCAGTAATTATGAACAAAAGGCACGCTTATCTTGAAGATAGTTAAAAAAGTTTAACGGGTCAGTTTTACGAGTAAATGCACATTTTTAAGAATGCATATATTTTGCCAACTTCAGAAACATTATTTATTTCCAATTAAGTGTGCATGAAAATTGAAGTCTTGCCTTTTTATTGCAAAAATATCTTTTTTAGTCCTCTCTCCACGATTTTGATTTATATATACTACGACGTTGTTTTTTACTTCACCGAAAAAAATTGATTAGGAGACACCAAAATACTTTTGAATCTTTAGAAGGCCATGGATCAACGCACAATCAAAAGTTTTTCGGCGTGTCTTTAGGAGGTGTGATCGACATGGTCTCGGTTCAAAGCCTACTCGCGTCATTCTGTTGTGTCCTAGGGAAAAATTCTTTACGGCACTTTCCACTGCTTGGTGATCTTGGCAAGCAGTTCAAAATTTTAGTCATATCTCTATAAAACTAAAAATCTCAACCGGGCAGCAATATCTTGGCATTTTCGGGGTCAGGGTAATTGCTTGCCCTATGCATAGCGCCTCCGACACTTTTTGGCAAGTCAGCAGGATAAATATAGAGATAAAATGAAAAAATATTTTTAAACTCAGAAAGAGTTAGCTAAATGTGAGAGATTGCTTCAAATTTCCTTTTTTTATTTAAGCATAGCACTATTTTGTTTTTTATAAAATAAAATTAGCACTAATGTTACATTAAGAATTAGTGCCTCACCAAACACAACAAACACAAGCTTCAAGACATCTCACTGGTCTAGTATAAAATACTTTCTAAATATACACGTGTTAGTGATGGAATATTTGGGGGCAAATGTGCTTACAATACAGTATTTGGGTAAAGCAATTCAAATTCAGAAATAGAAATTCAACATCTTACCTCTTTTAAATACCAAAAAAAAAAATGCCGTACGCTTTCAATTCTTTCATAATCTTAACACCGTTTTTGTCATTTCTTGCCAGTTTTTGAATACCTGTATTAGCTCTTCTAAATGAAATCCGCTAGAGCTGTGTTTAGATTTGGATAATGCTTCATAAAGTCTCTAAAAATAAAAATGAACCAACCAATAGTTTAAGCTATTTTAAGTACATCGTTTCGGATTTATTTAACATGTTTTTGTTTTTTCGGTCAAAAATTGGCCGTTTTTATCTTTATTACCACTCTTTTGTTTTTTCTTGTTTCTTGTTTCTAACTTTCTCTCGTATTTAATCGCAACGCGACATTTTTTTTTCTAATTGCGTCTCGCATTTTCTTTTTTTTCGTATCTATTGTACAGTATTGTGCTTGACAGCGAGTATGACAGTAAGTTTGGGGTTAGGGTAAGTATTAGGTTATATAGATTTTGAGGTTAGAAAGGTTTGGGTTAGTGCAGTGGTTCTCAACCGGGGTGCCGCGACACCCTAGGATGCCATTTGTGTTTCGCTAGGGTGCCGCAAGCTGTTGCACATTATTCACTAGTCCAGGAAAAGGTTGAGTGTTTTGATGTTATTTTGAATTATAAACTTCAACGTTACTATATACATCAGTGTTTCTCAACCTGTGTGCCGCGAAGGTTTTCGGAAAATAATTATCCAGGTAAACACAAATCCGCGGTGATTGGACGTATGATCAACCAAAACAAATCAGATCTTGAGGAAAGATTGGAAATTTTTAAAAAAACTTGATTTTGTGAAGAAAATTGAGAATGGTAAGCGTTAAGACCTTTTTTTTTTTTTTTGGAGATCACCTGATTTTGGGAACAAAAATTAATAAAAATGGTCTAAAGGTGCCGCGATCTTCGAAGAATTCGAAAAATGTGCCGCAAACGGAAAAAGGTTGAGAAATACTGGGTAAGAGGCTTAAGGTTAGGGTTGTCTAAGTATGAGACATACCATAATTTTAAAGTGGTAAATTGGGGCGTTCGTTAAAAGAAAAAAATTCGTCCCTAATAAGTTGTAATCTGCAAAAAAAAAGATTTCTTTACTTAAATTGCAAATTCCGAGACATAATGATTAATCGGGCAGGACACCGAAATAAGGCCTAAAAATCGGGACTGTATCGGCTAAAACGAGATGTATGATCAGCCTACTGAGTATGCAATTGACAGAGAGCAATATTTAATCAGCGAGTCGCACTGCGATTAAATACGAGAAAAAATTAGAAAGGAGAAAACGAGAGAGTGTTGATAAAGATAAAAGTCCCAAAAATAGTGCAACCATACGTACTTCTCAAAAACCTTTTTCATATCAATTAATCACATATTGTAACGTTTGTCGTTTTTTTTTTACTTCTTCATCTTTCTGTTCTGCTTTTTATTATTTAAACACTGCGAAATTATTCATCATTTTGCATATATTTGAAAAAGAAGAAGAATGAATGGGATGGGGAGCGCTAAAAGTTTTCAAGAGACGCTGAAAGTTGTGGAATATTATAAAACATTGAAGGATTAAAAGGAATAAAAATTGAGAAAGCTGTGTCAACTTTTGAAATCAATCAGGAGAGAACAAAAAATGTGCACTAAAGTTGATTGAGGTTTTTATTACTATTAATCGCACAAACTTTCGTGAACTATTTGCTCACTTCGTCAGGTGCAATGGAGACAATCGTATTAAAAATTATCTTATATAAATTAAAATTAAAAATCATACCCAGGCATAGATTTTATTGCACCTGACAAAGTGAACAATACTGTAGTTTAAGAAAGCTTGTGCGATTAATAATAATAAAAACTCAGTGAACTTTAGTGAACTTTTTTTGTTTTATTAAAAATGTAAAACTTATATTGCTGATTCAAAACTTATAAAAAGGAGGGCAAAAAGTTCTAAGTGTGACGCCAAAGAGTTACAGCCCTAAAAGTTTTAGATTACTTAGTTGTAGCGAGTATAAGGCGCGACGTAACTTGGCGCTACTCAGGCTCTGATTCTAGTTCAATAATCTTCACCGGGACTTATAAACTATTTCCCTTGTTTGTTGATTTCATCTTAACAACTTTTTTCTTTGTCCCAACAAACAGTTTGTATTTACGTTAAACGTCCGGATCCAACATTCCCACCCTGGAGTTTTCAGTCTTCACGATCCCCCATAGAATTTATTAGGCGAAAGTTAATTGACATATGTTTGATACCTTATTTAATTCTTCCTCGTCAATGAAGCTGTCCAAATCTTCGATTATATGTCGTAAGTTCCTCAATTGCAGCTCCCGTTTGTGTCTTTTGAGAGACAGCTTTTTTAATTTGTAATACTTTAGTCGCTTCTTTTTCTTCAATTTCAATTCAATTTTCTTGTAGAGCTACATGTTGTAAAGCATTTAATGGCTGCAGTCAATTTATTATTATTTTTTTTTCAATGACTCCAACGATTTTTGGGAAATGCTTGATTGCAGCTGTAAGTTGATGCAAAGGTAAAAGCAATGGACCTCAAGTCTGGCTCTTTTAAAGCTCGCCTGTAATATCGGCACAAATCGTCTCATCCTTTTGTATTATGTTCTTTCACTAATCTCTGCACAGTTGGTCGCGAGAGATCAGATGGATTTTCTTCGAGTCATGCATGCAAAGCATGAACGCGTACATCGTGCGCTTTAAGATCGTATTCTAAAGTTGCATCCAAAATGCTTTGCTGCAGTTTTTCGGTCACTTTGACGTATTGTCGCATCAAACCAGTTAGAATAAACAGTTCATTAGCATTAGCTTCGAAATTTATCAAACGTCGGATTGTCTACCCCAGGGACAGTAATGGCCTTACAAAAAGGGGGGACCGGTGCAAGAAAAATAGGGGGCCGATTTTTAATGTTCCGAAACAAAGTGATCTGTAAAAAAAAGGTCATCATTTTAAAGGTGCTACCATAATGGTGGTACTATGAAGACATAGAGCAATATCTTGTTCAAGGAGGGACACTTTTTGACGTTTTTCACGGGGTGGCGCGGCTGCACCACTTGTACCGTACTAAAGCTATCACTACCCAGGATGTCCAACCTGCGGTCCACTGTTCACTCAAATTGTTTAGTTGTAATTTCGTAACTGTATAGAATTAAATGTCCACTGCTGTCATAATAACCTTTAGGGAGACAAAGTGAATACGTCATAGTTGATTGATGACGTTAAGTGACGTCCAATGAACTGACGAATAAAAACTTTTGCGGACCTTGTCATAATGACGCTTGCCCAAGCATCATTCATAAAGACGCTTGCCCCGACCAAACATCAGCATCATACCGGTAGTATTCACATTGTTTGGAGATTGAATTAATATTATGTTATTTCCAAACTTTTTTTTACAATATCAAGTGATAGTTAATTTATGATTTTGTGGTCGTAAAGGTAGTAATGCGGATTGATTTGGAATGCGGACAGATTTGCAATAAGATTATATTACTATCAGTGATGCTGCTGGTAATAAAAAAAAGGAATGCGTTGATTTATTAGGAGGATCGAAGGAGGATCAGATATTTATAAAGAATTTAGGCTTAAACTAGGAATTTAGGTCAGATTTAATGTCAATACTTAAAGCGGAAGACGCTAATTAATTTTTACGTTTCTGATTTCGGAAAAATTAATATAGCTATAGGCCTATATACCTATATATTTGTTAAAATTACATAATTAATTTATAGTTTCACATTTCACTAATATTTCCTAATTAGTTAATTAATTTTTAATTGTTGTCAACGTCATCGTTTGAAGAAACATCCACTCTGGCTCACTCACAAACAGGACTGGACCGAGGTTTTATCTTTTTACTATCCCAGGCAGCTGTACTGCCAAGATCGGATGTTGGTAGTGATGGTGTTGATCCAGCATCCAGTTTCGTGATCCAAACCGTCAGATCTTGTGTTCCATGTGGTGCCCAATGTATCGGGCACGCTATTAGGACGTGATCTGCGATTTGTTTAGTGACGCCACATTCGCAATTTGGTGAAAAATCAACACCCCATTTGTGCATGAACGAATAGGATTCATAAATACGGCACCAGCCTTCTTTTTAGCCTCAAAAGAATTCCCGATGATCAGTCTCAATAAAAAGACTTGATCTCAATTGACTTTTGGCGTCAAAACCAGCCTGCTTTCTCTTGGAAGCAATGGATCAATAATTGATTCGACGCGGGCCTAGATAAGTCTCTTGAGGATCTTGTAGGGGGTACCAGGCAGAATTATCGGTCGATTGCTCTTTACGTCCCATACCGGCTTTATCGGCTTTAAGATGGCGACTAGAAGCGCTCTTCTCCAGATTTTGGAAATTTTGAGTCGGCGCAAGCAGGAAATAAGAAACTCGCTTAACTAGGAAATCAAAGCAGCTGCCGCATGAATGTGTTTAATACTAATTACGGAATGATTTTTATTGTTTCACATTCCACTTAAATTCCCAATTAGTTATTCAATTTTTACTTTATATTTTAATACTTATCATTTGGTCATGGTATCGAATACTAAAAAGAGGAAATATATATACATGTACTTTTTGGCCCGCCAAATATATTTAAATTTATAATTTGGTCCATTGTAAAAAAAAGTTGGGACATATCCTGGTCTACAGAATTTAATATGAAATTTTCTAGCACATCGTCTTCCATTGTGCTATTCACATAAAGCAGTTGTATTTGAAGGTGCTAATTCACAATTTCACATTGCACATTCTTTTGTTCTGACACCACGACTTCTAGTAGTTTGTCCTGGACTTCAGGATTTTTTCTCACTCATAGTCTACAATCAAAAGACTATTTCTACACCTAGAAAAAGGTCTAGAAGCTTTTGATCAACACCTACGCCTAGTGAAAGTCAAAGATTGATAATTTGTAATACCAATAATGTCATAAGAATTAATTTCACAATCAAAGAAACTTCTAAAAGCTTTATGCCAATTCTTCAAACTATTAACACTAACACCCAGTAAAAGTCGAAGATTGATAGCTTGTAATTAGCGAGTATAAGGTGGACGTCATTGCACTCCTCTGGCTTTAATTCTAGTTCAATAGTCTTCACTTGGGCTCGTAAACTTTTTCCCTGCTTGTTGGTTCCACCTTAACGTTAACAACGCAAAACAAATGGAAATATAGCCAGTAATTATTAATATTTAGCACACTATAAAAACGACCGTATTCAGTCACTGAAGCACTGGCACTGGCGCTACGAGCAAGCAAGTTACGCACTAAATAAGAAAAAAAACACAGATTATAATAAATTTGACGACTTAAGAAAATCATAAATCTGACTAGCTAATGTTCGAATATTAAGATTTACCAACTTGATGAAAATTAACGCTTTCACTTTAAAAGTGCTCACACGAGCTAGTTTCTTGCGCTATCATGTGCTTGATGGATCTCTGCTTTATGAAATAAGCGAATCTACGAGTAGTTTAAGCGACTATTGCATTAACCTGAATTTGCCGAAGAGAAAGGGAAACACAATTACGGATAGAACCAAAAAAGACAAATTTCGGCTATTTTTACACTGGTATTGCCCAAACAAAAAAAAATACATGTATTTATAACTGCTTGAAAAATTGCAAAAACATGCATAAAATAAGTTTTTGCAAGTAAAGTTCAACAGGTAAAATTTTGAAAAAATTTTTGTCATAAAACTTAGTAATCAAAATTAACAGAAATTATGATTAAGCGACAAGCTCAGCGTTATCCAAAAGCTTATTTTGTAAGGCCAGTCATGCGTTAAAGAAAAGGGATGACGCGTATTCGTATCACAAGTATACAAAATTTATGTGGTGACGCGGATCTAAAATGCCTATAGTTGTAGTTTGGCAAAAAGACATTATTACTTGTACATTTTTGCGCCTCTTATTGATTATTCTTAATTGTAATTAAATATACCTGATGAGGTCTAACAAGACCGAAACAGGCCTGTAGTATATTATTGCAGTTTTGTATCAAATTTTAATTTTTCAATTAAATTCTCAATTATGTGCTATCTGTTTTGTGTTTGATTAGGTGCCTACAACTATAGGCATTTTAGATCCGCGTCACCACATAAATTTTGTATACTCAAAATTAACAGTGTGTAAATTTCATGATGTAAAAAGTTCTGAAAAAAATTTAGATTTTGTCAACTTTATCGGGCATACTTACTAGATATTAACTATTTTGAACTTACCTTCACGAGATGATTGATGATGTCATTTTTGTCATCACTGAGTTCCGACTCTTTTTCGTTGAATGTAAATGCTTGAAGGATAATGCAGCACATTTCGATATTTTTTGAATAAAAAATTTGCTCCTTCAATAATGCAAAATTCGTACGAACTTTTTTTACAACTTACATCTCGTAAGGATAGTAAAAGTTAAATGTAGATATGAAGAAAATCTGTTTTTTTCTGCTGTTTGAAAATGTCGACTTTTCGAAAAAACACAATTAAGAAACACAAATTTTCTACCAAGAAAAATCCAAAAAAATATAATTAACTATCTGCAAATTACTTCTTTTTTCTCAAACATCACTCAGCTCCGCTGCTTCTTTTATTTATTTAACATTCTTGATCTATTTTGTCTCTTTTGTTAAAAGCATGTGCTTCAAAACCGCTATGTCAAAATTAATCAGGCAGTAAAAATTTGGAAAACAAGTCTGACCAACTGCGTATAATTTCAACTTTGCAAAATTCAGAGGCGGCACTTTCATTTAAACTTAGATTATTTTAAAGAAAATTTTGCTTGTCCTGACCCAATCTTAAGATGTCACTGAGAACTTGCCAGTATGAAATAAGATCAAAAACCAATTCTTGGGGTAATTTAATAAAAACATTTTAAATCAAACATTTTGTTTAGTTTCAAAAAGATTTCGATCATTCTGTATTAAAATTTAAGAAGCATTGGAAAACAGAATTTTACAATGTACCTCATGTCGCTTAACCGTTTTCCTGTATTGAGATGCAAGCTCAAAAACTTTCATGTTGTGCAGTAGTTCTATGTTGTTGATAGATTTCGAGCAATTTATAAGTATGGCGAATCCATCTTCAATGACGTCGCGAAAATCTTCAAACTATAATTATTTTAGTTTAAATTTAGTCAAAATAAAACAGCTATTTATTTACCCTCAACAAAACAGTTAATTAATTTATCCCAAACAAAACAGCAATTAAAAAAAAAAGAAATTGAAGTCGATTGTTTTTTCTTTTTAATTGCTTTGTTATGTAATTTTTTTGCAAAAGCGACCTGAGAAGAAATTTTATGACTTCACCA
Source organism: Diplosoma virens (assembly GCA_963680785.1). NCBI lineage: Eukaryota > Metazoa > Chordata > Ascidiacea > Aplousobranchia > Didemnidae > Diplosoma > Diplosoma virens. The sequence goes on from OY796896.1 coordinate 16,718,068, forward strand.
GAAAATCAAACAAATTTTGCATTGAGCTAAAAACTGATATACATTGATATTTAAATTGTCAAATCTTTATATATATATATTTTGCATTATATTGCGAGAAATAAAAAGTTTTGAATACGGCAAAGGAGGAATGTTGTACAAAAAGTTGGGAAACACTGCCTCGTGCAACAAAAATTATTTATACGCTTTGAATTTACTCACAATGTTTGGTAAAAAAAATAAAAAACTTTTCTTAAGACTATTCAAATAACAAAAAAGATAAAAATTTTCGAAAAATGTTATCATTTAACAAAAAAAAAAAAAAAAAAACAACAGAGAATTAATATAAAAATCTTACCAAAATGTTTTCTTTATAAACTCTTTTTAGGTATTTCAATTCTTCAATTAGAAAAGTAAACATTCTACATTTTCCACATTCGTCGCAAAAATCAAGGCTTATATCAAATGCGTGATAGCATACTTCTTTCATCGCTTTGTAACACTTACTAGTCTAAAAGGAAAGTGTTAAACATTAATTAAGGAGCAATTAGGTTTTTTCAAATAAATTATAGGCTAATTTTTTTAATATTCAAGTGATTTTTGTTTGTTATTTCAATTGTTGCACTATAGCCGTCGGCAAGATAGCTACAAGATAATAACAGTCTAAATTGTTAGCAGAGGGACACTTATTCGAAGCTCAATCTACCAAAGTGATATTATTTGTCTCCTAAGGAAAGGTACTTCATGACAAATTCTAAAATGTGTCATGCTGCTTACTTACAATGGTAACTTGCTTAAAACAGAAAGCAGCAACCAGGTCAAGATACAGTAAATATAAGTAGTTAAATTGGATCGTACGAAAAAGCAGCTTAAAACCTACTAAGAATATTTGTAGAATTTTTAAAACACAAAATAGCCCATTGTTACAGCAAGCTTTTGCCTGAGTTTCGAACCGCTTTCTGTTATTCATGATTTTGTGTTATTAGTTACCTTCTGTTTGCTTTAATTAAGTTTTTTCTTTTCCGCGCGCATTCTTTTGTCAATAATTATTTTAATCAACGTTTTTTATCCTTATTTATAGTAAATTGTTTTTTTGTTTTTGACACACACACACACACACACACACACACACACACACACACACACACAGTGAGTTATTGAGAAAGAATTGGTTTGTAAGTGATTTGTATCATAGTAGACTGTTACGAAGTAGACTGTTACGATTTATTTGTTGTAGTTGCTGAAGTTATTGGGAAGTAAAAAACAATTTAAAATCGCATCGCTCGCATCGCATCACATCGCAAGCATCTCATCGCATAATTTAGCATCATTTTGAATCACGCAATCATCGCATAATCCGGATCGTATTGTATCATTTCATTTGGATTAAAATTATATTTAAATAAAACTGTTTTTCTTTTGGCATTTTAAACGTTTTTCAAATCTGCTATAACACCCATAAAAAATAAACTCCCCAATAATGTATTTGCAGAAATGAAAAATAGTTTGCTTAACAATGCACCGTAGTTTGTTTGTTTTTTGATTGAAAAGTGCCGATATTGATGTCGTTATTAAAGTAAATAAATAAAATTAATCGGTTGGGGTAAAGTTGCAAATGTTACTACTAAAGTAAATCTGTACATATTCATACTTATTCGAAAAATTATGAATAGTCCCATTGTTTGACAAAGCCTTCATACATTTGAGCAAGACCTTTGCTTCCCCAATTCTTCCGAATATAGTTGAAGGATTGCTTGGAGATGGCTAAAGTTAAAAAAAAAGTAATTTTTTTATCCATAATTGAAAACCTGAAACTTTTGACATTTTTTATGATGAATGGAGACATAACGATAAAAGGAAACCAGCGGCCAGAACAAGTAACAAAGCCGCGTCCTTCTTTATCAAAAATACATAAAAAAACTGACCTCTTTTTTAATTTTTTAATTACTATAAAACTCATCCTTTTACATTCGGTTTTCATCCCGATTCCACTTTTAAAAAATGTTTAAACCAATCTTAACCGATTTTTAAAAATAGGCGTTTTTTGCTTTATCCTAAAACTTTTTTTCGAGTAATCGTAATCTTAATGTATTCATAAAATTTTTTATGTGATTGGCTGAAAAAAAATTGATCAAAATAGATAGGGGGCTTAAGTACAAAATAAACTTAATTGCTCAAAATAAAGTAAGTTTACTTCCTAAAAATTGATAATTGTTAGATTTGGTTTTGAAAACCTTTTGTTTATGCTTGAAACTTTTAAAACATCATACAATGAACTTAACATCACTGAATGCGTGAGTGATTTGTTTTGCATATTCTAAACGATTGTTAAATTTGCATTTAATACTTTTCGCCACACTTTTACGCACAAAGCAATAGGCTTTATTACGATCTAGCTATTGGAGTAGTGACCTGTAGGCCTGTTTTTTTCTGACAATCTTGTATGATCATCAAATTTTTTGTTTCTTGTGACTTTCCATAGTATTAGCTTGTTTTTGCTTGTGTAGTAAGGCCTTAACTTTTGCACAGCATTTTTATGGTAGAAAAAGCTTTTAATTTTTATTTACAAACTTTGGATGCCATAAAGCTGTTTTTTAAGCTATTTTTTTCGTTGATTTGTTTAGTAAAATTTCAAAGCTAACAAAAATAGATTTCAAAGGTTGGCTGCTACGACTAGCAGTTTGTTACTGGCCACGAATTATTCCTACAAATATGTTGTGTGCGTATTCCTTATTCATGAGAGACCCTGCTTTATAGACTTACGTCGTTGTGCTTGCATTGAAGAAATTCTTCATTGAATGATTCCAAGTACAACAAAACTTGTTTTGTCGCTTTTCGAGGAATTTCAATATCATCAAAAGCACTTTGAAGATTTTTTAATTTATTTTTGAAATCCATTTAGTAGATTTATTGAAACTCACTGCAGACTTAAAGTTTTTTGAAATGTTTTGCGTAACCATGTAGCCCAAGTTCCAAAACAATTCATTGACTATTTTTGTTAAAACTGTCGATTTCGTAAAAACATTTAAAGAGTTAACTTAAAAAGTCTTTTTGTACTTATTTACAATACAGGCTAGGTTACAACGCCAAAAAATTAACTAATCGATACAACTGATATGCAAATTGTAAATCACACACTCTCATGACTTTTTTTCGTTATAACGTCTTAACATTTGTGCAATACCTCGTACAAGACTAATTGAAAAACATAAATAATAAATTATTTTGCCGTAATTTTAAGTTATTTCTTAGATCAAGATAAAAAAAAAATTAATAAAATATTTAATCTTTTTCTTTTTTTTAACAAAAGAAAATTATTTGTTTAGTAATTCGATCCTGCAATCGGTTAATTTCTTAAAAATATGAAATATATAAAAATGGACAAAAAGATGGTTCACCAGTGATAATTTTAAATAAATTTTAGATAGGTCTAATAGATGCACAGCTAGGACATTCCGGTAGGAGTTAGAATGGCTGAAAGTGCATTCGACCAGATAGGAACAACCAGTCACGCACGCAGAAATTATTCAAAAGGGGGTTTGCAAGTCGAAAACACGATAAGTGGTCCTGGTCATGGGCCAAAAATGTTTCCAAACTTGCATCCCAAATTAGAGTAAGTCTATTTTGCTTTTTACTTTAGAGTGCTTTGCAGTTGCACGAGTTTTGTTTTTTTGCCTAACCGTAAACGCAATTACTAAATATCAATAAAACTTTTCACGAGTTTAGCTCATTGATATAACTGAATAAATTCAATTCAAATCGAACTAAATTTTAATAATGGCTACGCTCACAAAGCATTGCTACAAAAGTATAAGGATAATTCATCTTGTATAGATACAGTACTATTTGAATTCTATTTCAAAAAGATGATGATCGCACTGTAAAACAGACTATTGGGCTTTTTAATAAATAAAATTTAATTGCATGATAGTTATTAATAGATTCAGAAATATTCAGCTCTAACTGCCTTATCAAGCACTCTGCATTGCAACTACAATCAACTATAGCTAGCTCAATATTTTTCAAAGTGAATCATTTGGCTCCCTAGGAAGAAATTCATAATCTGTTGAAAAAAATAATCTTTCAGGAAAGAATTTGAATAAATTTAAGTTAATTCAAAATTATTAACTAATAACATAAACTAGCACGTCCTTTATTGCTGCATCTTGACAATTTATAAAAATAGTTTTGCTAAAGTGAAGACTGCAGAAATAATGCTATTGTCGTATATGGAAGGCCATCAATTCTGGGTAAAACACGAACAGGGCTGGGGTTACTACCCCAGGCTGCTACACTGCCCGGACAGATGCTGGCTGCTGATTAAGATGGTACTATTTTTAGGTGCCCCCAAACAAGGGTTGACCGTTAAAAGAAACGTTTTTTAGCAAATTTGTGAATTTTTGCTTGTCTTCGCAAGCAGAGCGTGGAATTTCAACTTCATGCTTTTATTAAGTGACATGAATTTTTCCAAGAATTCTTTTTGCGTGATCAAGCGAATTACGTCCTTTTCCGACGTCGATATGCCTTAGGCAATGCAGAACTTATTTTATGAAAAAATTGCATTTTCTTTTTTTGAGCTTTTGGCGATTGCTTGGAAACACTTAGCACATATACTGTACATTTTTTTGTATAAAACAATTGCTGTTGGACTGCTTGAATACCCATCAAGCGGACAAAATTCAATCATTACACCAAGCATTTTTATAAAACTTCTTATAATTATTCATTTGTGGGAAAAAAATTAAAGTAACTAGTTTACATTTTAGCTTTTATGCTGACGCCTTCAGACAATTAAACAACACCTGACTTTTATAATTGCATTTCACGTTGCATTTGAAGAACAAGCCGTTTTTATGTTAACCTTATTTACCAAGGATGTTTTTTCTGTTGAGTACCTAAGGGGAGTCCTCGGTGGACCCTAAGTTTACATGTCCAATACTCTTAACAGACAGTAGCTGTACAGTTGATTTTTTGATATGTTGGAAAAAATTATTCTAGTTTAGTCAAATGTCTTTACTTTTAATATATTTGCTATTAGTCTTTTATTTTGCATAAAGTTGAAGGTGCTCAAATTTTCGTTGATTGCTTTGTTTTGCGACATAATCGAATTAATCACGGTCTGCTGCAAAAACAAATAACTACTACGTGATGCAGTAATCTTGACAAACACACCAAGACGTTCAAAACGTTTTCTAACTTACCTCATGATTTTTGTACACAAAAAGTGTACGAAAATCATGAGGTAAGTCAGAAAAATAGCTTGCTACACTAAAATTACCCATCGGATTAGCTTAAGTGAAATACCCAAATATTCAGGAATAAGTTTTAGGAAAATTCATGAAATTTTGAGTTTTTATCATCCGAACTTTACGAGTTATAACGTTTTTATACAAGGGGGGTCCTTTGAGGACCTCCCCCTAAGGTAAATTAGGGTTAAAATTTTCCTTGCAATAAAAAATTCGACCTATTTTTTATGTATAAGTTTACTTGTTTGAAAAAGTTTTGTAAAAAAGTTTATAGCTTCTAGATGTGGATTTTGCAAACAGAAAACATAGAATAAAAACAAGACGTTTGACACAATTGAATTTCAATAAAACAGGGTTTCAACTTGTATAAATTCATGACGGTTCTAAAGTCTGAGATTTACACAAATGAACTTCTTACCACCAAAAAAATTTTCTTGCCAAAGTTTAAAAAAACGGTCCTTACTTATTGCGAACTATTTGATAACTTTATTTCGAAAGTTAAATTAAGACCAAAAACCCTCCACTCTGGAAATTAAAAAAAAGTTTTTATGTAAACGTCAAGTAAAGACCATTTTTGGTCTTCTTTTGCCTTTCGCAATAAATTTTATGTTAGAACTCAAAATGTCATTTTTCAAAAAAATTTCATCTGACTCTTGGTCTAATATGATTATCCTATTATATTCCGACGTCTTTGTAGTTTTAAATTAACCCACTAATTGGAAACCTCTGAATAAAATCAACTTAAATATTTTAGTATGGATGACCTGGGCTGTTTACAAGGGTTTTTTCACGTAAAACCAGATAAAGCTCCAGGCCCTAATTTTTAATTAATTTTTTAATTTTATTTCTATATTTATTCTCCTGACTCGCAGGAAAGCGACGGAGACGCTAATACATAGGGTAGGCAATTACCCCGATCTGCTTCCGAAGATGCCAAGATATTGCTGTCCGCTTGTAATTTAATAGAGATATGACTATAATTTAGAACTGCTTTCCAGGACCACCAAGCAGGGGAATGTGCTGTAAAGTGTCTTTCCCAAGGACACAACAGAATGGCGCGAGTGGGTTTTGAACCAAGACCGTGTTGGTTACGAGCCCGGCGCTTAAACCACTTGACCACGCTGCCGACATTTTACGTCAACAGAGCTTAGAATCCATGTTAGAGCTGCTTTGAAGTCTTGATTACATAGCTTTCTTTTCTCCTGATTGTGTCAACTCCAATTTTAAAAATTTACGGAAGAGCGCTTGCCGTCGCGATTCGAAAGACAAAGAAAGCTGTAGAAGACTCAAAACATTATTGGCAAATTTATCAACTTTCGTCCCCTGGAAAAAATTTAAGACGGTTATTTACGTCCGCAACAAGCCAACTAATGGTTTAGATGCAAAACGTCAACCGTGGATTCAGTCGTTTTGTTAATACAAATCATAGAAAATTTTTTAGAGACTAAGAAGAATGCCAGTGCTATTTGTCAGTTTGACAGCTACATATGACACTGTTGTTTCATACAAACTTGGCTTTAACTGCAAGCTGCTGAGGTTTTAGCTGGATAAATGGATGGTTCGAAAACTAGTTCGCAACAAAAGTTTCACTCTAACGGCGACAGTAAGCAAAATAGTCTCGGGTGTCAGAGAAACAGTCTTCTCCGAAATCAATCAGGATTTTTTTAACATCTAGATGTATAATTTGCTTTCCACAATATCCAGATTAAGAAAAAATGTGTACTAAAAGTTTACAATAATCAACATTCACCATTGTGTTTAATTTCGATTTATCTTGAAGTAAAGCTAGACAAATCACTCAAGTTTGGTCACCATTGTTTGGCATTGCACAAAAAGTTTCTTCGCGTTTCCCGCTGCTGAGGTAACTTGCGTCCTTAGGGGTGGTGCTGATGCCAAAACATCACATACAGCTCTATTATTTTTAGTTTATTCAACAACCGAGTATTGGAGTCTCATTTGTTCTCGTACTCATTTGTTCTTTTACTTGGTTTATATATAGTGTCTTGAATGAGGCTTTGCGCGTAGTCACTGATGCCTCCATCTCTCTCCAACGGACCACTTACGAGTTTTTTCAAACATCCAGCCATCTGAGCTTTGACAACTACATGTAGTCGCGACACTTGTTTTGGGTAAAGATGGTACTCTATACCTGTGCTCCGCTACTTTTTCGAACTTGTATTTTATTTTGCAATATGAAAAGTGTCGCATGAAATACGGGATAAAACAACAGATTTTGGCTTCAATATATTTGATTGAAAAGTGCGTTTTTTTGTTTTACACTGTGGAAAGTTAGATTGATTACCATCAGAAAATATTGATCACCATAAGGCCTCTCCAGGATAACTTCGAGAAAGAGATGTTAAACTGTAAAGGCCCTTTTTTTGACATTACGTAAAACAAGGCAACATTGAAATCGCTACTTTTTCGAACCTTAATCGAACACTTTAAAAAGTTCTAAAAATTAGCAGAACGCCTGGACCAGGTAAAGAGCTAAATTTTGAACGCTTTCCGTAACCTAAAGTTTCATTTAGTTGTCATAAAAACCTAAAAATTTCAATCTAAACTCTAAAAATAAAGTGATGACTTTTTTTTCATCTGAAGTTATCAATTTGTACATATCGTGAACAATCGAGTCTGGGTGAAAATTGATCAAAAAAATTTATCAATTTATTTGTAGAGAGTTTTTATGCTCACGAAATAAAACTTCATATGAAGAAAAGCGTTTGAAATTTAGTTAAAACCAAAAAAAGGTCTTGACCTTATGTAATGAGAAGTACTGCATAATAAATTTTTTAAGTTTTTCGGATTCTACTTTAGAGAACATAAATTTTTTTCTATTTCAAAGAGTATGTTTCTCGTTTTTCCGCAGGACACAAGTTGCAGAGCACTGCTCTAGATCCTGACTGTGGTTTATTTATCGGTTATTGTCATTATATGGTTATGTTAAAATATTGCAGTTCAAAAAATTTTTTATTGAGTATTCTAGTTTTTGTAAACTGTAATTTAGAGTTGCTGATAAAGACTTTGAAATAGGGAAAGTGCCGTAAAATGCTTTTTCTAATAGAACAATAAAATGTGAAAAGAAACGAACATATACGGTCTTGATCCATTCCCATCAAAACGACACTTCCAACCTCTCGTCAGTTAAAATCAAGACCGTGTATGTTCGTTTTTTTTCACATTTTATTGTTCTATTAGAAAAAGCATTTTACGGCACTTTCCTTATTTGAAAGTCCTTATCAGCAACTCTAAATTACAGTTTACAAAAACTAGAGTGCTCAATAAAAAATTTTTTAACATTTGTGTAGATTTAAGATTCACATTGACATTATTTGTCACTAAACATTTACAAATATTTGTAAAACATATAATTGAGACTAAATGTGCAACCTTGTGCAAATTAATCTGAACACTCCTAAAATTAGTCAAAAAATTTAGTTTTTCGTTGAATAAAGCATTTTGTTTAGTCACAATGTTTATTTTCCGCCACAGCATGGAAAGGAAGATGCTCACTCATAAAGTTGGGTACTTTAAATATTGGAACGATGACTGGAAGGGAAAGAGAGCTGGCAGATATGATGGAGCGAAGGAATGTAGACATATTGTGCCTACAAGAAACTAAGTGGAAAGATAGTAAAGCAAGGAACATTGGAGGTGGATGTAAAATATTTTACAACGGAGCTGATGGAAGAAAAAATGGGATAGGGATAGTGCTGAGGGAGGAGCTGGCTGAAAGTGTCCTGGAGGTGAAGAGGGTGTCGGACGGACTGATGGCCATGAAGCTGGAGGTAAATGGGTCCATCCTAAATATAGTAAGTGCATATGCTCCACAGGTTAACTACAGCATGGAGGAGAAAAATGATTTTTGGCAAGGTCTGGATGGATTGATAGAAAGTATATCACAAGAAGAGAGTATAGTTCTTGGTGCAGACCTTAATGGACATGTAGGCGAAGGAAACATCGGGGATGAAGAAATAATGGGGAGGTACGGTGCTGGAACAAGAAATAAGGAAGGATCAATGGTTGTGGATTTTGGGAAAAGGATGGATTTGGCGATTGTCAATACTTATTTCAAGAAGAAAGATGAACACAGGGTGACGTATAAGAGTGGAGAAAAAAGTACCCAAGTAGATTATGTGATGTGCAGAAGGAGGAACCTGAAGAAAATGTATGATTGTAAGGTAATATTGAATGAGTGTTTCGCAAAGCAGCACCGTATGGTGGTATGCAAAATGGCTCTTATGGTGAAAAAGAAAAAAGCAGAGAAAGTAAAGCCAAAGATACGATGGTGGAAACTGAAAAAGACAAGCTCTCAAGAAGCGTTTAGACAAGAGGTGACCAGGATTTTGGGAGGCAAGGATGGGTTACCTGATGAGTGGGACAAAACGACAGAAATGCTAAGAAAAACAGCTGAAACTGTACTGGGAGTGACATTTGGGAAACGAAAAGGAGACAAGGAGACATGGTGGTCGAATGAGGAAGTTCAAAAAAGCATAAAAGAAAAGAAAGAGGCAAAGAAAATATCGGACAAAACAAGAAATGAAAATACTAAAAAGGTATACAAAGAAAAGAAGAGTAAGGCAAAGAAGGCAGTTGCAATGGCAAAGGGACGTGTGTATGATGATTTGTATGCTAGATTGGAAACAAAAGAAGGTGAAAAAGAGTTGTACAGATTGGCTAGGCAGAGAGACAGAGCAGGGAAAGATGTACAGCACGTGAGGGTTATAAAGGATGAAAACGGTAAATTTATGGTAAATTCAGAAGCAGTGTTAAAGAGATGGAAGGAGTACTTTGAGAAACTGATAAATGAGGAAAATAACAGAGAACCTAGGACAGAGGAAGCAGAAGTGGTTAAGGAAGAGGTAAAATTGTGTCAGTAGAGAAGAAGTAAAGAACGCACTAAGAATGATGAAAAAAGGTAAAGCAGTTGGACCAGATGAGTTGCCAGTAGAAGTTTGGAAGTGCATGGGAGAGATGGGGATAGAGTTTTTGACCAGACTGTTCAACAGACTATTAATGGATGAACGGATGCCAGAAGAATGGAGAAGGAGTGTGCTTATCCCAATCTATAAAAAAAAAGGGGATGCACAGTGCTGTGGAAGCTACAGAGGAATAAAGCTTATGAGCCACACAATGAAAGTATGGGAAAGAATTATTGAAACCAGGTTAAGGGATAGAGTGGAGATCAGCAAACAGCAATATGTATTTATGCCAGGAAAGGGAATCACCGATGTCATGTTTGCCTTAAGAATGTTAATGGAAAAATACAGGGAAGGTCAAAAAGAGCTACATTGTGTATTCGTGGACCTAGAGAAAGCTTACGACAGGGTTCACGGGAAGAGCTGTGGTACTGCATGAGAAAATCAGGAATAGTGGAAAAGTATGTGCGACTAGTACAGAATATGTATGAGGGAAGCGAAACAGTGGTGAGGTGTGCAGTAGGAACTACAGAAAGTTTTAAGGTCAAGGTTGGACTGCACCAGGGATCAGCGTTAAGTCCATTCCTGTTTGCAGTGATAATGGACAGGCTAACGGATGAAGTAAGGAGAGAACCACCATGGACGATGCTGTTTGCTGATGATATTGTGATTTGCGTAGAGACCAGGGAAGAAGTGGAGCGGAGATTAGAATCCTGGAAGTATGCATTGGAAAGAAGAGGGATGAAAGTCAGTAGGTCAAAGATCGAATATCTTTGCATAAATGGAGGAAATGATGACGAAACAGTGAAGATGGAGGATACAAAAGTGTCAAGAGTAAAGGAATTTAAGTATTTGGGATCAACGGTGCAAGAAAGTGGTGGTTGTGAGAAGGAGGTAAAGAAGAGAGTACAGGCAGGATGGAATGGATGGAGAAGAGTATCAGGAGTAATCTGCGACAAGAGGTTACCAGCTAGAGTAAAACGAAAAGTGTACAGTTCAGTGGTAAGACCAGCAATGGTGTATGGACTTGAGACAGTAGCAGTCACAAAGAAACAAGTGGAAGAGATGAAAGTCGCAGAGATGAAAATGCTGAGGTTTACTATGGGAGTGACGAGAAAATACAAGATTAGAAATGAGCACATCAGGAGTACTGTTAAGGTAGAACGGTTAGAAATGAAGACGAGGGAGGGCAGGCTGAGGTGGTATGGACATGTCATGAGGAGAGACCAAGAGTATGTAGGAAGAAAGATGATGGAAATGGAGTTACCAGGAAAGAGGAGAAGAGGGAGACCAAAGAGAAGATTTTTAGATGTGGTAAAAGAAGATATGAAGGAAGTTCGTGTGAAGGAGACGGACATTGAAGACTGAAAGATGTGGAGAATGATGATACGCTATGGCCACCCCTGACTAATGGGAAAGGCCGAAAGGAAAAGAAGAAGAAGAAGAAGTTTATTTTCCGCCACAAATCAGTTACAATTGAGATGATACTATTTCTTAAAAGTGACTAGTGCATTTGAAGAGATAATTTGAAAAATTAATCAGAAAAAGTTCAGGTAATTTTTATATAACTTTCAATATAAATAAAAGAGTAAACTATTATTTAGAGGGGGTGTATAATGGATATTACTCCAAGAAAACGCGCTAAGATTATTACACTACGTGACCACACCACAATGTCTCAAAGAAAAGTTGCTGAAAGTGTGGGCGTCAGTTTAGGGTCTATGAGCAGCATTCTCAAACAAAAAAGAGAAACAGGAAATGTTAAAGTCCAAAGAAAAGGAAGGTGTGGAAGGAAAAAAAACTACCAATCGGGATGATTTGACTCCTTTTGCGCAACAGCCAAATAAACCCACGAAAAACCAGTGAGAAATTGAAAAGGGATTTGGATGAAAGTGGGGTGCATGTGTCTTTATCCACCGTTTGACGACGATTGTTAGAAAAAGGAAGAAAAGCAAGAGTCAAAAAAGAAGCAAGTGTAGACCGCCGCAATGAAAAATAAACGATTCAACTCGGCAAAAAAACACAAAGACTGGTCTGAAGATGATTGGAGCCGTGTCCTCTTTTCGGACGAAAGTCATTTTTTTGTTCAGGGATTCAATCCAAAGATTGTTTGCTGTTCGCCCAACGAGAAGCTGCGTGAAGAACATTTTGTGCAAACGGTGAAGTACCCAGACAAAAAGTGTTCTGGGGTTGCTTTTCTATTAATGGAACTGGATCGCTTGTACCGGTCGAGGGCATGATGAACAACAAAGCTTATTTGCAAATCATCGAAAGAAAAATCTGCAAAGAATTGTCTGACCTCCACCCATGTGCAATTTTTCAACAAGCCCTGCACCCTGCCACAAGGCTAAAATGATAACAAATTGCTTGAAAAAAATGAAAATAACAGTATTGGATTGGCCAGGTAACTCGCCAGATTTAAATCCAATCGAAAATTTGTGGTCGATTGTTGAAAAATCGCCTGCGAAAGATGGATTGTCCCAATAAAATCACGCTTGATTTTGTAATGAGTCTGTAATACATGGAACGATACATGTATTACAGACTCATTCAGTCTGTAATACATGTATGGTTCCGTGATGATGAAATCAAACAAATCTGGAAAAAATTGGTTTTATCTATGAAACAATGAGTGAAATTAGTGCTAGAGAATAAAGGTGGACATATTAGTGATTGATTGTTTAGTAGTTTTTTAAATAAAAGGTGAAACTTCGAGAATTGACTTTTTTTGCAAGTGTTTAGATTAATTTGCACAAGGGTGTAGGACAACATGACTGAGAAATAACCATAAGTTGTCTTAGTCAAGCAGTTACTTTTATTGTGTCATTTAAAATAATAAAAAAATTAAAATAAAATAACCGTTTGAAAAACAACTTGCGATAAGGCAAAAAAGTAATTAATACGTGAAAACCTAAAAGCAAAACTAGAAAATAAGCAAATCTGAGTAACAAAGGTAGATATACTTTTTATTTTGTAATATGAAAAGTGTTGCATGAAATACGGGATAAAATAACACATTTTAGCTTCAATATATTTGAGTGAAAAGTGCGTTTTTTTGTTTTACACTGTGGAAGGTTAGATTGATTATCATCAGAAAATATTGATCACCATAAGGCCTCTCCAAGATAACTTCGGGAAAGAGATGTTAAACTGTAAAGGTCCTTTTTTTGACATTACGTAAAACAAGGCAACATTGTTGTGGCATGTAAAAGTATCCACTTCAAGTAAAACAAATAAATAGAAGTGGCTCCCGTGCTTAATTTTTTTACTGCAAATTACTATTGGCGCCGCATTTGCAATGAGAGAATGGAGCAAGACCTCATTTGTCTATACACAAATTAAAATGCGCTACTACAGTCCGCAGACGGAATGACCCAACTGGCCCCAACCAATTGGGCGCAACCCAACTAGACGCAGCCTACTGGTTAGTTAAGCTGCGACCAGTCGGCTGCGTCCAGTTGTCTTTAACCCGACTGAAGGTGTTTATGCATAACTTAAACCAGGGGTCGGCAACGTTTTCTTTCCAGTGTGCCAAGTTGTAAGATTCAATGTCAAAATATACATTTGCGTGCCGATGAAAAATTGCGTTGTGTAATCAGACCTGAGTAGGGTTACCAACTTTTTGTTTCGCCATTCCGGGACACCTTAAATACAGGGGCGTCAAACCTTTTTAAGCCGAGGGCCATTTTGGCTCATCAAAAATATTGGCGGGCCAAGCAAATGAGACAGCTCGATTTTTGTCCCAATTCCCCAGTTTTCGTTCCAAAACATTTTAAAACGTGTTTTTGAAAAATGTTCACGACGCCGTGTGCCGTATAAAATCACCTCGCGTGCCATGATTGGCACGCGTGCGGGGGGTTGCCGACCCCTGACTTAAACTGTTCTGGGAACGCTGTTTCGAACAGGTTAGGCAAGGCGCTGGTAATGAAAGCAAGAGGCCGGATGTAGGCTACTCTCATAGTACTCTGTGTTCGATCTATGATTCATGTGATGGGCAGAACAGAA